>JARJEE010000006.1:6250000-7500000 GCA_030180105.1 Hyles lineata | reverse complement strand
ATGGGATTTATTGAGATTGTTCAGCCTCTGACAGTAATATGTACGTATAACGTAATATAAACGCGCTAGACATACATATTATGCAATGAATATCTGTTGCAATACCTACTGCAAGATTTCAAGTCAACGATGTATTTAGTTTCATCGTTTAAGTAAAAAACAATTAAATTCATGTTTGACAGCTTCTGTCGTTGGTTAGACGCCGGTTGTGAAACGGCAGCCCACGGGTTGGATCTCTACAAAACTGTGTCTAAATTCACTAAAACTACCTCTTGGCTTCGTTTTCGGTAGCAGTCTGGATATAATCGGTGTAGTAAAGTCAGTAATGAAAATCATTATTATTTATTATTTATCACTTTATTGTACCTACATTTATTTGTAAAGCCCATATACGTCCCACTACAGGGCACGGGTCTCCTCTACAATCGAGAATACGATTGAGAGTGGTTAGGCCATATAGTCCACCACGCTGGCCTAATGCGGGTTCGCACATACATTTATACACCAAAATAAAAGCATAAACAATTGTAGCTGTATTTAAATAAGTACAATGGGCGGCCTTATTGCACTAGGCAATCTCTTACAGGCAACCTTTGGATTAAGATAAGAGAAAGGAGAAAAGATGTCATTGGTATATGGTGATAAAAATATATAAGTACATAACAATATTAGAAATTGATAAATAATAAAATATATATAAACTAATACATTATATAATGAATCATTAATGTAGTAGTTAATAAAAATATCAAAGCGTGAACTTTAGCAAATTTAACCTCGATGCGGATTTTCCGTACCTCAACAAGCAATAAGCTCTTTTATATTGGTTGAAAACAAATAGCATATTTTGTGTACGTAGCCCATATCGTTTATTATAATCGAACTGAATAATCGAATTACTCTACGCCGATGTATTTCAACTATTCACTGTATTTACATGTTTATACACCATTGGTACTAAACGTTATCCATGCCGTAAAATAAAGCGCTGAATTCTCACTACATAATTTATATTTTTTTCAAATCGATCTATAGTTTGCCAAATTATTCCAGTTAAGTTCTATTATTTTTTATTATTTAAAATAAAATCAAATATAATTTTGAAAAAGCAGAGTAGTTTCACAACTATAATATGCAAAGGTTTTGCAACACTGTATGACACGCTTTTTTTAAATAAATAAGATTAAGTGTTTGTAATAAATTAGTTTTTTGTTAACACATGTTTGTAATGTGCTTGTCTATTACGTTATTCGAAATATTAAATATAATTTTATTTAAGGCATGAATATAAGAAAAAGTTGATAAACTTTAATCAATCAAGGTGTTGGTGTTTTTTAAATCCATTAAACCGTTCATTAGGATAATTATTGCAATTTAGTTAAAGAATAATAGGGATCATCTTGAACCAACATTGAAATCAGTCGGATAAGTTTTGTAAATTAGTTGTATTTAACATTTCAATGATGTGTTTGTTCTGCACCCATATCGCAAGTTATTGCCATAACCATTCATCTGCATACATTATTGTTATTGCATCGCTTCCATATCGCCATCGGGTGTGTAATTGCTATATAAATTCCAATTTATAGTTCATACGGTATTGTAAAGCTAAATATGCTTTGAAAACTTTTAATTATGGTTTGTATAATCGATTTATATTTCTAATCGCGAACCTCTGTAAATAAATGAGATTCTCTAATAGGAAACACTCCTTTTCTAAAGTAGACTGTCCGACTTGTAATCGAAATAGGGGCCTCGTAGTTCACATTTCATTCTTGCTGCTTGTAGATCAATAAGATGACTACTACTTTCTTCAACATTATGCAAGGCATATGCGTAACAATATGGGAGGAATATTAAAACGCCACGTTGGCACGCTGCGGCTCCACACAGAGGAATTCCTATTACTATAGCTCCGTTGTAGCTATAGAATTTAGAAGATAGTAGTACAAGCTTCTAAAGTGGATAAATAAACGCTGTAGGAAGATATTAGCTAATTATATTAATTGGGGAATGTCATCCATGCTGTACACGGGTGGCGAGGGATATATTTATTTATTAGTATAAAGGAGTACTAGAAACCTTAAATGGTATGATTCCCTTTCTTGTTTAAATAACAAGATGAAAACTAAAATTGTTTACTGAAGTTTTGGGAGTGCCTATAGAATTTAGATTTTTGTTTTCTCTAATTTATGGATAGTTTAAAGTATAAAAGGTACCTAAAGCTAAATTTAAGTAGATATTTATCTAATTTACTGGGCTGTAAAGTAGGCCAGGGGTCGGCAATCTGCGGCTCGCGAGCCACATGCGGCTCTTTGGATGTGAAGCTTAGGTCCCTTAATCTCTTTAGCTCAATATACAATATACGCAAATATAATTTATTTGAAAATAAACATTACAAAATAATTCTAAATTGATTAATGAGGATTACCCTCCGCCACTTGTATTACCTTTTTATTGCACCTCTCCCCTGTGACAGGCGTTGTTAGTGGGTCTTTAAAAACTTTTGAAAAAAGAATACAATTTTGTAAATTGTAATTTTTGCTTCTTATAATTCAAAAGGTTGCCGATCCCTGGTATAGGCAAACGGGGTGATCAAAAGGCACAGAGGTGAATGGAACTAAATTGATCGTCTTATTTTAAGATTGACGTATTTTGAAATTCAGTAAAAAGACCCCGTCAAGTGATTCTTATAAAACATTGCATCGTGAGGCCAACGTTAGTGGAAACAACAAAACGTGGGAACAACACCATGTGTTTGTTTGCTTCCTCTTGACCTAACAAATTCATTCACTATCAATATAACACATCGTGACTGTATGAGTTCGCTCTAGTTTCTATTCGCAAATGTTTTTACATTTCCGCGACATCATAGAAATTTATGTTTATTGACCTCTGAAGTCGTGAATACTGTCCCAGGTTCCAGTGCCAGTGTGCCAATTATAATGTTTAAAAATATAGGTACCTAGGTATAATATATCTCACGGCTCTAAATGCCTAATTAAAATATGATTCTACCATATCCCATGATTTTTAATTTGAAGTTAACACGTTGGTAAAATATAAGATATTCATTTTCCCTGTAAAGCAAACACAAAATACCATTTATTTTCATCGTATTCCATTCATTATTTATTTATTCTAAATCGTATCATAAAAAGGATGCAGTTATTCTTCCTATACACAACAGTCCGCCAACCCGCACTAGGCCAGCGTGGTGGACTATATGGCCTAACCACTCTCAATCATATTCTCGATTGTAGAGTAGGCCCGTGCCCTGCAGTGGGACGTATATGGGCTGATACATTCATACATACATACACAACATACTATTTTTCCTATTATAACTATTCGCAATTCGCAATTGGAATATTTCCCTATTGGTTGGAATTACTCTGGACAGATTTCTTCTTTGAATTCGTACAATGACTTGCATTATACGGAAGTATAACGTATAAGACATGTGTCATGAACCCTCCTCTCGAAACTACCTGCACGACAAATGTGACGTCTGGCAAGTTTACTTATTACTTCAATGGACATTCATACATATGTATGGATATAAATTGGATAACTAAATCGGTGAAGTAAAACATGGGGAGAAAACATTCCATATTCCATATTCCCTGCATTCCATAGCGATTTATAAGAATTTCTATTGTATGTAAATCCGCCAATCTGCATTAAGCCAGCGTGGTGGACTATATGGCCTAACCACTCTCAATCGTGCTGTCGATTGTAGAGTAGGCTCGTGCCCTGCAGTGGGACGTATATGGGCTGATACAGATGTACATCAAACTTTACTGGTGGTGTACTCTCATATGTGAGAGAGCGCCTGGGTAGGTACCACCGCAATGTCTATTTCTCCAGCCAACCAGTGTAAATGTTTTGTTGTATTCTGGTTTGAAGGACATTGTAGCCAGAGTAACAACTGGACATATTGAGACTTAAAATCGTATGTCTCGGTATGGCGAGCGCAGTGGATTGCCAAGCATTCCTTTGTGATTCATGGTGCTGTTTGATTTTGCTACTGTCCGTGAGCGGTTGTGTCATTTATCATCAGGCGAATGGCAAGTTCGTCTCGCCATATATTGCAATAAAAAAGAGATAGAAAAAAAGCTTCTTTTCAAATTTCCAGTCGGTTAGAGACTTATGGATAAAAAATTAAGACACTGTGCTAAAGATCATAATAATTATATATTATAAGATGCAAAAAAAAATTCAATTAAAATTTTTGCAGGTACAAAACCAGGAAAAACGCTTTTCAAGTTTACGCCAACATTTATATTTCATTCACTTCATCGGTGAGAGAAACCGGTATTCTTGAAGATCTTCACATAAACTTTGAAATAATGTGGAGTTTATATAAGTTGTAGCCTAGTCTTAAGCGTAAAGGAAAATCCTACATAGTTTTGAATGCGAGAATAATTAAGTGGAAACAAAAATAAATATTTTTTTCTCTCAACTGATTTACGTACGCATGATACGAGTATGACAGTTTTTTACTTTTTGAACTAAAAGCCGTAAATAATAGTTTTATTTCAATATGTTATATTCGTGTAAATCTACGAAACCATTTTATACTTTTATTATTGCATAGGTCCCGCTATCGAGCAATCAGGTCACCTGATGGCAAGTGATCACTGCCGCTCATGGCAACCCACAATACTAGGATCATCGATATATGGCTGGCCCATCAAATCGGAAGGGGAGCGGGGTGCGAAAAGGATGGGAAGAGGATAGGGATATTGGGCATCTGGCAATCTCACTCACCGAACGAAACGCGATTTAAAAATTATCGCTACACGTTGATTTCCATTCATGCCGAGTCACGACAGACAACAGTGTGACTCTACCACTTCCAAAATGAATATGTAAACTCTTACATAAAAGGCAACATTTGTATTTTCCTTGCCAGATATATACTAGCAGATAGAGGTGATTGATCGGTGTTGATAAAGGATACGTTCCAATGTATGTAATAACAAGCCCAAACAACACACAGACGTACACCCTCCTAACGTAACGTAAGAAGCATTACTCAAACATACGTAGCGTCGAATAACGAGGCTTTGCAACTCTTTATGTACGTATTGCTATAAAACAAGACAAATACAACTTATGAAGCATACAAGCGGGACATGAAGGCGACTATAATATAATTATTATGTGGGAACTACAGCAGTGCATGTTCGGAGAATGTGACATCGCTTCTAAAACGGATTGTTAAATGCTCTGCACGAATTCCTACGTTAATTGAAAACGTGTAATATAATTTCATGACAAAACTTAAACCTTGACACAATTCTATTGTTGTAAGACCTAAGCTTTTGTTAGCCTTCATTAGCTGTTTATTTGTTCAAGGTGTATAACTAGCCAAGGTTGCAGGAAGTCGTTGGATGCAAGTAGCTTTCAACAGTCTCTATAGAAATGCTTGTTAGGCCAATTTTCAGCAATAGACTTCCTGTGGCTGAAGAGAAAAAGAGGGAGCTGTTACTAATTATTTTCATAGGTAATTGGTTTTTTATGTAGCCTCAAAAACCAAATATCGAGTGCCATGTTGGGGAGTCAAACAAATGCGAAAATGAAAACTCTTGGTACTACGAGTATTATTATCGAAAACAATACAATAATATTATGGTTCTAAAGTTGAGTTTTAGTTTATCTTTGACTTAGATTTTAATCACCAATAACATTTTTGACTTATTGGCACTTACGTTACCACAAGAATTTATAACAAAAAAGTAATGATCAGTGACAATTATTATTTACTTTATGCCTATGTGTATATAGCGAAATGGCCAAGCCACATATAGGGTATATCAAGACTGTTACCGAAAACGAAGCCGGTCGGTAGTTTTAGTGACTACGAACACAATGCAACTAAAAATTTCGCAAAGAAAATTCTAATCATGATTTTATAAATATGATCTTGTTTGGGTGGTAAATCATAGTTTTTGCTTAATTAATAATTTAAACCCTTGCCTACCATAGCGTTTGTAAAAATAAAAGGGTGGGTACACTATTATTTTATTCGCTTTTTTGCAAAGTTTTTACTTGCGTTATGTCTGCAGTCACTAAAACCCGGCTTCGTTTTTGGTAGCTGTCTCGACATACCCTGTATTTTCACTAAGTTATTGAGGTTGTGAAACCTTGAATATTAAGGGTGTGAAGGGTAAGAAGTTTGGCTCTACATGAAATCTGATAACTTTTTGACGATGCGAGTCATATGGTCTCGTCTTGGCAACATTTTAAATGTAATTATTTTGTGTGTGATTGGATTTTACTTTTCAGTATCATCAAGGAGTCAGAATGTGTGCCTGAGATGGATAAAAGCTCGATAATACACTATATAGGTAATACAAGGCTAAATGTGGGTGTCCTGGTACCACCTCTGCCTTCTGGGGAAAAAGATGTGAGTTTATGTACTTATGTCTTGCCAATTTCCCGCAAAGGTAAATTAATCAACTTGATTAAATTTTCTATTCGTAACTATTTCTATCTATCTATATCAGCCTATATACGTCCCACTGCAGGGCACGGGCCTCCTCTACAATCGTGAACCCGATTGAGAATGGTTAGGTCATATAGTCCACCACGCTGGCCTAGTGCGGGTTGGCGGACTTACATACCATAGAAATTCTTATAAATCGCTATGGTATGTAGGTTTCCTCACGATATTTTCCTTCATCGTTAAAGTCCGTGGTCATTGACTATCAATACACACATGACTCCGAAAAGTCAGAGATCTGCCCTGGGATTCGAACCCGCGACCACCGCGAACATGGTGGCGACCGCGTCTAGTCCGTTTGCCAATAGGCCACCACGCACTTAACTATTTGCTGCAGCATAATTTAATAGTCGATAAAACGCAATGAAAAGCTATTCCCAATTCGTGTTGCATTAATTGAGCTGTTTCAATATTTAAACACATTTAATTCCATTGCCGACGTTTAAAATGGCGCCGCATTTTAGTTTTCAGGTTTCAGTTGTGAAATACGTAATAGGATAGAAAATGTAACGTTATATTTTTTAATGGACGTAGTAGGCAATAGCCAAAAAAAGAGCGCACTAAATAATTAAAAATACAATTATCAGAGAATATAAAATAATAATAAAGGTGATTGACTTGTTTAATGTTTGTTATTATTGTTTAACAGAGTCTTCACAGTAGTATTGTTTCAAAGTACACAAAATAAGAGTGAATAACTTCTGAAATTCATTTTTGAACAAGAAACTCGTTTTTAGTTTATCGACGTTCTTTATTATGTCTAGAAACTAGAAATAAATGCATTTATAACCGGATATTAGAATAAAATATTTTCAATGAAGAGCACAATATGAATCTAGCTACTAAAGTTGATTTAAAATACGTTCACAATGCATAACAGATGCCTTTCATCAGTGGAAGTTGAGGCTCAATTTATCATACAATACACCTTCTACTTGGTAATACTGAATATGTGCCGCTTAGATATATTTTAAATTGAACTATTGTTACAGGCAACCATACAGTATATTTCATAAATAAATAAAATACTATATTTCAGTTCAACGACTGAAATCGATGGATATGATCATCAAATTGGTTTCAATTTGTACGAACATTTGAATACACAATAATTCTCTCGCTACTCGTTTTATTTTTAATCGCAAATATATTTATTTTACATAGAAATAGGTTATTAGCATATTTATTTAAGAGATCATACCAACTGTGTAATAACTCGATTGCGTGGAGAGCGTCATTTAAAAGCGGCGGTAGCGATTTTAAACCCAGCGCAACGAAACTAAATTTTAGAAGTTAAGCATGAACATAAGCCAGTTAATGTTGTACGGCCTGGATGGAACCGCGAAAGAATTATAGTTAGGCAACCGTACTTTAAATTAAAAGCCTAATTAATTTGCAATATTTCTGAAAACCCACTTTGCGATGACCCCAACTAAATTTGGGATAAGGGCTGACAAAGAAAGGAGGCTCATTTAAGAAATATGTTGAAATAAAAAACGGAATCCCTGTCATAATATATTAAATACCGGACTATTATGTATATTTTCCGACAGTAATAATCTTATTGTTATAACACTATGACCCATTCATAATATTTAATATATTATTGCATGATATTTACTGCGATGTATTTGTAAATGTAGTTTATGTGTCACATTGGGCAGCATGACGTAACCCAGTTTAATGGACCTAAGGAAATTTATGTGGACCCTATGGGTCATATATTTTGTTCGACAGCGCGTACGTATATTTTGTCTGGTTAAACAAGATGTAGAAGATAAAAATATGATAATAAATATAAAAAGTTACAGTTTCTTTTCTTTTGTGGGAAAATATTAGTAATGTTTTCTATAACAGTGTGCCTGGGATTTTTGTTACGATTTATGTACAACTTTCTTTTACATTATTGATAATGCATCGACCTGGACAAAATTGTCGGTTTCTTAAAATATTTTTTACATACTATGTTTAGAGCGATTATGATTGATGATTATATTATGACGATAATTTTTAAAATGTGTCATATAGAAAAACAACAGGAAATTGGATGGAAACACAAATACGACAGGCCAACGCCATCAGCATATCAGCGGAGAAGATCCAAATAATGGGACCCTTGATAAAAAAATGTCGGCACCGAGTTGGAATAGGAGCGATCAGTCGTTTTATATGGCGCCAATATCGCTTTATTGGAAATGATAGGGAATATAAATTATTTTTATGCAATCCAGAGACCGGGTTTTTGATAGAGATCGAGTGATATTTCTTGGTATAATTTTCTTAATCTCTACCACCGTGAAATAGAAGAAAATTAACTTTATTTTTTTATTGTTTGCCCCACAAACGAAAAAATAGTCAATCTGGTTGTAAGCAATTATCACTGAGATATATTACTATATTATCATCATCATTTCAGTAACAGGAAGTCCACGGCTGAACAAAGGCCTCCCCTAAGGATTTCCACATCGGCTTGTTGGAAGCGGCTTCCATCCAGCGACTTCCTTTTTAATGTGATATGAAAATTAATATCAATACACGTGCTTCTCATTCGCAGATTACTCTTCATGTTTCATCGCGACCATGTAAAAATGCTATTTTTAACGTAATAATATGTGCTTTATCTGTCAGTGAGATAGTCAATCACGTAAGTGGCTTGTAACAAAGTTTTTATTTATATTACATGTCCTAGTGCTGAAACTATTTGGGTTGGAAAATTATTTCCCGAACTGTCACGTATACGACCCCACTACAACGTAGCGTGTAATAAACTTGCTAATAAATGTAATGTGTGCCAGCCCATATACGTCCCACTGTAGGGCACGAGCTTCCTCTACAATCGAGAGTACGATTGACAGTGGTAAGGCCATATAGACCAACACGCTAGCGTAGAGCGGGTAGTCCAAGTGTATTAAATATAGAATGAATTAAATATTCTTCAAGTTGATTGTTACAAAACGCTATTTCATTATCAAACAAACCTTGTATGTAAAAGAACTTTTTCACCTCATAACTCATAGCACGGTCATAGTATGCAGCGATGTAGTGGATATGGACCTTCAGTGATAAAATTATCCTAATACAATCAGGGGGTAACTATATGATCCGAAACCAATTCGAATATTCGAACGTTCGACATCCGATGTAAGTTATAAGATTTTCACTTCTAAAAATCAATAATATTGTCTATGATAGTTATCATTCACCCCGAATTTAGTCTGTAGTTACGACGTACGCTAGACGATTCGGACATTTTATGCATTTGTCTAGGCAGGTATTGTTTACGATAACGTTTGAATATTCTAATATCGTTTCGGATCCTATGATCCGATCCGGGTTACTCTATAGTAACCCCCCAGGCTTTCGAGTGCAAGTTGTCAGTCTCGGCTGTTACCAGCAATCGGTGAGAACGCAGTCAGCTTGAGAATTCTGGCAAGAGTCATTAGTCATACGAAATTAATGAATAATAGTACATATTTATATCAACAGATAAAAATAAACACGTGTCAACAGCCACGAGTCAGTGTTAATTGCATTTTAACGAGATTAATGAACTTTGACAACGTGATGCGCATTATATTCGTAACATTATAAGAAAATAGTGTTCTATATTATTTCAAGAGACTTGCAATTATGAGGGGCGTGACTTCCGATGTCTATAAATAAGATGCCATCTTGGCATTCAATGTCGGCGAATAGATACTGAATAGCCCCCAGCTACTTGTGTTTATCAATTCTATTTACAAACAACATGACTATCAGTGACTTCATTCTAGTTCGTCTTTGCCAGTCGTTTAACTGTATCCATATTTGTTTACATACCGCATCATTGCTCTCGTGATTCTAAAGTCTTGGGGTCGATTTTCTGGTAGGGCACTTCAATTTGAATATTTCAAAATTAATCAAGTCAACTTTCAAGTAAAAAACAACACATTTACTGGTGGTAGGTCTATATGTAAGGAGCCGCCTGGGTATACCTACCCATTGCGGTGGTACCCCACCGCAATGGGTATTTCTGCCGCCAAACATGCTTTGAACTTCATGGTGTTTGCTACTGTCCATAAGCGGTCGTATCGTCTATCATCAGAAGAATGGTAAGCTCGTCCCACCATTGATTGAATTAAAAAAATACCCGTAGTTCTCTTATGGCGACCATGTAGCCACATGGTCAAAACTACGGGTATTTTTTTAATTTTTAAAGGGGTACCCTTATGGTAAAAGTCGCTGCCAATTATTCTTGACACATTGTAACAATCCTCTTTTATGTCGGTGGTTTTCTAACCACATTAATTGCTTAGGTCCTTTAATTGCTCCCGGGTTGGTAATAGGCGTGCTCCTTATTCTACCTTGGGATAGAATGCTCGCTACCTGTCTGTAATTTTACGCCTGGTTTTGGTGCTTAATGCGTATTCTAACTACCTAATGTTTGTGAGCCAATTTTTACGTCACAATGTCCAGTGTTTACTTTTTGTAATGTGTAAAGTGTTGCTCATTACCAGGCTTTTTATATAGTGCGATATTTGAATTTCGAAATTTTTACCATTTATTTTACGATGCTAATATCAAAAATATAATGCAAATTTTATTTTTTAGGTATTGTATTAACGACCGCGTTTCATTGAGTGAGCTCCTTTAATGAGTTTCATCAACAATTTATTCCACATGAGACTTGTAAAGTATTAGTTTGCACTCGACTATTCGTTTGCTATTCAATTTAGTCTGACGAGGGCTTAAATCTATACATTCATTTGCTTTTAATTTGCATTTTAAATCGTTTGCATTTTTGAAATTAGTTTATCCACTTTTGATCTAGCAAAATGGCGGTACCTTTTTCATTTTGTGAATCTATACTAGATGGCAAAGTACCTAATCAGTTGTCGATAGAAGTATATTTCAGACGAATGCGTATTTTCTTTTTCAATTTAGGTTACATCAGTATCAGAATTACATTGTAAATAGTAAAAAATAATTAGTGGAAAACTCAATAGTTTAATCCATACTTGTCTCTACAATATAATAAAACAGTAATTCGTAGACTCATTGGCTCTGTTTCCTTACAATTCTTGTACAAAACGGTGAATAGCTTCACGGTTGATTAAGGCGTCTCTGAGCAACAGGTAACCACGTAAAAGGCCTTGACAGGCGTCGCGGCGTCCGCCCTTCTTTACACTGTACGACTTGTAGATACAGAAAAATCTTATTAAAGCCAATATTTTTGACAAAACGAAGAACCGTTACCATACTACAAAATTACTCGTGCATAGTGCGTGTGAATATCAGAACCCAAACGCTAATACAAACACTCGTTTTGCGTCAACAGTAATTTTAGTCTTAGTCATAACTCATAACATTAATTAGGTATATTTATTTAAATCCAACACATTTTCAAAGCCACACTGTTGTCAGTCATGACTCAGCGTGAATGCGTAGGCTTGTCTAATAAGTTGCAATAGGTAAGCCGTCAAGTTTCGTTCGGTAAGTCAGATTTCCGGATGCCCAATACCTCTTTCCTCTTCACATTTTTTTCCTTAGTGCTCCCCTCCCCATCTGATGGGCAGGCAATACATACATGATCCAATCGTTATGGATATTCTTGGGAGGAGGTGATCACTCACCATCATGTGACATTTTTGCTAGATTGTCGGATCTACATATATTAGAAAAAAAAAAACATTCGTATAGTCTCATTGTGAACACCCGGGAGATGTCTACCATTTTTAGTTGAGAGTGTTATTTTCTTACTAAGAATTGGTTTCAGTCATAGTAATTTGGAAAAGGGTTTTTGACAGCTATTTGACTCTGATGCCTTCGTTATCAGCCGCGCCGTCCCTCGGGGCCTATACGTCCGCACTTACCTTAAAAGGGCAAATTATATAAATATGTAAATTTAAAATTTAAAAGAATCATTTAAAGTAATGTTGATAGTTAACATAAATTTACGTTTCATATTTTACAAAGATAAGTTTGTTGTATATTATCCTTTTATCATTAAGTTGTATTTTTTATCTCTCTTTTATATAATGAAATTGCTTCACTGATTTTGTGTTCTGAATTTAAAATATCTTTTTTTAGTATAATAGGGATATGGGTTTTTTATGAAAACCTATTTGTTCGTAGATAAATCTACGTGTAATGCGGGCACCCATGCGAGCTATTGCACAAGTTTATCTAGTAATAAACTACAGACTTCAAAACCCGCACATTATGAACTGAGACAGGAATAACACTGAATAGGAATTAACGAGCAATAATGTTTATTTACATTTTTCTTGTTACATTAAGCCGTGCGTTTGAGAGCAGTTGAGCCGTCGCGTCGTTTCCAAATGACAACTGATGTGTAATAATGATGGCTGGAATGTGGCAGTGGAATGGGCAGTAGGCCAGTCTACATATCTTATTGACAGGTGATGTGTTTAAGCTCTTCGCATTGAGAGAAAATATTAAATGCTTAGTGTGTGGGCTGTACATTTTCGGCTGTAGACAAAAGTAAAGACTACGTTGCTAGGTTTTAATCAAATAAGTTCAAACAGAGAACAGAACATGTGGAAATTAAAAAAGTTGCGTGATGTACGCTTTGTAATAATTTTACGTCAAAAATAACCGTGTAAAGGGAAAGTTAAAATTACAAAGTTCTTAGCGGTAGAGAAAGCAAGCTTTAATAATTTAAGGGATTAATGGAAAGTCGGTTATCTTCTAGCCGTGGAAAGTATAGGTATTTATATTTCTTTTGTAACTATAATTTTTAATGTTTAAGGTAAATTTACTAATGTACTTCCCAGTGGCGATAAAGAAACAAAAACAAATATGTTTCTAACCTTATTTCTTCTCGCGTAGTGGACTTATGTATGCCTTAGCCCTTCTTATTGTAGAGGTGAGCTATAACCTGCAGTTGGACGTATATAGGCTTGATTTTACAATTAGCTCCCTAAACCTTAGCTAGTGCAAAATGATACTGTCTGTTTAAAATAATTTATTTATATTTTAAAAACCTTCCTTTATATAAACCCAATTTGCAAGTCATATAAAGTACACTAGGTACCTGGGGTTCAAACCGTCCGATTTACAAGCTGTCACTAAACTGAGAAGAAGCGAGACCATCTCTATAAGCACAGACGCTTTTAACAGAAAACACGAAATCCTATTTTAAGCAAATAAATAGGAGGTTCGAAGCACACCGTAAATCCGATCCCCCCATTTAATAGCTGAAAACTGTCTCTCTGTGCCAGGCAAATACGAAAGTGAGGTTGGCAGTGCTAAAATCCTTATTAACCCTTATTTAAATAAATGAAGTATTGTTCCCTAGTTTCTGCTTGCCCCTATGGGGTAACGGCGTGTCGAGTATTTATGTATAATATTATAAAATTAATTTGTTTATTAACTTTTTATGCCTCAAATATTAACAAATCATTATAAAATATTTCACACGAATTCTTATGTATACAATAAAGAACAGGATATCTTCAACCTAGAAACAAAGTGCTGTTCCCAGAGAACAGGAAAATAACTTTGTTTCTATTTAGCTGCTCCTCTTATCACCCTACTGCCCAAATTTGTTGACATAACTCACATTAACAAGAGCAAAGCAATCCTCGTGATGTACAAACATATCTTCTTCAATGTATGTATATATGCTATAAGGATATACATATATATGATCCGTTCCGTATTGGTTTTACCGTCAGGCCATCACGTCTGGGGCTGACAAAGGTCGTGGCGACATATGGATGCCTTTCGGCGATATTTCCTTTTTTATCATTTCTGTTCCACGTAAAAATCCTTTTACATTGTTAGTAATACAAGATAATGTATAAAGAAGAATTAGGATTTATGTTTGAACTCGCTAATCATTAGTACTGATGGATGGCTTTTAAATAATCTCGTTGCATTTGATAGCTAAAATTTGGGGCAGATTGTACTATCTATTTAACACATTGCTTTAACCTTAAGCTAAACAAAAAGTACAAGAAACTTTAATATGTGACGTGTACCTTTGGTCAGATTTATCTTCACTAGAAAAAAATAGTATTTATTCAATAAGAAATTGAATTGCTTATAAAACAACAAATAAGGGAGCAATTGATATAACGATATTTATTTCAATAAAATATTATCTTTTGGCTCATTTAATTTCGTTTTCCAACCCTTGCCTAGTGCCCTGCAGAATAAGCAGCATAAGGTCGGCAGAATATGATTTTAATTTTTTATACACGTTGCTAAAATGTTTGTTTTGTTGTACAATAGACCGCCTGACCCTTGTACAAAATAAATTTTACATTCGGCAACTGGGTTCCAAAATAAATAATTAATTTTGATGTACATATATACGAGTATATGTTACCGTAAGTGTTTGAAAATTAAGAAATCTATTCAATTACTAGTAAATGTATGTATTTCAGAGCACGTTTAGGAAAATTGTAAAATAATGATTTGAAGATTTTGTAACATTTTGTGAAATTTTTAACCTAAATACTAGGTGTCATATAATAAAAATATTATTAAATTGTGATTCGGTCTGTTCAATATGTTTTACCACACAAGTATAACAATCATTTGATCACTGAATATATAATTAATCCATAAAATCTCTCAGCAGTAATCTTTTTGAAGGCATTTAATTACTTCTCCGAAAAAATAATCACCTAAGGTGATCATTGACCCCAGTAATCAATGGCTCATAAATGTTACCATAAGATAACTATGGAAATAGATAGATTCCAGATAGACAATGCCATATTTATACCAGTAGTACCTACAGTTCGCAAATATGTTTTCCGTCACAATATCGGCATGTAGGGTATATATAAACTGGAAAACTCACAGAAAGTGGAATATTGTCCCTAGGAATTGAACCTAGCAACTGACTGACTAGATACGTACAACCTGTCACTAAACCATTGAGGAAACTATAAAAGAAATATAAAATATATTACCTACACCCTTCCCAATTATAAATAGACCCAATTAAATAAATACAAATTAAAGTAAAAACTCATCATTTTTTTTAAATTTCACTTCATTTAATGCAATAAAAGAGAACTATTTAATAAGGCATTCGAAAGTTAGTTGCAGAGTAAAGTATTAATATTTTTGCATAATGCAAAAGGCATTCCTCACCGCTTTTAGTTTTTATTAAATGGTCATTGAAGGAAAAGCGGGATCGTGTCAGGGATTCAAGAATTTTATATTAGCTGAAAAGGTTTCAGTTAATTTGGATTTTAAAGATTCTACAATATTTTAATATTCCAATGTCCCGCTAAAGATGCTTTAATATGGAAAATATTATTGTTCATTTCTCTTATTTGCATATGTGGCGTATGTGGGTTTTTCAGTTTCTTAATGAATATGGATGTTCATTATTTTTTTACATCACTTTATATAACTTACAGTTCTTTGGCTTTTAGACAATGGATTCTTATAAAAATAAGTTTAAAGATATTTTTATGTGTTATTTTTTTTAACGACACATTACTTTCCTATAAAATTAATTATGAAAGCAAATATATTAATATTCCAGGTATATTAAGCAGAATGAACACACGAAATTCTTTGGCACTGAATGTATTCAACATAAACTTATTTTTAGGCGTAATGGCGTTTTGTTTGTGGCCCATTTCATAGTTCGCAAATACAAACTGTAGGATTGGAGGGCTGGATGAGAAATGCAATGGTATTATAATCGTTTTAGCGGCTTTGAATGATGAGGCGTGGTGGAGCGTCGACTTCGGTTTGTTGATAGAGTTTACACCAGTGCGAAGTGAGACGTCGGTTTTGTAGCACGCGGTCGCGCGCACCTCGTCTTTTCCGATTTTCACTGGAAGTTGAGTTGTTTTTCTCTTTTTTGACATAAATATTTACATATAGTGCACGGATTAAATAAAATGAAGTTGTCGAGGTACTGGGATAAATGGTGAGTTATGTTATTTAATTATTATAAGCGGATATATTAAAATTAAAACTATCCGTAAAAAATATTTTGGCCGATAAAATCTTTTTAATGTAATGTACGACAAATATAATAATAAATATAATTTAAAATCAATTTCCAAAAAAAAGTTACACTGCTTTTTGTGGGCAGCCGTATACAAAAGGCATGCTTTATTTGTTCAGGTAATCATTTCGGTAACAAATAATTACGACACTCCATAATGAGTTGGCACGTTTCGTTATATATTTAGACTGTATTTTTACAAAAGAAAGAGTATTTCCACATTTGTATAGCTTATTACGGTACTCGCGTTTTATTTTCGCGGAGTTTCGTATTTTTCGCGACGTAGGCATAAAATATGATTTTTTGTTCCTGTTCACTGAAATTTTATGGCTGTAGATAAGACTTTACGAGCGGGATCTCAGTGAGTGAACATATTTTTGCGGCGCACTATTCAGAAGCCCTGTCAACTTTATAAATTATTTTCTCTTATCGCCACTCTCTAGACCGTTAGCCATTTGTCAAAAGTGTAACTTCTACGTTGTCCAACCATAGTATTAATAATTATTTCAAGAACATATTTACATATAACAGAAAAGCTTACCCAATTTGTAATGGGTATACGGGCAGAATTATTAATAACCGAATTAACACAAATGTAATCTGCATAAATATCCGTTGCCCGAAGGCTTACGGTTAAGGGTTATTTTACCTTTCTGAGGTGTATACAAATATATATGTATAAATATATGTATAAATTGGTAATGATTTATAATATTTCGTATCCCCATAATACGTGCGTAGTAATAAAATTATCAAATATATAGAATCTGAAATCTCATACTTTTTTATATGGGCACATGTTTTTAATGTATTCAGTTATCACAGTTATTATTTTACAAACGTTTTTCACAAAATGAAAAATATATAAAAGTAGACCTATAGACATATTATTATGGTAAACAGAATTTTAAAATATCACTCAAAGTGCTTAAATAGATATCCTGCTGAAGATACCGCACAATTCCTTTCTGTCTATATTGTTCGTTTAACAATGCAACATGATTGGTATATGTTGGTTCCGTTCAGCATACTCTCTGATATTCGAGAGAGGTGCTTTAGTTTGAAGTTCGTCACGACTGCTTAATACGGGGTGATGGATGGCTGGTTATTTACGCCGGCCAATATCACAATATTGAAGCACAACAGTCGTTTTGTTGTGAGGCACTTTACATCAGGACCAAATATCGCCACTTAGCCAAAATTAGTCCAAGTTATTTTGAGAAGAAAAGTCTATTTATAATGCGTAATCAAGTAGGTATTGAATACCAATTTATATTTCAAAGTTTGTCACGTTTCGGGTTCAAGCCGCGCATATTTTTGTGGAGCCTGCCGGTGATATACTGTCTATCGGTAAAAATAACCATCTCTTTATAATTTATACATTTTTCTTGCCAGGTCCTTGAATAAAAAAAATACTTTTATGAATCCGTAAAAATTTCGTTTTTATATTATACAAATAATTATTTAATAATACCTATATATGTTTCAAAACCTCATCAGATTAAGTCATTTTATTTAACAATCGCTTATTTAGACTGACAAAAATTTGGCTGATCAAAATTTATTAATGAAAAATAATACCTGTGAAGAAAAGTGTTAAAATCGATTTAGTAGCTTATTATGAACGTACTACTATCAGATTTTATATTTAACTAGCGGTCTGGCTCGGCTCCGCCCGGTTTCAGACAGTTTTTGAGCCCAGTCCACATCGATAACATATACCGCGTACTAACTGTTTTATATTTATACTCCTTGTGACTGCCGTCGACTGTATTCCGATCCTGCTATATTTTGTTCAATCCAGTCTCATTCTATTCCATGAAGTAGATCATGCAATCCTGTCTTCTTCTATCTCGTGTCATCCATTCGAGCTTAAAACAGTAGGAAATATATATATATTTGAATTCCTTCTCCATCCCAGGAGAGCACTACATTTTTTCGGGATAAAAAGTAGCTTACGTGTTAATCCAAGTTGTCAGCTACACTTATACCGAATTTCATCAAAATTGGTCCAGCCGTTTTTACCTGAAAGAGTACACACCCATACTATATCCATAGTAAAAACTTTCGCAATTTTAGTAAAGATTATGCTGTAGGTTATTTAATTCCCAAGCGACAAAAAAAAAAAACAGAATTTGTACTCGTAGTAAATTAATAAAATACAGTACTAGTAGTAACCATGCTTATTATTACGTTATAATAACGCCAGTACCATTCCCTAGGGATGAACAGTCATTTTAACAATGGATTAAAATGATGCCTAGTTAATGAATATTTATACATATATTTTACATAATTTGTACATTTTGCGAAATGTAAAACATTAACCAAACATGCATAATCTTTTGAAATTAAAATATGATAGCTTTTTCACAGTAAAGCTTATATCTGATAAATATATTATATGTTTGGTCACCGAAACGACTTCATTCATAATTTACTATTTAAAAGAATCCTTTATGTATGATGTATATGAACCGCTAAATTCCGTAATATATTAGGCATTTATACAAAGTATATCAAGATTGGAAACGAAGCCTTGTGATTTTCTAAATTTCATGTTTGGGTGCTAAATCCATAGTTTTTGCAAAAAATATAATTTAAACCTCTGCGCACCAAGACTTCTTTAAAAAAAGGGTGTACATTATTAATTTAGAAAAAAAATATATGTATATACCACTCAAGTACGACGATAGAAAAAAAGAATCAAAAAACATTATTTTTTTTTATTTTTTTTTCCTTGTGCCTGAAGTCACTAAAACTACCACCTGGTTTCGTTTACGGTACCAGTCTTGAAATATCCTGTATGTCAAAAGGCACAGACCTGCAACCGCACTTAATGCACCAAATTGCTTAGTCAGATACGATGGGCTGACACGAATCCACTCCACTGCAATCGCGCCACGAAAATGCGGTTTACCGACTGCGCTATGAGCTCCCTTGTGTAATTAAAAAAACACGATATTATAGTACTAGTAACACGGAAAGTGTGTCTACAATATAATGAGGGAAGAATTCCCTCGTGAGAAAATTGAAGGCTAATTAATATAATAACTACCTAGTACCAATACACGCACGAACACCTGACACATTTAACGGACAGTCACACCTGGCGGGAAAAATGTTTTGTGAGAAAAAATACACCCATAATCCTACCAAACTAATTGGTATTGTTTGACATTTCATGCGTTTCAACTTTGTTTAACCGGTGGGCTGAAAAGTTCGTAGGCTAGGATAGAAAAATTGTGTTTTTGTTATTGAATTTAATTTTATTATTCAATATAGTACCTTCGAAGGCGATACAACGATTATAGTGGTCAAGAATTTTTCGATACCATTTTTAGCTTAATACCCAAAATAGATTGGTCGTTTCTGCGCCCAGTCATTTTTGATGGTGTCATAATACCCTACAGTGATTCTGTCAATAACCTGGGGGTAATCTTGGATCAGAGTTTGTCATGGGGTCCCCAACTTGCAGCTACGAGTCGTAAGCTGTTTGCATCAGCTGCAACTTTAAAGAGGCTTCGTAATTTCCTGCCCATGGCCACTAAAATTGCGCTCGCACAATCTCTTCTTCTGCCCGTGTTAGACTATGCCGACGTCTGCTATCTTGACTTAACCCAAGTTCAACTTGATAAACTTGAGCGGCTTCAAAATTTTTGCATACGATTCATATTTGGTTTGCGCAAATATGATCACATTTCTGAATTTCGCCTTAAGCTCAAGTGGCTCCCTATTCGCCTTCGCCGGAATACTCATATTCTCTGTATGCTTTACAATGTTTTATCCAGTCCCAAATGTCCAATCTATCTAAAGGAATGTTTTCAATACCTTCATAGTTCTAACTCCCACTCGTTGAGATCCTCTAGGTATCTGCAACTTAAAACTCCTTGCCATGACACTACTTTTTATGGTAGTTCTTTTACTGTTAATGCTGTTCGCCTTTGGAACGCATTACCGTCAACAATCCGACAAGCGCCATCACTTAATGTTTTTAAAGACAAAGTTAAAAAATTCTATCTTTCTACCCTATCGTGACAGTCAAATTTAAATGTTTAATTGTAGTTTGGTTAAAATATATTATTATTATTACTTATTTATATATTTATATATATATATACATATTTCTTTTGTTCATTAAAACTTTATTGATTAGGATTAGGTATATATAATATTTGTTACCCTTGTATTTATAATGTATATATATTCTTATTTGTTAGGTTTTCAAACCCCCCCACATTACATATAATCTTATATAACGGATGATCCATCGTACGTTTGGTTGTCTGGAAGAGATGGCTAATAGCGATAAGACCGCCAGTTGTTACACTATTTCAAAAATGTAAACTGTTTACTTGTATGCAATATGTGGTGAACAATAAAGTGTTATCTATCTATCTATCTATCTTTAGTACGATTTGTCTTTAGCCTCAAAATAGGTTTCAGTTTACTCGGCTGACCGCCGATTGAACTTCGGTGTGAAATGAAGCTATGTTTCATCCATTGTCACCTATCGATCCAAAAATTCGGATTTGTTAGTTTTTTATTGCAGTGAATGGCGAGATAAGTTTGTCTTCCGCCTGATGGTAAGCAATACGAACGCTCAAGGAAATAAGCACAACCAAATGCCATGAATTACAAAGTAATTCTTGGCATTCCACTGCACTAACCGTCCTGAGACATATGATGTTAAGTCTCAAGATATTCAGTAGTTACTCTGATTACAATGTCGTTCCTACTTCCTTGTGTAGTTGAAATCAGAAACCATGACAGGCTTTTCCATTTTATATCAACCAAACCCGAAACAAATATCGCGGCCTGTCTTTTCACAGCCAGCTCGCTATGAAATGCATAATAGAGGCTGTCGAAATACAGTAGGCACTAGTATTAAAAACTGTTTTTTTTTCTTTCTGGTATGGTTACCACATGTCTGCCTATCGTTCGTAGAAAAAACTAACGGATTATAACATACCTTGTGTGGGTAAATCACGGATAAGGTTTGAAACGCATCCGACGACACATAAATTTATGCGTATATGTCTAGCTAGCAAGATACAATTTGCAACTCGTGTAGGTGAGATTGAAATTTCAAGCGTATTCCGGCTTGTAAAGTTCTGATGTGAAAGAAATAAATCAAAACACAGGATCGATTGACATATAAAATAATACAGTTGAAAAAATCCGAAAATCATGTACGGGAAACAAAAGGAAATCACTCCAGTTTCCTTAATGAAACCCAACTTGGATGGATATTTTAACAGAAAGAGAACAATTAACACACAAGAAAATTGACTGAACAATGTCTGAAATGTTTAAATTAGCCTTTATGATATAATCTTGTTTAACGTGTATTACAGTTGAAACTTTCGCCCGTTATGTAAAATCGGGTCTGGTTAGCAGCGAGACTGTAACACATCTCATATAACATTAACATATTACGAAATCAAAAGTTTATCACATGGTATGATCTGAGTTTTACACCGGATTATTATACATTTAACAAATTTAGTTTCCAAGGATCCATTTGTTACAATATAAAGTTTTCGGGGCGTTATGTTCTTGTTGGAATAAGATGTAAATGGGACCTTGTTCGCGCTTAACAAACATCTGATTACATTAATCTGCTCGTTTAACTTTTAAAAACTTACGCAAATATTTTAGTTGTCTGGTACAAAGGCGCTCAATATTTCTTAGGATTTTGGGCTTTATTTTTATTCTCTTTTTTCGGCCGAGCTCTAGACTAAAATGTTTTAAAAAGTACAATTCGAATCCATTCCACAAGTTCTCGTCATTGGGCCTGCAAATTCATGCCTCTCTGAAGAATTTTATTATTAATGACATCGTGACTTGTTAAATTGTGTTTTTTGCCCGATATTTTTGTTTCTTTAGTAACGGTTTCTGTTTATTCGGAAAATGACGGATTGTTAATCGATTTACATTTTTATTTTTAGTTTGTGTTTATGCGGCACTGAATATATTAGTGAAGGGGATCATATCGGCCGCATATTTCAATCTAAATGTAAGCTGAAAGATTTATCATGGACGTTTGAAAAATACTTTGCATATTTTTGTTCGAATATTGCAAACCACGCGTCATACTCGATGGTTTTGAAACGATATATACGCGTCAAAATAAATATGTATATTTTTTAATATATAAAGCTGAAGAGTTTGTTTGTTTGTTCGTGCCAGCTAATCTCAAGAACTATTAGTTCGAATTGAAAAAACATTTTTGTTTTGGATAGGTAATTTATCAAAGAATACAATTAGCTTTATAACATCAGGCCATAATCAATAGTAACGGAGCAATAGTGAAAAATATTTCAAAAAGGGGAAACGTCTAGTCTTTTTGAAAGCTTCCGAAAAATCCGGAATCGATCCGCTTTCAAAACCATTTAATACACGTATAAGTAATAAATATCTGATGTGGACTGGAGTGAAAAAGTGTCTGCACTCGGGCGGAGTCGGGCCGAGCCGCTAGTCATACGTAACATGACGCAGAATATACGCCGTTTGTTTGTCGACACTACATAAAGGCGGTACCAAATCTCTGGGACAGTGTCATATGTTCAGGTGCTAATTTGTTGCGAAAAGTAAAACAAATATGTTTCTTTCGTCTCTCATTTTGGTGAGGTAGTAGGCGTTTTGTTTGGATTAAATAAATTAGAGCTTGTGAGGTGTCGCTGTACCAAAATGCTCCTCTAGTGTAAGTAAATATATATTTAAGCCTTTAGTAAATGTTTTTCCTTTGCCATTTCCGTAAACGTGAAGCATACATGTTAAATAATTCCCCTATTATTTAAACTTTTTTTTGATAAATTTTTATAATTTATTTTACATATATATCTATAGTAAACATGTATATTTATGGTGTTTCATTCGTCGTTTGAATATGTAGTAATGAACTAACAATAAATGTCACGTGTATCTCTGAATTCCAACCTATTCAAATTTCAATTTTACTTGTGCCTCTGAATTCACACCTATTCGAAAATTCAACAATTCACTTTAGATTTATTATTGACTAGGGGCTCGGTTTTTTAAATATATTTCATGACAGCTCTGCTCCTATTGGTGAAAGTATGATGTTATAGAGCCTATAGCATACCTCGATAAATTACCTATCCAACATATTTTTTTTAATTCGATCCAATAGTACCTGACATTAATAGGGCCAAAGGAACAAACAAACTCTTCAGCTTAATGTATCAGTATATAATAGTATAGATAGTAATAAAAAAATATATTTTTGTCTATTTTTAATATGACGTAGTCGATTCCTTCTTAGTTTGAGAATATTAAAACAATAGTGAATTATGTGCACAACTTTAATGTTTTACAATTCATAATTTAAAAAAAAGTCATGTAGATAAAATTTAAATAACAATACTCCAAAACGAAGAGGATGTTGAGAATGGAGGCGCCGGGTATCGATCCCGGTACCTCTCGCATGCTAAGCGAGCGCTCTACCATCTGAGCTACGCCCCCGATGTATCCAAACAACGAACTAATCTATACATTATTACACTTCTGGCATGTTAGTAAAAATATACACAATGCGATTTAAACATTTTATTAAGGAATTAGCTTTTGCCCGAAATTTCGTCTGCGTGATTAATTGTACAAAGCAATATGGTTTATACAGTTAAAACAAATTCAGAATAAAAGTAGCATGTGTCTCCACACTATTTTTTTTTCGACATCGCGCAGAACCGCACAGAAAAACAAACAATTCTAAAAATCCCCCATATCCGTTTTTCTCATTTATATTCCATGTACACACATCGATGGGTTACAAACTTATTATAATATACCTATGTGTAGCTGGGTTACTGCGTGTATATTCATCCATGGATATATTTGTGTTTCAGTGAAATGTTTGTAGTACTAGAACAAAAAAATATTGTTGTTTATTTACGTAAAAGTTTTGAGAGAAGCCCAAAAGTTCTGCCATCAGAACGGTTAGTGGCATAAAAATAATTTTCGTTTCCCTAAGCCAGAAATCTTGAGAGTTCTGTTGATAATTACAAAGCATTCCTAAGTTTACGCCTTACGTAATCGTAGGAATGCTTTGTACTAGGCTGTTTTTTGAATATTTTTCCTGTTTGAGTTTGATATCAGATGAGCTTCCAACAGTGTAAATATAACTGCGTAAATCTGGCATACGATCACTCAACTGTTTCTTTTAAAAGCACGGCCATGGGCGATGAATCATCTTCCATGATTTTTTAAAGAGAACACTTAAATATGATTAATTTAGATGAGTTAAGACCTTACGAAAAATGCTTAAATTAATAATTCGAGCGGGTTTAAATAATTATGCTAGAAATCAACCATAACTTAAGTAAACTGATAAAACATAAAAAAGTTGTAATTCTACAGCAAGACATCAAAGGTTTGAATTCTTCAGAGCATAGCGACTGAGAAAAGTTTTAATGGAATGCAAACTTAACAGTCAGCTGAAAACATGGGCCTTTGGAGATGAATCAAGTAACAATGAATCGGTTAGCAAACTACAATCAAATGGAATATCTGACTCGAGGGATATCAATGGTAAATTGCGAGATAGAATTGTTAGATTCGGAATTCATGTGTGATTTAGATCACAATTCGCATTTGAATTTTTTATTCATACCGATGTTTTACATGTTAGGTCAACTTGATGGACTAAGGTTAAACGCCTATGAATCATAGAGATCTATTTGAAAAAAAATATTCGCTTTCAGTAAACGATAATTTGTGAATTATAAATTTACAACACACCAAATTAAAGGAACAGGCATTATGTATATTTTTTGTATTTTATTTTTTTATTGCTATGAATGGCGAGACGAGCATGCCATTCTCATGGACAGGAGAAAAATCAAGCAACACCATAAAATACAAAGCAATACTTGGCACACCTCTACGCTCGCCATCCTGAGACATGAGATGTTACGTCTCATTAAGTCCAGTAGAAATTAATATTTTATGTTATGTAATATTATATGTGTTCTTAAGTGCACTACACACCAAAGCCACCCGAAATGCCGCGCCGGCTTGTCAGCAACTTTTATTTGGTGGGCTAACTAGTATTCACTCATTGCAACTCGGAAAACTTTGACGTGGACAATATTATGTCAGTGCGACATGACATGAGTAACATTTTATTAAGTTTAGAGTCGCCGGGCAACAGACTAGAGCTCTTGCATTACCGATGTGCTGCCGACATAAAGCTGACATGACAATTTTACCAGCACGACAAACTGACTGCGATGAACTTGCTAGTAAGCTCAGTGGAATCTAAATAGGATTTCCACAAACGAAATATTGAGATATTTTTGTCATATTTAATTAATTTTTTAACGTAGGTTAACGGATATTTTCTTGTGGTAGTGATAGGAAAATTATTAAGGATGTAAAAGCATCCAGCTATTGAACATCATATTAATAATTATATGTACATATAAAAGTTATTCGCTTTTCACCCACACCTTTCCGTTTTGATAATAGATAAATGGAACGACTTTTATAATGCTATATATAGAAATATTAATAGTCGTGCTCTATTGTGTTTTAAAAGCTGGAGGTGGCGACCATTATTCCAGTATATGTTGAGCGACTATACATTCTATTCCTAAGTTATTGACACGAGCTCTTAACCTCTTCTTTGTCTACTCGAAAATGTTTGCGACGCACGAATACAGCGTAATATATTTTATTTTTACTAGTTTGAGTTAGTCCCGCCTTTACACCCGCCACTGCAACTCCTGTAAACCAGGATGTGGCACGCATTTTAATGACACCGGGCATTGAAGCTCGGCGAGTTACCGGGAATGTCTAACTTGTCTTTATCCCGCAACGAAATAAATCATGAAGTTAAATAATTGGAGCTTGACAGATTTTGTCCACTTCCCTCTGTAGCGGGTGACCAATTAATAGACTAAAGAGGTAAATAACCTCGAATAAAAATTATTATTACTGTTTGTCTAATAAACGGTATTTTTACCTACTCACAACATTTACAGACAATTGACAGTTAGGTACGGCATATTTCTCGAAATTCTCCGATGGCCAATGTGGACTTTAACGTAATGTTAATTATTGACATAATGTTAAATAATACTACAATTATGCCTGTATGACATGTTAAGCTGAATATTAATTAAATAGCCATAAGACTCACTGATCGAGAACTTCAAACGCTTTACATCAATTGCAATCCATGGACTGAATTTTCAGAATTAATTTGTCTTCGGGCTAATTTATTTGTCTAACTGAATGTCACTGCACGAACCTCGTATTGCCCACTGTCTTAATCTAGTTTATACAGCTAAATTCAGACGTCGAGCAGTTTCCAGATCTTCAGACAGATATTGAGATTGCACTGTCGCTTCACCTTGCTTCTACATTGATTTACGACGTTTACTTAAGTTTTCTATTGGAGTTCCTAGTTACAAACTTGAACCTTTGATATTCCTCGAGCGTGGAATTTAATATTTAGTTTATCACTTTTAGTATGAATAAGAAAGACACAAAGTGAGAATTTAATCTCTTGAGTTACTATGTGGATAGCCGACGAGGGTATATTTCGAGTAAAATGTTCTCCTTTGTGTCGCTGCACGGCATTAATCTTCGTTTGTCGAATTTCCGGGTCTGAAAGATTTAGGTACTTGCAAAGTTATTCCTATAAGTTCTGGTCATATCTACTAATGAGATTCCCTATTAAGTTTCTTGGATGGCAATGGTCTCTTACGACCCGGTTTTGGTTTTTATTAGTCAAGTTTGGGTTGCATTTCTTAGTTTTCCGAAAGTTCGAGTTGACTTAAATGTACTGGAATAAATAAATATTGCTCCTACGATTGAAATAACGTTACTAATAACCTTACTTTCTACAAAAAAAGCATCGCAGTTACTGTAATGAAAAGATGTGGTAAGCTTTTTAATTTTGGTGAACGAATGTCGGTTATCCGACCCGCTTCACAGATTGTATCGAAATTGCGCATACCTATGGAGGGCACTTCAAATTATCAATTTTAATAAATTCGATCGCTCTTATCTGTCGCAATCTGGTGATTAAATCTGATCACGTGACGTTAGATCGGTCCCGACTCAAGTGCAGCAAGTACACTGTTGACATTCATTAATCAGATCTCTACAAGTACTAATAAATCTAACAGGAATAATTTCAAAGTTATTTTTGGAACTGTGTACTTATGCAGTGCCGAATAGTGAAGTTTGCATCTTTCTGCTTTGGCCTACTTTACTTCTTTTGTGATATTTTCTGGGATGCGTCAAGGGATGAAGAGAAAGTCTTTTGAGTTCGTTTTGTGATAATTAGTTTCGATTCTAGTTTGTTTGCTGTTAATTCTTAAAATTTTAAGATAGAATTTGATGTTCTGAGAGTTACTTGATTTCTTTTAGGATGTGAAGATCCGTCTCTGATCGAGTAATCATGTGTAGCTCGGTTTGAGCCTGGGATTTAGTTTCCGGATTTGGGAATTGACTTTGGGTTTTATGAAGAAAGGCAATTCGCCAAGTGAGCAATCGTAAAATCACAAGCCAAATCCTTCCAGCAGCATGCATAATACATGTTAACACAGACTCCGTATGAATCTGTAATAAAGACGGGCAAAACAAGATTCTGAATACTAAATTTAATTGTTTTCACAACACACCAACGCTCCAGTATGAAACTGCAAACATATAAATAAATACTTAATACAGTAAATTATACGCCCAACTGTCACAGACAATACCGACCAGCGTGGGTTAAGATCGAGTCTTGTAACGTGGGTATCAGAAACTACGAGAGACTATACCTATGAATGACACAAATGTTTTCTCAGTGCGGGACCGAATCCGTAGCCTCGCGTTTCACAGCAGGCGTTTAACAAAATGTACGACGGGTCTGTCAATCTTACTTTATATGGTGTTAAAGATGTTGAAATTATTGGTGGTCTCTCATATGTGAGAGGCCATCTGGGTGGGTACCACCGCAGTGTCTATTTCTCCCGTCAAACAGCAGTGTAAACGCACTGTTGTGTTTCGGGTTGAAGGGCATTGTAGCCAGAGTAACTACTGGACATATTGAGACTTAACATCTTATGTCTCAGGATGGCGAGTGCAGTGGAATTCCAAGCATCGCTTTGTAATTCAAGGGGTTGTTAGGTTTTGCTACTGTTCATGAGCGGTCGTATCGCTTACCATCAGGCGAACGGCATGCTCGTCTCGCCATTCATAGGAATAAAAAAAAATACCTTTGTTCATCCCTGAATTCATTTTACAAGTCAAGTATAGAACATTTATATTCGACATCGGCGAAGATTTCATTTACATTGTTATTCTGTAGCTGGCAAAGGATGAAATCTTATAATACAAACGAATACATTCCTTGTCGAATACCGTACAAATAGTTTAGGATTATTGCAAGAACAGTATACATTTAGATAATGTAAACTGCTGAGTGATAAACCAAACTCATTACTGTGTGTGTGGTAACAAATGTCTAGTAATAAAGTGAAGGAGAGTACTCCAGAAACATTAATCTCTATAAATGAAATAATCCCTTCCCTAATAATATAATGTATCATCATCATCAACCCGTTGTAGTCCACTGCTAGATCTATGCGTATCCCAAGGTACGACACAGAGCGCGGCTTGCTGCTTCAAATATAATGTATAGGTGCTTATAAATTACGTATAACTAAATCTTCCACCGCCTTATTTGGTCGCTGGTACTTAAAGACCCCATGAATAGTCTAGCTGAACAGTTCATCGTACTTTAGACTTTTTGTATACTGGTATCTATGCATATACAATTCTATATAATATAAATCAAAGAGTATCAAACCACTCTTCTCTTCTTTGAACCAAAGGAACACACCGAACCAGATAGAAATAATTCTAAACAGAGTAGTTCATAAACATTGTGTCAAGACAAATAGAGAACCGTAACTGTGTTGCATTGTAATCTAAGATGTTGTTTGGTTTGGTTATTGTCCATGAGCAGTCGTATCGCTTACCATTAGGCGAACGACATGCTCGTCTCGCCATTCATTGGAATAAAAAAATAAATGACGATATCGGCTATACACAAGCTGCCCCGAAACACGACACTTACGTAGATCACTGTGAATTATTTTCGACCATTAGGTACGATGGGCGCCATTCAGGCGAATACCAACCACATTAGGATCTGCAGCGACCCGTTAACTCAAGGTTCTAAAAGGCAGACAGCCAATCTGTTATCTAATGCAAGATTTCTACGAGACAGTAGAACCAACGCGGTCGAACCGATCCGTTCATACTGTTGATTTACCAAGCCGCTGCAAGGCTCTCTTTCTGTGTGCAAAACGTGATTTCTCAAGATTGAATGTATTTACTGGCAAGTTATAATCGAATTGTTTCTGCGTTCTGCATTTGGATAAGTGAATAAGTTAAGTGGTAGACTAAAAAACAACTTAAAATGAATTGGGGTTTCCTACAACTGCATTCGCCAAGAAAACCGTTTTAGCTAATAAAGTTTGAAACGTTCCATACGTGTTGGAACTAGTTCCATGTTGACCCAACAATATACAATGCGCACTAAAGGAATAATTCAACCGATTTAAACTTATCGCAGATTCTGTAATCGCCTATATAGTTTTGAACTACGTAATTTCGGACAAAATTAATGTAGTAAATTGTTGTTTCTACACAGTATGTTGCGTCAATGTACATTGTTCTGTAAAATAATAGTATTATTTTGTGGTTTAAAACGCAATTATAGATATACCTGATAATTTTTGTTTTTAATTATTTAAAATATCTACCAAAATGATTATTTATTGTGAGTACACACTTGTTTTTCATATTGATATGCCTTTAAAATATAATTTTATACTAACATGTGTATTTATTATTATAAAATATCTACTCACTTAGATGGACTTTATAGAATAAATATTTATGTAGACAGCATCGCGTCACAGTTTCGTAACAGTGCAGATAGCGTCAGAGTTCTTTAGATATTATTGTAGCATATAATTGTGATAAGAATGAGTTTTCCCATGGCCGGCTCACCTTGCGCAATAATAAATTATTTATAAAAAGTATATGACTTTAATATCTACGTAATACGGAAAGACTGCATGATTATTTTTATCGTTTCAAAAACGTGTTTTGTAGATAAATTGTTTTGGTATTTGGCTAGTTGCGAATGTAATTCTGCGGAGGTGCGGCGTAATATTTTTGCCTCTTCTTCTTTGTAGTCGTAAACTCTTGATAGATTGGTCTTGGTCATTGTTAAGGCTGATTGCAGAGCAGCCGTTCTCGCGATGCGTCCACGGGTCTCGATGTTTGGAAAATATAGTATAATACAGATTGTTATATGCCCCTAAAATCGTGTTCTTATTTAACACAATCTCATTTTTTTACATTTTTCATGCTCAATACTGTTTTATATAAAATAAACTGAATAGTGAACTTAAATTAACTGTTGTGATTTGCAAATAACAAGCACATTTGTTTGATGTGATAGGTTTTTTGTCATCTGTGTCTACCAACTTAAAGATAAAATATTTCGTAGGGCTGCACGAAGTGAGTGTTGGGTGACTTTTATGTTATACAGGGTGTTATTGACATATGGTAATGAACCATTGTGATATTGGCATGTGAATTTAACGCACATATTTCTCATCAGCCCAGGTGACACTGTATTAACAAAAACCGAGCAAATCTTTTGTCAATAATTTTGATTTTTTTGATCCGATTTTTAACCCATATATTTACCGCTTAGCAAAACTTTGATTCGATTCGGGAACTTATCCGACCGTTAAAAAGACGGACGGACTATACGGACTGAACGGACACCTTGAATGCTCTTATTTTAATACTTACTAAAGTTTTTACTGGTCTCTCATATGCGAGAGGCCGCCTGGGCAGGTACCACCGCAATGTCTTTTTCTCCCGCTAAACAGCAGTGTAAATGCACTATACGAGTAGTGTTCTGATTTGAAGGACATTGTAGCCAGAGTAACTACTGGACATATTGAGACTTAGCATTGTATGTCTCACGATGGCGAGCGCAGTGGAATGCCAAGCATTCATGTTGTTGTTTGGTTCTGTTACTGTCCAAGAGTTGTCAGATAGTTTAACATCAGCCGATGTCATTCATTGCAATAAAAATGCTGTAAAGAAGTTTAATTTGCTGCAGTTAAGCTAAAGTAAGGTTCGCTTAACTGAAAAGTGTCGGTGCTACGTCTCATTATGTAACAAAATTGATTTTAAATTGGCTCGACGCCTCCTTAATAAAATTCCAACTAAAAGCACAGCCTAAACTGATGAGTCTATAAACATGTAATATTCTTAAAAAAGTCTTATAACGTAGGTGAAGAAGCAAAGATTTTCACTTAGGGGATTAGGCGGATAAACATTTGTACGTGAGCTAGTCTATACCTACTTGGGTAAGAAATTTAGAAATGAGTGTTGTGAACAGAAAGAACCTTTAGGACACGGTTAGTAAAACATGTAATTGAATAAAATTATCTCCATAAACAACGATAAAATAAATTAGACCGGGTGGAGACGTGCTTTAAAACCCTGTTCCTCAGCTTAATGGCTTTTTATGTTATGCATAAGAAGCCAGGTCATCCCCATCCCGTCCATTACGGTCTTTTAATGCCATCACAACTGTTCTTGTTATACAATTAAAAGTAAGAATGTGTTAAAAATATCATTTATATTTGTACAATAATAAAATTGTATTGAAATCCTACATTTTTTGGCTTTAAGAATAACACGTAGTTTTGGTTTACATTATCTTTTAGTTGTCTTTATGGCAAAGTAATAAACAGAGTTTTAAAATAAACTAAAATACGCGCGATGTCATTAATAATTTTTGGGTCTTGAGAGTACGTAACCTGAGAACTTCATTCTTCCGACACGAATTTCAAACGTTCGACGTCCACGTATAAGATAAAAGTTTTCCACTTCTAAAAATCAATACTATTCTCTATGAAACTTATCATTCTCTCCAAACTTAGTGTAAGGTTACGACGTATGGCAGTGGGAATCCTCTGTACAAAAATGTAGGAATGTGTATGTTATAAGGTATTTATATTTAGGCAAATTCGTACAGTTTTATGTACGACTTTCGAACATTCGTTGACGTGACGGAGTATAGAGTATATATTATAGAGTAACCCTTTGTATCAAATAAATGCGGATCGTAGCAAGGACAGCGAAAATACTATGAAACAACTTCAAATATTTTAAATTTTCTATATCGTTGTAGTATTACGGTTATAGGTATTATCAATTCCAGGCGAAATGCTTAAATGGTACATTTGCCAGCACTAATGGGTCTCTTTCATATTTTTATAAGAATGTCGCAACACAACATTTTATGACATACACAGCAAGTATAGATCGTCTACGGTCTTTTCGGCGTGCGAATGCGTGGTTGTCATGCTGTTGTCAAATATTAAGAACTATTTTTCTCTCTTTACATTTTATTATACCGGGAGTGCGGGAAAATGGAGCAGTTACTAAGTGGGATAAACACAAAACCCTCTATATACATGTTACTACTATTAGAATAGTAGTATATATGCTTGTCTATATATTAACAAAACATGTCTCAAACAATGCTGTAAATAGAGAAAAACTGTTGTAATATCTTGATAACAGAATGATAAGCACGCATTCGCACGCCAAATGACCGTAGACGATTTATACAAAAAATGTATGAATCTTATTCATATACATGAATATGCTTTATGTATTTATATTGCCAAAATATTCGATGATTTTCTTCCTTTCCTTTTTAATGACTATCTTCGATTTTCGTTCTCCTATTCATTCCAATCCATCCCAAAGATTGTGTAGAAGAGATCGCCGTTAGCGATAAGACCGCCGTTTGTACGTACGTATAAGTCCCGTAATTGTAAAATTATTTTGATATATTTTGTGCACAATAAAGAATTATAAATAAATAAATAATCGGGTTTTGCCCTCCAGTAGACTACAGGACGTTTATTTGTCGTTGATATAAAGTTTATTTAAGGGGCTAAACAAGTGTCCTAGAATATACAATTATCTTGCAAGTTACAAGCTATTTTAAAACCGATTTGCCTCTGAAATTTAGAACATGATGTTATATCAAAAATTACATAAAATATAAAGTAATTTTTAAGTGCCTGTCTGTTAAGTAATTGAAATTCGAAGAACTTGTAATTAAGGTAAACGGTGAGATAAATTGTTAATTCAACATTCACTTAATAATTACGCAGATAATTAAACAACAAAGTTAGGGTTTCTCTCGAATATTCCTTATCTATTTTAACAAGTAAAAGAAAACTCAATTTTCACACAAGAATTGTGGAATTTGGTTAGCGTCAACAGCGCGTACCTTGACGTTAATTAAAACAGAATGTTTCAGTTACGTATATAAGTATGACTTATATAATTTAGAGATACGAAAAAATACGCAATTTGCATTTAATATTTATTAAGTGGATATTTGAAGGTAACAAAAATAAGGCAGAAGTATTTTGATTTGGTTACTAATGGTTTTTGTTGGATAGCGTAGTCATTCAGGGCATCCTTCAATATTTAAAGTTGTTAAGTTTTATTTCACCAAACTGGGCACATACTAGCAAATACAATGTTCAAATGACACGGATACAGTTTGAGACAGCGTCAGGTCAGGAAATTAGCAGAATATTATCAATATTTCGATTTCCTTCTCCTACTAGCTTCGTATTCTTTAGTATTGAGTGTCGCGACCTCCCTTCTGTATCAGTTTCTCTCTATCAAGTTTCCTCCATTTTTTCTGTTTCTGGCAAAAGTACAGTCGGGACCGATGCTGATCTGATCAGACCTTTTCCCATCTACTTTGCTTGTCACAATGAGCTTAACGAGGTTGTCCCAGTCTGTCCTTGCAATCAGACCGAAGTATTCTAGGATTCTGCGTAGATAGGCAGATGAAAAGCGCGCGGACATTTTGAGTTCTCGCAATATGGAGAAGATAGTTAGAAAAGCTGTATAAGAGATACAAAGCATCTTTGCCCTACACCACATCTCAAAGGCGTCAATGTATTTGCGTCTACAGCTTTCAGTGCCCAAGCCTCAGCTCTAAACAAAAAGAGAAAGATTTTGGTTTTGCGGAGATGTTGTGGTTTCTTCATATTTTTTCATGCTGAGACATGGCATTTTTAGCCAAGCCAATTCTTCTACGCACTTCCTTGTCACTTAAATCATCATTGCTGATATTGGAACCAAGGTATGCAAAATTGTCCACTACTTCAAGGCCCAACAAACCTGTGGGTTCCAACTTTCTAGATGGATCCACCATCATGAGCATGGTTTATACGGAGTCCCATATCCCCGCTAAGACGCGTCATTCGATCCAGGTGTGCAGCTATTTCCGACTCATTCACTGCAAGAAAAGTAGTGTTATTAGCGTAGTGCATATTTAGACTTGTGATGCAAAGTAACATTAGAGTGATTTGGGGATGGGATAATAGTTATTAAAATATGAAGGTATTTTTATATTTTATATTATGTAGGCGTGATGGTATGTTGTACGCAGTTTAAATTAATGAATAACTAAAAGTAAGCTTCGCAAAAACAACTTTTGTGTACTCGGCTCCTTAAATTCAAGACACACTTTTCAATAGAAAGTTTTGTCCAAGTTTAATTAAACAAGATCCACGCCATTTATATCCCAAAATGTTGACTTTTTCAAGTAGGTCCTATTATTTATCCTTAAGTTGCTGTGTATTCAAAATTTAACCAAATTTTATTGAATAGACCTAACAGACGGTAGGGGTCTTAGTTTGCTTTCTATCGTCACTTTGTTAATACATTTTCATAAGTAAGAAAAAGCGTATTAAAGAGACTGTTGAAACTAAAACATCTTGGCTTTTACAAAATTTAATTTTGTTAAGCTAAATTGCAAAGTAGTTTTCAGAATCATTCATAGCTTATTGAAATTTTATGATAAATGAATTTGCAATTTAACACCGATGAGCCGGAGTTGAGAATAGTTGAGAATTTCACATTGATTTACTCAAAAATGATATACATTATTAGAACTGAATAGAACTGTGAGCAAATAAAAGTCATTGTTTGCAAAAATATGATTATGAACCTTTAAATATTTTCATCATAATCACTGTAATAATTTGTTTATGCCTTTAAGACAATTCGTGACTCAAATATTTATAATGATCTCGATTTCCTTGTACCGACGTCGCTTGTTCCAAATGTTAATTTTATGAACTTGATAACAAGTTTAAGCTTAATTACAAAAAATGCCATTAGAATAGCCGCTTTATTAACAACTGTCGCTTTGACAACATTCTTTAATAACTTAAAAGTACTAAACGCCGAAGCCGCCGTCCTGCCGGCACGTGTCGCCAACATTTTTTGGCGGGCTAGTCGGCGGCATCACTCATTGCAAGTCAAGAAACTTTGACATACAGATTTTTATGACGTTATTGAGTGTCGCCGGCAACGGAGCAGTGCTCTTGCCGCCATGATGTCGGCGGTCAACACGTGCTTCACTTGTCGCCGACATGATTTCTTATAGGCCGCCGGGTTGTGACGGCGGGCTGTGTTGCCGCGCCAGGGGCTTTGGTGTATACTGTACAGTGCGCTTTAGAGTATAGAATTTATTTGTTTATCATTTATCAAAACTCTTACAATATTCACATTTTGATTTTATATACATGTCATGTAAAGTATGTGAGGATCGTGTCATGAAGGCGCATAATTAATTTTAGAAAAGTAATAGTCAACATTTTCTCAACTACCTATCTCATGAATGAATACTAGCGCCGCGAAGTATTTGATCATAAGGTAGACCCAAAAATCGTGCGGCCTCTACTCGCTTTATAGGTGCATGTCGCCCAAAGAGTAGACATTTTACGCTTCGTCGGTCAATTGCCATATGGTCCATAAACGAATTGTTATCTTTCTTTTATTGGCCTAGCAGGTTTCATATCATAATTACTCGAGACTAAAGTTATTTTACTGTTGGTACATCTCTCATATGTGAGAGAAAGCCTGGATGGTATTTATAGAATGGTTATTGCTTTGTAATTCATGGTTATGTTTAGTTTTGCTACTATCCATGAACGATCGTATCATTTACCATTAGGCGAATGGAATGCTCGTATCGCCATTCGTTGCAATAAAAAAAGTGTATTGAGTTGCTTGATTAAAGCAAACAAATCGATTACCTAATTGAAGACTATGTAGAAGTAGAAATAAAAAGAGACAGTTGAAAGTCGGTGAAAGAGTTTCCTGGACTGTTTCTTCTGCACAACAACTCGTTCCGACTATAATAAACGATTAAGAAATTTGTAAAATATAATACTATGATGATAAACAATATTTAGATTTGTGTTTTCTGCGTTACAGTGATGTGATTAAATCTAAGATTGAGAGTGACCACTTTTAATGAACAAAAATCAGGGTGTCAAACTCTATCGTTATTTTTAACAGTTTTAATAAAGGTTGCGCTGGAAAAAAGTTTGAGGAGAGTAATCACCCATCCATTCACCCATGGTGATATTAAGCTAAACCATGCTTTAATACATTTAGATAAACTGTATGTAACGCTAGAGTCTGTAAATCAAATTGTTGTTCAATAAAAAACGGGTCATTTGTTATAAATCAAATAGCTGCGTGTATTTTATTTTTTACTGGTGTTAAGTCTCTCATATGTGAGTAGCCGCCTGGGTTGGTACCACCGCTATATCTATTTCTCAGCTCTCAGTGTAAACAGCAGTGTAAATGCACTGTTGTGTTTAGATATGAATGATATTGTGGCCAGATTTACTACTGGTCATATTGAGACTTTTCATCTTATGTATCAGGATAGCGAGCGCAGTGGAATGCCAAGCACTGGTTTGTAATTCAAGGTGTTGTTTGGTTTTGTTACTGTCCATGAGCATTCGTATTGCTTACCATCAGGCAAACGGCATGCTCGTCTTATTCATAGCAATAAAAAAAATGTAAACCGAGGTTCTGGTCCCAAGTTGGGCAATTCACTTTGAGGACACTTTTCAGTTTGACAATACTCATATGAGTTGTTTTGTGTGCTTAGCATGGTGACGAGCTCGCTGATCACATAATGAAATTATTTTTTATCTCATTAGTGACATAGTGCTGCCTCTCCCTAAAGGAATGCAGGCATAAGCTTTTGTTGGTAAAATGTAAATTACTCTCAGCCGTTCCAAAAATTTTGACCTAGTTTATTCCATTTTAACTCCTTTATTATTACATTCATAACTTTGTGAAATATTTCATGTTTAATTATTTCAACGTGTCAGTTCTCCAGGCACATCAAATTAACAAGCTTGTACGTAATGTCATATTGTCAGCTACGCTCACGTAAAAGAGATTGCCAGAGACATACTCGTACATATACGTTCTTTCAGATGTGATTAGGCACTGTTTTCTTTGACGACACTTCGTGAAAATATTTCGCACATTTTCCATACAATGCTTACTCCACATCATTAAGTTTCTATATTATATGTCTGCACTGTATTTTAATATTACAAAACTCCGTCTTTCGTATAACTATATATGTCATAAAGCAATCCCCTTTAGGTGTCTAGACTTTTAGGTACTTACAACTTGGAACACGCGATTCTGTCGTATTTGTGAGGTAAGGTCATTTAGGATATTTTGTGTTTGAGGTTTCTACGGAAATTGTAGTGTGAGGTATTTGTTAAGAGCTACGTTTTCATGTTTTTCTATTGTGTGTCCCTGTGAAATCCATTAATCTTAGTCTTTTAGGTGTAACCAGAAAGTATACATTTTCATTTTCAAATGCAAATTTTATTACTTTAAATTCGTATAACGCTTGTGAATAGACTATTTGTTATTATTAGTCAATCATAATATTAATTACTAATATGTACATTGTACAATACCGAATATATATTAATTTAACCTACGTGATAGAGACATATCGTTTCTAATTTATAACTCACATAATGAAGGTATATGAAATCCTACTGCTTAATGTTTTGCACGGTAGCAGCTCAATATAAGGCACTACATCTTGAACATTTCAACTAAGTATTTCCAAAATTAAGTTTGAACTATGCGGTATCCGCAACTCTATTTTGTCTCCTTTCTTCCGCACACGTTTTATGCACTTACTCGGTGGCACTATACAGCCACGAACAACTAATTGTATCTTTTTATATACAGGGTATACCAAGACTACTACCAAAACTGAACCAGGTGGTAGTTTTAGTGACTACGGACACAATGCATATTTAAAAAACGCGACGATATTTTTTCCTATCGTCGTATTTCGGTAGTGAATACATAGATTTTCCAAAATTATTAATGTACAGCTTTTATATTTATAGACACTAGGTTACGCAAGACTTGTAATTAATATTTTAGCAAAATCTACAGGTTTACCTCCTAAACACGATTATATATAAAAGATTAAAGAAATGGTCGCGTTATTTTGCGAAATATATATAATAGAAAAGAAATATAAATACCATATTACTGTACATTAACGAATATACAATAAAATGCATTATTGTTTACTACATACGACTAATGCGAATGATAGACTTTATATATCTTCAAAATTTCCACGCATAATTCTCAGGAACCTGTTTCTTGTTGTTCTTGATGTTCTTGTACTTTTCCATGGTGTTTTTCAGCGCTAAAGTGACCAATAAATAACTACGCAGTAGACATATTTAAGTCTCACTCTCACTCGTCTATACACTCCTTCTGTATCTGCATCTGTATCTGTATCAGCCCATATACGTCCCACTGCAGGGCACGGGCCTACTCTACAATCAACAGTACGATTGAGAATGGTTAGGCCATATAGTTCACCACGCTGGCCTAGTGCGGGTTGGCACACAAACACACAAATTTACATCCCTTACGAGAGCGTAAATGCTAGTGACTTTTTAATTATGTTTGGCCTGCTGTTAATAAAAAAAACAAAAAGCCATTCTTGTACCAACTTATAATATTTCAATCAGTTGTATTTACAATATTTATTTCAGATAAAACCAGATTTTTAGGCAAAGTAATAATGTTGTATATTATTACAGTGTCTAATGAATGCTTGTTATAAGAAGTAGGTACTTAAATCTCTCGAGTTTAATTTTTTTGTAGTCATGCTTTTGTGATTAAACGTTGTTAAAAAGACGGAGTCTGTTCTAGATTCAGATTTTCGTTAAGAACCTAGCCAGCAAAATTGTTTTCTTAATAATATTTTGAAGATGTTTTCATTAAAAAGTCCTAGTGTTTTATTATTCCACGCATAATTAATAACATCTGCAAGATCATAAAACTGCCGAATTTTATAATATTGTATAACAATTTGAGTTTTGATCTGATTAAAATATTTCTGGTTAGGAATTTGTATGTGACTGCCTCGGTGGCGACTAGTACTACGGTATGATTGCAAAGTCGAGGTCTCGGGTTCGAATCCCGGGTCGGGCAAAGTAATATTAGATTTTTCTATTCATCATCATCAGCCCGGAGTTAGAAATTTGTGCCCGATATGGCGATAGGATCGCCCTCTATCACATTGTGGGACGGAAACGCAAGGCGAAATATGGGTAACCGGTTGCACCTTTACCTACCTCTTCTGGAAAAAAGGCGTGAGTTTACTTTTATTGGTGGTAGGTCTCTCATGTGAGAGGCCACCTGGGTATCATCGCAATGTCTATTTCTCCCGCCAAATAGCAGTGTAAATGCACTGTTGAGTTTCGGTTTGTAGAACATAGTACTACTGGACATATTGAGACTTAACATCTTATGTCTCAGTATGGCGAGCGCAGTGGGATGCCAAGCATTGCTTTGTAATTCATGGTGATGTTTGGTTCTGCTGCTGTTCATTAGTGATCGTATCACTTACCATCAGGCGAACAGCATGCTCGTCTCGCCATTCCATGAAATAAAAAAGAAGTACATATGTATGTGTGTGTGTTTAGTGTGTGTGTGTGTGTAAAGTATACATGTATGTGTGTGTTTTCATTTGGTGGATAGTATTTTTATATCTAGCTTTTTTAGTACAAAGTCACGAAACAGCGTGTTTATGTTCAGTCTGTTTATGGGAGAGTGAACACTTGTTCATACAAATATACATTGTTCGTTGTTATATTAAAAGTGTTCTATTTTTACTATTTTTAATAATAATAATGAAAAGGCTTATCGTTAGCATTTTTCTATGATGTATGTATTTATTTAAAACCTTATTCATAGACAATTTTAAAACCTATAATAGTAGTGGAATATTTTATTTTATTTTATTTATTGGGACAATAAACGGTTACATGTACATATCTTATCAAAATAGACTTAATCTAAGTGGTTATTAAACACATATAACCTCGGTGACAACTCGTTGCTCGCATGCTTGACTTGCGTTGTTGCGCATTAACAATTCCCAAGCCTCGAATGAACCGCAGGTTGCCACCGAGTGGACCACGCGCGGCCCAACCGTGTTCCAGCTGCGACAGCGAGTGGGCCACGAGCGACTAATGAGCGGCAACCTTTACTCTTATATGGTGCAGTGTGGAAAACTGAATTCAAAAGTAGTTCTAAAGCGACTCACATTCGATTACTATTTCATAATGATGTAGATATACTTTGCAGTTATATAGCCTCAACTAGGTCCAAACTCAGAATTCTAATTAATTAAGTTTATATTTTATTATTTTGTCCTTCTTTCATTACTTTGATCACAGTATAAGCCCGTTAGTAAATATTGAAATTGTCAATTTATTTTCGTGATTTGGAGTATCTTCCAGTGTCTTCTTAAATACATTTCGGTTTCATATCTAGATGACAATTATATTTACTATCAAACGGTTTTCTTATAACTTGCTAGATTATACATCAATTTTGTGAATTATATTTAAAAAAATAATTACTAAAAATAGGTTTTTAACTGTCTATAAATAAGGCCAGTAATATCCTACAAATATAAAGGCGAAAGTTTGTGTGTTTGTCACTTCTTCACGCTCAAGCGGCTTGACCAATTTAAATAAAATTTGGTATTGAAGTAACCAATATCCTGGATTAACACATAGCTTACATTTTACCCCAAAAAATGCAGTATTACATGGGATGATAAAGTAGTCGTTCCGCTCAAATGGCGTGATCAATTTTAATGTTTAATATAGAGGTACCTGATAACCTGGATTAACGTATAGGCTACTTTTTATACCAACGTAGTGTTCCCATGGGATGAGCAAGGAATTCAAATGTATATTTACCACTCTTTCAAGCTCAGCGGGATGGTTTGGAATAGAATATAGAGCGGATGAAATTGAATATAACAGGACATCATTGCACGGCTTGAATCGTAGAACAGATTAAGACGAGAAAAGCAGTACAAAGGACGACAGTCACATCAAATTTAAATATAATATGTGGGCTGGATACAAAAAGTGTCTGCTCCCGGGCGATGCCGGGCTAGACCGCTAGTATATATTTATAATCTTCAAAGTGACGACTGTCCTTGACGGTAAGAGCAATCCACCCTGTTAGAACATTAACCGTCGAGAAGTAATTGGCTGTCGTCACGATTATAGACCAGTATAACACGACACTATAAACAAACCGAATTTCGAAACACTTCTGCGGATTTCTCAAGTATTTCACTTGAAGATCAAAATATGATATTTGTTTTTTCCACTCAATATTTTCCTGGGAGAAAACTTCCAATACTTAAGCCACAAAACGGGAGAGCGGCGAAAACTTGAAAATAACGTACCAATCCCCACCCAAAGTGAATCTTATATAAGGAATCAACGGAACAACTTTTCTATCTTCGAGTTGGATTTAGAAGTCTTGTATAAAGTAATAATAGGAAATATTTCAGTCATCATGAGAACAACGATGCAATTTATGTTTGTCTTTAAGGTAATTTTTACGAAATTGTAGGTTGCCTAACTTATCGACTACTGCTGGACATAGTTCTCTTGAAATGCATGCCACTGGGTACGATTTTAGACAACTCTCATTTATATCCAGACAAGCACTATCTGTAGGCCGAAGATCGATGCTCTACCTACACTAGGGACGTTAGTCACCCATCCAGTTCTACTGCTGGTAGGTCTCTCATATGTGAGAGGTCGCCTGGGTAGGTACCACCGCAATGTTTATTTCTCCCGTCAAACAGCAATGTAAATGCACTGTTGTGATTCAATTTGAAGGATATTGTAGCCATAGTACTGGACATACTGGACATATTGAAACTTAACATCTTATGTCTCAAGATGGCGAGCGCAGTGGAATGCCAAACACTTGCTTTGTAATTCAAGTGCTGTTTGGTTTTGCCACTGTTCATGAGCAGTCGTATTGTTTACCATGCATAGCATCGTCTCGTCTAGCCATTCGTGGCAATTAAAAAACCATCGGCCTGTATCCAACCATTAAAACAAATACTCAAGATTATGCAATACTTAATAGGTGTCCTAAATTATAATAACATTTAACATTTGCTGAAAATACTGTCTAATATCTGTGTATTTAGACAGCAAATAATTTTTATTTCCCACATTTTGTTAGTGCGTGGTGGCCTGTTGGTAAACGGACCAGACGCGGCTGCCAACATGTTCTCGGTGGTCGCGGGTTCAAATCCCAGGGCACACCTCTGACTTTTCGGAGTCATGTGTGTATTGATAGTCAATCACCACGCAATAAAACGGTGAAGGAAAACATCGTGAGGAAACCTGCATACCATAGCGGTTTAGAAGAATTTCTATGGTATGTGAGTCCGCCAACCCGCACTAGGCCAGCGTGGTGGACTATATGGCCTAACCACTCTCAATCGTACTGTCGATTGATTGATTATTTTGTTACGTGAAATGAAATTAAGTAACAGCATGTTTCTTGTATAATTTAACAACATTATTATAAATTATATCCACTGAAAAATAAATATTAACTTGTTCAAATCCCACCTACGCGCAATTCCGCAAGTCGCTTATATACATTTTACCTGGAATTTCCCAGGATAATATCATAGGTAGCTATAATATTTTTAAATGCTTCTTCCGTTAACTAAGCAGAAACCAAAATATATACAATCATTTTATTTTATGTACGATAATCCTGCTCAATTAGTGTCCACTCAGTGTGGGATAACTTCATTGTTATTGCCTACAAGCTTACTTATCTTCGTGGCGGATGAGCATACACGATAGACAGAGCACCTAATTGCCCATTAGACTGCCACAATGGAATCTCCACCAAATGCATTAATGTAATAGAATCCATTACCAACCTCTTGTGATACACCTGCAGTCTTTTATACTGACAAATTCTTTAGAAATTTTGTTGCACTTTATTGAATGCTTTTGGTTAATTTTAGATGAACATTGTGTTGTTCTTAATGCACATCACATTGTCTTCTTCATATAATAAATTAAAGTAATTCGATATATTAATAAGAATTTGTACTTTCTAGTTTGTGTACAGAGTGGGTTTGGCGCGGCGATATCTACAATAAATCAGTGCGGGCGTATAAAAGTTTAAATGAAGCGGTCCGTAAGGGCCCAATGACGCGATTAACGCGCAATAGATCACTAGAATATTTTTCTATTTTCACACACGTGGCGAACACATGCTCCGTGATAAACGTTGGATATTATCAACATACGTGTTATATTCGCGGTCACACTCCGCCGACCGGCGCGGCGGCCGTCTACGGCGGCCTTGGTGCTATTGTCGAATATTTACTAACGTGATGGAAATTGTTTTCTTCAAAACATAGACTGATGTTTGTTTGAAACACAAATGTACCTCGTGCCGAACATTAGGAAACTGTTTCAACAAGCCTGTCAATCATCCCATAAGTCTCTAAACAACTTTCGATGACTTATAGTTACAAATTACGTGGCCACAGTCCAAAGTACACATCGTTCACAATTGATCCGTACAATAGAAATAGTATTCAAGAGATATACCCTGTCGTCGTTATGACCTTATTTCTTTTTTACAGGTTATGACGTCGAAGAGTGGAATGGAACGGACGGTATTGTTGGGATCGACACTAGTAGCAGTGCAGTGCCGATGACCAGTCGCAGCGGCGAGACAGTGGACCGCGAGCATGGCGAACGCGACCGATGCGTACTGCGTGCCCGGGGCCACCGACTTCAACAAGGCCTACAGTCGGGTCCACGGGTACATCGCGCTGGTGATATGCATCGTGGGCTCGGCGACCAACTCCATCAACATCGCCGTGCTGAGTCGCCGCGAGATGCTGAGTTCCACCAACTCTATTCTCACGGGACTCGCCGTCGCCGACCTCCTCGTCATGCTCGAATACATCCCGTATGCGTTGCACATGAACATCAAGATCGGACCACAAGTCAACAAGAACACCTACGCCTGGGCCGTCTTCGTTTATTTTCATTCCATATTTAGTCAGACTTTTCACACTATCTCTATTTGGTTGGCCGTGACGTTGGCCGTGTGGCGGTACGTCGCGATCGCGTTCCCGCAACGAAACAGGACATGGTGTAGTAAAAGAAACACTACCTTAGCTATTGTTAGTGCATATGTGATATGCCCGTTCTTGTGTCTTCCCATTTATTTCGCGATGAATATAGTTCCCAGTGAAGTGACGCCTCAAAACAATTCCGAATTCGCCGAAGATTTATTGTTGCCACAAAACCGGACCGTTTACGTGTTAGAAATGTCGAAGAATGCGGAATTAGTCACCGCGATCATGTGGATTTACAGTGTAATATTAAAACTAGTTCCAAGTATAGCTTTGTCGATACTGAGTACGTGTTTAATATCGAAGTTAACAACTACGGAAAGGAGAAGGCAAAAACTTCTAAAGCGCTCTACCGTCGGACCAAATGAGGTAAGTTACAACTGACATTAATCGTGTAACCAACTTAATGCTCCCCTCCCCTGTTATTAATATTGTTTTATTGTAGAACGTATTGCGATTCTTTATTCGAATATAAATATTACTATTTCAGTGTTTTCAAAATAAACGCTCTCTCAAATAACTATTGGTACGTTTATAAACTACTAAAGACCAATCACTCGAAAAAAAATTATTTGGCTGGATGCTGATTATCTAAAAGCCTTTCAAATGAAAAACGCCCTATTCGGTGTATTTGAGCTATAAAAGTGAGATTTTTGATGAATTACTCTTTATTTTTCACTACGCTTTCCCTTGTATCACCTTTGCCCCAGTTTACTTCACAAAAACATATTTGATGTGATGTAATTAACTTTATAAATTGTAAACTACATGCATAGAATTCTGCAATTCCCAAATTACGCAATTAATAAGATTTACAATAAATCTTAAAAGGACAAGAATTAAGACGATAATGGTCGGAAACCTGAAATTTATCTGGATAAATATTTTTATTCTCGCCAAATTTAACCAGAAGTACAAAAAGAAGTAAAAGCTGTGGAATACAAACGAGTTTAACAATAAATCCAGATCTGAGGTGGTATTAGAAACTGTGAGACCGTTTCAGAAACATAATCCCGGTAATACCAACTATCTAATGCTATCAAGTGCCATTTAAGTACGCCGTGTGTGTTCAAATCGTCTCTGATGTGCAACGTTCACAACCTTTCTCCCCCACACAATAAATAACTGTTCTTCCTGAATTTAGAAGACATTTGTACGTCGTACGTGCCAGTCATACATAATACAATTCCATTTAGTTTACATCGTGTATTCACGTATTCCGCAGAAGGCTTATTTACTCAGATATTAGGCACAGATGTGTTATTCAAAACATGCATGAATAGACAAGGCATTCATATTCAAGAAAGCAACAATATCAAGAATATGGAGTTACCATTAAAAATATTAGTTTTCTTTTGTTTGAATGGATACTTAGGTAAACACAGATTGCATAATTCTAACGTATAATGCTTTGATAAAACACACAATAACCGATGTTGAAACATTTTTTTATAAAAATATCATAAACCCTGTGCTTCATTTTCGTATTGTAAATGAATTCAGTTTTGTTTGATTTTTATCAGGCGGGCTTTAAATTCGATTGCTCGTATGTAGATAATAAATATCCTTATATCAATACAATACTTTGTTAGTACGGACATGATACGGAAATGTTTCAGTATCTACGTTACCTAATTTCCACAATATTTATTTTTTATTGCATGAATGGCAAGATGAGCATGCCGTTCGCCTGATAGTAAGCGACACAGCCGCTCATGGACAGTAGCAAAACCAAACAACGCCATGAATTACAACGCAATAAAGTCTCAATATGTCCAGTAGTTACTCTGGCTACAATCTCCTTCAAACCAGAACACAACAGTGCATTGGCACTGCTGTTTGGCGGGAGAAAAGACATTGCGGTGGTACCTACTCAGGCAACCTCTCACATATGAGCGACCTACCGATAAAATTCATGACATATAGTAATTATTCGATTACCATTCAAATTGACGGCCCAACGCCCTGTCGACAGCTGCTTGCTAATTACTTCAGGGTAGAATTAAATTACAAATAGCGATTAATGCGGTGTGAATGGTGATTCAACGTGATATTCTGAACTTAGTTGCAGGTGCTGCGTAAATTCGCGTTTCAGGAATGATTTTCTAGCTTCACAACCGAGTTTTCACTTATAATCTGCTTAAGCGGTTGCTATTTCATCGTGTTTTCATTATTCTCTGTTAAACCCACGCTAAGGCTCCTTATCCATTGTTCCAGTGCAGGGGTAATATACGTATACGGATAAAAATAATGATTCATTAATGCAATTGTTTTTGTTCTCGTACATTCAATAAATTAAAACGTAAGTAGATGCGTTTGTTTAGTGACTGTTTGAAACTGGAAACGATTCAAGAATATTTATGGAGACTTCGATTTTCGTGCCCTTTAGCGTATACCAAATTTTCAGGCTTAGGTAAAATTATCTTGTGTAGTAATCATCACCAAGAATAAGACATCAGAAACTTTTATATTTTTTTCCAAATTATACAGTATGCGCGAAGTATACCTCTATACATGTACGCATTAATTGCTTGTTATAAAAACTAATTGATTACCGGTTTCTACGCAATGGAGCACTTAAATCAATATTATGCGTAGTTATGTTTTTTGTTAATAATAGTAAACAAAAAATGCTCAAAGTAATTTATTTTTTGCATGTGTTTTAAATAAATAATACCCAACAGCCTATACATGGTTCCGAACCCTTATTAAGATAAATTAAGTATTGTGTCATGGGTATCAGGAACTACGAAAGACTTTTTGTTTTCACAACATCCAGATCCGAGACAAATACTTATGGACTTCACAAACATTTATATCGATACGGGGATTGAACCCGCGGCCTCTCATTTCACAGCTGTCGCCTACTAATTTTGTGAGACTTTCGTGTTTTATAAGTTTGTGAATTTAGCAATTTAGATTGCATTCAATGTCAACAACTGCTAATGGTTAGCCGAACACAAAGAGCTGGTTTTATTAAAACAATTCATATATTTAATTCAGATATATTTTGGATTCTGAATGTTATACATACATTGCATACATATATAGACACATAGTTGTATGTATCCTTGGAAGCGAAATCCGAGAAGCAAAGAGTGTAAAATACTTTTCCACTCACACACATTGCTACTCCAGTCAGCCAGAATGAAAAGTGGAACGCAATGAATTGACACCGAGCACCGAAGCTCGGCGAGTTAGCAAAGAGTGTGCCTTTGTTACCAACTCCGATTTGTGAAGTGATAGAAGCCGGACATAATCTTGATGGCGGCACACCAAATCCAATTTTGAACGAACAATGTTTCTTTAATGAATTTGAAAACTATCACACAGTGTTCCACTGAGATTGTGAGGCATGAGAACTGAACTAACATGAAAACAAAGGCTTTGTATACGTTTGTAAATAAGACGATCTGTTTCATTTTAAACTTAATAATAGTATTTTTATTGACTATAATAATTGATTATAAATTTATCTAAATAAGGAACATTGAAGCTACTGTCTCCTGAAATCGAAAGAAAAAAACGTGTATGTCAAGTTTTTTCTTTCAAATTTTTAAATTGTTCAATTAGGGCTTCTCTCCTGGGCTCAAACTGTATGGCAACAATGTGTAATATAATAATATAGAGTGCGTGTATTCCATTAAGATAAATAAGTAAAAAACAAAAACGAATGCTTTGTTTATAAATTCAATAGTTTACTAATGTAGTAGTAGTGCAGTAGTGACAGTGGTCGATGGTAAACATACAGACTCAGTTAGCGCTGTCTAGAATGTGCCTGCTTTATGTTCGTAAAGACATGTTTAATCACACCGAACAGAAATTAATGGCGAAGTAAAGTTATTCCAGCTGCTCCAACTGCAATTGTATTTAGAATTTCAAATAAACACTGTAAACAGTTTGAAGAAGTATGAGTTTATCTTTGACTCAGCGCGACGACACAAGGTCCATAATAAATCTCAATTAATAATTGTTTACTAAAACAATTACAATAAGAATCTGCACTCTTGTAACATAAATAATATTGTCTTGAATTAATCTTAATACTGCTAAATAAATAGTAAAACTAATTACTTAATTTTATTGCGTTGTAGTTTCTGGATTAAGTGGAGTGATGAGTTCGTTAAGCTAGATTTTTACGCTCTTAATTTTGTTAAGCTCGCCCACCATACTTTTAACGTTGCGGCTTAAGGTTTCGCTCAGATTATAATGAAACAAAATTGAAACGCGTAGTCAGCAAACGAGCTATAATCCATAGCGTTCATCTAGTTGTACACGCACGAAATTACGCGACAGATCTGCCTGACAGCCATGTTTGGCGAGGAAATGCACAGATATGCTGCCGGATGCCTGTCTACAGCAATACTGCTAATGCCGTGTTTAAAAATGTTTATATTATCTATACTTAATATATAAAGTTGAAGAGTTTGTTTGTTTGTGCCCGCTAAACTCAGGAACTATCGGTTCGAATCGAAAAAATATTTTTGCGTTCGATAATTAATTTATCGAAGAATGCTATAGGGTATATAACATCATGCTGTGAGCAATATGAGAAGAGCAGAGGTGAACAATGTTTCAAAAATAGGGAAATTTTATTCATTTTGTAAGTCCTTGTCCTTCCGTGTTCTGTGTGAGTGATTGTAGTTAAATGTATGCCAAAATCGTTGATCTAATCTGGGAGGTGTTTGCAAGGCAAATGGATACATATATGGCTAGCTAATTACTATTCAAACTTTCTCATTTAACTCGTACCATTTCAGGATATGCATTCCATTCCTGGTCTTCTTCACATTTTTTATTGTCTGACACCAGTGCCAAATGATAAAACATTTTTATTACACGAGTGTCCAGGCTACTTCGAGAATTTTAACCCGCAGGGTTAGATACGTTTTTTACGACTGTTGCTACTGCCAAGTGGCAAGTATTTTACAATTTCTCTGGAGTTCGGAGCATGTTTATCTGCTTCGACAGTAAAAATAATTTATGTACCCCAAATACTTGGATTAGTACCATCCATTATATTGCTACAGCTAGTAGTGACCTACAATACTGACTTCAGTTGTTTGTGGCGTTAGGTTTTACGCTTATTTGAACTGCATTAAACTTATTTATTTATGAGGTAATTATGACAAAGTATGTTTTTATTTTATGTAGTTATTTTCTTGATAGCTACTTACTGGTTACTGTGCCTGTGTTCAGTATTTTTTCTCATGCTTTTTTTCGACCGCTATTATTGTATGTAACGCAATAATCACACTACTCCGTGTTATATTAAAAACCGAAGTAAACAGCTTACAGGATTACAATCTTACTGGCTGTACTGTATACTGTATCAGCTCATATAGGCCCCAGTGCAGGGCACGCGCCTTCTATACAATCGACAGTACGATTGAATGGTTAGGCCACATAGTCCACATAGTGGTGATTGACTATCAATACACACATGACTCCGAAAAGTCAAAGGTGTGCGCCGGGATTCGAACTCGCGACCCGTGAACATGTTAGCAGCCGCGTCTGGTCCGTTTACCAACAGGCTACCACGCCCTTAATCTTACAGGCAATCAATAATAACAACACATGCTTCACCTATTGTTTATAACGCAACGTCTACGTTAGTAAATATATCACACTAAAACACTCCTGGGATTTAAATGGTTGTGTTTGTATGGAATAACTACATATAATACGATATACGGTATGGTATAATAAATGTAGTGCCGTCCGCACAGCGTGTCGACTGATGACAGACGATAATCACCTGCCATTCGGCTCAATCATATCAGGCCATTTACAACACAATACATTTTATTACGCTTACATATTGGACAAGAATAGTTTCAATACGTTTCAAAATGTAGATACCATCGCCAATCAGTCGATGAAAAAGTATTTTCGCAAATAGTATGTATAAACATGTAATAAATCTCTAAGTAGTTAAACTAATAACTATACTTTCGGTGTAAACCTAAACAGAAAAATTTAAAATCTGATTTGAATATATAATATTGTTATATTATAATTCACTTTGATATGAATAAAAAAGTATTTCAAAGAAACTCTTCCGTCAACCAAGTGACTTCTATTGAATCCCATATCATAACATCTAAACCTCAATTGAAATAAATATTACGTGAACAAGTTCATATTTATAACTAGATCAAAAAGAAAAATATGCTGGATATGAACAAATTTAGTAACTTATTTGGTTTTTTGTTGGCCTTTTCACGTGAAATGCTCCATATACTGCAATTAAACGTAAATAATGTAATGAAAAAAAAATTGGCGTCTTATATAAAATGCAAATAAAAGTTTTTCTACTATAATATAAAGATTTTCACACTGCAGCATGACAGTTGTGTTCTTTTCTGTACTTCCTTTGAAATAATTCTAATTAGTTTTCAAAGGCACTGTTGTGTTTTGGATTGAACGACATTGTAGCCAGAGTAACTACATATGACATATGGAGATTTAATATCTTATGTCTCAGAATGGCGAGCGCAGATGAATGCCAAGCATTGCTTTGTAATTCAAGGTATTGTTTGGTTTTGCTACAGTTCATGAACGGTCCGGTACCCTCCGGTGAACGGCATGCTCGTCTGGCCATTCTATGAAATAATAATTTTTAATAACATCCTAGATTTGGGCATATAAGCTTAGTTGCTTCTTAATATTAAACTGTTCTATTGCAGCCTGAGAAACAGTGTCTGGCGGATGAATCGTGTGCGCGGCGCACCAGTCGCACAGACAGGACGACGCGCATGCTGCTCGCGGTGTTGGGCCTCTTCCTCTCCACGGAGGTGCCACAAGGACTGCTGGGCCTCGCCAGCGCTCTCGCACCCAACTTCTTCAAAAACTGCTACGGCATGTTTGGTATGAGAAATCTTTTTCATTAAATTTTTCAGGGAATCTTTTAGCGCAGGGCCGTATTTTTAATGGTGCTATGTACTTCCGTGGATTCATTATTGAAACATGTAGGTAAAAAAAAACGGATTTATATTTGTAAATCAACGATAAGATTTAGTTAGAAACTCCAATGCCATACGCAATATATTTTATGAGGTGCAATGGATAGTAATCTATACGATTGACGGATTTGCCAATAAAATTCAGGTGTGTTAAATTTAAATTCAGTATAATAACTTCTTATGAAAGGTAATTTTTATACTAAAGATATTTCAGTAATTTGGAAATATCTTGTTAAAATGTTCAAGAGAAATTATTAAAAGTTAATATGTTGGTATTTAAAAATTATAATTTACAAAGTGCTTCAAAGATTATTTAAAGGCAAAGTATTATTTTTGGAATAACATTAATGTAAAATAAATTTAATATTGTGAGGTTCGGTTTTATAATTTTATTTTAATTTTAAATGTCATACTAGTTATACGCCTGAAAAAAAGGTGACACAGGAGACAGAAAAATAAATATTTTAAGTATTTTTTTATTCAATCTATACATAAAAATAAAATTGAAGTGTCTGTTTGTAAAGTGAAAATAAAAAAATGTCCAACTACATATCGTTATATACACGATACCTATAACGAAAATGACCTTAGAATTTTTTTTGTCTCTCTGTCTATTTGTTTGTTCCGGCTAATCTCTGAAATGGCTGGACCGATTTTAACGGGACTTTTATTGTCAGGTAGCTGATATAATAAGGAGTAACTTAGGCTACATTTATTTTAGAAAAAATGGTTTATTTTAGAAAAATAAAGTTTTTGTTAAATTCCACGCGGACGAGGTCGCGGGTACAGCTAGTTTAAAATAAAGCTTACACAATGTGTAAGTCGTGGGTTGGATTTATGATATCGTCTATTTTGGATTATAATGAAGCAGATCTATTGCCTATTGAAATTTTTAAAGTATTGTTGCTTGGTGGTCTATTGATAAAGTCAGAAATTTGTGCCCGATATGGTGATAGGCCTCCTATCATATCGTGGGATGAAACAGACAAGGCGAAACGTGGGTGTCCTGGTTGCTGCCTACCCCTCTGGGAACAAGGCATGAATTTATGTTTGTATTTAACTTTCAAATGCCTTCTACTCTCTCTTTTTCAGTGTGTGAAATATGAAACACGTGCCCACACTAGCTCAATGCGTGTTTGTATAATTGACAGTCCTGTTAGAACTTCCAAACTACGTGTAGAGTTACTAATTGAGTTTTACTAGTTGTTATCCGGTGGCACCTGAAGTCGAAAACTTAACCGCAACTCAGGTTACCCGATTGTTCGATGTGTTATCAAGTACGGATTAGGATACGCCGCCCTCCAATAGCGCTCTTACCATGAATATGATATGGAATAATATATCTCTTATATTCACGATTCTACACTTGATTTTACACCCGAGTTATGATTACATAACAGACAAATGGCAGCAGTCGTACCATATTGGTATTTCGACCTGCGATAAACACTTGGCTATAGTGAAGCTTTAACACTTATGAAATTGGTATTGACTTCAAACCATGGTTCATTAATTAAAGTTTACAATGTTACGATTTTGAATATTTGCACCTGTAATTGTTTTTTCTTTTCTTTAGTAAGTTTGTTGGTTTTATTATTTTATACAGTAGCAAACAGGTCACCTGATCATAAACTTTTCAAATTGGGTGGGGGAGGGGGGGCTGAAAGAAAAAATAATGGGAAGGCGAAAGGGGTATTGGGCATCAGGCAATCTCACTCACTGAACGAAATGCGACAGCTAAGCTGTCGCTTCAGATTGATCTGCTGTAAGACAGTTGTACCGCTAAGGACGAGCCTATCTATTCATGCTAATTCATGAGTAACAATACGACGATTAATTTATGGAAATTTTTAGATTTGTTGAATTGTTTGGTTTGTTTTTTTATTTCTCTCAATTTGTAATATAGAAGTTTATTTACGGGATTGGCACGTATTATCTCATACTTGTAGCATAAATGTCTTTCAAATTGTCATTAAAAACAATCATATCAAAATGGTTATGACGTATAGATAGTATCGCATAGCCATGCAGAGCTCGGATGAATGGGCATGAGAAAAATGCCTGCTATGTATTTTTATTCTTTATAATATTCGTCACAAAGCGTTCGCAAAAAATCTCATTGTTTGCTGTGTAGAAAATATAAATGAAAAAATTCTAACCCGCGGCACAAAATAAAGTTCCACAGCGTTAAAAGCATGCCTATTCAATTTAAATATAATACAATGCCTGAAATTGAACTAGTCGGTTTTGCAAAATGATTTTTACATGATATTTTATTTTAATTTACTGAGACTATAGCGTTTATACTATAGTTTATAATATAGATTTAGGATATAATAACAAACTTGTTTATCACCGCGGACCTGAATAAAAAGTTTATAGTTTATTCATGAGGCGATAAAATGAACCCAAATGTAATCATTGTCCAATTTCACACGCTTTCTGCACGTGATAAAGGCACCGAAGAAAATTCTGTCCATTTCGATACTACTTAAAACCATCGGGTACGTCCATAAATTTTGTTGGTTTACTGTAGAATATATTTGGACAACGTTTGTTTGTCAAATTACGAGTTAGTATTGGATCAATGCCTGCAAGTGGTAAGTTTCGTTATTACTTGCCAATATAAACTAAACCTCTATAGTCAAAGCCGTCGTATCGTGGTACTTCGTCATTAAAGATTAGGTTAAAGACTTGGAATATATTATTATAATGCATGAAGTTTTGAATTAGAGGGGACATCGGGAATGAAATCTCTGCGCTATTTGTTGGTACAGAATTTTCGTGTGTAAGAACCTGTGACACAAGAGTGAAGATGGTGTTACTGCATAAGTGTGACAAGACAGATACAAAAAGAGTGGTGTGGTACCTTTTATTATTGTTACAAACATTTTGTTTGCAGTGTCTACTCTGGTATATCTCATGAAATAAAATATAAACTGCTTATGAATTTACATATAAATCTATTTAAAGTTATTGGGTTTATTCATTTGCGTGTTTGTTTATGTACTAGCGCTCACTTTATTATATTTTTACTTAATTTCGTCAATCAATTTTTACATTACGTGTTTACTGTGTAGGCGGTTTGTATTTCATCACAAAGAGGATTACAATAATTAGATTCACAATATTTTTCTAATCAAAACATCTATGATTATGAAACAATAATATTATACTATGGTAGTGGTAGAGCCACATTATTTTCGGTCATGATTCAGTATAAATTGGTAAGCATGTCCGGGGCACTGTCTCACAGGATATCAACGTAGGGTTATAGTTTTGCTGTCACGTTTCGTTTGGTGAGTGAGATTATAAGAGCATAATAAGCACAATAATAAGCATTTTATATATCATCATTTTTGGGTGGTTAATCCATAGTTTTTGCTAAATTAAACTCTTTTATACCTTAGAGTCTTTATAAATAATATATACATTATTATTAATTAAAATTAAAATAAAATAAAATAATTATTTTAGCAAAAACTATGGATTTACCACCCAAAAATGATGATATTTAAAATATCATAAAAAATAAACAATTGTCGCGTTTCTTAGCAAAATTTTTAGTTGCATTGTGTTTGAAGTCACTAAAACTACCATCCGGCTTCGTTTTCGGTAGTAGTCTTGATATACCCGGTATAGGAGCTAACCAAATGCAAATTCTTAAGAATTGATTTACAAATATTGAAATCTCCAACTGTAACTTATTTATATTAATGTAGTTTATGTTACTGATGGATAATGTAATATGCACCTTTACTTTTCAAGCTGCATCATGAAACTAAGAATAAGAATAAATTTCTGAAAAAAAAAAATCTGAGAAAATACAGCCCACTCTTTTAAAATTATTTGTGTTCTTATATATTTACTAGCTCAAAGTAAGCAAGCCCATGTCTGAAATTATTAATTCCGAGAAAAACAAAAAATAGATAAACATTTAAATAAAATAAAAAAAAAACAAATTAACATAATTGAACTTCAACACAATAGGATTAATAATAATAAAAAAAGAAAATTTATTTGTGAATTTATGTGACTGTGGGTGTGTACTAAATGATTCAATTCGAAGGGTGCTCTCTAGTTGGTCATATCATACTTTGATAGCATATTTTTAAATTTTGCTGTTGTTTCCCTGTTAGGACAATTTATTATATCATATTATATATTATGGAATTTACAAATCTTCTCTATTCGGTCTTATATTAGTCTCTACGCACAACAGAGGTTGAGACAGTAGGCCCAAAATAGTGAGTGGGAGTATACACAAGTATAATTTTACACAACTAAATAAAAAAGTTGTTTCCTTTATTATGTATTATAATTGTTTTATTTGTAAGAAATAAATGTATTAATATTGTTAAAGTAATGCTCCTTAAATATAAAAATAAAAAATAAAATAAAAAATTGTTCCTACAATATCTCACTAATTGTTATGCTATGTATTTTTAATTTGTTTTCTTCCTAATTGCTTTTTTTTCTTTGTATAAGCTTAAAAACCAATATTGTTGTTTAATTTATTTCAATTAACGTTGACGTGACTGCTGTAAACATTATTTATCAGTAATCTGTGGATAGTACATGTATTCCTTATATACTTATATACATTATATACATATACTCGTATATTTGAATCTGTGTAACAAATTGTAATTTACTATTGTTTGTTATCCCAAATAATTTAAAAAAACGCAATACTTGTATAGAGACACGTATCACATACAACATGACGTGTTGTCACATCACAGAAAATACTAGATTTATGTAAATACCTGTTACGTAGTTCAGTCGAGCCGACATACGATATTATCTGCCCTGTGACGTGACTCTCGCTCTTCTAATAACAGCGACACTTCAATTTCCATAATGTTTTTGCAAGATCAAAGAGTCTCACGTCAAAATCAACATATCGTCGCCACCTTGTTCCTTTTGGGGAGTAAGTACGGAGTATTACCACGACGAAATATCACTACAATCATAATATAGAAAAGTATTCTTGAACACTTTTCGTAAAATATTAAGTTCTTCAATAAATATATCCAACAGTCACATACTAAGACCCCACATTAAGATCGAGTCTTATGTCGTGGGTATCAGAAGCTAGACAGCCTTTCCGGTCTTACAAACACCCAGACACGAAAACATATACCTATGGTTCACTCAAATATTTGTTTTGGTTTCACAGCCGGCGTCCAACCAACTGCGCCACGAAGGCTGTCTGAAGCTTCTAGTTCTGAGATTTCCCTCATACTATTTATTATTAAAGTGAATTTTTGTCACAAATTTTTAAAATTAATAAGATCTTTACTTATCCTATGCACATTGCAATTAAATCAATGAATTTATATTATAAACTTCGATTACCGAAATGGGAAAAAAAGAGATTCCGGTGTCGGTGAAAATACAATTGGAGAGGCATCATAGTATCGAACGATCGGCCAAATGTAACAGTTCTCGAAAGAACTCTAGTATTCTCGTCTGCCTCGCATCAATCTTGACCATTACATATTATTTGTACAAAAATAATGCAACAAAGATGTTTAGACTTGTGTATGATTTATTATATTTACAATTTTATTAATAATAGCTGATATGGAAACCGCGGTTCAGCACTCGTGACTGAAAAAGTTAACTCTAGAAAAAACGTGTATTTTTCCACGTAAAATGTTGTATACACATATTTGCGTTCCAGAAACTATCTAAACGCAAAGTCTCCATCAACCCTCACTTTTATAAAAAAAAAAAAATTAATATTGTCCGCCACAATGTCCACAAAAAAACAATAATATGCATTTTGGGATTATGAAGCAAAATGTTTTATCTAATGTAACTTACTTTTGTGTTACTAGACGTATATTTGCGGCAATTTTCTATGGACTTCCCGGGAATGTTCTTTTTTCTTTCGTTTTTTATTTCGTTTCATCCAAATATCTTGTACACTTATTACTTACATTTTTTGAAGTAGGTTTCACAACGAGTGTTTGATGAAATCTTGTATTATTCGCCAATTGTATTAATATCCTTGGAAGTTTAAAAATATTTTAGGAAAATAAGTCGTTGGATTTGTTATAGGTTGCTTTTTAAAAATTAATTATATATCTCTCAATCTACGCCAATTCCAAATTTGAATACTTGCATGCATACATACATAAATTAACGCCTTTTTCCCAGTTGGGATAGGCAGAGGTACCAGGACACCCACCTTTCGCGTTGTATGTTCCGTCCCATGACTTGATAGGGGGCGAGCCTATCGCCATATTGGGCACAAATTCCTAATTGCGGGCTGATAATGAATAGAAAAATCGAATATCACTTTCTCTGACCTGGGATATGAAGCCGAGACCTCTGCTTGGTAACGATACCGTAGAAAAACTACTCCACCGACGCGACGCAGTCAGTGAGGGGAAAAATTGGATGTGAAATAAGGTTTAGGGTAGAACGAGTATCTATCATATTATCTGTATTAGGATATTTTATGGAAATGGGAATATTATTGTAACGAAGCAATATAAAATAATATCTTTTGGTGTACATATTCATATTTTTATAAATATTAAAGTAAATTATTGCATTAAACTCGAGGAAACATTTTGAAGAAGTAGAGATAATACAACTGGTGGTAGGTCTCTCATATGTGAGAGGCCATCTGGGTAGGTACCACCGCAATGTCTATTACTCCCGTCAAAAAACAGTGTAAATGCACTATTGTGTTTCGGATTTAAGGGTATTGTGGCCAGAGTAACTACGTCCAGTAGTTGTATATTGTTGTATATTGAGACTTAACATCTTATGTCTCAGGATGGCGAGCGCAGTGGAATGCCAAGCATTGCTTTGTTATTCAAGGTGTTGTTTGGTTTTGCTACTGTTCATGAATGGTCGTATCGCTTACCATCAGGCGAACGACATTATCGTCTCGCCATTCATTGCAATAAAAAAAAGAGTAACTTGGACACGGACAGTAAATTGTACTCAGTTTGGTGAATTTGATGTTAGTCAGGCATGTAATCATATTCTAAATGTTTTCCTTTTTACTTGAATGGTTAAATGATTAGGTACAACGTACCAGATGTAAAGTACAGTGCAATTCGGAATCCATACATGAATAAATTAAATACATACATTAAAACTTTTGTGGGTCGGTGTGATCGATTTTACAACATCTCAACAACTCACGTACGTGTAATTTTAACGGCACGACATTTTCTATCAGGTACAGTATAGTTGACCCTTAAATGGTATTTAAGTAAGAAGATTTATATAGATAAAACAGACAGACAGAGAGACCCCGTGGCGCAGTTTGTTTCGCCGACCGTTAAACGAGAGTAATAAATACACGGCGCTTATTTATTTATTTAAAAACTAGTTAATTATATAAGACGAGCCTATATGGCGCCGCGCGACCTACAGGCCACCAGTTACGTATGTCTTCACGATAATATATATTATGGGATAATTTTTCATACAAATACATGGGAACTATTCAATATTGTTTATCGTACTAATGACTGTAGAAATTAAAATTATAAAAATAGTAAATTATCGTATCTCAATCGTACTCTCAGTTGTAGAATAGGCCCATGCCCTGCAGTGGGACGGATATGGGCTGATACAGATACAATAAATTATATCAAACATTAAGATGTGTTTTTCTTTGTTTCGAAGCATTCAAGTTTTGCATCTATAATATTTTGTGTGCTGTGAAATTTCCGTGCTTAATGACTAATAGTATTCCTAATTGCTCCATCAAATCTGAATGGCTGAGGTCCCATCCAATTACTAAATGGTTCAAAAGCAGTCTCATTATAATTATAGTACTTGAATATGATTTGAAATGAAACATTTCATAATTATAATTTACGTGCCTACATTATAGAATAACTTCACTGTTCAATTAGTTAAATTAATAAATATGTATTAGTTACATTTATAATTGGGACAGGCCGATGTCCAGATGGGGACTGCAATGGGCTGATGATGATGATGATGATGAAATTTATAAATTACTAGCGGTCTGGCCCAGCTCCACCCGGGTGCAGATACACTTTTCAAAATGGCGGCCAAAATGTTCAATTCCGACTATCCATGAACAACGAATAAAATTTCCTCGTATTTGCTACATTTTTCACTACTGCTTCCCTCCTGCTTATAAGTCATAGCGTGAAAAGCGTGAAAAAACAAACAAAGAAACTCTACAGCTTTATATATTAGTATAGAATTTTACACGCCAGTAGCATACAAAGTAAATCAAGCAATCATTATACGTTCCTTTCGCCCCCCTGTTAGTTGTTACGACTAAGAAATAGCCCGTAAAGTATTTAAGATATAATAATAAATTGTTATTGAAAAAACGCATATCAGGGCTTAACCTTCAAGGAATCAAATTAAATCACGTTACTAATTTTAGAATATCTATATTCCAATGTAGATTAACCTGATTGGTAATTAAATGTAAGCAAGCGAGATCGAGTGTGGGCGACGGTTGCTCACGTTTATTTTAGCAATTATCGTTATGTTACGGAACCAATATTATAACTATTAACGATATATTGGCGGCAACTTTTGCAGTAGATACATGAAACAGTATCTACATGTATACACGTATATGTTGCACTACAGAGCACGGGCCTTCCCTACAATCGAAAGTACGATTGAGAGTGGTTAGGTCTTATAGTCCAGCATGCTGATCTAGTGGACTTTTCTCTTTTCTCACGATGTTTTCCTTCACCGTTATAGTGCGTGGTGAGTGACTATCAATAATGTACACATGAGTTCCAACAGTTCGAAGTGAGCCCTGGGTTTCGAACCAGTGACCACCTTGAACATGTTAGTAGCCACGTTTGGTCCGTTAACCAACAGGCAACCACGCACTTTACTTCATATATTCATATTTCATACATACCTATGATGTCATTTTACCCAAGCCGAGATCACTATCTCATATTAAACCAATGTACTGTAATTACCTTCCTTTCATCTTCATTCGGACAAGGAAAATGCTAGAAGCATCATATTATCTATATTTCCTTTAGGTTAAAACAATCTGTCACATTTAATTTGTACTTTTCGTTTTCTTCGAACGGAAAGGCCATACATCAATTTCCGTCTCCAAGAAGAAACATCTCTTGGGAAATCGAGTTGTCAATAATTTTACGCGGCTCTAATCCAAATGAAGAAGTTCTTGTTCGAACTACTTTTTTGCGTCTAAACTGGATTATCTACCTAAAGGCAGTTAGAACAAAAAAATATTATTAATGTATTTGGTATGTTAGAATAATGTCAGCTTCCGTGGCGCAACTGGTTAGACGCCTTCTGTGAAACGAGAGGTCACGGGTTCGACACAAATATTTATGTGAAAGCATTTGTTTCAAAACTGGGTGTTTGTGAGACTGAAAAGTCTTTCGTAGTTCCTGACACTCACGATACGAGACTCGATCTTAGTGTTGAGTCAGGATTGTTAGATGTCTTCTTCTTCTACCTGGCGTTATCTCAGCCGGTGCCAGGGTACGCATTCCGGTAAATTCTTCTCCATTTCGCCCGATCTTCGGCATCCTCAATAGTAAGGCCTTTAACCCTCATATTTTCCTTGACGACATCTAGCCAGCGCTTCTTTGGTCTTCCTCTCGGTCGAGGCCCGGGAATATTGAGGCTCAGGCACACATTGCCAACGTACTGCCGTGGCTTTCTTAGGACGTGACCATACCATGTCAAGCGACATTCCTGGAGTTTAATATTTTTTCCCATTTTACATACCATAAGATAAGACAGAACTTTTGGTATTACATGGGGCGACCCGACTTCTGACAACCAACAAATTGGGAACCAAATGTTTGCCATTGCTTCGATTCGCGAGGTTGGCTTTGGTCCTTACATGTTGGTGGACCACTTACACCCCTATGTGTGATAATGTGATTGTGAGATATATGTATTATTATTCAGTATATTACGAGAATTATATTTTAATTATAAAAATACCATAAGCCCAAGCCATCTCTAAAAGTGAGAGAGGTTTATTCTGATTATGCATAAATCCCTATTGGAGCCGTAGGTTTTTTTCAGAACCGGCATAAGGCGTGGGTTCAATGGCCTTTCGCCCACGGCCTCCTGGTCTTAGGGGATAAGAAGCTAATTTAACTTTTATAAAAATATTTATCTAAGAAAAAGAGAGCATCCGGATCTAAGAGTGGATAAATTTAAAATAATTGATCCTGCAGCTCTTTTAATAAAGCTTAGCTCTATAAAAATCTGGAATTAGTAGCCCATCACATTGATATTTTAAAACTGAAACTTAAATTATATTCGGGTTTAGTACACTCACGTCGAATTTTGGTCTTAAGCCGTGCCTGGTCCCAGCACAGCTTTTTATATAGCGTGACAAAAACCTCTATCCGATCGCTAGGGTGTTATCAGGTCTTATTAATCTGTTCCATATTTTAAAAGATACGTTTCACATAACATTATAAACAATACCTAAATAAAATTAATTAAAATAAGGGAAACTCACATTACACTGTTAACAATCGCGTCCATAACAAGGAACGTGTGGCACGACGTTTTAGAATTTTCACAATGTGTGTTGTCAGAATTTAAAACTTTACTACATTTTAAATTAATATTAAACTAAAAGGGGTATTATAACTTACGATACTGATGTTATCCTTTATTATATATTTTTTTTAAATATTACAATTGAGATACCCAAATGCGCGTCTTGGATCGGGCAGGGTTTTGTGTCATACTGTATAATCAGTTTATTGGTTGAATGGACTCGTCCCAGCGGTCTCAATTCAATAGTCCCACAAAACCCAACCCGTTTAATTAAAGCGGACACTTCAGATAGCACTTGTGCACTCGATCTTACCAGTGTACTTACATGCACATAATTCAATAACTCAAAATTATAATATTTATTGTATTCAAAATTACATTAATAATTCAGTGACCTGAAAGTTATAGTTTACTCCCTGGATTTAATGTTGTAAACTAAAGTTTGAAATAACAAAAAATAGTATTGTTATCATATCACAATATTAATAGGTAGATATAGTTAAAAATAAAAAAAAAACATCACATGAGAAAAATGAATTTATACCTATTAGGTATAACCCTTGTTTATTTCAAAAATATTATAATAATAATGATAAAATAATTACGTTAAAACTAAGCAAAACAGCATTGAATCCATAGACGGCTCGGCGGCCGTGGAATAATGTTCTCTCTATTCAATTACTTATTGGTATAGAAAAAGCCGCGCGCGCTCTGCCCTTGTTTACTAAGTAACGAACCTTTATAATGGAATTTCTATTCCTACACTATCTTGAGCATATCGCTGCTTTAATTTGATAACGACATATCTCAAAAATGAACTTTTTTCAGGGGAGCAGTTTAAATAAAGCAAAAGAAGTAATTATTTATATATTTTATTTTAATATTGACAACTCTTTGAAAGGTGCTTAAATCAACGTATTAATCAATCAAAAATATCAGTTTTATTCACATGATATTTTAGATTAATTTGTATTAAATGGTAACATTATCATAAAAATTACATTTAGTTATGTGCCACTATCAAATTAAAGCAGCGATATTATATGCCAATGTAATAAAATCAAAGTCTGTCTTTTTATGACGAGTACAGTATTGAAAAAGTTATTTAATTTATTTAGTCATATCACGTTCGGTCGTGCACCCGTAGTATATAAGCTTTATTCATTTTATAGAGAATCTAAATGCTAATGTGTTTGTAGAATTTGATATAAATAGCTGGTATTTGGAATGTCCGAAAAATGCAGAGATAAATCATGGTCGCCCTTGTTTACTTCACGTCTTGCCTGTGGGCTGCATGAGTAGCGCTGTATAAATAATTACATAGTAACAATCTTCAAACTAACTATCAGTGTATCAAATGGAAAAAACAACGTAGGTTTGAATTAATAACCCGTATATATCACTAACATAGTGACGAAAGTTCGAAAAGATAAAAATTAGATCAATGATACGTTTTCTATTATCGTTAAGGATTGGTTGATTCGAAAGCTTGGTGAAATAATGCTATTACAGTATATAAGGTAATAACCTTAATACATTCTAAATCACGCACTGATTTTGATAGGGCGCGTAATATCATATTGCACGTAACATTTATTACTCAGTCTAATATATTACTGTACCTATTTAATATTATTATGATGTGAATCCAATATGTGTGGGGATTGCTACGCAGTAAAATATTTTTATATACCGACGTTTATTAGATATAACTATGCACTAACAGGTGTTTTTCTCTTTTCAAATAATAATAAAAAAATAACATATATTTTTATGTTAAACAATATAAAATTATAACCTTGAGGGAGTAGATAGCGGTGTCACAAGAGCCTCTAAAAATCGACAAAATTTCAGTCCTAAGAAGTAATGAATAATTGGTGACTCTATCGATATGTCAGACCCAAAATTCAGTTTCGATCATATTATTATTGAATTGGAAATAGCCGCGTAGGTGCTTTTAAATTGAAAAGTAATGTTTTATAGTAATACCCAAAACAGAACACATGTTTATGCATTACCTACTCGTCTTGTACAAATCGCCTTTAACATGATAGGTCATACCTATGTTAACTTAACGGACTAACTACACTTTTTTGTAAAAAAAAATATCTAGTTTTTAATATCGTTGTATCTTACGCAATCATTTAGTAACTATTTTTTTAGTCACAGTCTCTTAGTAATAAGCCCATTTTTTTTTTCGATTGTATGGTCTTCTGGAAGAAATAGCTTATTGCGATAAGGCCGCTAATTATTGTCCACTTATCTGTAATGTTTCTCTATTATTGCGTGTTCAATAAAATCTATATATGTACATTGTATTCTTATCCAGCTATATTCAGCTTTTGTACACAAAACGTACTCAGCTTATCGTGTCTACTCGGCATTTGCAATGCGACAGACAGGCATAAACAAAAACAATTGTTTTGATCATTGGTATTCTCATGTTAACTACAGTGTTTTGGCGCTGATCAGCCGTATTGATCGTACGCGGTGTAGTGTAATCAAAATTGTGTAGCGAGATGCGAATTGAGCATGGGGGTTACTCTTTACTCCGACACGATGTTCGGACGTTGTACGTCAATTTTTTTTAAATTGCAATGAATGGCGAGACGAGCCTGCCGTTCGACTGATGGTAAGCGATATGACCGCTCAAGAACAGTAGCATAACCAAACAACGCCTTGAATTACAAAGCAATGTTTGGCTATCCACTGCGTTCGCCATCCTGAGATATTACATGTTAAGTCTCAATATGTCCAGTAGTTAATCTGGCTACAATTTCCTTCAATCCGAAACACAGCAGTGCATTTACACAGCTGTTTGGCAAGAGAAATAGACATTGTGGTGGTACCTACCCAAACAATACTATTCTGTATGGAACTTATCATATACTTCAAACTTAGTCTAAGATTACGACGTAGTACGTGCGATACAGGATTCGAACATAAAGTATTAAGGCACATTCGTAATGTTTACGAGCGATGTTCGAACATTCTTCGTCGTGTCGAAGTACAGAGTAAGCCCCCTGAATGTGTAGCAACTCCCTAATCCTATAAATAACAAAAACATCAAGCCGGTCAGGATACATGTTTAATGTCGTGTTCAGATGTTGGATTTAGTTTCTGATGCCACTAGCCAGAGTGTAGCAGTGATGAACGCGCGGGCGTAACGAGCTCTTTATCCCGTTTGATGTAAATTTATTTTAATATATTGATGTGGCAGCCAATGAAATATTATGTTCTCTTTTTAAAATGAAAGAGCAATCAAGTGCTTTACTCTGCTTACTGTCATACTCAGAAATATACATACATAAACTGACACCTTTTCCCAGAAAAGGTAGGCAGCGGTACTGGTAGCAAGTAGCAACCAGTACTTCCACGTTTCGCATTGTGTGTTCCATCCCATGATGTGATAGGGCGAGCCTATCATTATATCGGGTACACATTTTTGCCTCCGGGCTGATAATGAATTGAAAAATCCAAAATCACTTCACCCGACCAAGGATTCCAACCCGAGACCTCAGCCTTGCAATCATACCGTAGTACGACTACCGACTATGCCACCCAGGTAGCCAGTACTCTACCCAGTACCCAGTACCTTTAATATCAATTAATAACTTAGGAACTTTTTAACTGACATTACACGTCTCTGAGTGCGGCCGTTTATAATATAGTATTATGCCGAAGTAAACTAATTATATTTTTGACATTGTGGAGCAAACATAATTTGCGTAGGACCTATTTCTGTATTCTGTGGCCTTGACCAGCTACCGCCTTAGGAATTATGTTTAAATTCTATACTTCGACATTATCGTCATAACAAAGAAGCATGACGACATAGATACCATCCAAGCATTTTCAAGAGATTTGAATTATGAGGCAAATATGCCGTCCCCTAATAAAAAAGTCTCCGCTACTTATGATATATCTAAACCAATTTTACTCTTTGATATTCTTGGTATGGTTTTGTATTATATAAATATTTGAATATTAAAATACAGAATGCACAAGTCTTTGGCTTTCTATATAAGCTAAAGATATTACGTTGATAATTTCTTTAGAAGTGCATATATTCAACGCTGAACTTGCGATTCGCATATGTACTACAACCATTCTCTGTAACCTATCTTTAAGAAAAGATTTCATTAGATACTTCGATCCATTTTATGTTTCAGTTAACAAACATACAGAACGATAGATATGGTATATATATATATATGTATATATATGTATTTATATATAGCTAGGTAAGATAAATATATTATATGTCTATCTTTGTTTAACGAAGCGTAGAATTGTACCGACATAGTAATGGTACCTATTATAACCTCTTGTTAAAGATAGATAGGATATAGGGAATGACCGTAAGTATATCTATACGACAGCAAATAACAGATAAGGACAAGTTATTCCGCAATAAGGACGGTTATCTAATATATTCAGGCCTACGACAAGCGAGCGGGAATCTTCGAAAATTTGCTTTCAAACCCCTATTGTGCCCCGACAGTGTGGCAAATACATATACATCCATAGATACCTTCATATATTCCGAACGAAACGAAAGACAACAGTGAAATTAAAATGGAGCGGAGTTTTTTCTATTCTTTTTTTCAACATTATATTCATGATGCCTGTGGCTATATTATGAACTACCCATTTTAAAGAGACTAATTCCCGTGCTTAGAATTTCATTTCAACGCGCCTGTCTTGCATTGTAAGTAGCGTTCCATCTTTCGCACATTATTAACTATCACGCATCATACCATATTATACATACCATACTATACGATGAAATATGTTATACTGTACAATTTTCATTACTCAATGAACGTCGAAAGCGTTTATTCTCATACAAATAAACAATTCTTTGTGATCCGTTGTATCGTGATGTGCGCTGTTTAGCTCGTAACAGTATTTAGCATTTATTCGTGTTTACATTGATTTGAGTGATATATTGCTTCGTGCCAATCTTCTTTATCGTTTGCTTTGAGTTAGTGAATGTTAATTCTCTATGCTTACAAGTATATTATATTATTACGTGGAAAGATAACAAACATCCGCAATTTAAAACCAACATAATAATTTATGTTCACGTGAAGAAATCGATTTGTGTGATGTATTATTTTATTTACATGGCCGTTAACAAAAGAATTGAACTTTATCAAGGTTTTATCTTTCTGAAATCTCCTACTTTAGCAATCTTTATTTCTCAGTTTACTTCAAAGTTTATGTTTCAGTTTTCGTATTTCATTATAATCTCGGAATAATGCATTTTAATGTTGTGTTTCTGACTTGCATTAAAAGGGCATCGAACAGATTAATTTGTTCTCAGACGCATCAAAGAAATCTACATGATATTTAACTCAAAAGATCGTTGTTGCTCTCGGATTAAAATTGTTGATGCTTGATTGCTGTAGCTACACCCACAAGATTTTACAAAGGGATTGTTTATATATAGCAGCGATAAAATGCTGTGTTATATCATTGTGTGATGACAACCTCCGTGGCGCAGTTGGTTGGACGTGGACTGTGAAATGAGAGAATGTAGATTCGATCCCCGCACCGAGACAAATGTTTGTGTAGCCCACAACTACTTGTCTCGGGTCTGGGTGTTTGTGAGACCACACAGTTTCTCGTAGTTTCTGGTTTCCACGACACAAGACGAGATCTTAGTGAGATCAAGACTATATATGTAACTGTTGGATGTATTTATTGATTTAGATCCCAGATGATTCTAAAACTACAATGCTAAACTTGCTCTCCCTCAATCCTTCGCCTCCTCTATTTGCTAAAGTGGGGAACTTAGGTAACTATTGAAACTCAGTGTTGTGGTTGTTCACGGGCGACGGTAATTACCTATCATTAGTGTTCTAAACATGGAGCTAGATTTATTGCGCTTTGATAAGCGTTAAGCTCTCGTTAAGCGGGTTCGATAGTCGCAAGATTTGTTTCATGTCACGCGCGTCTGTTATTACTGAAAGCTAGAAAAGTATCAAGTTTTAGACTTATCGTTTTTAGTTTCTTTTCATAATGCACTTGTTAGTGCAAAACTCTGATAGATAATACGTCCGTTTTTCTTGCAGCAAAATAACCTCGTCTGAAGATGATGACATAGATGACATAGATAGAAAATTCATTTTGCAGCACTGATTAGAATTCAGTATTCACTGCTGTCACTGAGCGTTTAGAGCAGGTGTTGCCACTACATGCTGGGCTTAACATGCATAGATTGTGAGTTAAAGACCCAATTTTTCGCGCTGATAACTGCTACTCGACACCATCCTGTCATTAACTATCTTTCCGTTGGCTATTTCGCCATCGTTCCATCGCCCAAATTTCGTCCGGTAGCCGTGACGTAAAATATCTGCGATGGCAGTATTTTTTGTTCGGACGGTCGATATCTATACAGGAGCCAACGTTGGCAATCGCTTTAACGTTTACCTAACCCAGTTTACGGGTGGTGGATTAATGCAAGCTACGTAGTTTTATTTGTGCAACTGTACTGCACCTACAGGTTAAATTATACCGCCGAGCATTATTATTATTTAACATCTCTCTTCACAGTTTTAATTTATGAAGAGCGCGTAATATATGTGGCGGCACATGCGTATGACACACTTCATGTGCACGTATTTACTGTAGCTGATTAAATACGTACTCATTAATCTTTGCTATTTAATCTTTCCTCTTGTCGATGCTTCGTGATATTAAATAATAATTAATTAAGCTTAATAAACTATTTATTTGACCTTTGGTCAGTTGTACCCCTGTTGTTTATATTAAATCAATTATAATATTAATGATGTGTAACACGCCTTGTCTAGGTGCAGTGAGATTACTCATTGGATGCAATGGCTAAATAGCTACTAATTATCTCATTTAAATTACCACATTTAAGTTCAAATCATTCTATCCAACTACAATTTTCTAGTCACACTTTTACTTACAACAAACTTGCAACAATATTAAAAGATAATATTTTTATTCTATCTTTGGTATCATATTGATAGTTTTAACATGATATCAACCGAACCGACGATGGTTAGTTCTCAAAATCATGTTAAAGGTAAATGTTATGTGAAAGGAATTAAGGACACGACACTAACCTTATAATTAGTTGAAGAATATTTAAAATTGTTACAGCACTGGCCTAAATAACTAACCTAGGCGGATTGCTCAACTTGACATTTCACATTCAGGTACGGTCAGTCATAGCCCTTGTATAATACCACCTAATAGCATATAAAATATTATCAACATTGAACATTGTATATCATGTAACACTTTAAATAAATCGATTATCCGAAAGTTATGTAATGAGTAGCATGTATTTTTCTTTCACAAAATTTCGCCAAAAGGATCCTTTGTGATCGGGATATGTCCTGAAGCTATAAAGAAAGTAATGAATGAAATATCCCTAGTTAAAAGCGTGTTATTTGTTCTATTCTCAAAGGAATGAGCGGTGCCCCGAGGGCTAACCGGGTGAAATGGCTTTGTACTCACTAATCCTCCCCACAATTCCTCCGAGAGCAATTACATTGAGGATATCCAAACATTCTAAATTAATGATGAAATACTTAATCTGGAATTTATTGTGTAATGTGATTGCATTTTTGTAAAACACAACGTATTGGTTTTATTTACTGATAGGTCTCATATATGTGAGAGGCCGTCTGGGTAGGTACCACTGCAATGTCTATTTCTCCCGCCAAACAGCAGTTTAAACGCACTGTTGTGTTCCTATTTGTAGGAGATTATAGTCAGGGAAACTACTGGAAATCTTAACATCGTATGTCTCAGGATAGCTAGCGTTTCGGAATGCCAAGCATTGCTGTCCATGAGCTGTAGTATCGCTTACGATTAGGCGAAAAGCATGTTCGTCTCGCCACTCATAGCAAGAAATAAAAAGTAACCTATTTCTTAAGGGAATACTGTAAATTGGTTTGTAATAAAGAATTATTATTATAAATAAATAAATAAAATTATAAATAACACCCAACAGTCACATACATAGTCCTGACCCCACACTAAGATCGAGTCTTGTGTCGTGGGTATCAGGAACTACGAGAGACTTTTCGGTCTCACAAACACCCAGACCCGGCAGAAATATTTGTGGTCCGCACAAACATTTCTTTCGGTGCGGGGATCGAACCCGCGGCCTCTCGTTTCACAGGCGGCGTCTAACCAACTGCGCCACGAAGGCTGTCGGAGGCTGTATTGTATTGAAACGTATAGGTTTTATTTTCATGAATAATCCCACTGCGGAATAAAATGCATTTTACTGCTTCATATGCAGTGGCACAAGTCCAGTGAAATTGTGTAGTATTATTAGTATGATGGACATGCAACAGGCTATGAATATTGCATTGGTAATGAAGCTCGAGTGACATGTAGCGACACAAGTGATGTCTCATAATTAACATTGTCGTGTGAACTAAACGTCTGCTTACTGGTAAAACAAGATAAATGCATTTTTTTACAAAATCGAGTTAAGAATGCAGTTATATGGATTTTTTTATTCTCTATCTACTGGTAAAACCCTATAAAAGCAAAGTCCAATATCTTCTGAGATAATAAGTTTGTAAAAGTGATAACTTCTTACATTTTGGAAAAAATATACTAGTAAAACATAATAAATATTCTTATAGCTTAAATGCATTTCAATTTTAACAGGTAAAAAACAATAAATACGCTTAAAGTTTTTTACTTTGTGTTGTGACAAGGTCTTAACGCATTTATTATTATAAATCTTACCATTTAAACACCAGCACTATATTAAAGTTATTTATTCCATTGTATTTATTAATTTTTGTTTATTAAGGATCGATGTTTGATTGCCATAATTACGTGATAAGAAATACAAAACTGCTGCCCGAGAGCCGAGTTGATCCGATACTACAGCGAAGACATCCCGGACATCAGTCGGTATGAGATTCGGATGGCCTTTGATCGACTTAAAAATAACAAAGCGCCGGGCGAGGACGGAATTACAGCAGAGCTTCCGAAAGCGGGTGGAACGCTGATACTGCAAGGCCTTCGGAGGCTCTTTGATTCCCTCCTGCTTGAGGGCACAACGTCAGAGGCATGAAGCAGAGGTGAGGTGGTACTGTGCTTCAAAAAGGGTGATAACAGCTTCTTGAAGAATTGCAGGCCCATCTCACTCCTGAGCCATGTCTATAAGGTGTTTTCAAGGGTCATCACAATTCGTTTGGAATACAGATTTATTTATTTTACGATATAACTTCCAGCCTCCCGAACAAGCTGGTTTCTGAAAAGGCTACAGTACCATAGACCACATTCATTCGCTCCGGCAAGTTACATAAAAATCTGAGGAGTATAATTTGCTACTTTGCTTAGCGTTTGTGGACTATGAGAAAGCTTTCGATTTGATAGAGATTTGGGATGTGCTGCAGTCTCTTCAACGGTGCCACATTGGTTATAGGTATATCGAAGTGTTGAAGTGTTTGTACAAAAACGCCACCATGTCAGTCCGAGTACAAAATCAGAGTACGAATGCTATTCCCTACTACAGAGGGTCATGAGACATGGAGATATAATATCTCCGAAAATGTTCACTGCTGCGCTATTCGGCATTCGGATTCGGCATCAACATCAATGGCGAGTATATCAGTCACCTTCGATTTGTCGACGACATCGTAGTCTTGGCGAAATTGAATCTGGAATCCTGCGCCATATGCTCAAGGACCTCAATGGAGTTGCTCAACAGGTGGGTCTTAAAATGAAAATGGACAAGACGAAGATTGTGTCGTGTCCACCTGGATTGCGGTTGGAAACTCTACGCTCGGAGTTGTGGACGAATACGTCTATTTGGGACAAGTTGTCTGGTTGTAAGTTGTAGTCGTAGTGGGCCGGACACATGGCGCATATAACCGATGGCCGTTGGGACCGAAAGGTTCTATAGTCGAGGCCACGTACAGGCAAGCGAAATGTCGGACGCCCGCCTACAAGGTCGACGGACGACCTGGCTAAAGTTGCAGAAAGTCGCTGGATGCAAGCCGCTTCCAACAGGTCGATGTGGAAACCCTTGGGGGAGGCCTATGTTCCGCAATAGACTTCCTATAGCTGAGATGATGATGATGATGATGAAGAAATACAAATGACTGATTATTAAAAATCGTTTCTTTTATTATCGATTACCTTTGTAAAGTTAAATTCTTTTTATTAAATAAATCACCTTTGTATGATGTAATACTTAATAAGTGACACGCTTACAGTAAAAGTATACAAGTAAAACAGGTTAAATGTACCAAAAATATCATTATTTCAGCGAATATGGTCAAAAAAAATCTTTCCACTTAAAGGATTGGTGTAAAGTACAATAAGTCTTCATACAAAAGTAAAATAAGCTTTTGAAATCATTTAATTTAGAAGATATAACACCTTTGATAAGTTCTGGTAAAACATGTTAAATGCAGCCCTCCTTTGATCTAAATTTAATTTTATTCAATTTTTATTAATACCAAATATTAAATAAAAGTAAATCTCAAAAGAGGGGTAGTTAGCCCTACTTTTTGGTTTAACAGTTTTTTAATTAATGAATTTTAAATAGTTCAAATTACAACTCAAACTTTAAAAACTCATTTACTCGAATTGGCACTGACTGCATTTATTACTTTTTACCCGTAAGCAGACGTAAATAATTTGTCATCTTGGCCTGCTTGTATTAGATTGTCTCAAACGTACAGCGTTGTACGAGCAGGTAACTATCGTAGCTGTCGACTTACATCAGAATCTCTTCGTCCACCAACTTTGCAATCTAGTGTATCTAGTCGAAATGAAGAACAAATATAATTTCTACCGTTCCAATTTTCTGGGATATGGTTGTCCCTCGCTTTTCGACACTAAAATATTGCACAAAATAATCAAGATAACAGCAATGCAATGTGCATTCAAGAAGTGAAAATATGTGGATCATACTGTCTTCAAACTATGAATAGGTGTATTGCGCTGCACGTCTCCTGCAGACTCTTGTCTTAAACATAACAAGAATTACGAAGTACTACATAATTGTAAGAATTCTAAGAGAATGTTATAACTTTATCTCACATTTCTCTTACTAAAATATATTTCGTGATAAAATCCAAACATTTGCAACAGATTTTTGTGCTTTAACTACTGAAATACTAATTAATTGAAAATTCCGAACACCGCATTCAGTTTTAAACTCAATTACTGTGTTGCTTCTGAATAATTGATAGGGCCAGTGTAATAGTGAGGGCAGCAATCATTATGCCAAAGAAGCACTTATGCCTAGAAAATAGGGATGGGACGGATATTGGTATTAGTCACGGAGATTTAACTTAAAACAAACGACGGCGTAATATAATAATTGGTTTGACTAACATAATATCAGACGGTGAAAAAATCGTTCAGTTTTATGGGCTCCGTTCCGTTAAGATTTTTTTCATATTGGCCAATATTATCTCATCATTGATTGCCAATTTTAAAAGTTTATTTTTTTAAGAAGATGCATACGCATGCGGAAATGAGATTATTTGTATTTGCATTTCCATACAGAATAATTTGTAGCTAGATAAGTATTTCAAATAGACAAAATCGATGCTGTTAGATGTAATTCAGGTCCAAGCTTCCCTCAATATTTTCGTAGTTATACCGTATACGTAACATAAGACATATTTCTGGGTTATTATTCTTACTTAACGTCAGAGGGGCACATTGAATTGATTGAGTGACGTCTCTATCTCAGTATGTAAAATATACCCTGCGGTATCAGCTTATAATAAAGCTTTATCTTGCAGAGCAAGATTTTTTCGACGTGTAGTATTAGAAATGAGCGCGGTTAAACAATACTTCAATTTTATTAGAGTACATGTATATAGGCGGATTTTTTCGTATAAATGTTGCATCTTTTGACTTAAATACCTACTTACTACTTCAAAGCATTTTGACGTGACAACGTCTTAAATTAGGTTGCGGCTGGGAGTCACTTATGAAAAAGTGTAACGCCCGGTAACGTTACGATGAGTCACCGAACGAGAGAGAGGCCCGCCGAATGCCTTGCGTCTCTCTCCCACTCAACTATGATCTAATTATAGTTGAGTGATTAATTTAATTATATTCATATCAATAAATATTCTACCGAGAAAAAGACGTTGTCACGTAAAATCTTCGCCCGTAAAACCGACTTTTTTAGTTATCTTTTGTAGCCGAATTAAGAAAATATGTTTTGAATACCATATAATTGAATTTGAAATTATCAGATTGTAAGGTTTTATTGGGAGCACGCGGGGTGTGGTGGCGAAGTTAAAACGACTCGAATTTATAGCGATTTGGCAAAAGGTAAATTATGATACTGTAGGGTGGGGTAAATAACACGACTGGATCGAAACCCTTGACATTTGCATAAACTTTGTTAGTAACCAAGTTTGAATTTTTTAAGAGTTTGACAAACTATATTCTGAAATTGTTGGATAACATTATTAGAAAATTTATTTGGCTGCCAATATGCCGCCAAGTTACGAAGTAGCTAAGTTATAATTTATCTTAACAAATCTTGTGAAGAAACTCAGGGAGCACTTTGTCTTTTCTCACGCGCACTTTGTGTTTTCAGCGCCCTTAAAGAAAGCGATAGTGAATAAGGCATTAATACAACCACATCTACACCACGTTACTTCAAAAAAGATATAAGGCGTAAGACTGAGCCCAAGGCAGCTTATTACACTCCAACATTCAAATATTCTCCTAGTGAAATAATGTACTATAATGATGTACAGGGAAAAATCATATATCATTTCTAAGACCCTATCCAATTATAATCTTTGCTTTGTAATAAGAATCCTTTGAGAAGATTTGCGAAATAATTCTTTAGAAAAAAATAAAGATAGGCTTACGTAACCTTTGTTGCAACAAAATGATTAATGAGTTTAAATTCAATTTGGGCTTTATGATCAATTATAATATCTTTTAGATTTTAAGTTGTTCATTTTATTAATTATTTAAAGTAAATGTTCGAATATTTTGGAGTTTAGAGAACTTTTATATATTTTTTATCATAACTTGCGTATCTTAAGAAAATAGCCCGTTCACAGGCATTTAAATACAATTGTTCAATTTCTGTCTCAAATTGAATTTAAGATGATTTCTGTTTAGTTTTCTGAACTATTTTCTTTCATTCTTGCCTCTATGGTATGCAGATGGCTCCGCTAAGATTTTTTGCACCGTTAAAACTAAAATAGTTAAAGGAATATTTTCTTGTTTAAATAGATAAACCTTTTTTCTTGTTGCATAGTTTTTAGCATTGCCGGTCTTTAGTTTTCTCCCTTTTTAACAAAAGGAACGCTCCTTAAGAACCTAGATCTTTCCAATCATTTCAACTTATAATTTTACATAACTGATACGTGCCTATACTGCCTCGGTGGCGTAGTTGTACTAGGGTACGATTACAAAGCTGAGGTCTCGGGTTCAAGTCCCGGGCTGGGCGAAGTGATATTAGATTTTTCTATTCATTATCAGCCCAGAGTCAGGAATTTGTGCCCGATATGGCGATAGGCTCGCCACCTATCACATCGTGAGAAGGAACATACAAGACGAAATGTGTGTGTCCTGGCACTTCTGCCTACCCCTTCTGGGAAAAAGGCGTTAATTTATGTATGTAGTACATACATACGTTTACTATACCATACTATACTATACTAACTGATACGTTCGTCAACAGGTGATCTGATGGATATGCTGGCATTGTTCACTTCGTCAGTAAACTTCGTGCTGTACTGCAGCATGAGTCGACAGTTCAGGTGCACATTCGCGAGACTTGCTCGCGGAATGCTGTCAGCAACTGAAGAACCTGCAAAGTTTGGCACTAAGTTAGAGCCCACCACACAGGTAAATTACCAAGTAAGGATCGACATACTATCACGGTGTCTATATGGCGAAGTGATGTGGTATAACAAGTGGTGGACAGGTGATTTGAAACACGTAGAGTATTTTTTTGACAAGAGATCAGGGGTTTGTTACGTCCTAGTGATCTTTTACTAGAAAGCAACAAATACTCAAATTAAATTGAAGAAAAAATAAACTTCGCAATGTCCATCTCCAATAGTATGCTATTCTCTTTTTTTGCCTTTATTGTAAGGCAAAGAGAATGCTACGTCTAGAAACCGCTTTCTCGGTATCAAGTAATGTTTTCATAAAAAGATCAACCCTTACGAGTACGTGTTTTGAATTAAATGACCATCACTGAAGGTTTGATGTGGAGTACGAATGATAACCGCTTGCGCAATATCTGCAACTAATTTTGTGTTATCGGAAATACATCAAATTTGAATTAAGAACAATAACCAAATGGTAGTGTTGGTTCATGATCATCATATTGCTTTGGGAATTTGGTGCAAAAGGTACTGATACCCGTTTTTAATAGCAGTAAGAGTAGCGGTAATCCTTTATCTAAATATTATCTGTAATAAAGGTCTTGTGGCAAAAATATATACTATTAGGTGACAACTACTGCTTCAAACAACACACATGGTCAAAACAATCTGTAAAAAAAGTTTTTGGTTCCGAATATTTCTTACGTAAGATAATACAATGTTATTGAAAACGGGTAATAGCATAATGTTCATTTATTTGTCTATCTGTTTTATGTAATAACAACCTAACTAAATTAATGAAGCAATAGCTCCAGCTAATCTCATTGTTAGATGTAATCTATCGACACAAACATGTGGGAGTGAATGTGTACTGGCGAACAAAAGCCCCTCTGGGAACGCAGCTGCGTCACGTCCAGGCAAAAACCTGATAAAACGTAATGCCTACATATTCCTCCAGGGAAAACAACAGCGACATCTATTTGTGACTTGCGACAATAGTCTAGAGTCTCCCAGTGATGTGACATCGAGAGTACTCAACTTTACTTAATGTTCTGTGTAACTTACAGAAGCGAAGTTTCACTATTTATTTAGTTAATTGCCGATTATTGGTTATTAGTTAGAAGATATTGAGTGCGATCCACTTTGTCTCAATTTCGGTACATTTATCTTTTGTCCTTTACATAATTCTATTCTAACTAAATTGAACGTGAAAGATATTGGATACATTGTGTGAATATGGCAAAATTGAACAATACCCTGGTATCTTGTAGCGTTGTATTTTAAGACGATTAGTGGTATGAATAGGCACATCTGGTGAATAGGTATCGAATATCTGTACTGTACTGTATCAGCCCATAGATATCGAATATCGATGATTAATTATTTATTATCTGCCACAATCAGGTCACCGGGCCGCTATAGCGGCAGATCCCCGCCCTCATCAGGGTGGTAGAGGAGAGTATCATTTAAGTATTAAAGGTTTGTATTGTATTTGCTATTGTGTTAATCCGTCTACTGCATGTATTTGATGTGTGGATAATAATTTTATGTAACATACTAATTAGACCGGGTATGTCCTGTGACTGAAAACGAAGCTAGGTTGTAGTTTTAACTAACTGGACTACAGACACAATACAACTAATGATTTCGCAAAACAAACTATGAATAATTTGTGTTTGTAATACCGTAAGTATTATCATGTTTTGGTGGATTATATACAACGTTTTTGCTAAATAAATAATTTGCGCACCATTGCGGCTTTAAAATAAAAGGACATGTTCATTATAATTTTAAGAAAACCAAAAAACTAACGGATTTTCCGATCCAAACACGACGATAGGTAAACAAGTACAAAAAATACATAAAAAATATATTTTTTAATTTGTTTATACATTTAAATATAACTACAAATACACAAATTGAAGTATCACAAAAACCTTATATAGATTTGTCTGGATACTGAGACACTCTTGATCATTAATTATAAGCCAATTTGTAAAAACCAATATATTTGAAGACATCCATATGTTGAATACTTACTGAAATGATAGATCTTTCATTACACGGTATCACCTCACCAGTATACCTGGCTTCGTTTTCGATCACAGTAATAATGTACCCAATACTCTATCATTAGACTTTCCCTTCTATAAAACCTATGCGTACTTATTATTATGAAGGTGCTAGCAAAATGAATTCTTTAAAGTATTTAAGGAACTATTCCTCGGTTCTATATATTAAAAAGTTAGGAGAAATGATTTAAATTAATTCCAACTCAATTTAATTTTAAGGGGGAGCGTGGGTTATGCCGCGGAAGCTAATAAAAAATCTGAAAGCAACGGTAAATGTTTCCGTGCTTAGTTTAATTAATTGCCAAGTACGTTTTTTATTTAACTAGGAATTAAATTCTATTTTAACAATATTTGTAGTTATTTCTTTTAGAAACCACCAAAGTGCTTAAATATTTTGAAATTTGAATGATTGTAGGACGTATTAAAAATGCGTGTTTTTATTAAACAAACCTTAATACAGACAATTAAAGAAATAACGTGACTATAACAATTCTAAGAAAAATGCTTTTCATACTTTACAGGCGAAATTAAAACCATTTCGTAAATTCAGTGTGTACTTATAGTAGCAAAACGAACAGAAATGCAAGAATTTATTCCCTAAACATTGTAAAGTAACTCGAAATAAGATTTAATTTAAGACAATAAATTGGCATAAAAGGTATTATTAATATTGCGATTTTCTTACTCCAACTTCATATTTTATTGGTTATATTTCTTAAGTTAAACTGAAAATGCTTCAATGCCGTTGGGGTAAAACTCCCTAACATAATAAACATAATGAACAGTAGTAGATATCAATCACGTTTTTTACACAACTCATACACGTGGTTAAAGCAAAGACAAGTATAGTAAGTCCATTAGGGCCAGACACACTCAAACTTATAATATTTACAGTTCAATCTCCTTGACGTTTTAGTCACGTAGACCCTACAGCTCCGGGGTAAGAACCTTTCACGCTTGATTTGATCAAACACCGAACACTCTTAAGGTATATACACATAATCAATCACCAATACATAACCATATTTATACATATCGACGGTGAAGTACCAATACCTCCTAACTGCCATTTTCCAATCTATTTATGGCAATACGTCCTATCTAACCGAATACCTATTACATTATGATAAAATACAGGAATAAAATATAACATATACAACCTACATCAATACTATTCCCCATAAATAAATACTTTTTAACATAAAAAAAACGTTTTTCTGTTTGTGCAAATTTATGACTTTGTCAGTTAAACGTTATTGGCAAATGAAGACCTGTTTTTTTTGGTGGATATAACAAAGAAAGAACCTTTTGTTCGTTAAATAGACGCCACGAATGACGCCTGAAAAGAAGTAATAACGTGACTTGAAGTTTTTGCTCTGTCTATTTTAGTCAGACGTTTCAGAATACCTTCTCTCGTCTCCCAAGACGTTCAAATATTATACTTAGGGTCAATCATCTCATTTAAATTGCAGGGTTACGTTTCAATAACAAGTATTCGATTTACATTTGGTTTGAATTGGTAAATTGTATTTGCTGACCAGTGGCTTGTGTTTCATTTTATATTAGGGAGATATACTTTTTTGTATTATTGTTGATGACATCATTTGTTTTGCACATTAGGAGTAATGAAAATGCATAACTGCGTCTAGACTAAAAATCTACATATACAGTTTACGTTGTAAGTCTGCAGGACATAGTTAGTCATATGATATTATAAAACGGTTACAAGATATTAAAAAATAAACACATTTTTCAAGTCCACTAATAGAAAACAATCAATTACATAAAATGATGACAATTACGGTCAATTTTATAAATTTTACATTTTACATAAAGTATGTTAAGTTTTAATTATTGTTTTACTGAAACCTTGATCTAATTTAATTGTAAAGTTATTTCACCAAAAATATATATATATTATTAAAGTAAAACTTATCTTGTTCACAGTTTGTTGTGGCATAAATATTAAATATAATTATAATTACTGTAACTTACTAATGTGAATGTAATACTACCCTATATGATAAAGTCTGTTTCAAAAGGTTATTTACGAACGAAAAATAAATTCATTCCGCAGTTGAACCCAAAAATGTTGGTCTACATTAATTTAGTAAAGCACAAATTAACACATTACGGCCGTGCCGTTGCTTACATAATGACCGGTAATAAAAGCCTAAGCAAATACAATGTTATTCTCTCAAAAAATATTGCTAAGAAAATATTAATTTATGTACTGTAGGTATCAGCTCATAATCGCGTCCCTTTGTACAGTGGGTTTCTCTACTATCGACAGTTGAATGGAGGGTGTTTGAAAAAGCAGACCGTACTGGCTCAATGCGGATTGCCCCAAATTACGTAGGATTAAAAGAAAATAATCTTTACACCTAATATTCAAAATTTTGGATACAGCCTAAGACTCCAAGATGAACAATAATATTGCGCAATATTTGTGACCGTATATGGTTATTATTACGCAATCTGTCTTTGTTATTTTCAGTCTGGATTCTAGCGCCTTTCAATCTTAATTTATAATATATTGTATGATTTTATTGTACAGCTAGGGGCCGCTGAATTCAATTTTTTTTAAATATGTTATTAGTGTTATAACATATTTTTTTCTTTTCCAGGTAACCACGCTCTCTAAGTGAAACGAGTTAGTATTTAGTTATAGTGTAAGTGTATTTAGTACCGATTGTTAACTATGTTATAGTAATTATTAGTTGTAAGCTTTCTCTAGTTATTGCGTCTAATGAGCCGTGACGCAAAAACTAAAGTAAAGCGTGCTGTAAATAATTTCATTATAAATAGTTTGACGTGTATTTCTCATCGTAGATGTTTACTTAGGGTCCAAAGAACGATTTTGAATTGTAAATTGTAATTTATGATCGTTTGTAAATACAATTAAACTTTATTTGGATTTAGTAATATGCTTCTTATGTCAACACTAAATAAAAAGCGGGTTACAAATTTTGTAAATTTGTACTGTATTTTTGATTGAAACGTCTTCGTAAGTGTAATTATGAGATCTACTGCGAACAATTGTAATGAGAATTTGTAAAATATCGGAATGTAATGAGAAATATATTTAATATGTGTATTCATTCATAATTCGTTTGACCTCGAATAACACTTTATTTAAAAAAACTGTTATTTTATTTCACACATACCTTTATCACAATTTTATTACTATAACAGATTTTATTGGTATAATAAATAATACTAAGACAGCGGCACCAAAGAACGAACAAAGAATTTTATCATGGTTTCAATGTAATTATGATAAACTACCATAATTTTCTCAAAAGGGCTGAAGTGAAGCGGACGATCGAATAGTTAATCTAATTCTACAATCTAATTGTTACGCACCGACTTGGTATGGAATAAAAAATAAAAATAATACAAAACTTTAATTAGCGCAATTTAGATAAAACTACTTTTTGATGGATTTCAACGCGGATTTTTAATCTTAAATCTTTTGCCTTCTTGGCGCGACGTTAAGAATGCATTGCAGCTTTCATGGTGAATATTTCAATACAATTTTAAAGAAAATAGAATTGAAGTGGTTTTAAATAGTATTTTATAATTACTATTTTACCAATATTTCACTCTAGTATCTACGCCGTTGTTATCGTGTCAACAATGCAGAAAATTGTAGAAGTGCGTAATTCAATTTTTCTTTGAACGTTTTTCGATTTTTGCTTGCAAATGTCAGTTAAAGGCTATCATTGTTCTGTGAGCGTTTCGACTGCTATTTAATATGATGTTTAAATATAATAGAATGGATGAATGAGTCGAAGAAATAAATCTGCCTTGTGTGGTGATTTTAATTTTAATTATAAGTAAATAGAGCCAAGCAAGCCCTCGTTATATGCACACTAAGATATCACTCAAGGGCTAAGAATATTTCTCGAAGTTAGCAAAGATATAAATAAGATATGCTTCTCATTCATATCTTGCCTCGAAAAGAAATTCTTAGAAAATATTTTTCTTATTCAGCATATTATTCTTTAGTAATATTGTTGAGGAAAGTTTTAATTAAATGTTACTATGTGCTGTCTATACTAAACAAAAAATATTTATCTTCATTTATAAATATTTATTGTACCCTAATGTATTATAACAACACAAAGAGATAAACTAAAATACAAAAGTACAAAAGGCAGTCTTATCGCTCTGAGCGATTTCTGACAGACAACCTTTGGATGGATATGAGGTAAGGGAAAGAGGGGGTAGTGTAAAATAAAGCATAAATATTCAAAAAAAGAAAATAAAAAATATAGTAAACTACTTAATATACAAACTATTAATACATATTCTTAACATGATACGATAGTTGTAAGCTTTCTCTAGTTATTGCGTCTACTGAACCGTGACGCAAAATCTAAAGTAAAGCAAGCTGTAAATAATTTAATTATGAATATCTTAACGTATATTTCTCGTTGTAGATGTCATTGTAGATGAATATATTATTATGCAATGACGTTTACTCCTATAACCTTTCAACCTTTGTCACATATCACGAGAAGCATAGTAGTAACTACTTTACGACTTACGGACATATACTAGGCATAAAGGATTCGACATAGCTGAACAATGCTCCAACGTCGAACAAAACGACCTGGCTAAAAAAAATGTTAGGACATACCCACATATTTTTTATTAAATACATACATAAACTCACGCCTTTCCCAGAAGGGGTAGGCAGAGGTGCCAGGACACCCACATTTCGCCGAGTATGTTTTCGTCCCACAATGTAATAGGTGGCGAGCCTATCGCCATATCGGGCTCAAATTTTTGACTCTGGGCTGATAATGAATAGAAAAATCCAATATCACTTTGCTCAACCCGGGATTCGAACCCGAGACCTCAACTTTGTAACCGTATTCTAATACAACTACTTTTATAATTAATAAAGGATTAATTAAACCCTGTTTAAACAAAACTTAAGAACTCTCTACTTCTCTTTAAAACATATTTTTTACTTTCATATAAAATTACATGATAAAATAATTGAACACAGAAACAAGCCATTCCATACTAATACACATATGTCGAAAGGGTTTATTGCAACCATCGCCACGCCCTTCGCGGTACCAATTCCCCTGTTAATTTACACCATGACGCTCATAATTTTTGAAAGTGTTCTACCGCTCCTACTAATTCGCTTTACCTATTTGAGCGACATTTGACTTATTGTCGTTTGACGGCTTCTCTAATTAGTTGTTCCTTGTAATACGTCTGTGTTTTGAAAGTCTATTAGAAATGTTTTTGTTCAAAGGAGCAGGGGTGGCTTCGAAGTATTATCGTGTTTTACTTCTATCAACAATTATTGTTATTGTTATGGAGGTCTCAACATCCTAAATGACAATATTATCAAGAAAAGTAGTTTCGTAATTGTATTTCTAGTATCACAGTTTCTATTCGAAGTAATTCCTTTCATTTATTTTAAGCATGTATGGCATATAACTTAAATGTAAAATAAAATGTGAAACATTGCTAGATGTATCGCAAATCTTTTTATAAAAACTACGTTATTAACAGATCAAACGCATGAATACATGTCAAAAATGTAACAGTCAAAAGGTAATATTAATATTTTGTCTTTTGTGCTGTTTATGTTTCAATAATCAATAGAGACCAAATAACAACTTTTCTTTGTCGGATATGTCCAGGTGTATTCAGCGCGACTCATCTCCAGTTATGATGTGTTGGCTCACGTTCCTAGCTTTTATTATTGAAAGAGCCATACGTAGCTTGTGATTTATTCTTTTCATCTTCAATACTTTATTTGTGGTCCTTGAATGCCTGCTTGTATATTTAGTTTGTGAAACAGAATAACCGTATGAAGGCTAGGAATGGTTGTAACGTGAATTATACTTAGTAAAAATTAAGTAACTATTTTAAAAACAGGTTCATTAAACCTACCTTTAATTTCTACAAAGTTAGTCAGTTCATTAAAATGTCCGACCTAAAATGTGTTTAAAACATAATTTCAACAAGCGAAATTACTCCTAAACGGTTACCGCGGACTAATTTAGTGTTAAACGTTCCGTTTAATTAATAATATAATCACGGATCGTGTGTTTGATCACACTTCAATTCATTGTGCTCACAAACATTTCGATTCTATGAAATTGGGTACGCATTGTTGAGCTAATCGCCTCTTAGTTATTACAAATCAATAACATCAAACGGCTATAAATCGAATAGTTTAATTACGTAACACCTGAAGTGCGAAGCTTTAGAATATTATAACATATAATCAAATATATAATTTCAGATTCAGTGATCATGTTTTGACGTGACAACGTCTTAAATTAGGTTGCGGCTGGGAGTCACTTATGAAAAAGTGTAACGCCCGGTAACGTTACGATGAGTCACCGAACGAGAGAGAGGCCCGCCGAATGCCTTGCGTCTCTCTCCCACTCAACTATGATCTAATTATAGTTGAGTGATTAATTTAATTATATTCATATCAATAAATATTCTACCGAGAAAAAGACGTTGTCACGTAAAATCTTCGCCCGTAAAACCGACTTTTTTAAATGGGGTAACTATTTCAATTGTGCGGTTTGGTTTTTGAAATTGTCTCAGATTTAGGTGTAATATAGACAAAAGAAAAGAAAATTGAAACCCAAAAATGGATAACCACATTAGTGTCGAGGTGTTCAGTCTAAATTTTTTTCTACTAAATCGTTTGTTGAAAGTAGGACAGACGAGCTGTTTCAACGTGCATATATTAAATAAATATGAGCAAAATAATGACGGTGGGGCTTGAAAAAGCTGTTATAAATGATACAAAACTAACACGAGACATAATATGAATAGAACCACTTCATTGTGCTTCCTGATATAGTGCGTAAAATCTCAAATCATGTGAAAAATCTGTATCTCAATTCACACTAAAATAGGGACGGAAAGTACTCTTTATTTTTAAACATAACATTTATTTTAGGATAATAAACATAAAAGCATGACAGCAGACAAAAATACTGCTAAAAAGGCGGTAAAATACACATTTTGTAAGCAGATTAGCATTGGATTACATTTGTTAGCTAAAAGCTTTTATGTATAAAGAAACACGTCATTCATTTTATGTGAGCTCGCAAGCTTAACCTGTGCAACAGTCTGAAGTATACTGTCTACTAAACACGACCACTTTTGTTTACCTTCAGACAAAGAATTAACGCTAATACTGAGAGTGGGTAGTATCCTTTTAAGTTCAACTGACACGTACGCTAAGCTACAGCCACACGTCCTCCCTCAAAGGAATACGGATAGATGCATCGCTGAATTTTATTGAACACTCCTTTGAAGTAAGTTATACGTAGTTGCACATCCGACGCCTTTAAAAAAGAAGAATTATTCACCATATAAGTAGGTATTTTGTTTTATTTCATATATATTTAAAAAAATCTTTGTTTTTATACTTAGTTAACCTTGTCGCTCTCAGGACCCACTTTCTACGCAATCTTCGCCATTTTAATACCAGTATTTCGCATCATCGATAGGAATACCTTATATCTTTTGCGGCCTTGGGACCCAGTTTTGTTGTGAACCCAGCAGGCTGTTCCGCCCTCACACCCGCTACTAAAACCTTAGTAAGCCAAGATCAAAAGTGGTCACCGGGTATATCTAACTTGTACTTAACCCGCAACGAAATCAATGATTAATTTTTTTTGGGTTCCAAGTATATATATGTTACTAAAGTATTGCTTTGATTTTCACATCACGTTATCTAGCCATATTGAGTGACATTCCTGAATCGTACCCATCACATCCCGTACACGAAGGCTGCCGCGGACACACTTACTGTGATTTCTAGGGTTACAAAAAACTTTCTGTACTTGAATAATTTTTAATACCATTCATTTCAGTCAAAGCGAAAATTAAGATTTCTTACACTTCGTACTTTCAGTCGATTCGCTCATGGCATATATATATTATAGAAAAAAAAACGTCCTAGATCGTTGTCACAACATGAATCAGAATAAATTATAAGACTTTAATCTTGGTTAAGCCGGAGTGTCAACAAATAAAGGGAGCTGCGATGTACTCAAAGTCTCCATTCTCTTCGAACTAATTGCCACTATTAATATTCAAAAGGCCTCAACAGAACCCAACGAAGTGGCATTAAAACAGGCTGAATTATTAAAGTGCAAATGAAATCTGTCCAGACAGAGCAGGTCTTTCGGATAAAATATAGCAATATGTATGATTTATTACGATCAAGTTACTAGTATTTAATAAAGCGAGTGACTTTGAAATATTACAATTTAAATACTTACTACAACAGTACATACTAAAACATTTAAAACTATGAACATTTTGTGTAGTTTCCATTACAAACATAATATTATATTATTTTATGTTTCAAAATGTTGTATTATGTTACACACCCAACGAAATACGACTGAAGACGTCATTTCACGCTAGCTTTTGTTTTATTGCATTGTTCCACCAAAAAGCAAACAGTTCATCTGATGGTGAGTGATGACTGCCACCCATGACCAACCACAACGCTTGGATCATGGATGTCTTGCCAGTCCATAATTACAGGCGAAGAACGGGAAGGAAAAAGGTTGGTGAGAGGCAAGGGGTATCGGGCATCCGGCAATCCCACTCACCGAACAAAACACGGCGACTGTCGCTTCACGTCGGTTTCTTCTGAGACTGTTATACCCGGACGAGCCTGCCCATTCATGCTAAATCATAACAACTGGTCTTCTGTCTTCCCTGGTAACGCCCTGGAAGACCAACTCATTCGTCCAATACTTCAAATGAGCATAGTGTGACTACAACTTTACCTTTAAAAAATATTTACTAAAACTGAAACTATCAAGCACGTTCTTTTTTTGTTTGTTTTCTAAGAATGGCGATACGAGCATGCCATTCGCCTGATGGTAAGCAATACGACCGCTCATGAACAATACCAAAACCAAACAACACCATGAACTACAAAGCAATGTTTGGCATTTCACGGAGGCACTTGGATTGGAGGAGGAAAGACTAATGAATTAAACGAATTAAACTAATTAATAAATTAACAGCCTCTGTGGCGCAGTTGTTTAGTAGTTTAGTAGTTTCTGATACCCAAGACACAAGACTTAACTGATTTTAATGTGGGGTCAGGACTATGTGACTGTCGGATGTGTATTTATTTATGTATATGAGATTGCAAACATTATTCCACTTAATATTTGCTATTCTATCACTTGCACGTGCGAACAAGAGTTTCCCTTCACAATTTTATTTTTCATAGAAAACTAGCTAGTCTCAGCGATAGCACCCCTGTGAACATTACACATAATAATTGACATCACTACGACAACGCTACGAACGTGTTGGTCATAAAATGTTATCGCTCGAGACACGCCGTGTAACAGGAATGTGAACCTGTGAAACAATTTCGATCATATAGGTAGCAGCTATTTTCCTTTGCCATAATATTTGATGTAATAAAAATATAGCAGTATCAACTAACTAACTACTAACTAGTACTGAAAACAATCAAACAAAATCAAATAAAAAAAATACGAACAGTTAATATTTTTTTGCGAACTTGTCGAAGCTGCTGTGTTTATTTTACGTTACAATTGATTAAATATTTGAAAATCTTTTTCGTATGAAATGTTTTTTTAAAAGATTAAATAAAAATCAATTTATCGAATAATTTACACTGCAATGTAAACTAATAATGGAGTTGTTTATGTTAAAGCTGTTATTCTTAATTTATATTTAAAAGCCTTCTTTGTTATCTTTCTGTACAATCTTAAGTTTGATTGGTGGACAGCCAGTCAGTCTTCATAACTAGTCTTACATAACTAAGTAAATGAATAAATAGCATTACATTAATGCAAATATAATTCAACTGAGGAATAAGAACAAGATTTCAAGAAAGAAATTAGGAATTCAGCGCTGCAAAGCTAGAAAACTTGAAAATTTGGGTTCAACGTGCTATTCACACAGAATATATAAATATATTAGAATTACTTAGTACTTATTTTATTTAAACTGTCTCTCTAATTGCGTAAATATCAGTTATATTTATAGGACACGACAAATCGTTGCAAAGCATTTGTTGCTTAAGTTATACGACCGCTCATGGACAGTAGCATAACCAAGTAGTACCATCAATTACAAAGCAATGCTAAGACTCTACTGCGCTCGCCATTCTGAGGCATAATCCAGGGATAAGTAATAAGTATATCAAATCAAGTATACCAACATCAGCCCTTAAGTCTTCATTAATGCCAATGATATTTAAATACACCAAATAAATGTATACACCTAACAGTGACATACATTATGACCACATGTTAAGATCAATTGAGTCTTGTATCGTAGATATCAGAAACTACGACAGACGTTTCGGTCTCACAAACAACCAAACCCGACACAAATTGAGAACTCACAAATATTTGTCTTGGTGCGGGGATCGAACCAGCGGTCTCTGGTTTCACAGCCGGCATCTAACTAAAAATGTCTGCCGTCTGTTTTTTCCGAAGGTTTCTACTGAAGTTGTGGTGCCACTCCAGTCGAGCCATTAAAGGTACTGTAGCTTTCACGACCTTTAGCATGGCCCTACCACTTAAACTTTACTAGTGCGCATAAAATACTTTCTTTAAATGATTCTTATAACATAAGAATATCCAATATATTATGATACAACACAACCGTGAGTTCAATTAAGAGGTAAATTGATTTGATTGTGAACTATATTCACAGTCAAATTAGCTTAATAAACATTCGGTATTGTAATAGAGCGCATTCCGGTAATACCAGTTACTGTTTGATCTCATACACGCCGATTGTATAACAAATAGAGACAGATATCAAAGCTACTACGAGTATTACAATACCGGGATTCAACGAAAACGGAGATTGGTTCCTTGTTATTGAATACATTTAGTTGTTTATAGTGCATTATAGTGCGCGGTAGCCCACGATGGTCGCGGGTTCAAATCCCTGGGCTCAACTTTGACTTAGCGATTTTCAAGAATTTCTATGGTATGTAAAGTCTGCCAACCCGGACAGGGCCAGAATGGTGGACTGTATGCTTGTATGTATGTACCACTCTCAATCATACTATCAATTGTAGAGGAGGACCGTGCCCTGCAATGAGTCGTATATGAGCTGATACAAACAGAAGCAGGGCAATATTACAACCAAGTAATACCTATTACAGAATAATGGAGAACGAATTATATTGAAGATGTGGGACGCTTAATTTGGCATACTCGTACCTCAAATGCATATTACTACACTAAACACATTTAATGTAATTAATATTTAACAGTTGAATCATTTTTGTGAGTTTTTTTTACTAACTAACTCTCTGGCGCTTGTACTACGGGATGATTACAACGCTAAAGTCTCGGGTTCAAATCCCGGGTCAGTCCGGAGCTAGGAATTTGTGCCCGATACGAGGATAGACTAACACATCGTGGGATGGAAACATAAAACAAACGTGGGTGTCCTGAGTCCTGTGAGTTTATGTAAGTACTCGTGTATATGTCTTCTACTTCAGTTAAATTATATAGCCACGACGCGTATACAACGCACAAATAATAACGCTTATGTTGGTACGACTTCGGCGGATAACAATCGACCGATCTGATGGACAGTTGCAAGTATATTGCCGGCCTTTGAAAACAAAATTAGAAATACAGAGAGCGATGGATGGAATTATAGAGCCTCCGCCCTCCAGCAATCTCTGTCCAAATGAAACGCGGTCACAAAGCTGTTACGTTGGTTTTCTGTGAAATACTAATAAATGCCATCTCGAACGAGCTGTCCATATACATTTTAAATACAACTGAACAAAAACTGACAAGAGAATAAATAAAACCAAGTTTAAGGTATATCACTATCAGAGCTGGGATTTTGAAGCCGAATCATACTTAAAGAACTGTAGATGGCACTGGTGATGCTACTAGAATCCTATTTTATGGATAAAAAATAAGTAAATATATACCCAAAAATTAAATACCCCATGTATTTAATTTTTGACTCCACATTAAGATCAATTATGTCTTATGTTGACCGTATCAGACTGTGAAAAACTTTTCAGTCTCACAAACACCGGAAAATATTTATAGCTTATTTGTTTCAAGCCTCATATAACTGAAATAGTCTCTTACTTTGGCCCCCAGAGACACTGATCTCTTCCACTTTGTTAAGTAAATAGCCGAGTCACCGCCAAACCATTTAATAATATATTACTAACACAAAATAAAATTGGCAACGATTGAAATAATTCAGCCTCGGCGGCGCGGTGCCGGACTGCGAAGAAGTACAACTTTATACTACGGTGCGATAACAAAGCTGAGGTCTCGGGTTTGAATCCCGGGTCGGGTAAAGTGATATTGGATTTTTCTATTAATTATCAGCACGGAGTCAGGAATTTATGTTCAACATGGCGATAGGCTCAACTATAACTTTCTGGAGATAAGGCGTGGGTTTATGTGGGTATGGCAACGCTTATGTACTTATTTATAGTATTCACTCCGAAATAAACTCCATTGTTATAAAATCAATACACCGAAATATAAATAATAAAACATCAAAGTTCGTATATACGAGTACTTTGTCGACGAGTATGAAAAGGGCTTTTACTACAAAGGAGGCGAAATTCAAAAAGCGTGGTCAAACTTCGTTGAAAACACCGAATACAATAGCTTGTCCGTCGAACTTTGTGTTTAAACGGTTAAAAATGCCCGCATTTCAAAGATATTATGAAATAATGAATTAGAAAATGTTTTTATGGGACACATTAATGTAGTAATTGTAATTTATTTTGTGTTAATCTTTTACGCGTGTGTACAAATTTCAGGATTCCAGTTCATTTTGCTTTAAATTTTCCAGACCACGGCTTACCATTATTAATATTTATGTGAATGGTTCGCTCGCGCTTGCATTATTTCTTAAATCACATTTAAGTGTAGGATAATAAACGTGCCATTATTTGTAAAAGTGTGGCACGCCTTATCCCAAATAATGTAGGCGTAAATAATGACGCCATTGTTGTTAATAGTACTCTGGTAATGCATATTCATATTCTCCCAGTTTTAGCGAAGAATATAGTTCTTGTTGTTCTAATTTTCACAGTTTCATATATACATACATAAACTCACGCCTTTTTCTCAGAAGGAGTAGGCAGAGGTACCAAGGCACCCACATTTCGCCTTGTATGTTCCGTCCCACGATGTGATAGGTGGCGAGCCTATCGCCATATCGGGCACAAATTCCTAACTCTGGGCTGATAATGAATAGAAAAATCCAATATCACTTTGCCCAACCCGGAATTCGAACCCAAGACCTCAGCTTTGTAAGTGTACCGTAGTACAACTACGCCACTGAGGCAATTCACAGTTTCACTAAGTATAAAACAAGCTATCATAATAAAAATATACATTTGTAAGGCCAATTTAAAAACCAACATACAGGGTAAATCAAGACTGTTACCGAAAGGAAGCCAGGTGGTAGTTTTGACACAATCAGTCACAATGCAACAAAAATTTCACTACAGTGTTTTTGTGACTTTTTATATCATCGTGTTTGGGTGGTCAATCGATATCTTTTGATAAAATTATAATTTTAACCCGTCCGTACGATAGCTTCTTGAGAAATAAAAGGGTGTACATTATTTTTTAGGAAAAACTGTGTATTTACCAGCCAAATATACGATAACAATTTAAAAAAAAGTCGCGTCTTTTGTAAAAATTGACAAAACTAGCTGAGGCGCAAAACTGCTTCATAAACTCGTTATAATCTGTACGCAGAACAATTAATATTCCTTATATTTACTTGAATGAATACTTCTAAAATATAACAAGCATGTCATTCGATGCAGATAAATGGCCAAACAAATTATAACTCGGCTACATGGCCTGTCAAGAAGACTGATTTATACAACTTAATTACAACAAGATGAACGATATCCTGACACTTTGAAGCCTTCGAGGATTAATTGTTTGGTATGCACTTTAGTAGTGTTTTTGCTTAAATTGTTTCGTACTTACAATCGTTTTCGTCGAAGGCCATTACCCCGCTTAATCATGCGTGATGCATCCTGACAACTAAACAAATGAATATACGGATCGGCTACCCAATCGGACCCAATAGAATTAATTTTGGTATTCGTTTATGTTCTATAGATTGGATCGAGGACTCGTTGAGAATAATTAAACGTTTCTACAGGATAAAGTAACGTTAATGGTGGGCATCGTATTCCATTGTTCCGAGTTCCAAAGAAATTAAATGTCAAAGAAATTATCTATGGCGGGACTAAACATATTTGATTAAATTAATATTTTATTGAGCCCAAAGTCCGCGTAAAGGCATTATTTTTTGTGGCGATTTGATGGTAGTAGCACATGGGATTCCCCAGCAAAAACCTTACATTTAGATTTATACTAGTGGACTGTCCTAGTTCTGCCTGAGTGGAGATGTTTCTTGATTTCACTTCACACCAGATACATGTTATTTTTCTTACAAACTGCGACACCTGTATATAAATGTATGTGTATGTAATATACTATAACCCTTATAACCCTTCTTCTTGAATCAATTCTATCTATTAAAAAACGCATCAAAATTCGTTGCGTAGTTTTAAAAATCTAAGCATACATAGGAACAAACAGACGGGAAGCCACTTTATTTTATACTATGTAGTTAAGACACTAAAAATCTGTTGGTATAAAGTTAAACAGTTATGTTTATTGTAAAGACGTATCTGGTATGAGTGCGTACTATTTTATGTTCAGAAAAATATAATAACAATCATTGACATAATATACTCAATGATAACAATACATGTTTGGAGATGTCAACCACTCTTTGAAATAAACATTATACATTTCGTTTTTCTATTTGGTTTTATTGAATTTAATGTAATTGTGCGTGAATTGATACAGGCATATTATGTTCCATTCAACAATATGAACATAATAACTGGCATGTAACAACACAAATATGAAATTGGAAACCTCACCAATGTTATTGGTTGTCTAAATATTGTAGACCTTTTATAATCTGTACTAATATATAAAGCTGAAGAGTTTGTTTGTTTGTTATCTCTAATCTCAGGAACTACGGGTAAGAATTGAAGAAAAAAAATTCATTCATTCATCAAAGTGTGATCAAAGGTCATTTAACGAGGAATGCTATAGGCTAAATATCATCACGCTATGCCTATAGGAGGGATGCAGTAGTGAAAAATCTATCTAATACGAGGAAAATTGGTTCGTTTTTCGTGGTCCGATTGGTCTCAAAATCAATATGTGAGGGAGCCTTCGCCCCGATATCCTAAATTGATAGTCGGAATTGAACATTTTGACCGCCATTTTGAAATGTACCTATACCTATATCTTTCAATTTTGTGCCTTAGACTTCCGATATTTAGTCAAAAAAAGAGTAATATAAAATTCTATAATATATGGCTAAAGTCATTATTTATAGGCACATAGTTGTAACATTAGAGATTTTTTTCTAGTTTCAGAGATTTTATTCTAGTCGCAAAGCCATCGTCTTAGTTTTTATAAGTTATTTCGGTTGTGAATTTCAATTTATTTTTGCAAATACTTGGGACGAGATAATATCACATGAAAGGGATCGTTACATTGTTTACTCGACAATTATCCCATAATATGTCTGCTTTTTACTTCAAGTTGTAAGCCGTAATTTTATATTGTAACGATACTTAAGTTTGTACACATATTAAAAATATTTTTAGGCATATTGAATATTGTAGCCAATGAGAAATACATTTAATAATACTGTCGATGATTTTTCTTCCGTCCAATTCTTCCGTGAAGCACAAAATAATAGAGTTATAATAATTTTGAGCCTGTACAATTGTCGAAAGTAGGTACCTCAAATTAATAAAGTATTCACGATTTTCAGTCGTTAGAACGTCCCACGGCGTATCCAAGGCTATCTCCAATATTTTTCAGTCCGTTGCTTTTTATTGGATATTTTTACTAAGCTGGAAGCTATTAGACTGTCTGCCATCTTACTAGGTCATTAAAACGCTTTTTTTGTCTGTGAATGTCAGTGAATCGCAAATGTGGATAATTTGCGTTTCTTGCTCATCCCACAGGAAACCTACATTTTTTGGGATGTAAACCAAATTTCATTAAAATAAATCCAGCAGTTTTAGGGGGGAATAGTAACCCACATCCATCCAACATACTAACTTTCGCGGTTATGAAAGGAATGCACAAAATTTATTGGATAAGATTTTGTTATTTTTATGAAAGTGCTAGATTTTATTTTGTTTTTATTGCACCTAATAATTATTTTTTTATACCCACTGTTTCGGTCTTTCCGCTCGTTTATACACTTTTATATTTTTATCTTCTTGATTTAACGACGCGGCGTCTGCAGATAAAAGTTCGCTAAGAGAATGAGTATTTTTCGCAACCGCGAATGATGCCCCGCCCAAACCCATTCTGTTTATTACACAACAAATAAACAACAACGACAGTAACTCAGCGACATCGACACTTTAGGCTATCTCATTTCTGAAATGCTCCCGTTTGAGACGCTAAATATTTTAGACCCACTCGTTAAAGATACAAAATTATACTGAGTTCTTACTTCCACCCTTGAAAGTTAAAACAAAATGATTAAAACTTTGAAGCCTGTAGATCACGAATTAATTTGTCAAAGAGAGGTCGCCTTTGTGTTAATATAGATGCATTTATAAAACCATTTTATTCATAACACAAAAATACATCAAACAGTCACACAAATGGTCGCGCTTCCACTACAAGATAATAACTTGGGGCCCTACTATATTCATCCAAAACGAAGTTCGAAACTTCGGATGATCGAAGTTTATATACGATACGAATGTACCTACATATACTTATGGTCGTTATTGACGTATGGTCGTAACCATAGACTTATGGTTACGATGTACGTTATACAAATTTGAACTTTTACAGAGTAGATACATTCGTATCGTATAAACAATTTCGATCGTCCGAAGTTTCGAACTTCGTTTCGGATGGATATAATAGGGCCCCTGGGTCGGCGCAAATTACGGAAGATTGAGTCGAACCCGCAGCCTCTCATTTCACAGACGGTTTCGTTCCCATTGCGGAAAAAAATCTAACAAAACTGTGGCTATAAAACCTGATAACTCGTTGCAATATATTTTCTTCTCGTCTCTTAGCTATATTATCAGCTAAACCAAGCTTTTACATAAAACATGACTAATTAAGCTCAGATTTTTTACAGTTACTTTTTTTAACAACTGTCATAATATCTAACTGAAATAACATTTCGTTTAAGTACAACATTAAGATAAGTGTAATAATAAAAGTCGGCGTCATGTCTATCTCAGATATGAAAGCTACAAGCGAATGGTATATATATTTATTTGGTATGTATGTTTTTGTATGCATATATATTTAATTAGTATTATTAAGATTTTAGTAATTCTTCATATTTACACTGCCCTCTCTCTCTGCTTTTAAATCCATTTTATGGTTGTCTGCAAGACATTGCTGTAGAGTGATAAAACCGCCACTTTTATTATTATTTCTATATAGTGTTAAAGTTTGTGTACAATAAAGATTTAAATAAATAAATAAAACTGTAATCAAACGTTTTGAAACCATCTCAAGGGAAACATTTCTTGAAGAGCAACGCTGAGGAGAGCCGGTAACTAACTAACTTATCTCCTTGATTCATTGTTAAAGTAAATCAGCAAGTCACGGTTGATTACCCACAAAAGATATTTCATCTAGGCGAGAAATTATGAGGGAAAAATTCTAAGGACAAAATGACAAAGAAAAATATGAAATACGTTTTACTTGAATCCAATAGTAGGGCAAGTGGAATTCACGTAAAAGCGCCTCAATTAAGTTGATTAAGGTTGCTGATTACCGCTTGAAACCATTAGGCTACACCAATACAATAGGTTCCATAGTATACTCGCAGTTGATCCATTATTGTCCCCGAGCCCGGCCCTAAAAGCGCGTACATGTCATTGTCGGGACGAAACTAGCCTCGATTGTCCCTCTGCCACGCCACAAATAGAGCAATATAAGAGGGATTACGCAACATATAACCCTGTCGTAACCAAGTCCATAAATTGAATTAAATAAACAAAAAACATTACTTACCTTTCTTAGGCATTCGGGTAAAAATTTAATAGTTTGTTTTTTTATTGCTATGAATGGCGGAATGAGCATGCCGTTCGCCTGATGGTAAGCGATACGACCGCTCATGAATAGTAGCAAAACCAAACAACACCTTGAATTACAAAGCGTTGCTTGGCATTCCACTGCGCTCGCCATCCTGAGATGTTAAGTCTCGATATTTCCAGTTGTTACTCTGGCTTCAATGTCCTTCAATCCGAAATATAACAGTGCATTTAAACTGCTGTTTGACGGGAGAAATAGACATTGCGGTGGTACCCACCCAGGCGGCCTCTCATATATGAGAGACCTACCACCAGTAAAAAGTTTATTATTTAAACGTACAAGAAGAAACTGGGGTTTTAATACGAGATTCCGCGCCCATATAAAATGAGTTGGGGAATTTATAAGGAAACACCCTTACTATTTTTCCATTTTGGTGAACTGGGTCAGTCTTATAAATGAGGAATATTTTAGTCGTAAAAAATGAAAATGTTGCGGGTCAAACTTTCTCGTAGTTTCAGGTATCCTCTACACATTGTAATATTGATTTAACAGCTTAATTAGCTTAGTCTATGATAATTATCTTTCAGATATAGATATCTGTTCTACATTTTATATTCATAGTAAAAGCGTCCAAAATCATTTCCTTAGTTTCTATTTAGGAAACGGGTTCAGTTTAGTTCAGTTTTTATTTTATTACTCTGTAGCAGATACGCCAATGTCAAGTATTGGAAAGCACAGATTATATAAAAAGCGTATAAACTGTTTAAGAAACGGGATATAAATCGTTACCAAATTTCCTTCGAATTATACTTGCGCGAATCGTTGGCAGGTACCTATTTAAAGAAATAAATCTGCCTTAAAGTCTCAAAAAACTCCATCTAACTTTAGAGTGTAATCAAATTAATATAATGCTACATTTGTGTGCTTTTATGACTTATTTCAAACCAAAAACCACCTCCATGATTCGGATAGATATATGGTGTAATTTTATCTGATTTTTTCAACAATTATATCAAAAATGAGCATACCGTCCGCCTGATAGTAAGCCAATAGCACCCAAGTGGCCTCCCATATGTGAGAGACCTACCACTAGTAAATTAGTTCAACATTATAACGCGTTTATCGGACCAACGATCACACTCTCAAATAATAAAGAAGCTTACCAATTGCTATGTTTATCTTAAAGACACATATAATATCGAGGGCATAAAATATTCTCAAAACTTAAGCTTAAGGTAAGCCGGTAACCGTTCCCTGAAGGAGATTGAAACTAATGTCACTTTAAGGTGTTTTTATTGCGAAAATACGTTCTGCAAACTGCGATACGAACCCCTCATCCATCACTTGTATAAAGTCAGACCGTTTTTAATTTAACAGGGATATAAAGAAATCCACAATAAGAAGGCATCAATATCTAAACTTGGTATTATTTCTGAGCTTTCAGTAAGTTTTATTGAGTTATTTTTCGCAGAACTTTGATCCGAAAAGAGAATAGGGAAATACCTTTAGGTACATTTTTATATTTGTTTTTACGTGTATACACAGTTTGATTATTTTAATAGCAAGTATTCGTAAAATAAACCTAAGCATAATTTATAGCAACTACGATGTGGCCACGGGCAACGCAGACAAAACCTTAAAGGAGAATTAATTAGGAACAAACCGAAAACTCATTAATGTGGCATTCCTAAAATTAATAAGGTTTCAATCGCTTCTAGATTGCTTTTAATTTCTCTGTACGGTGAAGGTTAATTAAAGTATTTGCTGGTGGCAGGATTGTTCGTATTTGTGCAGCTAGCGAACATCATGCTGAGGAACTCCTAATTTTAATCCACGTAAGGACATCATCATAGACAATCACAGATACCAAACATACATAAACTAACAGCTGTCTCTTAGAAGGGGTGGACAGAGGTGCTACAAGGACACCCGTGTTTCACCTCACGTATGTGATAGGGAAAGCCTATTGCCATATCGGGCACCAATTCCTGACCCCAGCTTGATAATAAATAGAAAAATCCAATATCACTTTGCCCGATCCGGGATTCGAACATGTGACCTCAGCTTTGCCATCATAACCTATTAAAACTGCGCCAACAAAGGTAGTTATCCCGCTTCATAACAAACATAATTTTATATTACCGGCTATTATTGTTGCAATGTTGAGAGAAGCTTTACTCCATTATTTTTAAATGTGGAGCTCATATTATCAGATACTCATTAAATCATTAATAAGAACTAAACGATACAATATTAAAGGTATTCAAACGTTAATTTTCTTTTAGGTGTGTAACAATTTAATGATTTTTTTATGTCCAATACTTGATTTTACTCGTGTAACAGCCGCTGTAGGTCATAGTCCCTTAGTAACCTTACTTTCGGAGAATTCGTTACTTGTTAAAGAAATTCGCTTCATATTGAATAAGCAAGGCGTGCTCATTTCTTCACTATAAAATGGAAATTAAACTAAACAGACAATTTATTAATGGCAATGGCCTGTTGGAATTAATTTATGATGTGCTTGTCATGGCGGTATCATCAACAAAACCATATCTCTAATTCTGCAAATAGGTTTTCTTATCTGGGCCAAGCACATGTCGGTGAGTAGCAATATGCATATTTTATGGGAAAAGTTTTACGATCAAATCTGTCACTTCGTTCTAATGGTATTTTTCCTGCACACTCAGCTTGTTGTTAATGCACGAAAAGTAGAAAAGATGTGGACATGCTACGCATTCGAGAACTGGGCGACCGCTATAAAGTTACTGATTTGCGAGATATTTCCTATAGTGTAATGTATATACAATATTGGGATTCCACGTTATTGATGAGCTATGAATTACTGATACTTTAACTGTTCCTCAAATTTAACTTGGGCGTTTATCGAAGCTGTATAATTAATACCAGTAATTTAGTTAATGGTTTCAACAGTATTGGATTACATGGAAGCCTTAATGATCAGCACTTTCCACGTTGATCGTCTAATTGATCTAATATAATATGCACTTAGTACTGAGGTCTGGAATTCGATTTTTCTACTCCAATTTTATGTGACTTTTTCCACGATCATTTTAAAAATATATATCGCATTAGGCCAGCGTGGTCGACAAAAATCGCCCGACGCAAAAAAGCTTTCAAAGCGGCTGGTCGTGAAACTATAACTCAAATAACATAACCCTGCCCTATGAATAAATAAACGAGTGACTCTTTTTTTAACTCGATAGCACCAGCAAAAGAGCCAATAGGGCGACCTGATGGTAAGTGATCACTGTCGCCAACAAAAATCAACAACTATTGAATCATGTTTCTTTTTTTTTTCATTATTTAGGATCGACAACTTAACATACAATTGTGAATGATACATTGAATTCAATAAAAATAAGTAAAATTGCTGTTACAATTTTATAGGCAACCACGACATGATAATATGATAGATATGTTGCCGGCCCATTAAATTGGGAATGGAGTGGTAAGAAAAGAGGAGGAGGAAGAGCCGTACCACTTGGAAATCTCTCGACTCTAGGTACCAGCCCAGTGAAAAGAACATTATTTACAATGTAACACAATTTAACGCCCGGAAGATTTATCCGGTCACTTGTTTTATTGTGTATGGCATTCATAACTCGGCATTACTGGGAACATATAAAGTAATGGCGTGTGTTATAAGCCGACCGCCACGTATCCATTAATAAAATACATTTGGTCTAGCGGTCGGACTAGACGTTAATTAAATAACACTGTGATGAGAAAAGTTTGGAAAGTAATCCGACTCCGACAATGTTTGAAACTGTTCATAAATTATAATACAAGAGTCTATGTAACGATTTGTTCAAACAATGTTTAGAGAATTAACCTGAATTGGCGATATATTGATTTTATGTTAACGTTAAAAAAGTTCAAAGGTAATACTCGTAATAGTTTTATATCGTGTAAGATATTTTCATTTAATATGTTCTATTCGGATACAATTTAGTAGTATGGAGAAGCGAAGCTGATCAAACATTCAGCTTTGGATACATCTTATATTCAGGACATAATAATAATATGTTTCTGGGATCAACCATTATTATTATTTGTTTCGGGTCTGGAATCTGGATGACACCAAAAAGATCTTCGTTATCAGGGTTCAGAATAACGTACACAATTTTAGTATATCTCATGAAACTATTATGTATTTTAGCTTGCCAGTTATCCCTTTGCAGTGACCAAAAAAGACCTCTCTTTTCTTCTTCTACTTGCTTCGACGCTCTGTAAACTTCCATGTAGAATCGAATGCGATCGGTACCTCTTTTCACCTGTTTTTATATAAGGTGATTTACAATTTAAAATACAAAAACAAATTACGGGAAATTACCAACAGTAAATCTATGTAACTATCTGTAATTATTATTTGTGGCTACAAGCCAAAAGTTGTGTATATGTTATGGACCAAGTGATTAATCGAGCATTATTCATAATGCCCGGGCATTATGAATAATGCAAAGTGCCTATTGGGCAGAGTGATGTAAAGCAAATTAAAATCAAAACAATGAGCCGAAGTGGTAGAATTTAGAATAGAGCAGCACGAGGGGGTGGGTTGGGAGGAGTGGAGGGAGTGTCGCACCTCCCCTGGTACCACTCCCATGTAAAGGTAACGCACCATTCCTGAGAAATATCTATTATAGCAACCTAACCCTTGAAACACTTGTTGTCAATACAAATTAGCTTATGCATCGTCTCCGGCGCTACGGGAAGTTCAGCCCCTTCGCCCTTGCGTACCAAAAGATAGGCACCAATGCTCACCTCAGCCGCTACGGCTCGCACGGTTGCCTATCCTTCGTTACAGCGGGCGGGGGCTGCTCTCCCTCCGCGCCTCCGGCTTTTTATATACACTCTAGGGTCGGTAACCAAAAGACTACGTGAAGTCGGGGTGTTCCGAGGCGGTTTTGTGGCACTGTCGACCTAACTGATCCATAATCATGATGATCAGTCTGTATATGTGAAAACTTGTAATTGGCCTTCTATTTATAAGCTCACATTATATTGTTACTAGCTGTAAGTTTTCCTACAAGTATAAAATAAAAAAAATAAAAAAATAAAGTGGGTACACTAATTTTCTTCTGAAGATAATGTTTCGGACGTTAAAAAACAACTAAACATAAGCAGATCAACCTTTCTAATTTATAGATCTATCGCAGATGCGACAATGCGGCAGCGCACCACGTAAAAAATCACCTATTAATCACATTGCCCGAACATCATGTAGCCATATTCATAATGCCCGGGCATTATGAATACTGCCCGAATTAATCACTTGGCCCATAACATATAGATATTTTGAAAAGAATGAACAAATTCAAAGCGTGGGTGCTGTGGTAGCAACGTAAGTGAATATATTTGCACCGACATATTCTTTGTTAGTGCTATGTGAAGAGAATCAACATCTGGATTTAGTGTTAGATAGATCCTTTAAGCAAATGATTATTCACCGAACCTGAATACATAAACACACTCAAGCTTGTTTGTTGCTCAAAAAACACGACTTGCGTTAAGATGCTTTCCATGTATTTTAGTATTACAAGCATTAGCAATTTGTGTACGACGCCTTTGCTGTGATTTGGGAGATTTTTTGGTAACTCACCATTTTTTATCAATTCAAGTAGAAATCGAAAAAAAAACTAAAGAAAATACATCCCAAAGATTTTGGCGAGGAATAATAAAGAGTACGTTTGAGACGACAAAACGTTTCCTTAAGCCTGACTAAAGACAAACAAAAGGAATAAAGAAAGATAAAAGATACACACGCTCCTCCCACCCGGGGACGAAGTTGAGTGAATACCTACAAGTATATACGTCTTATATCTCGTATTTACTCAGAAAATAGCTAATTACAAAACTTACACATTTCGGTAGGACGCTAATTAACTAATTATAATATGATGCATGCAAACATATAGTTTTATGGCACATACCTAAATTTAATTTCCTTTACAAGCAGTTAAAACAAATTTGTTGTATTAGAAACTCAAGAAGCCATCATGTACTAGCAGAAGAAATATTTTTATATCACACAAATAAAAGAATATGTTCATTTCTCCCGCCAAACAGACGCGTAAATGCTCTGTTGTGTTCCAGTTTAATGGATATTGTAGCCTGAGTAACTTCTGGACATATTGAAATTTAACATGGTTTGTCTCAGGATGACGAGCGCAGTGCAATGCCAAGCATTGCTTTCTGCTTTGTAATTCGTGGTGTTGTTTGGTCTTGCTACTGCCCATGAGCGGTCGTATCGCTTACCATCAGGTGAATGCCATCCTGGTCTCGCCATTAAAATGCTTCTATCGCCCGCTGTTATTAAGATGCAAATTAAACCAGCAGAACTTCGTGTTTTCAATAAAGACGATGTTCCGTGATTTGAGATTATCCAGAAAAATAGACAAAGGATATATTAATATGTATATTCCATGCCGCGTATTAAGTGTTTCAATAACTTAACTCTCCTATCTAACGAAATGAAGAAATTGTTCTCATTGATAAAGTTCTTGAAATCAAGTCTGCAATAAATACGCAATAAGTGAACGTAGACAACTCGTTGCCTCACAATTCCCCTTATAACTAGTATTTTACGATATTAAGTACAGTATATATCTGTTAATATTGACATGAGACTGTCCCGCCCTCACACCCACCACCGCAACTCCTGTAAGCCAGGATCAACAGTGGCCTACAATGTAATGACGACGAGCATTGAAGCTCGGCGAGTCTCCGGGAATGATTAATATTGACATATGGTATATTCCTAATCACTCAAATCAAACTGCCTGGCAGTTTAGTAAAAAAATGCGATTTTAGTTTTCAATACTTTTGATCAATCTGTCCAGGTGCAAGTGCTTTTACCGCTCAGGTAAGTTCCAAAACCGAACTAAAGTTCAGCTAAGCATTGAAAATACTCGTATATCGGCTGGACAAAAATCGTGAAGACTAAAATCACGATTTTTGAGGAAAACGATAACTCGGATGTGTTTCTAAATTTGTACAATGTTTTCTTACATTTACGCGAATGTTACACATTGAAATAAAAGTATTATTTACGGATTTTATCGCGGAATTGGTTTACCCCGTGACCATGAAAACTGTAAAGTGATCAAAATGTCGGGAAGATAAAAATGTAAAAATTAAACCAATTCCGCGATAAAATCCGTAAATAACACTTTTATTTCAATTGTACAATGTTACCCAGTTTGATATTAATTTTACCGATAACTAAAGCTTTTCATAATCATCATCATAATTTCAGCCACAGGAAGTCCACTGAAGAACATAGCCCTCCCCCAAGGATCTCCACATGGACCTGTTGGAAGCGATCTATATACGTTTGGTTGGTACAATATAATATTATACTCGTATACCCTTTCGCTTTTATGCACATTTAACAAATTCTGACGATCTGATGAAAGATGCTTTCAGAGCGTTATCAAAAATGTTTTCCTCAAAAAAAAATAAAAATATATTTGTGGTGTTACTCACTGTATTGCTTGTAATTAATTTAACAGCAAAATCCTCCCACAACAAATTTTAACAATAATAGTTGCAGCGCATTGATCAAACAAGCAATTTTTTATTTATTATATTAAAGTAGATTAATAGTTGCGGCGCATTGATCAAACAAGCAATTTTTTATTTATTATATTAATGTAGAAGTGTATTTACACAAAATTACTCACATGTTGAGGAATTTTACGAAACACTAACTATCGCTCTCAGCTTCGCTTATGAATTCGCAGATTGCTAATTTTGACACGCTGAATACTATTTTTTCCGGGGCTTTATCTGTATCAGCCTTTATACCTCCTACTATAAGGCACGGGCCTTATCTACAATCGATTAGGAGGGCATAGGCCACATAATTCGCAACGCCGCGCTGGCCTAGTGCGGGTAGGCGAACCTTATACAATTTATATTCTTGCAAATCGCTAACGGTATAGTATGAAGGTTTCCTCACGATGTTTTCCTTCACCGTTATAATGCAGCACGCATTGACTATTAATAAACACATGACTCCGATAAATCAGATGTGTGTCCTCAGATTCGAACCTGTGACCACCGTGAATATGACCACGGTCGCGTCTGACCTGTTACCAATAGGCTTCCACGCCCTTTTATTGAAATATGTAAGTTTCCGGAGCTACTTCGAATTTATAGTACGTTAGGCTTAAGTTTCTTTATTTCATTCTCTTGACTAGAGTATTAGTACTAGTTTTCTCATTAGATACGTTTACACGTTAACAGAAGCCTGCACAAAACAGAATACCTAGCCTAGCTATAGCTTACACATACCATAAGTAAATACGCACCTGCCTTACTTAAAGTTATAACTTTTATCGATTGGATTTTTCTTTGTTACAGCCTTTACTTCACGCTAAGATGAGGTCTGCGCCAAATTATTTTTATACATGTTATAAAAAACCGTATCATAAAACTATGGTTTTACGCCTTATTTTACGACTATTTACTTACGTGACTTTAATCCGTTCGGAAACCTAAATAACGTCGTGGACAACATCAATATTTGGACCCTTTAGCAAAATTCATATTATGATGCAGAGTCGTTCTTAAAAATATAGTGTCTTTGAATTATTAAAAGATTGTTTTGTTGTTTCCGACAATGTATTCTTAATTCGTATGGATGTCATAAGACACACGAACCAACAGAATTAAAAGTTCAATATAAGTACAAGGTTAAAATTTAATTTCTCTAACCTCTCTGTCTTATGATTAATGAGGTGATAGATCAATCTCGCGAAAAGATTTAAAAGGTACACCAGATATTATCTGACAAACAAAATGAGATGAATTTGTTGCTAAAAAGATTCGAACTGTTGGCTGAAATAAAACAGGATTTTCGGCATAAAAAGTAAACGATTGTAGGCGTAATGCTTGTTATCAGTCTTATAAATTACTTCCTGTTCTAAGAAACAATAAGTACACATTCTAAAAATCTGTTCGTTTTATTATGAGTCGCTTAAAAGCAATTTATAAGATTGATATAACTAAGGACGCAATTATATGCCTGTTCATTTATTATAGAATATATAACTGATGCAAAACGGCCGCAGAAAATTAAAAAATCATTGGAGAAGGCCTTTGCCAAACAGATTTACAGAAAATAAAGATATATTAATCTAACTAATAATTTTAAACTAAGTATAAATACGTGTATTTATATAACATGCGAATTATTTAAGTAACGGTGTTGGTACCTAACCTAGTTGTTTTAGAAAGTAGAATGAAAAGGCTTTATTGCCATTATAACTGAGGTTAAATTTTGAAAGAATACGGAATTTACTGATTTTATGCTGGTTTAATCGTCAAAATTATATAGCATTATTTTCTCTTTTACTTTCCTAAAACTTCATAGGGACATTTTTACAGGTTTCTTTAAGTTTCCTGTCTCATGCATATTTACAGTATGTACATTAATGTTTTGATCTTTTTTATGTTACATAACATGTACATAACAAAACAGTACAGTAAGCATATTGTAGAACTAAACTACTTACATTTTCCCAGTTTATTTTAACATTTTCTATTTGTAATATTATTTCATATTTAAAGACTTGCTTAAAGTGTAAAACTCAGTCAGTCATTGACTATGCTAAATGTATAGGAATAAATAAACAAAATCCTTAATTCTGGTAATAACATAGACCAACAAAATACCCTAAGCCGATATTCTTATAAAAAGATGACAAATTCGAATCATTTTTAGAAGTAGTAGTTCGTTAATACAATATCATAATACTCTGGGTTCTATGTTGGAATTTTTGTCTCTGCCTTTGGGCGCGTTAATTTCAAAGACGACGGAATAATTTTGCTTAAATACAATAGGTGCACCGTGCAGTGAACGCAGTAACATTGAGTTTATATTTAAATACGAATAAACAGTTAGAAACTACGCGAATTAATAATTATGTTGCCGATGCAGGACTAGACTCAAAAAGTATCTGAACCTAAGTGAAGCCAGGCCTATCAGCTAGCATTCAGTATATTCCGTCTTATAAAAATTAAATTATAAATGCGACAGCGTAATATTGTCACGTAGCATAAAGGAATGGAGCAACGGATTTTGTAAAAGGATTTATAGGCTGGATTTGAAGAGTAACTCTGCAAGCACGACATTGCATGCAAAAGCTAGTATAATATAAAAACATTTTGTTAAAATGCGAGGCTCAAACGATAAAACTGTCTCTCGAGAATTGACACACGACGCGTAGTGCGAGCAAAACGGTATTCCTTACAAAGTAAATTCGTATTGTGAACAAATGTTTGTTAAATTTTGTTCTATTTTTTACGAAAAGAAGCTTTAACTCGAGCTGCTTTTGAACTAAGTAAAAGCAAACAATTTATTAATGCATTTGCTTGATGATAAATGACATCGCAGTTCGACTAGTAACCCTTCAGCATTTTTCATTCAAGAGAATATTTACAGTATTTATGTTTAACCTGCTTTTTTAATTCTTTTTTGTCTGCGTCGGTGGCGTAGTTGAGCAATGAAATAAAATGAAATGTATTTATTGGTCATGTAGGCAATTAAAGAGCTCTTATGACAAGACAATACTCATATTACTTAAACCCTGTATACAAAATGTTTTCTATACTTATTATTATTTATATGAATTTCTTACTTTGATTTATTTATTAATTTTATTTATTATTTACAATTATTTTTATTTATTTAATTTATTATTAGTGCTATGATTAACGTGACCATACGTCCCGATTTAGGCGGGACAGTCCCGCTTTCAGGAAGTCTGTCCCGGTGTCCCCAGCAAGGCCTACATAGTCCCGCTTTTGCAAACAGACCAAACTATGATTTAAAAGTATTGCCCGATCGAAATGCTTTATCGAACTATTACTAAAAACGGTTGAGTCAAATTATTCCAGCACTTTCGTAAAAACAATCTTGATTTAAAAAACTTTTCCACAATTATTGAGTACGTTATGTGTCTACCTGGAAGTCACGCCACTATTGGGGCTTATAAATCGTACCTATTTTGTGTTTAGTGCTATGATTATTTTTTGTAATTCAATCTTCTTTATTAAAAACTTGTAAAACAGCAAAAAAAAAATATTATTATTTAATACCATAGATGTCCCAGTCAGGCACAAAAAATAAATGGTCACGTTAGCTATGATACAACTTAAAACCTGAGACCTCGGTTTCGAATTACGGATCAGAGATAATCATAGTGAATTTGTCTATTCATTAACAACCCGGTGTCAGGAATATTTACCCGATATGGCGATAGACTCGCCCACTATCATATGTAGGACGGAACAAATAAGACGAAACTTGGGTGTCCTGGTAGCACCTTGGCCTACCCCTTCTGGGAAAAAGGTGTGAGTTTATGTATGTATATTTGTTTTTATTCTTCTTAACCCCGGGAGTCCACTGCTGAATATGAGTCAGTGACTTTGTTCGCGGCCAATTAAAACATAAGGCAAAATATTATAATTTTAGGTAGTTAAGAGTATAAAGAATAAAACAGATTTACGTCACAATGCTCTAACAATGATTTAATTTATCGTTTTGTGAAAATCAGTTTTATTGTTTTATAAAATAAATCTAACACTATAAACAGTCGGAGCGTTCTCCAATACAAAATTAATAAAGCCCTGTGATAATAAAGTTAAACAATGCGGTTAACAGATATTATATTATTTTCATTATTAAGTATTTGTGTCGGCACATTTAAGAACCATATAATTATGTACTAGTACGGCGTAGCCTCTCAGGATCACACAAATGATGTTAGATTAGAAAAGTGATTTTACTCTGAGACAGTGAAGCGTAGGTACATGTAAGCAAAATTATTGTTAAATATTTAGATTCATACGCAAATCTCAAAACATATCCACAGACGTATGGCCAACATAGAAATCGTTATTTCTATAACGTAGAACTTCAATTTCACTAAAAGGTCGGCGTACCTTGTTGTGCCCGCAATATGAATAATTGGATCTTTGTAAAAAGCAAGAGCACCCATTCAATGAGTTTCTTTATCGAAAATAAGAACTCATAAATAACTGTTTTTACGTTCACACAGTATACTCTGCAAAAAATTATGCTGAAATTGCCATGCCATTATAAAATAAAATGCAATTATTCAAATATAAATTAATTATCTTCCACACACTTCACTTATGACCGGATTCTATAACCTATCTATTAACTAGAGATTTAATAAGATATTCGATGCATTTTATGTTGCAGTTAACAAAGATATATGCGACGTAAATATGTATACTCGTAGATAGCTTAGCAAGATAAATGTATACGTCTATCTTCGTTGATTAAAGCATATAACTGTATCTACATAGTAATGGTAGCTATTGTAACCTATTGCTAAAGATAGATAAGATATAGAGACCAGCCATTAGTATTAATTAAAGACGGATAACTCGTAAGATATTGCGCCGATTATACTAAAGTATTATACTCCAGTTATTATATATATACAGATTATACTCCAGTATCCTTCCTACGGAGTTCACAGTAAACCTAGACAGTGTATCTTTAAACAAAATGTGGTAACATTTTCTATTAAATAAAAAATATTTATGTAAGAATTTAAATTTTCCAAACTCATTAAAAGATGCTGGCGTCAAAACATCGCTATTCCGACCGCAAAAGCAATTGCTTTAACCACTTTCCACATTACCCAATAAATGTCATCCATATATGTCGTTCACATATTCAAAGTGCGTCTGGGAGTCTTCAAGATGTTCTGCTTCAAACGAAATGGGTTTTAATTAATTCAAAACATCTGTACATTGATGTGCTTTCTTTTAACTATACGATAATTAGATCGTATAATTATCGACTTTCTGCCTTTGAATTACGCTTCTGAAGAACCAATTAAAGATATTTTTATTAACTTTGTAGAAATAATGGCCTGCTATACAATATTTTTATTGGGCAAGACGAGACGGGACAGGGCCGATAACTTTGGAAAAGGAAGACTGTATAATTCACCCACACTTTATCGACTTTTTATACAATATAGTTAATGTTACAAATTCTTTGATAATTTTAAACTGTAAAAAAGACTTATATATTATACTAATATCAATTATGATCTAACCCTTATAGCACTACAGGCTATTTTTCGCAAGTTTAAAATACTTTTGTTCAGCAAATTTGAGGAGCTACTTCATTGCATCTTTTCTATAAAAGAGAAGATGATAAAAGCATGCGTTTATTACAGTATACTGATATTAGTCATTATTTTGTTTCATTATTTTTACTATCCCAAAGTTGACTAGGATAACAAGCGTAAGTAATATAAAAGTAACGTGCTCCAACATTTTTGTTGCCCCAAAAATATATTACGTACAGGGTTATACTTAATGCTATTCAGTTCATTTACTTTTTATACTCTTTATTCATAGACAGTTTCTAAGCATATTTTAGATATCGAATTCTTCGTCTTCTTCGATCAAACTGGATTCAAAAGTCGTTGATAGAATTAATAAAACATTCATAAAATTAAATAAGGTTTATATAGGATTATGAATAAGGCTATAAGTGTTATTAATTATGTAATAATATCTAATAATAATAACACCCAACAGCCACATACATAGTCCTGACTCCATACTAAAATAGAGTCTTGTCTCACAGGAATCAGAAGCTACGAGAGACTTCGGTCTCACAAACACCTAGTCCGGAAAATAATATTTGTGGACCGCACAAACATTTCTCTCGGTGCGGGGATCGAACCCGCGTCCTCTCATTTCACAGACGGCGTCTATCCGACTACGCCACGGAGGTTGTCAATAGTAATTTAAATCTTCCGTCTTTTCGCCTCAGGTGTTGGGCGTAATGGAAAAATGTCCTCTCTTTCATTAGTGGTCTTTGATACATAATAAAAAATACTAAAGACGGTGTAAAAAATGTTTTCTTTTAAGATTTTTATTTATTGGAATGTAAGCAAAAACTTAACATTTTAATTAAGATGGCATTTCCGTTGCACTGAAGTGAAATGAGCTTAAATCCGGGATGGATGCGACCTTATTCCATAGCACATACGTTTAATCCTTCGGAAATCCGGGCAGCTTACGAATCAAGTGGTTCGTTAGTTCCCATATCTGTCGTGGTACTAAGCCACAGAAGATTCAGGAGATAGCCGTCTGTTACAGATGTTAATTAATTACCTGAGAACAGAAGCAGTTATAGCGTGATTTTAAAGGTTGAACGCGTAAAGGCATGGTAAAAACCCTATCAAGTGTGTAATTTAAAAATGATTCAATAAAACTTCCACTTCGGCCCCTCGACGATCGACAACAATAGGTTTTTGCATAAAATGAGGAGACAATATAAGTATGGGACTAACGGCTAATTACATAAACAGTTAACAAACTATTCTAGTTATCGAATTATGTGTCCCTTTCGAGCGGTTTTTTAATTCAGTTTGAACGAAGCAGACAAAACATTCAATAAACCAAATAGGTTTTAAAACTATTTATGAAAAAGGTCATAATTATATTATGTAAATATTACATTTTGTGATTCACTTATTTTCCATAAGTAAAATTGTTTCATTTTATGCTAATGTTAATAAAACATAAAATAAATGTATACTTAAAAATACATTGATACAGATATAATAAGCTTTTTTAACGTGTATACGCTGGGGTTTGTTTTGATTACTTACGCGTACGCTTAATATCTTCGAGCAATATACAAATCAAAAGCAAACATCACATGTAGGCCAGATTAATATTGTTGAATAATATACAAATTCGCTAACCTTGTTATGTGGGTGGCTCACTGTTTAAATCCTAATCATATCCCGATTGATTTCAATCAATGCCTCGGGGATATTGCAAGTTAAACTAGCAAACTGGAATTGCTTGTTCCTTCCTATATTATGTGGGTACATGTTTAGGATCTATAGATACCCATATCGTTAATTAAAATGCAATTGAAAACAAACATAATAGGTACATCCAACATATTTGATAAATTCAAAATATATAACAAAAATATTCACATTCCTAAATTTAGATAATAAGGGTATATCAATACTGCTACGGAAAACCAAGCAGGATGGTAGTTTTAGTGACTACAAACACGTTACACGATGCAACTAAAAATTTTACAAAAAAAAATGCATTAATTTTTTGTGCTATTTAAAATATTATCATGTTTGGGTGGTAAATTCATAGTTTTTGTTAAAAAATAAATTAAACCATTGCGTACAATAGCGACTTCTTTTAAAATAAAAGGGTATACATTATTATTTTCGGAATAACTATGTTTTTACCACCCAAATACGATAGAAAAAATACCAAAAATTTGGTTGCTTTGGCTTCGTTTTCGGTGGCAGTCTTGATATACCCTGTATAATCATGCATAACAATGATCAATAATGTATAAACAATAATGTATCACATATGATACATTATGGAAGATCATAAGAAAAGAATAAATCTTGCCTTATTATTAATTAACGTTTGGAATATCTATCACTGGTGGTAGGTCTCTCATATGTGAGAGGCCATCTGGGTGGGTACCACCGCAGTGTCTATTTCTCCCGTCAAACAGCAGTGTAAACGCACTGTTGTGTTTCGGGTTGAAGGGCATTGTAGCCAGAGTAACTACTGGACATATTGAGATTTAACATCTTATATCTCAGGATGGCGAGCGCAGTGGAATGCCAAGCATTGCTTTGTAATTCAAGGTGTTGTTTGGTTTTGCTACTGTTCATGAGCGGTCGTATCGCTTACCATTAGGCGAACGGCATGCTCGTCTCGCCATTCACAGCAATAAAAAAAAAAAAATATCTATCATGCCATCTTACATTTTAAGAATATTTTACCGACCGGCGCGGCGCAGCGCGGCGGTTGCGAATATTTTTCAACGATATATAAAATCACGTCCTAACAGACATAATACAATATACTCGTAGACTCCCAGGAGCTCAATACTATTTTGTAAAAAAAAATACAAATTAGATAATTCTTATACTGTGTTCTTAATTCAAAAAAATATTTCATCTTCAATATGAAGGTGCGTCGGCGTCCCAAACTTATTTACCACCTCGTGTAATCAAAGGAAACCGACGTGCCTTATCAAAAATAAACGCGTTGAGATTTATTTGATATTTTTTTAAATAATCATAAGGCACGACAATTTCCGCTTACTCGTCAGTTATATTTTTCCTACGTTCCTTTTGAATTTTATGATATTAAAAGTGCAAAAAATGAGTAATTCAATATTTAAGGTGGTTTTATTTTTTATTATAATATAATATTTTTGACTATTTTGGCGTACATACATACTTATTCATGGCATATATTTAGGAGGACAGACGATTGCTTCCTACTGATGAAAAGTTAAAAGATTAATATGTACAAAATATTTTTATTGAAAAGACAGAACATATCTATCGTGGACACGTAACTTCTAAATTGATTTGAAACTTAATAACGTTTTGTTTTATACCTATACAGGCTAAAATATTTGTATACTAAATAAAATCGTTTACATTTAGATATCTCAATATTTGTCAATCAATTTGTGGCAAATTGCGCTTCTTCGCTACTTTATCGACGCCCAATTAAAGACGGAGTGTACATAAATATAATGTACCGAAAAATGGCTCTTGATAACGGAAATAAAAGTTCTTAACACTATGTAGTATGTAGACACTCTTTTTTGATTTTATATTAAGTCGCCATATCGCTGATCTATCTGAATACATATATACGATGTGTATATCTTTTTATTACAATATAAAGCGACCCGAGAATGCTGTTCGCCTGATCTAGCCATCCTGAGACGTTAGATGTTAATCTCAGAATGTCCAGTCATTACTCTGCCCAAAAATGTACTTCAAACCGAAACACAACAGTGCATTTAGACTGCCGTTTGGTGGAAGAAATAGAAAAATTAACTAAAAAATACGCATTGCTATTAAGGTATTTTTGTAATTCAATTCTACGAGTATATATGTAGTGTTGATGAAAAAAAGTTTTAAAACCTCCAAGAAACAGGGAATTCTTTTAGTTTTGTAAGTATATGTTATTGTGTTAACAATGGAAAATCTATATTAAATATAACCCGTCTTATCTATTTCAAAGCAATTATCAGATGATGCTGAAGTCAAGCTAGCGCAGGTTACTAACAACTTGTGTTTTCTATAGTTAATTTGAGGCTAGTTTAAACTTAATTTATTATTTATTCGATTTACGCAAATGTCACATTCAAATAAAACTAGTTTTACTGATTTTGGTGGTCCGTTTATTAACCACGAAAGCTGTAAAATAGTCTAAACGTGAGAAAGTCACAAAAATGTAAAAATTAAACGATAAAATCCCTAAAAATAGTTTTATTTCAATGAAATTATTATTCCTAAGCCCTAACCAACCTTATTACTCTAAGCCCGATTGATTGATTATTTGTTCCTTTTCAATATAACATAAATAACTAATAAATTGTACGATAAATACGATGTGTTGGCTATTTGATGTGAATCAAATAGCCAAAGCTTGCAAAAGAGTGGTCTTTTGCAAGCTTTACGCAGAATTGATTCGCAGACCAATCCAATACATAGTACATAGCTTACGCAAAGTAGGTACCTATATTTCAAACTAGGGACAAGTCACGAAGGTCGAACTAGAATTTCAATGTTGAAACCTAAACGGCCTTATTCATAGTCAGTGAAAACCTATTTTGTTTTTTATTATCATCAAGTATACGACCGCTCATTAACAGTAGCAAAACCAAACAACACCATGAATTACACAGCAATTATTGGCATTCCACTGCGCTCGCCATCCTGAGACGTAAGATGTTAAGTCTCATTATGTCCAGTAATTCAAAGTGCAGTCCTTCAAACCGGAACACAACAGTGCATTTCCACTGCTATTTGACGGGACAAATAGACATTGCAGTCGTACCTGTCCAGGCTTCCTATCACATATGAGAACTACCACCAACAGTAATCAGTATTTCTTTCTTTCTTTCTAATCTTTATTAATCTTTCTTTATTTATATGTCGATTTAGTTATGTTTTATCTTCGTCGCTTAAACTGGCTTTAAAAGTTGTTCGAAGGGGACAAAACATTCTAAAATTGGTTTATAAACTGACTATAAATACGGCCGTCAGAGTTTGGCAATAAAACGGAACATAAATCTTCCTTTTAAGTCTCAGTGGCTGGTCGCTCAGTTACCTGAATACTTAAATGTAAAAATGTTTTCGAAATGTATTAAACCGCAGTGTGCTACTTAATCAGGCTAGCGCACTCAGACGGGTTGCTAATTACGACAAATCCCACAAAATCCTGATTGATGGTAGCCGCAGGTCATTATTACTTGGCCTGACTGCGCACTGTTCGACGATTCGGAAATTATTGCTGCCCAACTTACATTCGCTGAACTTAAGAGTCGCACTGACACAATAAATTTATCAGAAATCAACGATAATAATATTTGTGGAAGCGTAATTTAAGTTGAATTATTATTTTGCACGAAAGATACAAGATCCATAAAGGGCTTTCATTAAACAGGGTTATTAACAAATGATATCTGTTCATTCCTCTTAATTCATCAAAGCAATAGAAATCTTTATTGAGCGTTTAAAATGCGTAAAATATACTGTAGAAAATAGGAGTTTTCGGCTATCTTACAAATTACATCTGTCATTAGGAACTCGACGTTGTAATTGCTCAAAGACGTCAGGCAGGGTTATTTATTTTGGAGACGGGTTAGTTGTGAACATTTTCTTTAATTATTTTCTTGTCTTGCAATGATCTCTTTTATTTATTTATTGGATTCTTAACTGCACATAAAGAGGATAAACACCTTAATATATTACAAATGAGCAAAAGTACAGATGGCGGTCTTATCGCTTTAGGCGATTTCTTACAGACAACCTTTGGATGTTTATAAGAGGAGAAAAAAAGAGATCTTATTTTGATATTGATTTTGTATTAATAATAACTTAAAACAATAATGAAACAAGTAGTTTTTAATACATCTTGTTATTTGTTATGCGATAAAAATGTAAGTCTACAGTATGAATTATCCATCTTATACTCGTAGTTATCAGGTGTTATAAAGTATAATACTAGCTGTGTAAAGCGCAGTACACAGCTGCGAGGGCTTCACTCATTGCAAGTCGGAAAACTTTGTCGGGGCAATGGCAGCGACACGATTATACGTTAATACGAGCAAAGCGCTTACATTATCGAAATGTCGTCGGGCAACACGTGGGGAAGCTTGTTGCCGGCATGATTATTTTCTAATAAGCTGCCGGGTTGTCGGGCCAGCGGCTTTGGTGTGTAGTGCGCTTTAATGTAAGCTCAGCTGGATTTATTGCTCACTTCAATGTATGTATGTGCAAAAGATGCGGGCGCCATCCTGTATACAAAAGGAATAGTTCGACCTAACCAGAATCGCACATACACTGTATCACTGAAAACCGACATGAAACGACAATTGTCTTGTCTTGTTTTGTTTGGTGAGTGCAACTGTCGGAGACCCAATTCCCCTTTTCGTCTTCTGACCTTCGTACCATGTCCATTTGAAAAGACGGGGAACATATGTATGTATGTGTCCAAGTTTTGTTAATGTTGGGATGTAATGAGGTTGAAAAAAAGATTGTACCAGGTCAACCGTTCGTCTGACCGTTTCAATGAAGCAGTAACCCTACCCAACCAAATCAATCAATACCATTTACCGTCACAAAACGTCGGTATTTTCGCAAATTCAAATAATAACCCAACTTTACGTTACGAAAAACGTTTCATGTTCTGTTCATTACGAACACCAGGTCTCATAACAACGAATGACGAAACAAAATAAAAGCATCCAACATGTCATTAGGTGCTGTAGCACCATTAACTACACTTTTTAACTTATTTAATTGCACGCCCGAAGCGCCTTTTTTCAAACCTCGCTCCCCAACGGGCAGTAGCGGTAACGTAGTTTTATTTTACCGAAATGGGGGCACATACGTGTGTAAAACTGCCAAACATGACCAATTTGTGTGGACGGAAATCATAAAAAGGCATCCAAAAAGTTAGCTTTAAATTTGAACTCACTTTTTCATCGCCAGGTAGCTTTTCATCTTCGACCTGTGTATACTGAAGCAGCTCACGGCCTCGCGGAGATTTTTTTATACAAAAACTTGGGACTTCAGTCCAGTAGACCCCTACAGTTCATATTCATCATTATAACTAGGAAAATATCTGGACATGTTTTTAAAATATTTTTTATTTTATTTACAAACGTACAACCCTTTTCAGCAAGATAAAAAACGTAAAAGTTTGCCCTCTCATAAGTAAATCAACAACAATTTAGGTAAATTGACATACTCGAGAAATATTTATGAAAACCGTTTTGAATTTGGACAATATCGTTCATATTATATTCCCCTCGCTGACTCCCCTCGAGCCTGGTACGTGCTTGCAGGTTTCGTGATTTCCACTAATAAAGCTCAACGTCTTGAACCTTCCGTATTTTTAATAAATTTTATGAGTGGTATATGTTTTTCCGGTGAAGGAAAACATCGTGAGGAGTCCTGCATACCATAGCGATTTATAAGAATTTCTATGGCATGGAATTTTTTTTTTTTTTTTTTTTTTATAATGGCCCGGCATAGTGGCGGCATTGCACCTGATGGTAAGCGCAAATGCCGCCCAGGCAGAGTATCCATTGGCATCGGACGGCAGGCCCATGCCAATGGAAACAATTATGCCGGCCTGCTAAGGTGCCTCTTCACACCACGGCGGAAGGACCCAGGATTGTAGGAAGGAGGGAACACGTGAGATGGCAAACAATTCCACAGCCTGACGGTGCGGCACAAAAAAGAATTATAGAACTGTTTGGTTCGCGCCGGGATGGTTTGGACCGACAAGCTATGGCTTCGCAAGCCAGCCCGCGTGGTTCTGGTAAGGAATGGAGAGGAGGGGATCAAGTTATACAATTCCTCAGAGCATTCCCCGTGATACAGGCGGTAGAACACGCTTAGAGAGGCGACATCCCTCCGGAGTTGTAGCGACTCTAAGTTGCTCGTAACGTCTGCATCATTGACAATGCGGATGGCCCGCCGCTGCAATCCATCCAAGGCATCGAGCAGGTACTGGGCGGATCCATCCCAGAATTCCGCCAAGCCAAAGCCAAGCTTAGTTAGAGAAAAATAAAAGTATGACACACTAGTCCTAGATGACGCAAAAGAATCCTTGGACCGTATTAAAGATATGTGGGTCATATTTAAAGGATCAGTCAAGTACATATAAGGGCTGATACATATATATTTTTCAATCACTTTGCCGTGAGGATCCAAAGTAACAGCCTACATAAAGCCAAACCCTAACGTTTTATTATATCCAAAGGTCTTGTAAAATGAAATGAAGAAAACTTGAAGTCCTAAAACTTTATGAATAGGCATTGAAAGTAAATTGTGATTGTGTGATCATTATTTTGTTACCGTCGTTTTTTAATGAGGCACATGAGTGTAGAATTTAGAAATAGTATTCAGAAGGTGGAAGTAGGTACTCTTTCGGCTACGTTTCGTGTGGAAAACTTTTCCCTTTGTGCCGGTATATTAATTTTAAATATATGAATACGGCTTTTAGCACTAAAATATTTTCTACTTTGTGTTTTTTTATGTATATGTTAATGGAAAAGTATATAATCCGTCATTGTATACTATTGCTAATGCACAATCCAAAATAGATAGGAAATATACAAGAACAAAAGTGGACTAATTAAAATATATATTAAATGTCTCAAAAAAAAAGGAAATTATCTCCCCTTCCGTAACTTAACGATTGTATCGTCGCATTGTATACAATTCTTAGAAAATACACTAGTTACAAAAATTAAATGTTTTTTCTTAGATCTCTTTTTTTTGTATTTTTTGTCTGTCTGTATCTTGGAGAAAAAGCTTGGAATGTCTCTTTTTTTAGATCTGCGCTGTATTTCGTTTAAGCCTGCCTGGTTAATAAGCAATCCTAGGAAAACCAACAAGAAAAAAATCTTTTATTGTTCTTTGACCCCATGCATTTACTAGGGTGATGGTTATTTGGTAACATTGTCATAAACTTCTTGTAAATATTTTAATTCCTTTTTATTTGATATGGCAGAAACCTCCGTAACATGATTTGGAGCTGACTAATGGCCAATCAAAGAAAAAAAGGCCTTTACAACTTTGATACGAAAATACTCCAGAAATATTTATCATGCGGAAAAATTTATTACTTACTTTATAAACTTCAAAAAATACTCTATAAGATGTTATTAAAGTATTATGATGAAAAACAGTATTTCTGCGAGAAATTGTTGACTGAAAAATAGGTTAAAAACAGTTATTTAAGGATATTCGGAAAACTTTGCATATTTTTTGATGAAATAGACGAAAAATAGCGTCGGTAGCTTTTCAACCTTATTTTCAACCTTAGAGTATTCTTTAAACGACCTTAAACTTTCAAACTGCTTTGCTTTTTTTTGCTTTATACTTGCACTTTCGTACCAATACTAATTGATATTTTGACAACAGCTAATACAAAGCCAAACACGATTCATATAATAATATTCATTATAATTAGTCACATTAGATTAGGGCGGCAGCCCATATGTAATTGATAAAATTAATTAGATAATTGACAAGTCGCTGATTACAGGGCGCTTCCAAATGAAGTGAGGATCTTGTAGGAGTCCTATATTAATTATTCAACAACAATTACTGTAGCTGAAAACGAAGATGACTTGATGTTGTTTGTATATTTTTACTATTAAAGTAGTTTTACTGGTCTCTCATATGTGAGAGGCCAGCTAGGTACCACCAATGTCTATTTCTCCCGCCAAACAGCAGTCAACACAACATTGTATGTTGTGTTTCGGATTGAGGGACATTATAACCAGGGTAACTACTGGACATATTGAGATTTAACATTTTATGCCTTAGGATAGCGAGCGCAATTGAATGCCAAGCATTGCTTTTGAAATTCAAGGTGTTGTTTGGTTATGCTACTGTATATGAGCGGTCGTATCAATTACCATTAGGCGAACGGCATTCTCATCTCGCCATTAATTGTAATAAAAAACATAGTTAATAGCTATTGGCCCGGCCCGGCTCAGTCTGGGCACAATTACATACATAAACTCACGCCTTTTTCCCAGAAGAGATAGGCAGAGGTGTCCAGGACACCCACATTTCACCTTATAAGTTCCGTCCCACGATGTGATAGGTGGCGAGCCTATCGCCATATCGGGCACAAATTCCTGACTCTGGGCTGATACTGAATAGAAAAACCCAATATCACTTTGCCCAACCCGGGATTCGAACCCGAGACCTCAGCTTTGTAACCGTACCGTAGTTCAACTACGCCACCGAGGCAATCAATTACATTGAAAATATTGTATGGACTATTTTCAGCAGGGATAATGTAGAAATCTAATGGTTAATTTTTTTTTCAAATCCTCCCAGTAGTTTTATAGCCTATTCAATTCGAAAAGCAATCAAATCTTACTTCTTTATAATACTACTTAAGATTACCATCTTCTTTTACAAATTTGAAATAAATTGTTATTAACTGTTACTGAATAAACGATTCAACGTTCAATATGTTAAACGGAATAAAATTTATTCGATACCGTAAATCTTTGTAATCTGCTCAAATTATATTCCAGTCGATATCTGCGAAATACCGATACCGAATGGAGGGTATTCTAACTTGTGGATTGTAATTGAAAAATGTTGCCTTCGTCAGTATTTTCACAGGCTGAATAAAAAATGTTTTCCAATAATATCAGATAACCCGTAATTTGGATTCGTTACATATTATAATTGTTCAGCTTTTCAGCAAACCAATTATTCAAAGAATTGCTCAATTATCTTTTATTTATATTATTTTAATAAAAATCTTGAAGTTTGTTTTATGGAAATACTGCATGCAAATAATTAAAAACCTTTACCTGATCACTTAGGCGAGTGTGCAACGATCGCCAAACAAGCATACATTTTTAACAATTTGTAGAGTTGAAATAAAACGATTTTTTGCGGATTTTATCGCGGATTTGGTTTAATTTTTACATTTTTTAATTTCAAAATAAGGGTAGTTTAATTGTAACAGTCACTGAGCGGATGACTAATACCTCAGTCCGCCCCGTGACCATGAGAGCTGTAAAGTGATCGAAACGTCGGGAAATTAAAAAATGTAAAAATTAAACCAAATCCGCGATAAAATCCGCAAAAAATCGTTTTATTTCAATGTGTAACATTCGCGTAAATCTAAGAAACCATTATGCAATTTGTAGAATTATGTACATGCATAGTTAGGACCTTCTTTATAAGATCACTGGTGGTAGGCCTCTCATAGGTGAGAGGCCACCTGGGTAGATAGCACCACAATGTTTATTTCCCCCGCCAAATAGCAGTGTAAATGAACTGTTGTATTCCGGTTTGAAAGACATTGTAGCCAGAGTAACTATTAGATATTTTGAGACTTAACATCTTATGTCTGTGTATGGCGAGAGCAGTGGAATGCCAAGTATTGCTTTGTAATTCATGGTGATGTTTGTTTCTGCTACTGTTCTTCAGCGTGCATACATGCGTGCGTACATGCTCGTCTCGCCATTCCATCAAAAAATTAAAGAAAAAGATTTGATAACTTTATTAAAAGTAAAAGAGTTATAAAGTCTTGGCAACCTACTTTAAATAAATATTTAAATAGGATAAAGTTGTCTATATATATCTATCAATAGGATCAGCTCATTTTTTCCAAAGGTATACTTCACCGGTTTGAAAATTCCATAACACATATAATACATATGACACGATATAATAAACATCCGCGGTATTCTCTCATAATAAATTCATGCAATTCCCCGCCAAAACAATTCGTATTCTTCATTTTGTTTATTCACGTCAGCAAATGAAACCTTTACTGAATCCTAACATACTTTGTTACAGTATTACAACTCATTTATATATATACCTAAGAATTGTAATTATTTAAAGTAATGTTAAAAAACGAAGCAATCAGTTCTTTTTTATTTCCAGACGATATAAATATCTTTTTAGATCCAATATTCTGCTAATGACATATTAAATTCGCCTGGACAGCGCCGACCTTTGACGATGGAGTAAAACCATCAGTCATTATCACCACTATAGACATACATGACTGGCATGTCTGATTCAGTCTGTACCTATGTATCAGAACTTCTGGATTTTTTCTGTTCGGTCTGTCTGGATATGAACAGGCTGTCATAATTGTGCAGTGCAGCGACAAGCAAATGTTCATAGGGTTGATAAACACTTACCATCGGGTATTTTGTGGGTACTTTGTCGTGGCCATACAAAAATATATATGTCAGAGAACAATTCATGATTAAGGAAATTAAACGTTAAAGCGCCCAACCTGCATAGTCTGCTTTTTGGTACTGATTGGTTTGGTGTGCATTGGCAAAATCGGGTTCCACTTTTGAGGTCTTCCTGAACATACAGGAGTAAAAGACGTCCTGGGACTGTCGCAATGTGTGAAAAATAATTATTGAGATGATTCCACAAATATAGCACGATTAGCCAACCATTCCATTGCCAACCCGCACTAGGCCAGCGTGTTGGATTATATGGCCTAACCACTTTCAATCGTACTCTCGATTGTAGAGGAGGTCCGTGCCCTGCAGTGGGACGTATATGGGCTGATACAGATTCATAACCCACAGTATGGAAGACGAAGATGACGGAACATAAGTATATATCGTAAGTTTTTTCTCAGCTAATCCCTTGAAATATAAATGCTATAATGTTGAGCAGCGACTTCATCGGATAACATTCCGTATCAGAAGACTCATTAGACTATTCGTCTGAGCTAACTCGAGTGCGCTAATAGCTGTGTTTACTCAAACATACATAACTATATTAACCTGTCTGGCATAAAAACCACTCAACCGTATTAAATAGTAAGATATTCATAACATACCTTTTAGATTTTCGCTTTAAATGCACTGCGATGCAGGACTAGAAATACCTTTAATAATGCACGATTTAAAAGCTTTGAATATTTGTAAAATATATTCCAATATACGTCTGACTGCACGGCCGGGCTTCCTTTACATTCAGTACTATTTAGAGGGGTTTAATCCACCATGCTGGCCTAGTGGGGTGGATGGATGTTACATACCATAAAAATTCTTATAAATCCCTATGGTATGTAAGTTACCTTATGATGTTTTCCTTCACCGTTAAAGTGCGTGGTGATTGACTATCATTAAGCACCATGACATCGAAATTCCAGAGATTTTAACTCGCGACCACCGTGAACCTGTTGGCCGTGTCTGGCCACCACGCACTTTTTTTAAAGAACTCATCTAGAATAATGTAATTCAAAATGTAAAATAAACGATTTTAATAACTAATTAAGTTGTTTGATATGGAAACTTGAGGACTATTCAGCACATTATAGTACTTGTACAAAACAATTTATCATTATAATTGCTTGTATAACTGCCTACCACATTATCCCTATGTAACAACCAAGTTATATTTAGAGACACAAATAGTTTGTATAAATCCCTTAAGGCGACAGAGGTCACGCAATACAAGTTTTCCAGGTGATTAGATAAATATTATGCAAACAAAGTAGAGAATTTAAAGCATTTTTCCAAAAATCAATAAAATTCATAAAAACATCTACTAGAATAATGAGTAATATAAATCAACTATAGCCGGAAGGTGGACCCTGGCACCAGCCGGGATAACGCCAGGTAAAACAAGAAGAAGTCAACCAATCACTACATTTATCTCTTTGGATGATTTGAGGTGCAAAAACATTTTCTACTAACAAACAAAGAAAATAAAATAAAATGTTGAAAAACGGACTGTCATTTAAGCAACACTATCTTGTGACTAATCGTTAGAATCGAAAATTAAAGCCATTTCAATTGATAAATATGAGTTCGGAATTGGTGCACATATTTCAACATTATACTCGTAAAGCGAAAACATTTTTCTTTTTAAGAACTAAGTTGGACTGCTGACTCCATTTCGTACATGCGAAAACTAAAACAGTTACAACATCAAATATTGGACATAATAAGACGTCACTTTTATTATCCTGGTTCACTTTCGTTAGCGTGTCTGACAGCCCTAAATTATTTTTCATTTGGTTTTTTCTTTTATGCCACGAATATAGTTAGCAACTCAGCGTATTTAGGCAAGTACATAAATATACCTAGTACGTCGAGTTTTCAATATTTGACATCTTTTGTATTGAAATCGATTTATTCTAAACACTAGCTTATAAATATCGAATTCCACCAAAAAATAACTTATAGTGAAATTGGATTGTATCAAAATAAGCAATATTCTTAAAAGTAATTGGTAATATCACCTGCCTGTCGAAGGCTTCTCCTGTCAAAAAAATGTGAGCACATATCGACGTTTGTGTAGGACCAGGCAATGTAACACCTATCCAATATCCGTTCCTCATTTTGCTAATAGAATAACACGAGCCCAATTTGGTTCATTATTGAAATGTATTTACAAAAAAATCCTCACATATATTAGAAGGAAAATTCATTGTCTGCCCGAAAAATGAAACAATACTTTAGAATGAATACAAAAGGTACTTTAGATGTTAAACAAAGAATAGATAAATAACAAACACGTAGAATATTAAAGCGTTATTCATTGAAAGGTCTTTGTTATTTTTCTTATATATATTAAGGAGAAATAGGGCTTGATTTTCTCGGGTTGTTGAACTCCCGATAAAGACGGATACTCTCGGACTTGTCACGTGGAAGGCCATTCATCCGGCAGTCTTCGAGAGCCACTTTTATTAAAGGACACTAACTCAAGCTACGTGAAGCCAGTAGCCTCTCTGCACTCCATCAATCCTTGTTTTAGAAACAATTTTGCAAGGTAAAGGATGTTCTGTGGAAGATAATATTAAGTAACATTTACTAGGTTCGGTGAATCACGCAACATTTTAAATACTGCATTAGTTACGTGATTTAACAACAACTGTCTTCAGTAATATGGTTATATATTATTTATTGCAGTTTTTGTCTGATATATATATTAATACTATATCAGTCATTACTGGACCCAGTGACTTCGAACTTTTCAGCCTATCATGCAGTGATCCGACATAGCTTCTCTAAATAAATTAGATCCTAGAGCTTTAGGCGTCGCTATAAAATTGACAGATAACCACTTGGACCCATCACCCAACACCTCCAGTGAGGTACGCAAGGTGTCGAGAGTTCACAGTGTCGGTTATATTTCTACCGGCGACCCGGACGCCATTGGTGGGCCGCCCTAGGCAAGATTGGTACGATGCCTTCAATCATCCAGACCCATGCAAAAAAGGTAATCTATATCTGCGGTACCGCTTCATTTCAGGAGCCCTAGGCGAACGACGAATCGCAGTAATATATTTTACATTACAAAGCAAGACTTTCTAAAAAGCGAGCAAGACATCACCCAATCCCTGACAAAAATTATATACGTAAATCTATACTAAAAATACTCTGACAATCCGTCTCTGCTCTGATATAATCTGCTTATTTTCGCCAGATGATGTCTAAGAGTGTAAAAAGATTACAACATAAACCAACCATATCAAATCCTATATGTGAAAGGCCTCTGAAATAAGCAAGAAATAATGTTTGCTAAAAATAAATGTCTGAGACGGTATGAACGTGTTATGACAAGAGACTTATCGTGATCACACAGCTGAGCATTTGTGTTTTGTGGGAATCTTTTTTGCGTACTGCAGATAAACCTGTGCACGATCTCAACACGACAATAAGTACTACTATCAATATTTGTATAGAAGTTAATGTTTATAATAGATGTACAGTAGCATCATTACTTGTCCTCTAGCCCAGGCTTGTCACAGCAACTCGAACTTACTCTATAGAATTCACATAAATCTTTCAACTGCATGGCAAGAAAATCTACCCTATCAGTAAAACCACAAGCGATATGTTTTAATTACAGCGCTATTATTCGTATTATGAAAGTTTTTTATATTAATTAAGGTGATAATAAAATGTAACGGGACTTCATATTATAGGAAAAAAAATGAAATAGATATACCACAATCTATTGTGACAAAAAATATTTAAAATAATAAAGAATTGGTTACGACAAAAAAGTTACAAACACTAAATAGTTTTTCTTTTGCTGGATATTTGTTTCTTTAATATGTATAATAAAATTACATTGATATGATTTTACTAATAATTTCCATACTTTTTTTTAAAGTAACCTGTATTTTTTTAAATTGTACGTTGCCAATTACTTGAAAATGAGCCACCATGACCTTTCGTAACAATAATTATATAGAAACACTGAGTACTGACTGAGAATTGCTTGTTATGAAACACTAACAAGTCCTTCAATATACTCGACTAAAGCTTTAAGTAGCTAGAAATTTCTGTTTTACCTATCTGTAGAATATCATAAAGTAGTTTAAATGGAAAGACTTGTGAAGCTATTTGGAAGCTATTTGTTACGTTCTGAGCAATCCTTTTGCTATTATATGGCAGTTCTATCGCCATTATATTAACTACAGTATTTTATAGAATCCGAAGTTGGTCCGAGCAAAACAGGACATGAATCTTAGTAACTGCGGTAATCTCAAATAAGATCTTACATAGTTTGTAGAACAATTTATAAGCGACCAGGATATTTCAAGATTAGTCACGGAAGTTCTAGCCATAGTGATGATCAAGCTCTGCTTTAATTAAATTTTAAATAGTTTCTATTTGATATAACTGGAATTAACAATTTTTCTTCAAAAATCCACATAAATACATTAACTCACGCCTTTTACCATAAGGGGTAGGCAGTGGTCATACCAGTTTCAAATACATATTACACAGTATCAGCTTATAAGCGCCTATTTTTGTACACGCAACATTTCTACAATTCGATTTAGTTTCAGCACCGTAACGTTACCGTGGTTTCGGGGTGTGCTAAGATATTTGTGGTATACAGATTCTTTCATGATTTTTTCCTTTACCGTTAAAGTGCGTGTGTAACATTATATAAATCAGACATATTACACAGGGTATATCAAGACTGCAACCGAAAACGAAGCCGGGTGGTAGTTTAAGCGACTTCAGACACAATGCAAAGAAAATGTTGGAAAAAAAGCGTAACTTTTTTTTATATCGTCGTATTTGGGTAGTAAATACATTTTTTTGTAAAATAATAGTGTATACCCTTTTATTTATAAAGACTCTAAGGTATAAAAAAGTTTAAATTATTATTTTAGCAAAAACTATGGATTTACCACCCAAAAGTGACGATATTTAAAAAATAATTTTAAAAAAAATTGTCGCGTTTCTTAGCAAAATTTTTAGTTGCATTGTGTTTGTAGTCACTAAAACTACCACCCGGCTTCGTTTTCGGTAGCAGTCTTGAGATACCCGGTATGTGTAGATTCGAACCTGCGATTACTGACTTGGCTAATCGCGTCCGGGTCATTTCCAACAGGCTCAGATCCTCTTTTTCAAATTGCCGTTAAGTATTATTTGTTAATGACTACAGTTTTTACAGTAAAAAATACACAGACAGACGCATTGCGTTACAAAGTAAAATAATCCCTGTTTGTGTTTCGCCTATGGCTTACCCGGCTGACATAGGATTTAAGGACAACTCCCCCGCCCCTGCCCATCTGTTTGGTATAACTACAAAGTACAAGCAGAACAAAGCTGCCTCAACCCAACTCGGCTGTTGTCTCACGGCATGTTGGTTTATCCATGGCCCATTAGTCTGCGAAGCATATACAACTAGTCAGGATTATGAGGTGCTGGGATAATAGTTTGCGAACTACATTACGGTGGCATATTGTAATCTAATTTTTTGCTTTAAAATTTTTATTTAAAGATTAGTAAGAAATATGAATTAATGTAAGAAAATCTTGCAGACAAATAAAAGAATGACACACTACTCCAAGATTACGTAGAAGTGTCCTCGGACCGCATTAAATATATGTGGGTCGTATTTAAAGGATCAGACCACTTTATATATTTTCTGAGGACAAAATTATTTACTTTTATTAAGACACTTTTCTTATCTTTATCTTTATGTACTCGTATATATTATGTAACCGGAAATATATCAAATTTAGAAATTGCATACTATTGTATCCAAGAACGTAATACTTTTCCGATAGCTATTAAGAAAATACATAGATTTCGTGGGAAAAGTTGATATTGTAAAAATGCTCATACATTTCCTTACTATCTAAGTAATTGTACACATTTCCTAGGAATTGTATAAAATGACGGAAGACATACATTTCTGTTAAGGTTCGGTTAACGCGAAGTACTCACAAAAATTTAAGAGTATTTTTAAGGAAATTGATCGTTAAGAAATTTAAAAGAAAGAAATTGGAATCTTGAAATGTCTATTATTTAGATGTGCATTGTATTTCTTTATTGCATCCCTGGTTAATAAGCTACCGTAGAGAAGCCAACGAGAAAAAAATACAAACTTTTACTCGTCTTTGGCGCTATGCCTTTACTTAGATATTATGTATTTGGTGAAAGCATCACAAAGCTCTTGAAGATGATTTAATTTCTCTTAATTTGATACTAGAGAACTGTGCAGCATGATTTGGAGCTGGATTGGGTAAATCAAAGACTTTCCGATGACCCAGTAGGACGGAACATACAAGGCGAAATGTGAGTGTCCTGGCACCTCTGCCTATCCCTTCTGGATAAAAAGGCGTGAGTTTATGTATGTAAAAATATACTCAATGAGATGTTATTGTAGTCATAGATGTAAAACTGTATTTTTGTGTGAAATTGTTGACTGAAAAAATGGTAATAAATCAGTTTTTAAGGATATTCGGAAAACTGTGGATTTTCTTATTTGGATAAAATGGACAAACAAATATGATAATATAGTTGGTAAATAAAGTATTCTACAGACACCCTAGAAATTTCAAACTGCTACGATTTTATTATCTTAATCGTAGTGTTCGAAAGGTTCAAACTAACTGTTTTCGCCGAAAACAAGCGTAATGAGCAATTTTCACTTTTCATTCATTTTTTTATTCCAAAATTTTGATTGTTTAGTAATTAGCCATAGTATTTTAAACAAACAATTTCTTTCAAACACATTCAGCAAACACTGAATTTTTTTAATTTTTAACTTGATCTCTTACTAAAGTGTGTGTTTTTAGTTTTTTTAATTAATTTAAGTTTGCGTATAATAATCAATGGCAATGTTGTAATGTGACAATATGAAGTATTAACGTCAAATTGTCCTAAGTAAAATAGTTACTGTTTCTCTTCTTATTTATTTAATGCAACGCCGCGCTGCTGTATTGACAGCGGTAATAGAGCCACTTCAGATACGTTTAACCCACGTATTGTTTTTTTAAAATATGAATGCTTATGTTTTGCTTGGAATACGGATTATTATTAGACTATTTAATTTTCTTCCTAATTAAAACGTTAACGCAAATGTTCATACCGAATTTAACAAAAAAAACTTGCTAAACGTTAGTTAATTAAATATGTACGAAGTTAATATAAATACACATTAAAAGTTTTACCCACATCACTCCCAGAACACTGGATATCCGTGTTCAAATTTATGATGTGAAAGTCCGCCCTCATTTTTGTTCGCCACATTTTTTCCACGTACAATTTAATTAAATATGACCGTAAAAATAATTCCTTCTGACCCACGTGATTTAAAACCAAAATTTACATAATAATTATGACATACGCTTCAAAATATAAGTCAGCCCTCGAGCTGGAAAGTTGAAGCCGATACGCGTATTTGAAAAATAAGGGCATGAAACAACCACTCGTAAAGTACTCGAGAAGGTCTGAAGACTTACTTTGTGTTGCCTGTGAACACGCAATTTCATTGAACCGTTCGCCATTCGCCTCGAGAGCCGCCTCTGGAGCCGAAGCTACTTTTTCACGACATCTTTCGCAATTCGTGCACAAAAGTTATAAGACCTTCTAAAAGAACGACACGCAATTACGAGACTTATATATCATCCTTAAGTATTCCTACCTAGCATAATATGTTTTTTTACGGCACATTCGAAATACGAACCTACTTTATGTTAATTTTAACTCCAGTAACCCGTGTCACGAAATATTTTTTTTTTATGAGATCTCTCCTATGTGATAGCCCGCCTGGGTATGTACCACCGCAATGTCTATATCTCCCGCCAAATACTATTGTAAATGCACTATTGTGTTTCGAATTGAAGAACATTGTAGCCAGAGTAACCACTGGACATATTGAGAAATAACATGTTATATCTCAGGTTGGCGAGCGCAGTGGAATGCCAAGCATTGCTTTGTATTCAAGGTGTTGTTTGGTTCTGCTACTCTTCATGGGCGGTCGTATCGCTTACCATGAGGCGAGCAGCAATACATTACACATACATAATTATGTATATTACACTTACACTCAGACACTGAATCATAAGCGCAAATTTGAAACTATTGGAATAATTGTTAATTAGTATTTTTTTATGTTGCAGGAACTCACTGGATGCAGATCCTTGGGGGAAGCCTATGTTCACCATTAAACCTTCTGTGGCTGAAGAGAGAGAGAGAGTTTATTTTTCATGCAGTCACGTCCTTATATTATGATAATGTATACAATTCTAGTTATTTTGTTGTGCGATATGAATTCCTGGCGTCCATCACACAAGTTGAATCTTTGTTGGGCGCAAGGGTTCAATCTTACACTTATTGATACTTAGCATTAAATGCTATTTTAATATTTCTTTAACTTAAGCTATTTGTTTTCACATAAAGCAACAATATATAATGAACTATACTTAAAACAGCCTTGACATTTGAAAATACTTATTCCAAACTCTGTTAGGTGTTGAGACAAGCGCCTTTATTAACGAAATGTATTAATCAAATTGTTTCATAGAATTAATCAGTGCTCGTTTGTGATCCAGTTACGAAGAATTTCCAAAAGAATTAGTCGTAACAAGCTTATATCCAAGGAAACCTGTCATTTAATCAAATCTTAACACGAAAGTATCTTTGAGCCTACTTTTGAGTCGCTTCGTAAAGGTCTAAAGGTTGTATTAGGAACGTAATGAAACAAGGTGCTAGGTAGAACTTCTCACTTTCTGTAATTTTTAAGTGACTTCACTAATTAAATACTCGACTGTCTAGGCGGTGCTAATTTTGATATCTATTTTAAAACGAAATAAAATATTAATTTAGACATTTGATTACATGATAATCAATTTTCTAAAATAGAATAGACAAAATTAACAAAACCTCGCAATTAATTCTTAAAATATATATCAAAGAAAGGTTCAACTAAGAAGTACCTACATAAAAACTCAACTATTTCACTAAAGAACAAAGGAATATATTTTTTGAAGTATTCCAACAACTATTCAATAGTGAAGAGGGTTGAAAATTTTAATAACAAGGCATAATATTTATTCAGAAAATTAAATAAATACTCACTCATTTAAATGAACGAGGCTTTGTCAATATTTTATTTAATTTAACAAAGATACGAATACGAAAAACCTTCGTTCAAAAAACAAGCCTAATTCTCCAATTAGTTTGAAATTAACAATTTTCCGAGTGCTTGTATGAAGCCTGCTGCTTTTAAGTTATTTTTTAACGCAGTTTTATAAATTAGTGTCTAATGAAGCAATTATGCTCTACGAATTATATTTAAGTCCGCTATTAAATCCGACTCCCTGACGTTTGGCTGAAATTAACAGATTAATTTGAGTCCGGCCGAAAATTTAAAACCTTGCGTACATTTTAGCTTACACTAGTTTAAATTGAAAGCCCCGTTAAATACATCGTAAACAGATGGTTAAACTGAAACATGAGAGGGTACAGTTGACCCTTAATTAGAAATTCGTAACAAAGTAAATATACAAATTGAGATTTTGAAAGGACAAGTACGGTTCATGGAAATGAGAGATGGAAGTTAATCCGCTACATGTGAAGGAAATTAATCTGCTTAATATATTTATTTGTGATGAAAAACTTAATAATACCTATGTGGAGGACTCTGAAACATACAAATGTGAAAAATCCGAAACAAAACAAAATTGAAACGGAACAATGCAATATTTTTGTAATTAAATAGATTGCCATTGTTCCTTTTTATTTCATATTATAAACATTTGTAATCAAAGGTTATATATACTATATATAAATTATATATTGAAACTCGTTAGCTGTTTTAATTCTACTGTTCTTTTTTCTGGATACATAACACACGCACACGCCTGTTTCCCAAAAGCAGAGATGCTAACAGGATTGCAGGTTTCGCCTTATGAGTTCCGTCCCACGATGTAAAAGGAGGCGTGCCTATTCCCATCATAATCATCATCTCAGCCACAGGAAGTCCGCTGCTGAACATAGCCCCCCCCCCCCCCCCTCCCAAGGATCTCCACATCGTCCTGTTGGAAGCGGCCTGCATGCATCGACCTAGCCAAGGCGTCCGACACTTTGCTTGCCTGTACGTGGCCTCCACTCTAGAATGTTTCCACCCTAACGAGTAACGGACATTTGTTCTCCTACGGATCACCTTATTTCTCATTTCCTATTGCCATATCGGGCACAATTTTCTACACTACTATGGGCTGATAATGAATAGAAAAAATTCAATAATTTCATCATCATTTTGCCCGACCAGGGATTCAAACCTGAGAACTAAACGTTGTAATCGTCCCGTAATACCACTGAGTCACAGAGGCAGTCAATACCGAGTTTCTGTATACAACATCTATACGAGCTCCAACTGCGATAAAAGACAATAAATCAAAATAATTAAAGAAATAAATTAAAGAAATTAAAGTTTTTCATTTTCAGATATTTTCCGGACACTTCCACTCATAAAAACAAATAAATTTACTTGCATATCTTCGAATGTTATAAAGATAGCATCATAATTTATAGCGATCAACATTTAAAAATATCCTTATCTTTTAATTGAGTAGAAAAGCAATTACTCCCATAGCAATAGAAATTAACCGGCACGGTCCAATTGTAGCCCAGATCGAAACACCAACGGCCTTATTAACAGTGATTCTATAAACTTATTTTAAATATCGAATATTTTATCTCTTTCAAACGAATTTTGATTTCAATTTGAGTGAATAGGACAAAACATTCGATAGTGAACATAAATTTATAAACTGACTATGAAAAAGCCGCAATTAAACCTCATATTCATGGTAAACATTTGTTTAGCAACAGTTGATCAACATTGTTGATGAACGGCGAGAATGCTGCTGGAAACTTTGTTTAAATCAATATGAGTCGTCCACACACAGGAGTCTGCGTTAAAATGTTGCCCGAGGAAGTAGTGTTGTTGTGCTCTCTGTATCTGATGTATAAGATTTCTAGTAAAAAAAGATAAAAGATGTTGGGTGCGAAACTATCTCTTGCGAAAAGAAAATTTGATGAGTGATCTCAGACTTGAAATGCATCGTTCTTTTTGTTTCTATATTTGTATTCTTTGCTAGAAGAATCCCATAATAACGCTTTTAATGAAATAATTATATTAATTGCATAATATTATCGTTGCTCCACACTACCGTCATCTTTATAAACAGTTGCAAACACGTCCACACATATTGTGTTGATTATTTTTCCGACCCAAATATCGACCAATAGAATTGCACCATTCGACGTCACGTGGTACAACCTACATGGTATTATACTGATAATTTTTTGAAAATTTTCTCTGGTAGTTGCTATATATAAAAAACAAAACATGATCCAGTCAAATTAACCACACGTCAAACTGACAGGTTGAATTCAATTGTGAAAATTGGAGATTTTGCATGAAAATGAGTCGATTTGGAGTTTGTTCTCTGTCCACATGAAATTCTTATTTGTTAACTGTACATTTCGTCTCATGGTGCAATTCTATTGGCCGACATTTGGGACGGAAAAATAATCCCCCGAATACCACACGAGCTTCAAAATTATCTGGCATTTCCCTCAAGGTTCCCTGCAAACAAATAAAGTCGTCAAGTTTTTAGATTATCAGTATAATACCATGTAGGTTGTACCACGTGACGTCGAATGGTGCAATTCTATTGGTCGATATTTGGGTCGGAAAAATAATCAGGAAAAATCACTCGCGCTTCGCGCTCGTGATTTTTTAACCTGAAGAACTTGACTCCTTCATTTGTTTGCAACGAACCTATCGGGAAATACCCGATAATTTTGAAGCTCTTGTGGTATTATAAGTGATAAACTGATGTTTTCACTCACTGGGCGTCAACTTTGTAACACGGCGTGATCAACTCCGCAACACATGTGTTGCCCGCATTATGTTGACAGCAACTCGGCAACATTTGTATGCAACCATGTTGCTAAACAAATGTTTACCATGAATACGAGGCTTTATAGAGCTACACTACAATCCACATATTTACAGAAACTTAAACACGACAGTATTGTATCAGCCCATATACGTCCCACTGCAGGGTGCGAGCCTTCTTTACAATCGAGAGTACTATTGAGGGCCGTATAGTCCACTACGGCAAGGCCTAACGCCAGGCCTAGCGCGGATTGGTGGACTTTACATACCTTAGATTCTTTAAAATCGCTATGGTCTGCATGTTTCCTTATGTTTTCCTTCACCCTTATAGTGTCTGGTGATTAACTATCAATACACACATAGCTCAGAAATCTCACAGGTGTTTCCTGGGATTTGAACCCGTGACTGCCGTGAACATGTTAGCAGTTGCGGCTGGTCTTTTACCAACAAGCCACCACTCACTTTCACGACAACCAAGACAAATGAAACGAAATAGGATAACAATGCTTCCTTTACCAAAGTCTTTTAAAGTAAAGATAGTGTTACACGTCGCCAACCGTGTGTCGTCACTACTTTTAAACCGGACTATAAATCCTACGGTAAGTGATATAAAGACCAGAGCACACAATGTGGCAGGGATATCCGGGTACATTGTTGATTGTGCACTGTCCCCTATTCCTGTGGGTATTTTCGTCGCTTTCCTGTTTGTTAACATCATAATGTTGTTTTTTTATTCGTGTACACCATTAGGGACATTGTTGTCTTTCAGTTTCGGAATAAAATGAGAACGAGCTTTAAATTTTTACTTACTTTTCAGCGAGTGAGAAGGAAAAAGCACTTTTTATAAGAAAAGGGATGTGTCCAAGGTTTGATTTTTTTGTGTATATTGGTTTCTTAGAATATTACTTATAAAAACATAAAACAGCATCAAAATTGGTTGTAAAATTGCTGAGATATTATAATTTTAATAGTCCCGTGGGGCCACTTGTTTTGTCGTTCCCACGCATGCTCCTTATGGAAGATGACGTCACATCGTGCATGTTGCATTCATTTCTATGACTCCTACTACCTACTATCAACTTCTTTAAATTTTTAACTTGTTTATTACTAAACGTATATTAATAATTATATAATATAGTAATTTTAAAATACCTGAACGTAATATTTCAATATAAACAAAAATAAAAATTCTTCGAAAATTGTCACTAAGCTTAGTCAGGATAGTGAAGGCAAATAATAAAATTAATAAATAAATACGCCCAATAGTCACGTACATAAGTAAATGCACTATTGTGTTTCAGGTTAAAGGACAGTGTAGTATTGATATTGTGTATTGGACAAGTAACTATTTACTGGACATAATGTTTAGTTCCTAGTTATTTTTTATTTTTTTGTGTAATGTACCATGAAGTACATACAGAGAGTTAACATTTTATGTCTTAGGATGGCGAGCGTAGTGGAATGCCAAGCATTGCTCTGTAATTTATAGTGTTGTTTGGTTTTGCTACAGTCTATGAGCGGTCATATCTTTTATCATCAGGCGAATGGCAAGCTCATATTGCCATTCACCGAAATAAAATAAAAACTGTTGATTAATATTAAAAATTATGATTCCCTGTGGATTCATATTCATATCGAATTCCATAAAATCAATACAACTTATATACAAATGTATTCAAAGAAAATATATGGCTTAAAATGTTTGTAATAAGTGCACAGGGCACAAAAAAACCAGGGATGTAAATAAATAATAGATAATCAAATATAGGACTCTTTATTCAACATTTAATAAGAAGAAAGTATAGAATAAAATTAACGGTCATCTAATCTAAAGGTCATCTAATCCGTTTTGAAGGGCTTTCAAATCCCATTTCACGTTTTAAAGAAAAGACGCAGAAGACATTAATTACGCACTTCTGTGCAAAGTACGAGTATCATTTCGAGACTCTAAAGTTTCATTTTAAAATAATTGGGTTTTTCATTTGGACTAAATAACGAGACTTTATTTAAATCTCAATTTAAATCAGAGAAGGAAAATAAATTGTTTTAAACCTTGTAATTTGCATGGGTAATTATTGCAAACAACCTGCAACCAGCAAATCTTTACTTTCGTGTATAAACTCACGCCATTTTCCCAGAAGGGGTAGGCAGAGGTGCTCTATCGGGATACCCACGTTTCACCTTGTGTGTGATAGAGGGCAAGCATATCGCAGTATCGGGTACAAAGAAATAAAGTGAAATGAATAGCCTAAATAAGTAGTTTTTCCAATAGTACATCCTGCAATATTGTTTACACTAGTGAAAACAAATAGGGTCGATCTACATAACTTTCTTACATTTCAATTCAGTTTACCGGAAATCTTTTGGGTTTTCCTGGAAATGAACCCTTGTTGTCTAATTTACTCAAACAGAACCTTTGTCAGTTTTTGAAAAAAGAACATTTGTTAACGTTAACCCTTTTAACCACGCATGAAGCTTTGAAATGCGTTAGATAAGGACCATATGACATGAAAAGTTCATAACAGTCACAAAGTTAAAAACTTCTAATTCGACAACAATAATACGGATTACAAAATATCAGTTACATGGGTATATAAAAAATAGATACATGTATTCTTTGCTTGATAATAAACTTGAGTGAACAAGACAAAAAAATTAAAGCATAATTTGAATTCATCTATATTACGCAACATGGGAGTTGTTGAACCCAAATACTTTTCATTTGGCTAGGTACACGAAGCTAAAAATAACCTGATTCAAAAAAAGTGTGTAAATTTTTAAGCTGATTGTATTCGTTATAAGTTTTCTAGTTTCAACTTTAAAGTGATGCGTTTATATCAAATTTATTACAAAGGAGATTGGTAAATTTCCAGAATATTTTGAATCTAAATCATTCGATTCAAAACATTTTCACACGAAAGCCGTACACCTTGGATTTTTAAAGTTGCTTTAATAATAGCTAGCGTTCGTGGCGTAGTTGAAATGAGAGACCGTGGGTTCGATCTGAGCACCAAGACAAATATTTGTGTCATGCACAGGTTTGTTTTGAGTCTGGGGGTTTGTGAAACCGAAAAGTCTTTCGTAGTGTCTAATACCTAAGACACAAGATTCTATCTTAGTTTGGGGACAGGACTATGTATCTAACTATGTATGTTTTTGATGACTTTTGAGTTATTATATTATGATTTCCATTTATTACTAATATAAAATATTATTTACTTACACGGCTGAACAACTCTTTCTATTAAACTCAGAAACATACTAACAGTATTTTTGAATTGCTCAATTCACCAAAAACATATTTCCTTTTGAAGAAATCTCAAATTTGAACAATTGGGCGGTCAGTCAGCTCCGAATGTAACGACCGTGAAATGCAACAATTATTCAGGCCTGTAGATCTACGTCAATCCGAGCAATTTGTCCTTGCTCGAGAAAAATGTACTTCGAAACGTTCCTCGTGGCCCTCGTTATAAATCAGTTGGGTTTTCCTCCACTTAGCATAAAAATAATATATGTAGGTCCCATATAGACATTGATATTACATATTTGTAACATTAATTTTTAACTGCGCAGCTGCTTCAAAAATAGTATCTACTCGACGTCTCACTTATACCAAACAATTTAATGTACCCTAGTTCTTTTGTTAGGCGAAGCGTAACAGTGTGAAGTCCCATCTTTTTGTGGAAACCAGTTTCATCTGACCTCGGCACGATGCAGCTGGCGATATGAGTGTTTTGCTGAGAGCACAGCTTCTAAGTGTAAGGACTTTGTGAATAAAACTTTTATTATCTTGATTGGTTTGACACCATCAGCGGTGAAACGGAAATCAATGAGCACTGAATTCTATTGACACGTCGCGTCAGCAAAATAATTTGTCTGAGATTCCGGGAAAATATATATTTTCGTATTGTGTATTTGTGTTATCGGAATAGACTCAGTAGGTAACTATAAGAACAGCAAAAATACTGTTAGCAATTGTTACCAAAGTCATTTTAGAAAAAGTGAAAATCTGACAACCTTTAGGGTGTATAAAATACGACTGATTCCGAGATTCGTTTTTGGCAAAATTCGTGATTTTAGTTTTTCCGATTTTTAACGCCACCGTAAAGGTATAAGTATTTTTACCGCATAGCTGGACATCGGTTAGATTTGGGAACTCAACTGTGGAGTAAAAAGACTCGTACCTACGTGCGTTAATCAAAAGCCTTAGAAACTAAAATCTCGAATTTTGACAAAATTGCCAGGCATTTTTTTTTTCAAACTTGACACAATGTTACCTGTGGTAGTTAAGTACATTATGCCATATGTCAATATCATTACCCTGTGGTTTGGGGGTACAAGAATTCCGCCACGGTATCCTCTGCCCGTCGTAAGAGTCGACTTAAAGGGGTCATCGGAGTCATTGGGCACACGGCGGGGGCCGTGCGCCCTCGCGTATAACGACTCCGAGACGTACGGATGATGGAGCCTCGTCTCCGTCATGGACGCCCATAACAGCTTGGCGGGCGTCCGAAAGGAGGGTGTAAGTGGAGGTTATCTGGGCCTTCATAAGGCCCAGCAATGGTTTTGCGCGGGGTAGTTCGCGGACGTAAATCGGGGCGCCCTTCGCCCTGGGATGTCCGGTGCTGCCCACAATGCGTGTGAGGGCTATCGAAAGGTTTTTAGTCAGTATGCTGCCGTAGGTATTGCTAGGGACCCAGCTCGGCTACAATATCTGCGTTTGTACCGGGATGGAAGGCCAGAGACACTGACATACCCCTTTCGACCTCCCCCGGGGTACCGAAAGGGGAGCTTAATAGCTTTTCCGCTTGAAAACAAAAAAAAAATGTCAATATCAGCAACAGAGAAACATATCCAGCATTAACTAGCGATTCAAAGAATCAAAATTGTCTAAACTAAGTCACGCGATAATAAAGAAATTTTTATAAACACCAATATTACCTAGCCACAGACCAATATATAATTACTACTCGAATGAAATATCCAACGTAGCGTGAATATTATCAGACAGAGGCGCTTTTATGCCAACCAGCATAATTGCTTCTTCACGCCTAGCTTAAAGTATATTAACAATATTGTAGGGAGGAAAGACGTGACTAACAAGATATTCCTGAACTTAATTGTGTGGCGTTGGCACTTACGCCTTTTTGTTCCGTGAGAAAGTCATTTAACTATGCAAGTGGTTCTTTTATGCAACCCAAATAGTATGTTTAAACAAATTTAAACAATATCAGCAGTGAAACTGCATAATAATTGCCGTATTAGTTATGCATACTATTAAGTGTTGAAAACAACTTGGTTTATATGCTTATTAAAGCCATAAGCTTACCAGTCACAAATTATATTCCTCCGAATTTCTATGAAATTCCCACCCTCTAATTAATATGAAATTTTTCAACAAAATATTTATTGGCCAAATCAAAAATCATTTAGCAATTAGTTAGAGTTATGTTAAATGACCTCTTTTCATCAAAAAGCAAGGGGCGTTTCGCCGAAATTCAAATGAAATCAAAAATTATTTTAAATGATTTCACAGAGAGTCTGCTACAGTACAGAACAATATTAAATTAATTCGGACTTTAAGAGGCAGGCAGTTGATGTAGTGAATTTTCCTCGGAACCGTAAACGCCAATCAGTTTGTAACTTCAGTGCGCAACTTCTCATTCTGCTTCAAGTACAATCTTTGAAAACTTCATAATGAAATCTCGAGCTGTTATCTCGCAAAAAGGGCTCGCCTTTTGTTTTGTAGATTGGAAACATTTCCTTGATATCAAAGAATTTTGTTTAAAAAATCCCAGAAAATGTCATGCCGTGATTTCGATTAAAATTTAGCTTATGATATTAAGACTGGGTAATCTTTTTAATATACATGTTTTTTTCCACGAATAAGGTTTACTAGATAATATATGGGAACGGTAAATGTAAGTAGATACAAGCAAATCATAATAAGACACTTTTTGCGATTTTAATTACAACAAAACTATTGAACATCGGTCTAGCACGTAAGACGCCTAAGAAGAGAAAAACCAAAATAGCCATATTTAATTTTAATATTGGGTCCAAACAGAACGTTTTGAATAGTCATCTATTGTAATTTTTGCAAAAAAATTATGTAATCTCATGTCAATCATAATAATCTTGCTTCCACAATATACACTTTGCAAACTTTCCTTATGCAACCAATATGCTGTTTAATGTAGGTAAGTCACACTTTTCATATTACTAGAGGTCGCCCAATGGTCGAAATTCGACCACTCAATATACATTATTTAAATATAATATTTAAACATTATTAAGGTTCTACTGTCGAAAACTAAACTACTATAACCACAGATTTGACCAAGACTTATTTGCCAATTTATTTTTTGAACGAATTATATGAAATAAAAAACACGTAAAATAAAGAATACTTATTTAAACAAATAGCGGCCCGACCCAGCTTCGCCTGAGTGCATATATTTTTTGATTCCACTCCACACCAAATACATGTTATTTTTCGTATAAACTCTTGTATACTTAAACTTGACGTAGCTATCCTATTGTCCGACTCAATCCCGTCTCATCCGTCTGTTCAGTCTCTTCCCGATCCGTCCCGTCCTTTCTCTTTATCATCCATACCGTCTTATAACGTGCGTTTACATTCGTCCTATCAAATCTTTCAGCTATCCCAGCCTTCTCCCGTAACTTCCACTCTATTATCTATATCCCGTCTCTCCATATACAAAAAGATTGCCTTATGAATTTTTGACATTAAAAACTTTAGCGATTTAGATTGTCCATCAAATATTCTTTGCCTTATTTCAGCCCCACAATGCTTTTTGTTAGTAATTGAGTTAAAATATAAATTTTCATAGAAATAAATTCAGTGGTTTCGATTTTCTTTGACATAATATTTCAACCCTTTTTCACTCCCTTTAGGTATAATATAACCTATCCCATTCCGATACGATATACATTTCTATCAGTGAATTATAGCGAAGGAAAGGCCACTGTAAAAATTCGTGAAAAAAATTACATTCGATCTTGAAAAGGAGTAAGCATAACTTCTTGCGTGTGAACATTATTTATTTCATTGTCTATATTTAAGTAGCTTGATATATTCTCCTTAGTTTACACCACAGTTTACACAAAATAAATTTCTGAACGCATGCATAAATATTTGACAACCAATTTAAATGACAATCACTTTTCATTACTGTCATTAATTTACATCTTTAAAATTTAAAATACGCCATTATTCTAATATTGCGGATATATGTTGTTGATTCGAACCCTTTATTTAAATACGTTATTTAATTTGAGGGATGAGTTTACCGTATCAACGGTATGAACATTAAATGTTTGACAAACACAATAGAAACAATTTGACCACAGAGTATGTGTGTGTGAAATGCATGGCAGTGTGTGTAATGTTTTATTTTTTGATTTAATGTACTTTATAAGCATTATTATTGAAAAATATTAGCATTCTCCACTTCTCCTACACATAAACTATAAGTGTGCCAAATTTTATGCTCCTGCGTCCGCGCAATTTTCGTAAAAAGGGATCCAAAGTTTTTCCATCACGTATTAATATATAGATTATCTCCAATGTGATAAGGCGCCCTACTCTGATAAAAATGGAACAGTATCTCTCAAATGCGTATTTTGTGCCTACCATCTTTGTTATAGAACCCCTTTCATTAATTTTTATCCCTTTTTTATACAGTCGCCGAAATTGAATATTTAATAACCTTACAGGCTTATTCCTCGGAAAAATTGAAAAGTAATGACTTATTTTTTGTCGTCTTATTGGCGCTGATATAATGTACGCGATACCGTAATGAGATGTCCTGGGTTCATTTAAGTCGATATTGTATCGGCCCATATACGTCCCACTGCAGGGCACGAGCGTCCTCCACAATTGAGAGTACGATTGAGATTGGTTAAGCCGTATAGTCCACCACGCTGGCCTAGTGAGCGTTAGCGGACTTTACATATCATAGAAAAATCTTTCTAATCACGATCTTACGATCACGGTTTCCTCACGATAATTTCCTTCACCTATGTAGTGTGTGGTGATTGACTATCACACATACACAAATTACTCCGAAAAGTCAGAGGCGTGCCCTGGGATTCGAACCGGCGCGGCGACCACGGTGAACATCTTGGCAGCCGCGTCTGGTCCGCTTACCAATAAGGCCACCACGCACTTAAGGAACGATTCGTTATGACTCAATATTGAACGAACAAAAACGTAAATAATATTGTATTTCCTCAAATTTATGTCGGTATACAGCGTTACTCTGAAAGGACAGTTAGTAATTAATGTATGTACATATGAATCGTAAAAACAATAAACGATAATCATATAAACGAGGATGCGGCACTCCAAGCGAAATTGCGAAGACTGGGCAGAAATGCAAACCATTACACCATTGAGAATCTTAGTAGACTTTTAGAAATCAAATCAAAATAATAATCTCAATCCTAAACTGTAAACTAAAATTGTGTATAGTGCCGTATATCGAAAACCACAAAGAACTTTTCGACTGTACAATATCCTTGTAATTAATATATTAAAGATCGCTAAATACAGAATAGAATAGAATATCCTTCTCACCTAAACACAACAGTGCATTTACACTGCTGTTTGGCGGGAGAAATAGACAATACAGTCGTACCTAGCCAGGCGGCCTCTCTCATATGAGAGACCTACCACCAGTAAATCGATTTTAATTTTCACGATTTTTGGCCATCGCATATATAGATACGAGTATTTTCACCGCTTAGCTGAACTTTGGTCCGGTTCGGGAATTTACCTGAACAGTAAAAAGACTCGTAACGTTCACACGTCGTTCAAAGGTATTGAAAACTTAACTCGCGATTTCTTATACAACAATCAGGCAGTTTTTTCAAACTTGGTACAAATTTGTTGTGGAGTTACCTGGGGTGGTTAGGAACATGTGGTTTAAAGTAAAAACCAGATGTCAGTATCACCTAGTGAACAATAATATAATGCAAAAGTTAACAAATTGAATGAGTTTATTATTCATGGCGGCTCACACTCAGGGTGAGTTTGGAACAGGTTCTAAGGTCACAAGATTTTGGACGTCCTTCTTATAAAGTATTCATAAGTACGCTAAGTGCGTTTTTGAAATATAATGACGGACGCAGCTTACTTTATATTCTCAACATATACGAGTCTGCAAGGACTCGCTTAAAATCTAAGCTCTTGTATTTACGCATCTCAAATTCGACATTTCTCCCCTACATAGCCTTTTACGAAACCGTACATTTTTTGCAATATTCAAATTTACGATAACAGCTTCAATAATTAAAAATTCGTGATTTACTGCTTAATGTAGTTGTAAAACATTCACAATAATTTGTTACTTATGCATATATTTATTTTAAAACTAGTCTATATATCCACTATTTTATAACATGTGGTTACCTATATTTGTACGAACTAACATATTAATTATTGATGTTTTCTAATTTAACTTTTAAACAAATATTTATACGCCCACTTCATCTCATCTTTGCATCACCCAAAGATAGAATGGTAAATAATGCCTCTGGCATTAAGCCCGCCTTGTATATAATTAGGGTTGCCAGCCAAACCTAATAGCCGGCCAGTATGGCCGGACATTTTGGGTAGGAAGGCCGGACATCCTAGATTATTGAGGATTTTGTCTCAGTATAAATAGATACGACAAAGAATGTAAGTAAAATCAAGCTTTTTTATTATTATTATAAATCTTGTTAAATTCTAGTGAAATAAAAATAAAATCGACTGCCAAATCAGTCTTAGGTAGGTACTTTATTATTAATCATTCAGATATAAGAAATGTATAGTAAAAAACCTAACAAAATCCGGACGTCTGGCAATGCTATATACAATGTATATTATGTATTCTGTATCAGCCCATATACATCCCACTGCAGGGCACGGGCCTCTTCTACAATCTAAATTACGATTGAGAGTAGTTAGACCATATAGTCCACTACGCTGGCCTAGTGCGGATTGGCGGACTTTAAATACCATAGAAATTCTTAAAAATTGCTATGGTATGCAGGTTCCCTCACGATTTTTACCTTCACCGTTATAGTGCGTGGTGAATATGACGTTTGATAAATAAATAAAAACATAGAACCGCAAATGATATTATAGTTGGTGTTGAGACTTAAGACTGTCGTATCTGCCTGGATAGTTCTATCTCATATGAATCAGTATTGAATTACCCGTCATAATGAACCACACATATCTCGCTTCGAATTCAGTATGTTTAAATCCGGATTGGTCTCCGGCGATACTCTGTTGCTCTGCAATTTTATTCTCAAGTGTCATTATAGTGGTCATATTACCATGCCAGAGTAAAAAATAATAATATTCGCCAGTTCAATACAATGTGAATATAACTTACCTATGAATAAATTATGTCAGATTCCATAGCCCAGTCGCTGGTTGTGAGATAGGACGCGGGTTCGATCCCCGCACCGCGACAAATGTTTGTCGGGCCTACAAGTATTTGTTTCGGGTCTGGGTATTTGTGAGCCCGAAAAGTCTCATAGTTTCTGATACTTACGATACAAGATTTAATTGATCTTATTGTGGTATCAGGACTACGAATATGACTGTTGGGTGTATTTATTTAATTAAAAGTTTAATAATTTAATAATATCCAATATAAATCAACGGAAAAGTACGTAATTCGTCATTCCATACAATTACTACGAAGTAGACAGAAAATGTACACCAATTTTTTTACATTTCTAGAATCATATATATATCCCAGTAGTGTATCATTTTCCGGTTATTTTAAATAATAGACTTTCCTTTTCATGGAATGTTCAATGTACATAGGTATGTCTGAGATGAAAAGAAGGAATGAAAACCTTCATTTTAATTAATACTCGCAATTCCAAGAAATAAAAAATGTTTTCGGAATTCGGAATGGGAATGCGGAGTGTTTGATTGTAAAAGGAAAGAGCTTTACTAAAATATGCTTCAGGGTACACCCTGAAGGACGCGACTGAAGCCGATCACAATTTCGTTCGAAATGTATTTCTAACGATCGGCTTTTTACCATTAACTTTAGTATATTTTGACACTAAGCGGGTGCTATTGGAACGAGTTCTACGTTTTTTTAAGTAGATGTGATCCTTTTTAGTATGATTATACCTTTAAATCGTAACGTAACGTAATCGTACCTAGCGAATATCTTTAAAAACTACAGAGTTGGTACGTATTAATAATTTTTATATTTATGCATGAATCATAACAATGGCAGATACAACCTCAATCAAAATAATACATCTGCATAAAACGCAACTATCGATTATAATCTACAGGATGTATCCAGACTGCAACCGAAAACGAAGCCAGGTAGTAGTTTTAGCGACTACAGATACAATTTTATTTTATTTTATTACAATGCCATTACAAATTTTGAAAAAAAACCGCGACATTTTTTTGTTTTTTTTTTTTAAGTATCATCGTGTTAGTGGGGTAAACACATAGTTTTTGCAATACATACTTTGTAAAAACACGTTTATCCTGGGAGTGATTTTCTTGCACGTATAAAGTTTATTAAGTAAATATTTACGAAATTCAGTCAAACATAATATCGGCACACAAGACACTTGGCGCCGTTTTATATGAGTCAGCGGCCTGTCCCAGCTTCGTTTGAGTGCACATATTTTTGATTCTACTCCACACCAGTTAAATGTGATTTTTCGTACTAACTACTTATATCTAATCTCGACGTGACTATCATACTCATGCTCAATTCATCTCATCATCATTCCCCGTCATTTCCCGTTTAGTCTTGTTCTCGTCTCATCTCTTGCCTTTACATTCCATTCTATCTTATCAAATGAAATCTATATCCCAGTCCCATTCCATCCCTCTCACTCTATTCTATCCCATCCGTCTCCACTCAAACATTAAACTTTATGTTTTTTTTTACATTAACAGCTTCAGCATTTTTCATTTTCTATAGTATATTTAATTCTTTATTACTTCACTCCAACAATGCAGTTTTTCTAAAAATGTTGCATGCCATTATTTTTCGTTCGTAATAAAGAACTGAAATATAAAACTTTCATAGAAATATAACTTCAGTGGGTACGATTTTCTATATAAAAATTCAACCCCTTTAGGAAAAGTATTGAGCCTTTATCGTTTATGTAGCCTTTATCGCTCAGGGAAATTGGAGAATATACTTTTATAAAAGTGAAAATTTGACGAGAGAAATAGATATTGCGTTATTACCTACCCAGGCGGCCTTTCACATATGAGAATCCTACCACCAATAAAACTTTTCTGTACAATTAGAATATTATTTTGACAGCCTCCGTGGCGCAGTTGGTTAGACGCCGCCTGTGAAACGAGTGGCCGCGGGTTCGATCCCCGCACCGAGAGAAATGTTTGTGCGGCCCACAAATATTTCTTCCGGGTCTGGGTGTTTGTGAGACCGAAAAGTCTCTCGTAGTTCCTGATACCCACGACACAAGACTCGATCTTAGTGTGGGGTCAGGACTATGTATGTGACTGTTGGGTGTTATTTATTTATTTATTTATTTATTAAAAATCTCTTGTCGTTTTAGATGTGCCTATTAATATGCGTGATATGACCATGATCTACGTACATCGAAAATACCTGAATAGTGAATTTCATTACCTTCCAAAATAATTAGCTACCGGAGGTAAATCTTTGTTTCAGAGGGCGCAAGTAGAATGACGAGAAAGAAACACTTGGCTGCTGTGATGTCTGTACATGGAATATATGATATGACAAAACTATTATGAGGGGACTATGTTAACGTAATGGAAGCAATTTTTTTTTTTAATTTTGTCTTTTTTCTGTGCCTTTGTGCGCGCTAAGCTCAGAAAGGGCTGAACCGATATCGCTTTTTGGTATGTAGGGAGATAACACCCTGGATTTACACATAGGCTGCTTTTATCCCGAAAAAAAGTGTTCTCGTGCGATAAACAAGGAATTCTGATATATTTGTTAGTGTTTCAAACCCAAAGGGATGGGACAAGAGAGAATAGGATTACACGCCATGGGTCATGAATGAGACGAAACATTGTATGAGACCGGACAGGGCGGGATATATCTTTTTTTTTTTATTGCTATGAATGGCGAGACGAGCATGCCGTTCGCCTGATGGTAAGCGATACGACCGCTCATGAACAGTAGCAAAACCAAACAACACCTTGAATTACAAAGCAATGCTTGGCACTCCACTGCGCTCGCCATCCTGAGACATAAGATGTTAAGTCTCAATATGTCCAGTAGTTACTCTGGCTACAATGCCCTTCAACCCGAAACACAACAGTGCGTTTACACTGCTGTTTGACGGGAGAAATAGACACTGCGGTGGTACCCACCCAGATGGCCTCTCACATATGAGAGACCTACCACCTGTAATATCGGGACGGGTCCGAAAAAAACACTATAGAGGATAGCAGATACATTGAGTTTATTAAGTTCAAATTTAAAACAGTTTGCAATATAATGGTGCCGATGTGCACTGGACTCCAAAAAGTATAAAGTTAAAATGTAGTCTGGCAGATGAATGAAATGTGTGTAAACTGGTTTGAATACATGTTGAATATTATACGTAATCTCACCTTGTCACGCAAGTTTGCAACGTGAACCCTAATCAATTATAGTTATTCGTCCCGGAATAAGTACGTGGGGAACTCTTTGCCGTACTAAAGGGCTATTAACCGTCATGCTCTAGTTTTCTGAACTCTCGGCGTGTCCCGGTTTCTGCCTGTTAGCACTTTTATGCGTATTGAATTGTAATTTTTACATTAAATAAAGTAACGTGGTAAATAATCATTGAATCGAAGAAATGTATTCTTTACTTGTCCCGGCGAACTTCGTACCGCCTGAATAGTAAATTCACAACATTTAAACATTTACAACAATAAAAATTAAATCAATAAAAATTTTACTAATACGTACCTACAGAATAATAAACGTTTATGTTTAATTATTTTGCTGTTATCCTTAAAAATTGCAACCACGCCTAGTAAGGCATGTGAAGCAACCACGTAGCTGATCAGTTCCTACACCACGGACAACTGACTCGCCTCTACCGAGCGTCCTACCGCACAGGTGTTGTGCCGGAATCTTGGAGGGAGGCCAATGTGCAACCGATCCCCAAAAAGGGTGATCGGTCGGACCCTACCAATTACCACCCTATCGCTATCACCTCAGTGATGTGTAAGGTCATGGAGCGGATCATAAACGCTCAATTGGTCCGCTACCTGGAGGATCACTCATTGATCAGTGACAGACAATACGGATTCCGTCAATATCGATCAACGGGTGATCTTCTAGCGTTTGTCCTGCATCGCTGGGGTGAGGCGATTGACGGGCGTGGCGAGGCTCTTGCTGTGAGCCTCGACATAGCCAAGGCGTTTGATAGGGTCTGGCACCGTGGTCTTCTTTCCAAGCTACCGGCATACGGTCTGCCCAGCAACCTGTGTTCGTGGATTTCCGGCTTTCTGCATGGGCGTAGAATACGTGTAGTCGTTGACGGACACGCTTCGGCGCTCATGTCGGTAAATCCAGAGTTCCACAGGGCTCGGTGCTGTCGCCCACCTTGTTTATTCTGCATATCAATGACATGTTGTCGCTTGGCAACATTCATTGCTATGCAGATGACAGCACGGTTCATGGGCGATACCACTGCGGGCCTCCGGGTTGCCGAGTCGAAACTGTGAGGGGACGTGCAAATCTTGTCATTGAGCTCAACCGGACCTTGGATCTCATTTCTACATGGGGTTCCAGGAATATGGTTGAGTTCAATGCCAAGATAACTCAGGTGTGTGCGTTCACGTGGAAAAAATCCCCGTTCTCTCCCCTCCCCATTCTTCAGGATACTCCCTTCTCAGTGCGGAATGACCTGAGCATCCTTAGTGTGGATATCCGTTGTGATCTCAATCCAAGGAATCACATCGAGGGCGCAATATCTGCCACATCACACAGGGTGCGTCGGTTTTTCACGCCCGGTCAGCTTTGTCGCTTATATAAAGCGCAGGTCCGGCCGGGTATGGAGTACTGCTCGCACCTCTGGGATGGATCCGCCCAGTACCTACTCGATGCCTTGGATGGATTGCAGCGGCGAGCCATCCGCATTGTGAATGATGCAGACGTTACGAGCAACTTAGAGTCGCTACAACTCCGGAGGGATGTCGCCTCTCTAAGCGTGTTCTACCGCCTGTACCACGGTGAGTGCTCTGAGGAATTGTTCAACTTGATACCCTCCTCTCCATTCCTAACCAGAACCACGCGTGCTGGCTTGCGAAGCCATAGCTTGACGGTCCATACCATCCCGGCGCGAACCAAGCGGTTCTCAAATTCTTTTTTGTGCCGCACCGTCAGGCTTTGGAATTGTTTGCCGTCTCACGTGTTCCCTCCTTCCTACAATCCTGGGTCCTTCCGCCGTAGTGTGAAGAGGCACCTTAGCAGGCCGGCATAATTGTTTCCATTAGCATGGGACTGCCGTCCGATGCCAATGGATACTGTGCCTGGGCGGCATTTGCGCTTACCATCAGGTGCAACGCCGCCACTTTGCCGGGCCAGATTAAAAAAAAAACTATTGCAAAGACCGAAAACGTCTGTACTCCCATGTCAAATCACAAATGTTTAAATTGATGCGGCAAGTGGCAACAGTTGTTGATTTAATCCATCGTCCGAGTAATGGCTAAATTATTATCTATAGTATATTATTCCTTTATTATCTTCTGCCTATTTTTATCGGGTATGCTAAACCTACATCCATATTCCAGAATGATTTTCATTTTAAACCGGCCGCATTATTCGATTTCTTCTTTTCATGGAATAGCCTACAATTATGAGGACTTCTAAAAAAAAGCTTACACAAGGGCCTGGGCATGATAGTAAACCGCGGCTGAGTCATACATTAAATAATTTAAATAAACTACAAATACTTTACACTATGAATTACACACAACAAGCTAACACGAAAGAACAAGTTTTATCGTTATAGGTGAACATCTTATCAGTAAGCACCTAAACAAACAATTAAGGGACAGTGTTGTCGCTTAAGTTTTATCAATATGCACACACGAGGACACTCAGGGAGATAAATAAAACACAACAGTACATTAATGCGGGAGTATAATATTATAAAATACTTTCAGCCTATCGAAACATAATCCTATGGACACTAATTCGATATTTACAGAAAAAAGGCGGGAGGGCATTACACCTAAACCTAGGAATGAGACAACGTGCCGCACCTGCGTGTCCCGCGCGATCACATCCACAGCGCTCAAGTATTATGCGACATCGGTGTTCCGGCCGAGACCTTACTCTATCAATACTTAAGAATAATAACAAAACAAAACGCCGGCGGCTCCACCGCCTCATCTCACAACTCTCACGAACCACTTCGCGAATACGACGTCCGCTAACAAACGTAGCGGACAAAACAAAAAATACACAACGATGAAGTCCAGTCACTCGTCGTGCAGTCGCGGCTCGGGGAAGCCGCGCGCCGTAAGCGGGTCGTGCGGCGTGGCGGGCGCGGCGTGCGTGGCGGGCGCCGCGTGCGTGGCGGGCGACGCGTGCGGCGCGGGGGACGCGGCGGGCGAGGCGGCCGGCGACGCGCTGCCCAGCGGCGACGGCAGCGTGGCGTACACGGTGGGGCGCGGCGGCTGGTACGAGGGCGCGTACGAGTCGCTGCGCGGGTTGTAGAAGGGCGAGTCGTCAGCGCAGCAGTCGAGGTTGGGCGAGTAGGGCGTAGCGGCGCCGCAAGAGGGCGCGTCGTCGCTGGGCCGGTAGGCGGGCGCGACGGGCGCGTACACGGTGCGGCGCGGCGGCTCGGCCTCGGGCCGGTGGTGCGAGGAGGGCGCGTACGCGTCCGACCAGCGCGCCTTGCTGGGAGTGAAGTCGCCCTTCACGTACAGCTGGATGGGCCGTCGGAACCCCTTGCTGGCGTGCTGCGGCACTCCCAAGATGCAGCACTTGCTGAATCCCACCTCCGGCGACAACAAATACTCACGGAATTTGTTCGGGAAAAGCTCGATGGAGTTGAAATTTTCATATATTGTTGGCTGAAAACAAAGAAAAAACAACAACTTAGTCTTAAAATGCATTTTACATTTTCTTTTTAGAAAACAAATAGTTAAAATGAATATACTTTCTGTAAAATATTTACCTTCCATAATTGAGTTCTCATGTACAAAGTACAAACTAAATTCAATTGATTTAATTTTTATAACTTCTATTCTAGTGTAACCTCAAGCTAAGTTCGTTCTAAGAATGTTGTATCTATCCATATACTGTTTATTTACCGTTAGACGCTTCTTCTTCTTATAGCTAGCCCAATTTTGTGCTTCTAGCACCAGCTTGCCGCCGGGACGCAGGTCAGCGAACATACGACGGAAGGCACGTTTTAGGCCGGCGTCACCCCAGTTGAGGTGCAGCCATTTGGTAGTGGACAGGCACAGGATCAAGTCAAACTGAGGACTCTCTGCGCCCGCCGCGACCGCCACTTCTTCACGAGGCACATAATTACCCTAAAAAGAAATATAATCTAGATACATATAAATAAAATTAAAGTGTCTGTTTGAAAAATGAAAATAAAAAAATGTCCAACTGCATATCGCTATACACACGACACCTATAACGAAAATGACCTTAGATTTTTTTGTCTGTCTGTTTGTTCCGGCTAATCTCTGAAATGGCTGGACCGATTTTGACGGGACTTTTATTGTCAGGTAACTGATATAATAAGGAGTATAACTTAGGCTACATTTATTTTAGAAAAATTCTTTTGTTTTAGAAAAATAAAGTTTTTGTTAAATTGCACGCGGACGAAGTCGCGGGTACAGCTAGTTACACATAAACTTATGAAAACATTTCTCCACTACACTGCATAATGCTGCATACTCGTATTTACAAAGATAGATTTCAATAACAGATAACAAAAATGTATTTGTATACCGTATTTGTTCTTGTAATACTGGCTTAAATTTCTGATAACATATGTGAAAAAACCAAATTACGTACCTGTCTGAACGTAACGTTATATGGGAATGCAGGAGGAGTGTTATCCACCGCGGAGTCACCAAGTGGTCCATACATCATAGACATCGACATCGGGAAAAAACACTGCCCTTGTTCGGGTCTGTGAAATGATTTTCGATTTTTCCGCGGCCTTCTTAATTTTCTGCCAGATAATGATTTCTTGGAATCATCGCACTTGTCCGGTTTGGGCTCTATGGTACAGTCATCGCATTTTTCCTCTTTACATTTATCACAATCGACCTTTTTATCCTCATCTTCAAGTTTTTTATCGTCTTCTGTCTTTGGTGGATCAGTTGGCACTGGTATAAACGACCGCAGATTTTTTCGTGCACGGCCTGCAATGCACAAAAAACATAGGATAATCAAAAACTGAGTAAAATAGAAATAATAATGAAAATTAAATACGAAATAAACTTTACGATTTTGTTTGTGCGGAATATATTCCGCATACATCAGAGTTATCGATGTTTACAAACATTAAATTGCAGGATAATTGACTCCCGCTGACAAAGACCACACGTGATTCTATTTTTAAATCTAGCTAACTGCATTTCATAAGAATGAGCAAGTTGCGAGAACTTATCAAACGATCTATGTTATAAATGTGCACGTATAGGTGTAGATTGCTATGGTGCCGATATGGATGAATGTGAGGACTATTAATAACTATTTAACATACCAATAAGTACTGGGTCGATATCAATTCCGACGACGGAGCGCGCACCGAGGGTCCGCGCCACCGCAATGGATATGTGACCCACATTGCACCCGATGTCCAACACGTCCTTGTTCTGAAACAGATGGCGGTGCATCTCGAACACTTGCAGGCGAATGTCCATCATGGCATTCAGATTGCGGTACCCGTAATACCTGAAAATATACATTGCGCTTTTTTATGAAACATTCTTAATATGTTTAGAGCATTTAAAATGCGTCACAACTTATGAGTAATCAATTCATAGTTTGCATTAAGTAGGTGGATTATAATTGCGATGAATACATTTACATAATGTGACATTGCTAAAAAATTGAGCGGTATTTGCGCTATTGCTATTTATTTCCTGAACCTTTAAAAATGTCGGGACTAATAAAACTGTTACAGTCAGTTGAACCCGCCGACAACGGCTTAGTGCGTTTTTTGTAAAGGGAAGGGACTCGGAATTAGCCGGCAAACATGATCGCTCCACGTCCGAAATTCAAATCCGGGTCATTGGAGCGCAGTAATCGCACAAACAATATGTAATACTTGTGTATTAACTAAGCCGTGTCTCCTCTTGCTGTTTTTTACTTACGCACGATCGACGCAACATATGTTAAGCATCTTAAAAAGTTATTTCACTTATTATTTAAAGACCACTGGCCTTTTTAGCATGTCTAGCAAAATTTACTTTTCAAATTGAAAACTGACACAAGCTAGACTGCTCAAATTAGGATTCAAACCGAAAACCCGACGGTATACAGTATCAGCATACATCCTGCCGCGAATTTAATGAAGTTATGGGTCAAATTAACATAATATTTCCAAAAATAGCGAATTTTATGATACCTAATGCAGTGAACATACATGTATATAAAAAATATTCCAAAGAATTGAAAAACTCCATCTTCTTTGGATAAAACAATCATCAAAAAACTTGCGATTTTTAGGAATTTGAAATAAATTACAAGATCAAAGTTTTAAGAGTTATGTGTGCAGTTTAGTGACAGATAAAACCACATGCAAAACTATATTCATAGAAACAAAGTATTATCAAGAAATATTATGGAGATATTCATTGTAACTTATAGCAGGCCTATCTTTATCATTATGACATACAAGAGAATTCAAATGTATGAAAATGTCTTCATTAACATACATAAGTGTATAATTATTACTCCATGACATTGTTACAAAATGCTTTTTTATTTCTGCATATTGTTGATGTAACAATATTGTAAGTGGATGCAGAGCGTGAAATCTTTAAAATCTGAATACAAATGAGCTGTCAAGAAAAAGAAATGATATTGGTGCCAAGGACTCACCGGTCATAATTGCCATATTGATATCTTGAATTTTTTGGATGAAATGTTGGCAGCTTTTGTTCACCTTCAGTCATGTTTTTAAGTTTAGCCCGGTGAGGTGATGCCGGGCGTTCCGGTGGTGCAGTACGTTGCTGGGGTCTCGCTCGCATCCATGCTCCTGGCTGTGGCACAACTGGGCTAACTATTTTATCCAATGAGTCCATCCTACGTAACTTTTTTGCATCTTTTCCTTTCTGGGAGGCATTATCACTGTCACTACATGACCGTTTTCTAGCTTTTAATGCAGCTGTTGATGTTGACGGCTCAGGTGGCTGTGGTTCTTGTATGCCCTCAATTTTCTCAACCACCTCTTCAGCTGTGGGAGAAGTGTTGTCAGTGGTGCGGCGACGTAACCTGGCCTTCTTGCGAGGTTTGCGTTGCTGCATCTCTAACCGTTTTTCATATTCCTCATTATCCAGGGGTTCCATTAGATTCAATGGATCTCTTATATTAGGTGGTATAATTACATCTATTTTCGCTTTGTGCCGGGGAGGTGTGGGAAGTGGTGAAGATTCTGGGGTTACTGCATTCATTGCCCTGTTGATGTCTTCATCTTGTAAACTATTAAGGTTCAGAGGATCCGATATGTTACCGCCAAGAAGAAACTTTGTTGGTGGAATGAAAGCTTCCTTCCGCGGTCTTTTGTGGGGAAGAAAAAACTTTGATATTGAAGGAAAACTCTGTGTCCGCTTTCTGCCTTGTTTGAATTTAGTCCCTCCTGCATAATGTACTCTGCGCACTACATTTCGATCTACATTGTCTTTACATGCCGGGTGACCTTTCTTCCCATGACGGAATTTCTTTTTTGATTTCTTTGAGGCACTGGCCCCTGTGCCGTCTTCTTTTGATGTATTAGCATCACATAAGGACAAACCACCCGACTCGTTGAGATTCGCTGATGATTCAGTTGAATCAACAATTTCATTCTCTGATATATCTCCAGTTGCCTCAGTTTCAGTTTCCACGCTTTCACAAGCCACCACGTTTCCCTCAGGGCTACCCATTACTAATGATAGAAACAACAATAACTACATGATAATAGAAAACTATTCAAAAAATCAAATTTACCGCCACTACGGTACTTGCAAATTGTACATGGACATCCGTCAATGGTGATAAACAGGTTAACAATGCAGTTTGTTTTTATTATTCTTCTATAATCAAATTGACTTCTCAGCTTTAAGATTATGTGATTAAATAGATTTTTGAAGTTATTTCACTCCACACTTACACACAACACTTAACAAGAACTATTACTTAAAAAATATTCTTATTATACCATTCCGCACCGAAATTGGGGAAATGGTAATTTAATGTGATTTATTTTGGTTTTCACATTCTCACAAAAAAACCTTTCAACACAACGGATCTCAATTCTGATTGGCTAAAATTGTATATGGTTCGTAACACAACCAATCGCCGTAGAGAATTAAAGTTCGAACTCAATTCTTAGTCACAAAGAAAACAATGTAGGGTTACCATACACAAATAATCATTTTACCCACGATATTTAATACTGAAGAGAATGTCATGCCGAATTTCATTATAATCAAATATTTGTCAAATAAATGCAATATATTGTAAAAATATGGACGAACTTATTTGTACTTTGTTCAATAATTATTGTTGGCTGGAATTACATTAGAATATTCGCCAATGAATACAATATTCTTGCATTTACTCGTATGCATTTACTCAATTGAGTCATCACTTTTATGGATACATTGTTGTGGGAATTTTAATAAATTATAGCAAAATCAGTTTGGTTTTTTATTTATTTCGGACAATTACATGACTGTGAAATCTAAATAAATAATTAAAATAAAAAGACAATGATACGTAACGCTTGAAAAACGCACATAAGCCTTCAAAAACGGACTTATGAATTTTATTTCAACTAAGTTCCAACACTTTTTAAATAATTATAATTAATAAGCCAGAAAATTTTATCAATCTTTAAAATTATTAGAGCCTACACTACTTGGTCTGTGAAGCCTACTCTGGTTTTTATTCAAAACGCATAATATTATTAGTGCCTCAAGAAACTAAAATATATATTTTTTGGATTTTAATCAGAACTATGTGTGTGAAGCAGTACGTTGAATTGATTGGATTGTAATGTGTAAATTAGTTCACAAACTGGTACAAAGGTACTATATATTCACCCCATTGTAATGTAATGATCTTTAAAGTTTAATCTAGTCCGTTTTTAAAATGTTTTTATATAACACATCCGCTGATCTTTGGCGCTAGTTACATCTTACATATTTTTTGTTATGGCAACATTTCAGAAAGCATCATTTTTGAATTTTGAATTTGTGGTATCCGTTTGTTTGTTACTCGAACTTCATATTAATTTAATTTATCGACTTACAATATTGCGATGATCCTGAACAATTAGTAATTAGATCCAAAGTGACTAAGAAAAGTGTTATTCTCAATAAATACGGGTGTTATCATACATAAATAAGTAAAAACCTTGATCGAATTTGGAAATTGTGGCTCTTGCAAATAGTTCCATTTGTAATGAAGAAAACTAAAGAGTGAATAATTTTGTAACGTGGGACGAATTACATCAATATTGAGCATTTATAGTATTCCAGAAATCGTTCTTCAGAAAAGAAAAAAAGGTACATACATTTCATAATTGATTTCACACTATAAGTATGTTTACAATTTATAGTTCTTACGCTAAAGTTCCAGTTAGAACGTAGTGATTACTTACTCTATGGTTTCAATTCTGATTGTTCAAACATTTAACATAGAATTTCTTTATGTTTCAGATGTCTAGAATACCTAAACTGCCTACTACAATATCAAAAGAAAACAGACCAGGTCTTCTTAATCGACCTATGGGAAGGACATTAGGCAACGGTCTTAGCGATGCTGATAAAAAGAACTTACTCTTGAACCATACCAGACCTCTGCGGGGAGGAGCAACATCCACAACGACTACTGTTGCAGCTCCTCGTCTAAAGAGAGCAGCAACAGCTCCATCAGCACCTTCCTTACCACCCAAAGTGGTCAAGGTCGAAAAGAAAGGGCCTGCTCCGAAAATTCCTCCTTATGATTACAAAGCAAGATTCAATGATCTGTTAGAAAAGCATAAGGCCATGAAAAGTGAATTTACCGATTTGAAAGAAAAACATGTGGAGGTTTCCGATGACTATGAGAAGATAAAAGAAACTGTTGATGGATGTACTAATGAAAGAGATAGACTAAAGGACAAGTTACTCAATACTCTTAATGATTTAAGAGAAAAAACTACAGAATATGAGAAAATCAAACTTGACTATGAAATTCAAAAACATGAAAATGAAGATTTGCAACGCAAGACGAAATTATTGGATGATATGACCAGTAGCCTTAAACAAAAATCATCAGAATTGGATCGAGTCCAATCTGAATTTAATGACTTGACACGGCGTCATAACAGTCTTAGAGAAGAGACAGAAGCATTAAGAGTTTTAACTGACCAACTTAAAAAGATATCCATTGAATATGACACATTAAAACTAGATTTTAAAGAAGCACAAGAAACTATCATCAAACACAAAACTGATTCTGAAGCATTACAAAATATTTTAGCAGCTATGTATAAAGAACAAAGAGACTTGAGAAATACAATTCAAGATTTGAAAGGAAATATTCGTGTATACTGCAGAATTAGGCCACCTCTAGAATCGGAACTCACAAAACCATTATTCAATTTAAATGTTCTTGACGCTTGCTCTATTGAAGTGGAGAAAATTGAATTGTTGAATTCTGCCAGAAAATGTAAACCACAGTCATTCAGTTTTGATGGCATATTTACTCCTCATGCATCTCAGGAAGATGTATTTGCGGAGGTTTCAGCAATGGTACAGTCGGCTCTTGATGGCTATAATGTGTGCATCTTTGCATATGGTCAAACTGGCTCGGGAAAAACATACACTATGGAAGGTGGTTGTGGAACTGAGCAATATGGTATTATACCCCGAGCTTTCAACATGATATTCACATCTATGGAGGACTTGAAGCGAATGGGCTGGGAGCTGACAATCAAAGCATCATTTTTGGAGATATACAATGAAGTAATTTATGACTTGCTAAATTCCAGCAAAGACCAAGAGAGCCATGACATCAAAATGGTAAACTCAAAAGGTACTGATGTGTATGTATCCAATCTTAAAGAAGAAGAGGTCAAGAGCTCACATGACTTCATCAGGCTGATGATATTTGCCCAACGTAACCGACAAACTGCTGCCACATTAAACAATGAGCGCAGCTCACGTTCTCACTCAGTGGCACAAATTAAAATATCTGCTATACATGAGAAGCGCAAAGAAAGGTATACCAGCAATTTGAACTTGGTTGATCTCGCTGGTTCAGAAAGTGGAAAAACGACTCAAAGAATGGATGAAACCAAACACATTAACAGATCTCTATCAGAGTTGTCCAAAGTTATTTTATCCTTACAGACTAATCAGTCACACATACCATACAGAAATTCAAAGCTTACTCATTTGCTAATGCCCAGTCTTGGTGGTAATTCTAAGACTCTTATGTTGGTCAATATCAATCAATTTGATGAATGTTTCAATGAGACTTTGAACTCTTTACGCTTCGCCACCAAGGTCAATAATTGTCGAATAGTTAAGGCAAAGAAAAATTTATCTATGGTTGATGTATAATATAACAAACACTTAATATTTTTTATATGACATATGTGTGATACATATGACATATTGTTGAGTTTTACAATACTAACTAGCACCACCTATTAGATGTATGTTTTTTTTTGTAAAGCAAATTAAAAACCTGACATTTTTAAACTTAGTATACTTAGCTCTTGATATAAATGTAACATACATATAATATGACATTCTTTTAGATATTTAAGTTATTTTTAGTTTTCAATACTTTCATTTTGAAGTTTGTCTTGTGTAATCTTATAATTAATCAAGTTTTTATGTTATTGATTAAATACTTAGTATGCTGGCCAAGTGTTTTATGTATTTATTTTTAAGCTGAGCTTAGTTTGGTCCTAATTGCTTTACCAATTAGTTTTATATTTGTAAAACTTTTGAACAAAATAAAATATAGTATGTAATTGAATACATATAACTTATAGAATTGGTACTGCCAAATTGTATTGAAATGGAAAATAAAACAAGTAGATATGGTTAAAATTCATTTTAATTATTAATAATGATAATTAAAGTAAAAATAAAGACTAGATCAAACATTAAGCGATGAGTCACGATACTCTCACATGCACAAATACGTTATTTTGTGTACATCTCCACGCGTCGTCACGGACGCAACAAGAGCGGCACTGGGGCACAAAGGCCGAGTGAACGGTGACAAAGACCGTGGGGCGAGTCCAGGGTCCTCTCGCCATTTATGTTCAACGTAAAACGTCAGGCTCCGTTGCAGCCTCTTGGCCCTGCGCCGGTAGTTTTGCAGTTTCTATAGTATGTATTAATCTATCTAGTCCGTACAAGAAGCCTTCTTCATGATTTCCTTGTTGCCAAGGTGCACGGTGATTCACATGGGCACCACCGGGTATGCGGCGTGTTTTGGCGAAGTCTATTAACCAGGCCCCGACGCGCTCATCGTCGTAGATGATAAATATACTGCTACCGACGATTTCATGTGTTTTGAAGAAGTCGGACCTTTCAAACTGATCCCTAATCTCGCGAAGACGAGCTGCAATCGCCCGACGGGCACGTTCGTCTTTACCCAAAAACCGTGCAATCGTAGCGGCGAGCTGATGCGGCTCACGTACGTTTTGTAGGTCGGTAAGCGGTGGTTGGCCGGGCAGTTTGACAGCTTCGATGCGGAAACCTTGTTCGGCTGAGGATGATCGCTGCTCGCGGAACTGCATGTAGCGCAATTTTGTGACAGCACGGGCACCATGCTCGGTTTCCGTAGGAGCATTCGGGTCGAGGCGTACCATTTTTTCGTAGAGGTCTGCACGGGCATGAGCATTACTGACTTCATCTTCCAAAAACGTCCGTGTGCCCATTTTAATATCCATTACGTGGGGATTCCGAAAGCCGTGAAGCAAGTCTTGCAATTCTATGAAGCGCTCGCCACCGTACTCCAGTTCCCGGTAATAACGTGGTATGACGCCGCGCATGTGAGGACAGGCGGCGAGAGCCTCATAAGCGTCGCGCTCGGGATTATGTGAAGGATGGTCTCCCGCGGCACGACGTTTCCATACTGTGCCCGGTCCAGCAGGAGCTAATGAGCCTGGATGTCCAGCCAACTGGAACCATTCTGACGAGCGTGATTTAAGCAAAGCATCCGATGCGGGTGCTGATAACTCCAATGCGTTCTGCAAAAAAAAAACAGTTGGTTAAATAACTTCCTCAAAACACTATATTTTTCATAATTATTTTAAGTGGAAATATATTAATGAAAATATCTAAACTTCCAATTTTACAACGAAGCAGTTATGTGTATAAATTAACAAAACGAACTAAAACAATATAAGTTCTATAAAAATTGGATACGAAATAAATCATTTAATCCACTTATTTTATTGAGATACCTAAAAAATACTAAACAATTAATAACAATTAGTAAAGGAATACTTACAATAGCTAGGAACTTGAGTAACTCGGAGGGTTGTGCAGGAGGCGTGGAGGGCGTAGTATTGTGAGCCGACTCCACAGGTGATGCGGTGCGGCGCCAGCGTTTGAACAGAGCACCTTCATCCTTGGAACGCCAGCGTTCTTCCTCTTTGCTAGGCACAGCGACCTGAGAACAACGAAAAATACACATTGAAACACCACGTCTAACACAATCACTTAATAATTTTCACTTTCACAAAATTGCCAAAGCACTGCACATCGAGATGACGTACCGCTAATATCTTATTGGCGGCGTAAAGAAGCCCTCCGGGGCCGAGGCGACTCAGCACCGATTGGCGAGAAACACTGTTCATCTTGCTGGTGACGGTCATAGTGTACGAGTGCGTGTGTGTATACAAGTCACGAATACTAGTGAGCGATAACGACTGAGACGGTACAAAGCGGGTAACAAGCAAACGCGCGTGAGCTAACGACTGCTGCTAACCTGCGAATGATAGCAGTGGGAGGGACGACTACGACTTTATAGAGACCTCGGGTTTGCAGTGACGTAGACACCTCCGCCACCCGCGCGCCGCTCTCGCCGCTGAGTTTTCCTAGCGCCTTCGTTTTCCATAATAAGTAAACTGCATTTATTGATTGGACATATGAAGAGCCACTTGCGCTGACTTCGGATTTTGCAGTTACACTAAATTATCGTGCTAATCAAAGCAATATTGTGTTATGCACGCCAAAACTAAATGTGTACAAGGTTAGGGCTTATTTTTGCATAAATTTTCGGCAATATTTGTTTTTTTACTGTTTATTTAATTTACATAATTTAAGACATAAAAATATTATTATTTTTCCTTAAAGAGATAGATTCCATAAGTAGATAGTTACTAAATTCTAGAACTTCAACGAAATTACTAATTTAATAAAATGAACACATTTATAATATAGTGCATATATTTTTAAGTTTACCTAACTGAAAGCAGAACACTCAAATTATTCTACGCTTAGTAAATCGCAGAAATAACTGAATACGAAGTGTTTCTGCCTATTTCTTGTCGAAAATAATAAATGTTATAATTGCATACATTGATTGTGTTAGCACAGAGCAAGTAGGTTATGGGCATGAGTGTAATTTTCCCCTGGTTGTTATTCAATGAATAATATAAATTAGTCATTTTACGCCTATTACGATGAAAATATAATACATGTTTGAAAAACAATCCTGAACTCATGTTATGACGTAAGACGTCCTCGGTCCATGACGTAGAGGGAAGAGAGATGCGAAGTATGTCCAACTGGTTAGCCAACAAACATGACGTTCAGTTCCAGCTGGGTACTCGACGGTTTGTACTCACTATTCTCCAACCGACTCACCTCCTAATTCAATGACGTGCGTCTTGTAGCGTAATCACGCACATTATCTCACTAAACGTTTTTGTTTAACAATTAGATACAAATTACTTGCGTTCTTTATTGGCCGTGAGGTGTGCGTACCATTTTATAAGTATTGTTTGCATTATTTTATGATTAATCAAAATAGCTATAATGATTTACGAGTCTGGCCTGTTGGTAATAGGACCAGACGCGGCTGCCAATACGTTCTCGGTGGTCGCGAGTTCGAATCCCAGGGTACACCTCTGACTTATCGGAGTCATGTGTGTATTGATAGTTAATCACCACGTACTAAAACGGTGAAGGAAAACATCGTGAGGAAACTTGCGTACCATAGCGATTTACAAAAAAATCTAGGGTATGTAAAGTACGCCAACCTGCATTAGGCCAACTCTATATCGTACTCTCGATTGTAGAGGAGGCCCGTGCCCTGCAGTGGGACGTATATGGAGTGATACAGATATACGAGGAGATTTTATAAATTCTGTAACATGATGGCCCTATTCTTTAGTAGGCATTTGTTACCTAAATTAAAGATGAACTACGTTATACATATACAAAAAAATTAAAAAGTATCTCTAGTGCTTACAAAAAGGAACCATAAAAACAAAGCAAGTACGTACAAGTATCTATTGCATGTAATTATCATTTATCTCATGGTATTCATAAATCTACTCGTACATGAAGCCATTATTGACAAAGATTTAACAGAGGGTATGTTGTTTGATTTTCTTATTGAATTTAGGAGATAATGAATGTTTGTAAGTGCAAGAATGGGTAGCATAACATTGCCACACCTTAATGGCATCACAACCTTATATCATTTCCATTACGCAAGTAACTGGTTTTGAAATTAAACAGCACATAATTGTAAAACATTTTACACCATTTTGTTACGTAGGGTAAAATTTCTTTTTTTGGTATCATATCTAAGATTTAATGTAATGTGTTCGCAAAAGGTATCTCTGAATATGTCTGTGTTTGTTGATGAGTATGTCGAGAATCTGATCATAATATATTGATGCAATTTGCCGTTTGGTTTAAAATATGATATTACTTTCCAGGAAGGTTTATAAGTTTAAAAAACTTCTAATGTAGTCAATAAATTTATGTCTTAATGAGTTTATTAAAATAAATACGTAGATATTCGTTAAAGTACTATTGCACTCGGTTTTTAAATGTAGAAATAAAAGATTATAAATCACTACACAGTTATCATCACATAAGCTTGCACCGACATATATCCCCATGGCTTAATCTAATAGAATATGTTGTTTTATATTACTTATTAAATCTTCATTTAATTTATCTCAAAATCTATGTATTTTACGCGAAAGCCTGTTACTTGTGCCTGCCTGTAAGAGTCAATAGAATCTCTATCCATTACATATACGAATAGTTTTTTATAATGGTAACACTTTAAAATATATTGTTGAATGAATAAAACATGACGGACTCATATATCCAGAAGCAGTGTGCCCACATCGTGAGCTTATATCTAACACTGCAATACACATATATCAAACTGTTGGACACATCAAAATCTATCAATCCTTGCAACTTCAAAATCAACTTTGCCAAAATGTTTTTATTCTATAAGCAATTTTTATTCAAACATTTCGTCAACACATTAATACCTACGTAAGAACTTGTGTACACATCGCCAAATTGAAATGCACTTTGCTGTATATTAGTAGTGTAAACTTGTCTTATAATCGCTAATAGAGTAAGTTTAAAAAATACTTCTTAAACATCCTATCGTCAAGTTGCTCGGTGAAAATCTAATTAACTTCACCTACTACATATTCAGATAAAATGTAACACAAATAATAATGCACTCCTGGTACGCACTTACAGAACAATAATTACATTGAAAAAATAATTCATATTTGAAAAGAGATAGAAAAGTCATTCGCAACGAATGGCTGGTCCCGACACGTACTTTCTCATAACGATTTTATGTACTGATTTCAGAAAACTGTTATATGCGCCGAATAGTGTTTATTTTGCCTATGAATACGGTATAACATGGGTCATGTCAAGGTTACAGCATGCGAGATATTCCTAGCAGTTGCAGGGTATGCACTATGCAAAGCAAATGCATAGACGGCGCGTGGCTTTAATGCGCTCTGATCAATGCTCGATATGTCTCGAGGCCACTGCTTGCATACTGCACTTATCCTCGCCTGAATATATCTCAAATTCACTTGTCAACACCGCTATCTTTAGGAACTGTACATATTATGATAGTAATTAAGCCCTCGTTTATAAACCCCTTATACATATATGAAGCATCGCGTTTGTTCGTTCAATGAAAGTGCACGTCGTTTGTTTTAATGTTTGCCACCTCATATCGCCCTCTACCTTTTAAAAGTCAATGAACCGGCGACAAGTTTTTCGGTGACAACTTTCCTTTAGGAGCACCACAGCTTCTGTACTTTGCTGCCGTTAGAGGAGCACATCTGTTGAATTTAATTCTTCATCAAAGTACTAAAATTTCAATTCAAAGTTTCGACTCCATAACTTAATGCCAACAGTATACTTATATTTTTTTATTTGATTGTGGATGTTCCCGGTTCAGATAAGTTATCAAGTTAGGGAACAAAGAACAAAGACGCGTTCGGTTGCATTGACCGTATATCGACGCTCTCCCGTACTTTTCCAATGTTTACAATACCGCTACAGTCGTGTGTGGCAACTAATGTTCACGTCAAATATGCTTAACAGCAGCTAATAGATCATACCCTGAGTTTACTTTTGTACAGACACGCATAGACACTCGTATTTATTTCAGTAATATATTAAACAACAACACTCGTTAATTATCACTTGCTTCAATGATGAGGATATCATTGTAAACAAACATGAATACCTGACTGTTCTCAGTAGGAATATCGGATTTTATGTCTAGTTCGCGTAAGACCACAAATCATATTTATTTTATCTGAATTATCAAAATCGAAGTCACCTATATCGAGATATTTAAAAGAAAATTAGGTACACTATACAGTATACACGTACTAGTTCATGGATATTAGGAGTTACTGATAACCAATAATAATATTAATTCCATGTAGTTTCTTTTTAATTCCATGCATAACAGCAATGAAACAAATGTGATATGCGCCTTATTATAAGTACTACTTCAAAATAAGTAAGAAGAGTCTATCTCCTTTATATATTGATTTTTATGAATTGTTTCAATATAGGTAAGGGAACCGAGTTGAAAAATGTATGATAGTGATAATTTTCTAGGGCCCAGACACCTGTAGTGGTGCTGAATTTCGTGTCTGTAGCGCGGTGTGTTGTTTCGAAATTGGCTTGATGACGCAGGCCAATGTTTGGTGTCGCAAATGGCGCATGTTAGTACAGCTGCTGCCTGCCAGAACATCTCCGTAACTGCGTTGTAATTGTTTAAACTCGAACCGTCTTCAGTTACTCATACTTGCACGAAACAAATAACATTTGTTATGCCGAAAAGAAAATTTGCTGAAACATATTCGAGCTGTGATTAATTTCTTTTATTTTATTTTGAGTACTTTCCAGTAAAATGATATAGATAATAAATAAAGTATTAATGCTTATGTTTTCCTAAACACGTTGCAAAATTAACACATCACATATAACGATTTATTTAAATACACGCTTGGCGCTTACGCTTATTGACATTTCACCATAGTTTTCATTAATAAATTAACGGGGCAGTCACATTTGAGTTGTTGTATTTGTTGCGTATCAGTGTTGCTGATGACTGTCTGATACAATGTGTGATTGACAAACAAATAGGCAAATGTTCACAATGGGCCGTTAGTTCACAGGAAGCGGTCGTGCAAGAATGCCACCTTGTCCATTCACGATCATATTAGAAACACATGGTGGACACTGCCGTATGATAACACGCATAAAATAAAACGAAGCAATTAAATGACTCATAATGTCTTAACTAAACTAAGCGAGCTTTACTTATGACATAAATATGCGAAAGTTAGTTGGTTATTCTCCACAATTACTCATGTTATTGGAATACTTCCTGGAAAAACATCTATATTTTTATTTTAGCTTATTTGCTTACATAAACGGTTTATGTAAGTAACTTTGTCAATATTATTAATTAATCATAGGGAAATACTGTCGCGAGGATGTTGAGGAATCTCGGGCTATGCAGAGTGACGTAAATGTCAATAATAATAGAGGTCGATTAAGGCACTGACTTACTGGTCACCTTGCCTCCTGAACCTCGACCTGTCGGTTGATGAACCCTATGCATACTCTAACAAAGACTTCACGCTTTGTAAGAATCGATTTGCATCCGATTGTACGCATTTTCTCATTGTTATCCTGTTCAATTAATAAAGACTACCGTTACAACAGAAACGATCTTAGTAAAAAAAATAGATGGAAATACCATCAAACTCTATGAAATAGATTTACGTCGATCATATTGTTTTTACTTACGAACATTCAGACATATCTGACCGCAGATGCAAATAGCTATACACATACAATATCAACACCTCCCTGGTAATTCGGTTCTGACGTAACAAAACGGAATTTATCGCCATACAACAAACATTCAATACAGAACCCAAGAATAGTAATTAAAAAAAACCATGTACCATAGACTTAAAGACTTATAGGCTATAATATGCTCTACCACTGGACAAAAGAGAAACTTATATTTTTTGTAGGCACATAACTGTTTAATTTGATGTGTGTTCATATTTTACATAATTACATATATCATCCATGTCAGCTTTCATTTAACCCGTAAACCGGATATAATTACTCGCAATCCAAGCGATTTGATGTACCCTATAACAATTTGATATTAAATTTTCCTTTTCTGTAAAAAAATAAAATTAAAAATTATCAACAAGAACACGACTGCAACATGTTATATCTATTACCTAATACATGTCGATATAATTATTCTAGTATATTCGGAACTAAACCGCGCCTTTTAACCGACTTCAAATAAAGAAGGAGGTTTCAATTCGACTGTATGTTCTTTTTTATGTTTGTTACCTCATAATATACATATGTTTTCGTGTTGTACTGGTTGGATCGGTGCAATAAATAAGCGAGTACTGAACGTGCTTTTGAGTCTCGTACAATTCGGGGTCAAATGTTAATAATATCGGCAAGCGGAAATCTGTGCACGCGAATACAAACTAACAAACCAAGTGTGGCCGAAGCGGAAGATAACGTAGGCACACACCATGGCTTGAGGATAAATTGCTTTACGGTCACCGAAGAGGGCCAAGGTGGATATTAAAGAACTTAAGTACCAGGTAATGAAATAAGTGACAATAATATATTTATCGAGCGAGGTGGCACTAAATATCCGCCAGAAATCCGAGATAGAGCAAGCATCCGACTAAATGCTATCATCTATATAAAAAAACTTTAGTTTCAAATAAAGTTATCTACGTCGTCAAACGCAGGATATTGCATAACCATATATAGCCGGGATATGGACATAGAAATAATGAATCAAACATTTAAATTAAATGTGAATCACATAGTTTGAAATATGAGAATAATGAATGATGTATTGAGCAGATGTTGAACCCTACCTGCCGGTTGATTGACTCAGATGGACACCTTTGTTTTCCGAGAATTTATTACTGAATCCTATTAAGAGTGTATTCTGAACAGGAGCGGCTTTATAAGGAAAGGAATAATCGAAAAATACATTAAATATTTGTGGCCTGGCTTTGCAACCATCTAAAGTACTGGTACCCTACTATTCAAGTCATTTTATTAAAACAATAATGAGCTGAATCGTTTAAACAATGGGGGAGAAACACTAGGAAAGATATCAGAACGGAAGTAGACAAACACGTGATTCATTTAAAGCTACCGGCGATGATTCAAGTATTTCCGAAAAGCTGCCTGCGTAAATGGATCGTTTACGTAGAGATACGATGTGATTTTACATCCGCGCAACTCTAGGAGTGTCCACCGCTTTTCAACGATTTATTGTATTCCGGAATTAACTTGTTTTGACATAAATACTTTTCCCTTACGTAGTTCGCCGGCTCGCAACAAGCAAGGGTGTTGGACTATCATGATTTATAGAGCCTTCTAGAGCTTAGAATAGACCCTTAACCGGAGATGCGCATGTGGATTCATTTTCACAATTATATGTGTCCACTGGTTTAAAAAGAAGGATTAAGGAATTTGCGCCATGGACTCTTAATAACAACAATGCACAAAACTACACCGTGCACTTATTCTATACATATAAAAGTTTCTTATTTAGTTTCAAACCACAATTGTGGAACATTGAAGCTATTCCTCCCAGCCATAAGATTCATCTTTCAGAACTCTGGCAATTCCATTTTTCTCGGTGACTTGATAGACAAACAGTCGCCCATTGTACATGCGAAATGACTGGCCCAGTGAACTGAACTGAACTGAATATGTACACACTCGGTAACTGAATAAAATTAGGCTAAAAAGACATAAAAATTACGCAACTTTTACAGATATCCTCATAAAAGAAGCATAATAATAACACTTTCGGCAGATAATGTTTTTATTAATATTCTGATCTGTATATGATTTTCAACAAAACCAAACTTTCCTATATGTCAGTCTTATTTCTTACAACCACATAATCTTTTGGTTTGCGTTACACTTTCAATCTTGGCGAGCATCGGGGAGGAGGGGGTGTATCTGAAAACGCGTTTTTGGGCAACATCGCGTTTTCTGTATAGGCGGAGAGAATGATTGTGTACCACTGGATTACTATTCGACATTAACAGTCGCTGTGGTTGTTTGGAAAATATACATTTCCTAGTAATGATGAAGCATTCCTCAACATATTTGTCGCCGAATCAATGGTTCGTAAAATATTGAATCAATATTCAGGATACATAGCGGAAGGCGGAAGTATCGGCCATCCTATGTATCCTTGTAAGTATCCTGTTTAACAAATGATATAAATATACGTGCCATTTTTATCTTCCGAACATACGCCGAATGACAATGAAACATATCAAATATATATTACAAATTTATATATGAAACTTTCGATCAACATGAATGTCGCGGTGTTAAATTCATTTGGCATAATATTTTATGGTAAATTCCTGTCACAAAAAATAAAAGTTACATATTGGATTAAAACGTGCCCAAATGTTATGAAACTGTTATATAATCAAAATTATACAGCACGTGGAATTGATGTGATTTCAGTTTACACATGATGCTTTAGGTGTCGACTCGGTATAAATTGTTTTCTAACAAATATTTCTCATGCCAGTCATTCTTATTTGCCTACACCATCAACTAGTCGTAAATAATGAGTATAATTTAACAAGTATACAAATCCTTGCAAATGCAACGTGCATATACAGGATTACGACTTACTAATTTCACAACTAATTCAGTAGCGAAATCATATCGCGGTTGTCGATGAAGAATATTGCGCATTTAGCATCAGTTCTATCTTTGATACGGCTACATACCCGGTAAAAGAAATAATACACGTAAAAAGGGATGTAGGTTGTATACACATGCATCTGTAAAATCGTCATTTATTTTGCCAAGCATCACCTTGGCTAGCTATAAAGTTGTTGTTGCCTGTTTATTTCTTGTTTTTTGCACAGTCAATAGCTTCGGCGATTGAGAAATCACGGATGATATAATCTTCTTCGCTTTTCTAATATGAATTTATATTTTTAAATTAAACTACTAATGAATGTAGAGCAAATATTCTGGAAATGACGCAACTCAGAATGGTCGTTGTCTATCTGGAATTTTGAACCCGCTCCTCTTTAGCAAATTTTTATCACGAAAATCCGTTCCACTTAGTTACAAGCTGCGCGTTATGAAGTGTGTTCCTTTTAAATTTTCATAGTACCTAATCAGGAAAATGGATTTGGAAGGTTCTCGATTGGCGACTAGACACCGGAAAACGTATGTGTGACCCCGCTCGACAGACGGATGACCCGGTAAAGGTCATGGAGGGCTACTCACTCGGTGCGAATGACCCCAAGAGTTTGGATTAAGAATATTTTACGGGTTGGTGAATCGTAGCAGCATAATGATTAGAATAATTGTAACAGAAACTTTACATCAAAAATTGTGTTAACTATAATATATATTTGAATTAATATGATGACGATATAACTCGTTATTATCCGGGTTGAAATTTCCCACGACATACATAAAGATATGTTATGTTCAACTGACCAACCTACTGCATACAGAGTTGACTTCTTAAATACATCATATGAAACTATAAGAAAAATTACACAATATTTTAAAGCTGTAGCAAGAGGCAGGCCGTTACATTGATTTTTTTTGCGTTTCGTCACTATATTGTTTATTTATTACATTACAGAAGTCTTCCTATCAATCACGGACTGAGTTAATATTTGCACTTCAAAAACGAATACCTTTGAACTGTTCTACCATTCAAGTTGTGACGATAATGTCGTGGGTGCAAAAAGCGCTAGCCGTAAAATCCTACTAACAAAACAGGTTTTACAACATTTAGAGCGTACAAAGGCAACTAAGCTGATTTTAGAGCTGAAGTTTTACGGACTAGTCCGACCGACCCATTCATCTTACTTTGATAACATCAACAAAGCATTGTTATAGTCGCCGCTGTTTTATACATATGTAAATTGAATGAACGATTGCAGTTTATAATCATTTAAATTTTTATAATAGCTTTAATTATAATTATAACAACACTTATATTCATTCATATGTTGTTTTATGCACGAAGTGCAAGGACAGTAAGTATTTAAAACGAGTAAAAGATAATCTTTTGAAAAATTCATATTACAAAGCACTTTGTCAGTAGGTAATGAGTGCTTACATAATGTAATAAAATAATATGGTCTATCATTGAACTCAGGCCTCTTCTACAATAGGTGAGCGGTTTATATGAGTATTATTTTTTACCACTTCGCGTCAACTCATTTACAATTGAGCCTAAACTTAAAGCTACAATGAAAGTAAAAATTAAATTCAAATTATTTTATTAATGCAATTCATATTTTATTTACTTCCAATACTTTATTATTGTATCCTTCGATACGAATAAGTAATATAAAAAACAATATACCTTAAATTATTATATAAGTACCTTAAAGTTCTTCTGAAAACAGAAATTAAAATATAATTATGTAGTTTTTAGTTGGACATGATGCGGCTCATATGCACCTCCATATGGTGCGACCATGGTTAAGAAATAGGACGCTTCACGCAAGGCTATAGTTTGCGTCACTTTCCACATTATACAATATACATACGTGTCGAAACTTTTAAATTCGTTACAACAACATACTACATTAATATTTATTCACATATTTTTTGTTTTTGAATACTGGATACACGAGGTTTACTCTTCTGCAATACATTTTGGAATCTTATGTAAATAGTAGAGCTGCATAATGTTTTACAAACCTTCAACACGTAATAAATGTGAAAAACATTATTGTGAATGCGTACTGAGTGCAGGCGGGTTACTCTTTAATCCGAAAAGAAGTTCGAATTTTCGAAAGTTTCAAAAAACAATACTATTGTCTTTGGAACTAATCATTCACACCGAACTTACTCTAAGGTTACGCCAAAAGTAGAGGATTCAAACATTTTGTAAAGTATTTAAGCATTCGTAGGTATGACGTTCGAATATTCTACGTCGCTCGTGTCGGAGTGTAGAGTAACCCCTGAGTGCGGACATGCCCGGGCGCTATACGAGTGTTGCAGATACTTAATTTTGTAATACTTATCGAACAATTAAAACACGTTCGCCTATGATTTTTATGGTTTATCCTATCGGCACAACCACGGTACACAATTCGCAAAAACATACTTTTTATTTGATATTGCTAATTAGTTCACTGTGTTTGTCTTACAGCAACGCTATGACGAATTTTGAACGCAGAATATTTTTTTGATTTATTATATGTTATGATTGTTGAATGTTTCTAGTATGTTTAAGGCATGGCACATAAATTATTATCATACATCTTAGGTATGGTTTTATTATGTAAACTCGCCTGTTTGATATGTAACATCTTGTAACAAATAATGTTTGTTATTCCAAAAACATCCTCCAGAAAATTCATGGGGATTTGTAAAGTGCCCCGCAGTATAATAACCTCGTACGTTGAATAATACGCGCACTTGCCGTGTCCTTCAAATGCTTGGGTTGCGTAACACAGACGTACTGGAATACAGCCACTATAATCTACTTAATACACATCTTTATAAATTTCACTGCGCTCAATACATCAACGTGTCCAGTCTACCACAAAAAGGTGACGAAATACAAATAATAAAGACATAAATAAATTCAGTTCTAATCACAACATCAATTATAATCAAAAGCAAGTAAATTAAAATATATATCCTGATATACAAAAGTATCCTGAACGTATCTAAATAAGACTAGGTAAGAGATGGCCTCGAGCGATACGACCGTCATTTGTTAAATAGTAGTTTAGTTCAAGATTTATTTCGTGTACATAAAAAGAATACAATCAATATCTAACGAGAATACATGTCGAAATTGAAAGTGAATCGAAAGTGATATGTTAGCACCAAGCGAAGTGAAGTGAAGTCTCTACTTTGTGTGGCATACAGGCGTGTAGCTTTTGTACGTTTTTATCGCAAGACTTATGCGCTTGTAACTGTATAATGCGTTCTGTTTTGATGCAGTTGAGCTTGGCTGCATTTTAAGTCGGCCGCCGCGATATAAGTACCAAAGTTTGAAAGTAACAACGCCAACCCGAACATTTAGGTTAAGGTCTTCATAATAATTCTAGATACAATATTTAATTACGAGATATTATACTTATTTTTCTTATACAATCGTTTTTGTTGTCATAATATTTTGTAATGTGTAATACTTAATACGTATTTAATACTTTTTTATGTTTATCTCTTAACACATGGTAGACTCGACTTTAGAAACCAGCCTAATGTAATGCAGTTTATTTATAAATTGTTCGATTGTAAAAAAGCGTTGAACGACCTGTATCACACAATCGGGATGGACCGAGGACTTTTAACAAATAAATTATGTTTAGTCTGTTTATTTGTTTCTTTTTTATTACTCCTGTACTCATCATTTCAAGGTTTATGTTAAGCCTTTTCTAAGGGCGCATGCGTAAAGTCTAAGTGGCTAAAACTGATTTTTTTCTTCGTCTTCTATGCAGTAGCCCAGAAATGATGGGGTGAAAATTCGTAAAATAGCATCGCTGTAAATGCACCGAAAGATGAGAATATTAAAGGCAGTCTAGGAATAAAAAAAACGTTATATTCAAAATTATAGTCACTGAATTTTGTTCACGATAGAAATTATATCGCAGCAATTATTTTGTTGTTTAATGCCCTCGTGCCACCATTGCACTGGAAGTGGGCATTTATAGTATCAGAGCAAAACCAGGCTGAGGCGTTAGTCCACAAAATAGTACTACCTATATCGTATTCATATGAATATAAAGGAAGTACGCACGTGTGAACAAAAAACTGCTTACAATATCACACACACATGTAGTCTTTGCCAAAATTCACTCCTATTTACTATAAACTATTTATATGTAAGAGCCATGTGAAGCTATGGCATAGCTATCTAGTTCATCTGATTTGCTTGTTAATCGTGATATCTTAGAATCGATTATCAATTCGCACGATCAATGTGTGATTATAACTTATCGATTAATTAGACATACGTAATTGTACGCAGGATCAAAATTGTAATGTTACATTATATCGCATTGGAAACGCCTTTTTGAAAATATTGTCGTGTTGTTGTAGCACTGCCTATATTTCCGTACCTATATGTGTGACTTACGATTCTTTTAAAAAATAAAGCAAAAGCGCTATTTCAAATATTATAATTTAGGATGCTCGATTTGTTTTTGGGTACAATAAACAAAAGTGCTGAGGTTATTCACCATCGTTTGCGGTGTTTAAGTTAATCGTGTTGTGGGTCCATTGAGAGTCACGGATGTCACAGGTGTGAGTGGTGACGTAGGGTCGGCCGAGGGCCGGTGACGACAGTGACGCGTGCGGCTAATCACAATAATGACTAATGAGCCTGTCCTGAGTGTCCGGCCCTCTCGCAGGCACCACACACGGCGACGGACCCACCACACCACTCACACGTACAAATATTAACTTAATCCACCATCCAGGTGACACGATGTCATAAACATTATACTTTACTTTGTAGCAACTTTATCCACATAAATAATAATTCTTTAACGCGCATCCGACATGCGAGCCAATTTCCTTTATGTTTCAAACCGAGTATTATAATCGACATCCAGCACAGGCGGCCTCGATTAAAAACTACCTACGCACAATCAACACGATACTTCTATATTTAGAGGGTCATTTTAAACGGTGGAACAAACTGGTAAGTTCAAATGATACCGACGTGCCAACCGACCGAAAATTTAATGATGGATTTTTTATAATGTTTAGATCCCTAAAATAATGAATTCATTTTGCACTTGGTCTGACCTCATTCGCCATCCTTGCTGCGTTGAGCTCTGTCAAGTAAGGAGAATTCGGTAACTCGGCCTTGCAGTGGACCTCCATAAATTTAACTATCCAGTTGCACGGACCTCGGAGAGGGCCACCTGCAGGGGCCCGTATAACGGTTGATGGCATGGAGGTATAATTGTTGTATAGTTTTTGCGACATTTAGATTATCTATTAGAACTATTGGTTTGATCGGAATGGAGCGGTGCTACTCGAACCAGCAATAAATATGCATCTATAGAAATCTATAAATGTAGAAACTTGTAGAGCACGACCCCAGTTTACCCGTAAGTATAGTATTATAATATTACTACTAAATATATTTACTACTAAATATATTTCATCATCTTCACCACGTCATAATAGTTATAAATTATAGTACTAATGGTATTGTTTATATTAACGAATTTATTTTAAGACACATCTTTTATATTTTAAATTTTAGCCTGAATGATTCGACCGGTACGATCCCTGATATTTCCTATTTTCATGTATGGAATATAATCATGGACAATCCTGATCAACGAAAGAAGGATTGAGGCTTTCGAGATGTGGTGCTGGAGAGGGATGCTAAGAACTCCTTGATCTGCATGCATCCAATGCATTAACCTTGTCACAACTTAGAATAAAAAATCATATTTCTGGTACACAGTGCGCATGGGCGATGAACCGATACAAATATATTGATTGTGGTGGGAAACACCGAACGCAAAAATGTGAAAAAGTAGTTCTCCGACAAGATCGACTGATGAAGTGAAAGACTCATCGTCTTCAAAGTTCTTAATTTCCGTAAGTGATGCGCGGAATAGAAATCGATGGAGGCAGATCATCCGCTCCTGATGCAACCCTGATGCTGACATGAGGCACCGACCAGAGAGATATTTACACGTACAAAGAACATCGTCGATATGAAATAAAAAAATAAACACTGAATTCTATTATGTAACTCGGCTTTATAATATCAGATTGTTTACTAAAATCAAAGCGCAATGCGTCCGATGTTTATGACACAAGTTTGTTTGAACGTTAGCCATTACATAATATCCCGTTATGTCAAGCCATTATGACGGTAAAGTTCTCTGCAGAATTTGGTAAACGACATTTAAAATCACAATTAAAAGCTTTAAAGTAGTGATAAATAATCACTACTCCTTCCTTCCTTTACTCAAAGCATAAAAATAGACTGCAACTGTGATTTTAACTTAGGTTAGAATTCCGCGTAAAATAATTTGACGTTATTTTTTCTTTAGTAGGTACTTAAATATATAACTAATACATGTAACTGAATCTTAAAGCTGCCTCGATGTTCACACATATTTAATAATTAAATGAAAAAGATAACATTAACGACGCGCTCATTTTCCTCAACACTGTGAATTCCCCGTTTTTTTTTTATAATATGTCATATGTAATCCCCCACATAATTACAGTGGATGGGGTGTATTTATGGCGTCAACGTCGCGTAGGTGCCAACCAGGAAGTGAGCATGTCACTTCCGGTAATATCCGCGTGAAGCCGTGCTGTTAAGTAAACACTGCTATCATGACATGTAACTTAAGGCATAATTAACGACACACGCATGCAGCTATTTCTATTTATAAAAACAATCCGTATTACATGGAGAATATGAATTATTTTCCAGTGATATGTAATTATTTTTTAGATGGAGGCAAAGATTTTCATGGCGGCTGTTTGTAATGTCGGTGCTAAAATTATTTTTTTCGTAGTGTAATTAGCAGGCCAGGTGCCTAATGTTTGTCACAAATAACCCCATGTCGAAATGAGTTTTGCTCTAAGATTATAAGATTTTTTATAATAATAATTCGTCGCTTATAATGTATGGTATCTTTCGCGGCAGTGCGGGGAGGTTTAAAGGCACCTAAAGGATCATATACAAAGCTTAACTTACATCATCTTACTCAAAGTCAACCCCAAATAAGTGGGTAAGACAAAGTCAGATAAATAAGTATAGATAGGTACCATTGCATGGGTTTTAGAAAGATCTTACGAAGATGGAAATCCACTATGTTCAAAACCTTACCAAATATTAAATTTACAATGTGGATGTGTGAATTTTCCTTTATATTTGGAAAGCCCATACAAATACATAAAAGTAAAAACATCAAACCAAAGCCATCGTTATATTTGATCACAATATGTGAACTGTATTTCCCACGTACAGTTTATCGTATGACAGCGATGGACAAACAATTCCAACAGTAAAAATATGCTACGATGCGAAGACAGAAGACGCATTATAATGGCATAAACAGTGACATCTCGATATAATGTAGGGAGATAATAACACAACAAAACAGTCTAACATGACATTCATGCGGAACGTTGTCTTCTTTATGTGCCGGAGTCACGGATGGTTAAGACCCAAGCAAAAAATCAATCACGCCATTCAGATGTGGACCTACTACACTGAAAATGCCTACAATGTGTCATACCTTAGCCCGATATATAAAAAAGATACGATAAACTTATGGCTAATGAGCAAGATGAAACAAGAAAGAATAGAGGAAGAGATAGTGCAAATACAAAACAATGAGCAGTGTGTAACATTTATGAATTAACTTTATATTCGTTCGTGAAAGCCTACATGACTAAGGAATACTATTACTCTATACATACACAATTTTAAAACCTATTTTAGTTACCGAATGTTTTGTCTTTTTCGAACGACTTTTTGATTCAGTTTGAACGAAGAAGACAGAACATTCGATAAGTAAAATAGGTTAAACTTATATCAGAGATTTCGGAGTCTCAGCAAGCACAACGAAATTTTCACAACGGACATTGCTGAAAACCGAGGAATTTAAGGTATTATAATTTATGAAAATTATAATATTGGAGTATAAACAAAGCGTTGAATATACTATAAATAGCATATAATGCAAATGAATGGCAGATTTGATGATCGCTTATCACGTCATTCACCTCGAAAGTTAACCAGCTAATGTATTATATTATAATTAATTAAAGTGTTTACTACAAATTTTTGCTATCATTTACAAAGTAAGATGAGTTTTAGTTTCGGTTTATATCGCAATTTGCGTCACACAACACGCGACTCGCCGTCACGATGTGAGATAGCCTTGTTTCGCACCAACATTAATTTTTTTATTAGATCCACACTACATTATGTATCTTATTGGTGATATTACTCATTGAGGCAAGATCTTAAAATTAATTTGTAGTAAGAGAATATTATTTTTATTGGCGAAAATAATTATACCCATATTAATATCTGACTATAGGTTACGTACCATGCACATGTAAATATATTCGATTTCAAACAAATACGACAACGAGCACAATTTTTATTAGTTATTACTCTCTCTGCTCTCATATCCCGTTAAATCGATTCTGTGGTTTATTACGCCCTAATACTTGGTGTATAATTTTACTATCGTCCGCTTGTTGACGTAAGTTATCGAATCGTATTTTTTTTTTTGGATAGTTCAGATTAATCATATCTGTATTAAACCACACCCATCCTGAGAGCAGAATCCTGAATTCACCGGTGTAGGTAAGTTGCAACTAAATAAAAATGCCATAGACACAATTTCCTCTAAATAAGAGCTAGTAGATTAATACGAAAAACATGTTTTCCCGGACTGAATAATATTCCAACAAATTACAGAAATGACGTCAAGCAAACAGCCATTCCTGAAAATATGAGCCAAATTATTCTGACCTGCTGATATGTAGCAGCGTTCCCGCGCATAATGCTAGCGTGAAATAATCTTATATAAAAAGTTAAATTCATGATAAGGCCCTAAGTACGTTTGATTGTGACATAAACCAGCAGCCGTCACGCGAGAGGGGATCCTGTACCTTAACGTAATAAGCCCGATAGTATATTAACCCGAGTCCAACAAACAGCGGACTCTGCGTGACCTTAAGTACCTACGCATCCGTGAATGTACGTTAATATCAAAGAACGTATTCTGTTCCCAATGACGGTTTGGAATCCATGTAACTTATACAACAATAACGTCAATACATACTGAGAAGACAACATCAAGGGTTATCTCGTGTTTACATAAACGCATTTATAAAAGAAACATGCAGATCTATTTTTGTATAGAGTAATTCTTATCTGCACGCGTCAAATGATCACACCACATTATTACAACAATTGCCTCGGCGCGGCGGTTTATGATGAAACAAATGTATTCAGTGGTAATTGATAAAGCTTCCAAATTTATTTTGGAAGTAATTTAGCATTGTTCTTCCCGTAACTGTTGAATATTTTTTGTATTTATCAAAATATACTAAATAACAGCTTTACATATGAAAGGTACTTAATGCAGTCTTTTTTTGGTGGAGAAAGCTGACAAGTTCCCTTTGGGTTACCTCTGAGGATGTCAAAGGTTAAGTTAGTGTCACTGGTCTTCTAACCCGGCACGCTACGAATAATAAGGCCGCGCCGGGTCTCTAAAAAATTCTAAGATTTAATGCTGTCTGAGAAAATACATACAAGAATACTGCGTCATTCAATTAGTGCAACTAAAGTCTATCAATGAACGAAAAGCAAAACAATATCACGACTCATAGTAATTGATTGCTTAGTACTAGTAACTAAAGGAATAACTTAGAATAGTAAGATCTTTTATTGCGTTGTATGCGCAATGCTATGCGGAGAGTAATAAATAGTAACGAGTGCCTAATGTTTGCGAAGGTTGGTAAGTTCCTTAGTTATATTTGCTAACTCCGGCCGCCGTCTTTATAATTCCGCCGCAAAAACAAAGAAACATATTTATGAGTGAGCACGTGACTTCGCCGGTGAAAGTGGAACGAATGCTAATTTCCTTTGTATTTAAAGCTGAGTTTCTACAAAGGAAATCAATATTGTAATAAGATGCTTCGATTTATAAGTAGATCGTACGCTGCAATCCCTTTGCTTATACGTTTTTAAGTCTAAGGTAAATGAACGCCGAATCAGGGCGGAATTATGGTGAGTACAGTCTGGTGTTACGACCCGTAACAGAGGTATCCTTTACGCTAGTTTTACGGCTGACGGCTCGTCCATTGAATTCTAAGTGCGGACTTTTGTAAGCATGAAAGAATATATACAGCAACTGTAATTCTGATTGTTTCTTGCGGCTAAAAACGTAAGTACGTACGTACGTAAACCAAACTGAAAATCACATTCAGAGTAACAAGGTTTGATACGAAACAAACGAATGTATATCAATTCTACGTTTTTTATTCAGAGTACGTGTCTTCACACGCGCTTATGGGAAATTTTCCACTCTGTATAGTAAAAGCTGCATATAATATCATTTTAATTATTAATTTTAAAATGTTACCACAATTTTTTTACATTACTGAGTGGACGCGTTACATATCTAAAAAAAAACAATTTAAATATAACTAAAGTTATCGTTAATAAACTAACTACATAGTACATGTTCTTTTAAATGAACTAGAAGATCCTGGACACATGCGTTTTTTTATTCATGAAATTAGCCCAACGGTATATAAAAGAACAACATAATATCTTTAAGTATATTTTACGATAGGATGCGAAGTTGTTATGTTAGTACGAGTGTATAACGTAGTTAATTAGTAAGTTTATAAGGCGACTTATAAAATATATTCATAGATAAATTAGAACTAAAGTGGCCACTGCATTTATTAACATAATATATTGAGATACAGCTGATACGATCCTAACGTCATAACGTACCACGCTAGACGCAGGCCGCTATACTATAGATCAAAATATAATTAAAATAATCTCATCAAGACACATTCAGGTCGTGTAAGACGTGTTTAATATATTTATCTTAATTAAATGTCTTACGCAAGTCGGTCAGTGAAATATGAACATGGAGGGTTGTCGGTTGTCGGTGAATACGAACGTCACCTTGGCATTGGGTCTGGCAATAGTGTGAACCTGTTTTGCTTCAGAACTGCTGGCAGCCTTGCTCGTTAATTGTTCAGGTAAATAATAAAACCTCGTATCGGCCTCTCCTTACATCGTATCACGCCGAAGAAAACATTTGCTCAAGTATTTTGGAGCTGTGTATTTAAAAGGTCACGAATGACGTTTACATTGCATATTTATTAAGTGTAACACACCGATTGTATACGTATTGCTAAAACGTGTTTTTTCGCGGACTTTTTAATATTCGGCAAGATTTTAACGCGTATACTAAAAATATTAATAGCTGAAGGATACTATGTCAACCTGTTTGCTCTGAATCAGCCCATATACGTCCCACTTGCAGGGCGCCAATCCTTTACAATCGAGAGTACGTTTGAGAGTGGTTAGGCCAAATAGACCACCACGTGTAGTGCGTGTTGGTGGACTTTATATACGATATAAATTCTTACAAACCGCTATAGTATACAGGTTTCCTCACGATGTTTTCATTTGCCTTCATAGTGCGAAGTGATTGACTATCAATATACACATTATTCCGAAAACGGGTGTAGCTTGGGATTTGATTCCGCGATCACCGTGAACATGTTGACGCGTCTGGTCTCTTTACCAACAAGCCACCACCCATTACTTGCTAGTCGCTAATAAATAAAATCCGTACGTTTGTTCAACCTAACAAACATATTCCTAACATACTTGTGAGATGTGCTACAGTTCTATATAGAGATGTAATGCTATTTTTAATTAATTTCGTCATATGGGTGTACTTATTGTTGGTTCAGTGTCAGTTGCAATGTTTAACTTTCAATAAATTCTGGTTTGTATATTTGGTATGCTTGGAATGGATCTAGTAGTGATAGTGTCGATCTCAAGATTTTGAATTACACGAATATTATATTTATTTTATACGGAGACGAAAGTAACAGGGGAGAAACGTAGCATATGAATTTATGAAAATATATGGTAATTACACTGATAGTATCTAAAAGTCTGATTAAAAATGAATATAATGGATAAACGCTAGCAATTAATGTATAAAACATCTGATTGACATCTATTAGATGTGAATCTAAAATGAATTTGGAAAGACACTTTAAATTAGACTAATAAATTTACAGTTAATATATTTACACTAACGTTCAAATTAATGAAAGAAAGACGAAACAATAACAAATAACTTGATTAATTAGAATTCTCAGTTAGGACCTAGATGAGACTATAGAATCACAAAATATATCTATACTAGCGGCCCGGCCCAGCTTCGCCCGGGTACAAATAGATTTCTGTACAATAATATGTACGTATTATACATATAAACCTTCCTCTTGAATCACTCTATCTATAAAAAAACCGCATTAAAATCCGTTACGTAGTTTTAAAGATTTAAGCATACAAAGGGACATAGGGACAGAGGAAGCGACTTTGTTTTATACTATGTAGTGATTATGGCGAATGTAGTTGGCAAACGACAGCATTCGAGCAACACGTAAATGATATCCTAGATTTTTGCATCTGTAAGGTAAAAAGAAAGCTTTTCCAAACGACACATACCTACTTATATGACACATAATTAAATGTGAATATAATTTGAAACAAATCTTGAGTTTTCATATAAAATGTGTAGAAACTTTTTCCCTGACCTAATATTCACACGCTTGAAGAAGCGCGTTAATTTTAAAATATATTTTTATGGCATCCTTTATTACGTAAGCATTTTTTATTATTTTATGATAAACTCTGGTAAATAAAATACTAACACGATAATTATTTTTGCAAATGAACCCGTTGTATTTTTAATTATGCATTCCAAAATTGCTCAAATTATAATAATTAAATATTAAATGTATAGTGTCGGAAAGAATTTTAAGTTTACCTACTACAAAACTAAAACTTCATATTCCTAAAGTCTCTGTAAAATTTTGTATAGCGCCTCCTACCGAGGCCTATGAAGAACTATATTATAAAACTTGTTGAAGTTGTCTTACAATAACATTTCAAGCTCGTAATAATAAGTATTCCACGTGGTACATCCGGCGAAGATGTGGAGGCTGAGGGATTCTATATGCTAAGGACTTGCATAATCGCGTATTGGGTAATCTCAGAGACTATTTCCTTTACATCCATCCATCCATCCATCAGCCAAAGGAAGTCCACTGCTGAACATAGGCCTCCCCCAATGATTTCCACAGAGACCTGTTGGAGGCAGCCTGCATCCAGCGACGTCCCGCGACCTTTACCAGGTCGTCGGACTATCTTGTGGGTGGACGTCCTACGCTGTACTTTCCGCTACGCGGCCTCCATTCGAGCACTTTCCGACCCCATCGGTCATCAGATCTCCGCGCGATTTCCTTTACACCGACGTGGATATGCATAGGGTTGTGGTTATTGTGAAGTGACCCCGTTTTCCTCGGTAAATGAGAAATGGCGGAAACCACAATTGTTGGGCATTATCGTTTGGGAAGAAATATGAAAAAGATCAAAGAGCAGCATGGTCGGTTCTATCGAGCCCTCCACAGATCTTATATGGTCCGGCTTGCATCTGTATCTTGGCTTCATTTCGGACCCTCTTAGGGGAAACTGAGGGTTTTGTGTTTGCAGTTATGAACGAAGATATTAAGACGAACAACTATAGGACATCCTGAAGGACGGTACAGTCGACATCTGTCGGGCATGCCACCGTCCTGGCGAGTCAGTCAGGCATGTCATTTCCGGTGATTCGTATCTTGGTAATAGCGAGTATTTGCATATACACAACTTTGTGGCCAAGATCGTCATTCCGCATGACGACAACCTCGGTGAGGCCGAAAAAGAAAATAAGTCAAAATATATCCTCGCCACTTAGGAACCCCAATCCTAACCAACAACGGTGACTTGAGTCTCGCTACCAAAAGGTTTATTTATACTTCTACTTTTTTTGTAATATGCAATCCACATAAAAATGTTTGAAAGGACATATACAGAAAACTAATAAAACCTAAATATGATGTTAAATCATTGTAATGTTTATTACTTTAGGTACCACATTTTAGCAGTAGATAGCATTCATAATGAGACAGTGCCATCTCTAGTTTAGTTAACAGTGTCACGCGGTGCGAGCGAGCGGAAGTAGCTTGTAGGCGGAAAGCCACTTGCCCCCGGGTGTTATCGACATTCGGCACCGGACGCCGGCTTCCACACCATGCGCTCCACGGCTATCGAGTATCCAGCTGTCGCGCATTTGATTACAACTGACAACTGAAGCTGATACGATCTCGACAAACGGAACAAATAACGTTCATTCTTGACTAGACAATGTTATATGCAAATTGTAAAATAATATGCAAATAAGGGCCACTTGTGCTCACAATTACATCAATGCTAAAACTGGAAAATATGTCATAATAATATATATTTTTCATGCCTTCGTATATTTTAACAATTAAGTGCCTATTAAAGATAATAAAAAAAACTATGAGATATAATATTCAAAATACCTCGAACTGATCATATAGTTCATATAATTTTATCAGACCAGTAATTTTAACAGAGGCGTTATGTTCTTCTATGTTTGAGGTCTCAAATAGATTATTATTTAAGCAAACATCCTTGAGTCATTAAAATAATTTAATTATAATAATACAGTCCTATTAACAAGTTCGAAACATCACGTTTCTGTAATTAGTGTTTATAAAAGAAAAAAGAGCGTCGAGTTTGTAAAGCTGGTCATAAAACATTTAAATCTAAGCACACTTGTATAGTTGCTGAGGATGATGTAAATAACGTTAAGGGCATACAATCTACGCATTGTGTAATAGTATAATAATCTGAAAGCAAACGTGCTTCATAAAAATTGTACCAAGGTAGCCATAGTTAGCAAGGTTAACTGAGAGGAGACTGCGATATAATGTACAATTCTAATCCCATTTATTGTAATGAGTTATCTCTACATTTATAACAGCTTGAGGAAAATTATACCCGCAATGCCGGACCGTGTTACTTTAACGGCGATTTTACTACAGTTTGCAAAATGACAACATTCGAAACAAAGAAACTGAATGCAAAAATATATTCAGAACGTCCAATGAATAACAAACTGTATGAAAAGTAAGCGGTGATAAAACTCAACAAGGAAAATGTGCAGCGTAAAAAGTGCATTCAAACGCTTACTTTGTCCTTAGAAGATAGGCGCTTCAAGTCGATCAGTTTGTGGTACTGTCGCAGCGCACGCATGTACAATTTGACGGGAAGCTGAGCGGGGAGCGCGACGGGCTCGGCCGCGCGTCCCGTGGGTCCCGTGTGTCCCGTGCGCCCCGTGCGGGACGCCACCCCCGCGCCGCTCATCGCAGACCACCAGCGCAACACACTAACACACTCGTTCTTTATTCATAAACACGAAACTGAACCGCCATAAAGACGAGCGCCAATCGCGCGTCCGAAGTGAACGTACGTTCCACACGACACTGACGTAGGAGGTACCGAGCGCCGCGCGCATGCGATTGCGGACCGACATGCGGTTCTTGCAAAAAAGAAACTACGGCTGGCCCACGCTTGAGTTACTTTCCCTACGATCATGCGCGCGTACGACGACCTGACACGCTTTTACTACTACACTGCGGCCACTTGCACTGCGCACTGTTCATTAACGCCCGCGCGAGCCGCCCCGGATGTTCAAAACTAGAGCTTTCGAGAAAGCTACTACCGGCGCATCGACCACCAGCATCGGTGACATTATTTGATCCTCTTTTATCTGGACTGCTTTAAAACGTGTGTTGTTTTGGGAAAAAATGTCATTCGTTTTACGAACATTAGAAATTACTTTATGATAAGAACAAAATCAAATACGCATGTGGGTAATTTTATTTGAAACGAACATTATCCATTGCGCTTATGAGGTCTGGAAGGAGGGCAATCGAATAATAATAACTCATAACTGTTGCGTTAAATGTTACTTCAGTGTCTCAATTGGTCATGTCGACAATACAAATAAAACAGCTAAACACATGACATTGGATAATAACCGCAGCGTTTTAAGGACACAGTATAGAAAATTTAGCGTGGGAGAAGTACTTAATAACGATATCATGAAGTGGTTATCTGACAATCTCACTGACCGAACCAAAAGGCATAGCAAACTTGCTTCTTTCACGGCAACGTTCTATGTGACAGATACCGCTCGGCACAATGATAGAGCCGTCCCGATCTTGCTGTTGGCATTCCTGTGTACAATGTAACTCTAGCAAAAATATTAATATTACAACTGACGATCATACAAGAAGTCCTAAATAAATTAGATATTTTTCATTATTTGACGCAGTTTTTTTTCATAAACTCTACCTAAATATTGAATCTTCTTACTTTAGGTATAAGTTGAAGTTTATACAAATACAAAATATTGCAAATACAAAACCAACCGCTCTCTCACAAACGAACATATGTTCATAAATCAATTTTTATTGCTTTATTCAAATAGATTCTGGGCTTACATGACGCCCCATGACGCAAATGGAGGAAAATTTCTAGAACTGATTCCGGGTAATCCCGAATGTGTAACAAATAACTTGCATGAAATCCCTTGAGGTTAATTCATACTGAGACACGTTATCTATGATAGGAACAGTGAACTAATGGGGATGAAATAAATGCGAATGTATAACACGCTATGTAAACGGGTGAAACCGAGTGCGTGGAATGAGGATGGATGGTGTCACGCCAGCCACGCAGGATAATTGAATTGATTATGTATTGTAATTGAACGGAAAGATGACTAAACAATGTATAATAGTCGTCGCGCTAATGGTACCTATACTCTCTTGTGCCTCTGCCATATTTATTCTCAGAGTCCGTTTAATGACTAATGACGCGTTAGTCGGCGGTGGGTTAACAGCACTGATTCATTTTATAATGGTTTTCAAATGTGTTGTTATACAGAGTTATTTACAAGATATTCTTACAGTCTCAGTTACCTAACTGCATTGTTTTCGGAATAATTACTGCGTCATATGAACTTTACACACGTGCGAAACTTCCCAAATTACCTATTGTGTCGCACAAAGTAGGAAAACTCGTGTGACTTAAAAGAGATTTCAGTCTCCGAGATCTCTGATTTGATGAATACGAGCATGAGTATAAACTTAATCCTCAATTTTGTTTCTCTACATATATTGTATATCACCAACATAATTATGAGAAGTGAGCGTGTTATAACACGCAGCAACAGCATACCGGCAGTGGCAGCACCGGAGGTGCGTTTTTGAACACCGTCAATTAAGATCATTTAACTTGTTTATTAGGAAACGGATTAAAAAAATCTACCTGAATACGATTTTGCAAAATGTTATATTTCGGAATAAATTATTAAAAAAATTTAGTCAACATCCTTATTGAACGTTGTTCATTAATTTTCGATACTATTCTATTCTTGTAACTACCTGCATAAATTTACAAAATATTTTGTATTATAGCTCGGGAAATATTTATTAGTTCATTGAAATATTAAATATCGTAGGACTTCAATGGTTGCAGGCAATCCCCAACAAAACCACGGTGAAAATCTTGGGGCAACGAGTCTTAAGCACTGGGCTATGTTATACGGATTATATTATGATCATTTTATTTTTGTATATTATTTACATTATTTATATATTATTGTTTTAAAGATTTTATGTTATCTGTCATCATAAAGTAGAAGACAAATCAATATTTTTGAAGAATTGCCAATAAAAATATTCGGTTATTTGCTCGGATGGCGCTATCAATACTTTGGATACTTTTATCAGCTCGCACAATTTATAGGTCAAACAACACGATAAACATTGATTTCCTTCTTTAGCAAAATGTATATTTTCTACCTGCTCTTATTACACAATTTGTCACAAGGAAGGCGGAGCAATTGTTTTCATAATCCAGGAAACTTTTGATTTTACGATGCACTCACAAAAATGTATATTTAAGTATCTAGGTACCTACATACGTGTACTTCAATGGGATTATAATGGAACTGAGCACTGGGTAATCCACATGGTGTTGTTTGGTTTTGCTACTGTCCATGAGCGGTCCGCGGTCGTATCGCTTCCCATTAGGTGAATGGCATACTAGTCTCGCCATTCATTGCATTAAAAAAGTGTATCCATGAGATATTTTCTCTTGTTAGTCAACGATCAACACAGGACAGTGCTGATAGGGTTTTAGCCATTGATCTGACATATCATCTTTGGTAGATTTATACTATTGAATAGCTTTGCGCTTGACATTTTAACGACCTTATTCATAGACAGTTTAAAACCTATTTTAGCTATTGAATGTTTCGTCTCTTATTCAGTTTCAAGCAAAGAACCTGGTGGTAGGTCTCTCATATGTGAAAGACCGACTGTGGAGGTACCACCGCAATGTCTATTTCTGCCGCCAAATAGTAGTGTAAATGCACTGTTGTCTTTTGGATTGAAGGACATTGTAGCCAGAGTAACTACTAGACATATTGAGGCTTCACATCTTGTGTCTCAGGATGGCGAGCGCAGTGGAACGCCAAGCTTTGCTTTGTAATTCAATGCAATGGTTTTACTAAGGCGAACAGCATGCTCGTCTTGCCATTCAATGCAATAAAAAAGAAGACACAATATACGATAATTTTAATAGGTTTCAAAACTGTCTATGAAAAAGATCCCAAGTATTAGGATATGGTAGTCATCTACTACTATCTAGTCTGTACTACAATAGACATCGGTTCATTCATTGAGTTTGTTTGTTTGTTCAATCATTGAGTTTGTTTTACATATGACTACATATTTCTTATTGCTTAAATATACCCAACATGCAACGGCCAAGTAACAATGGTAATTACAAATTAAATGTATTTCTTTCACATAAGAACCAACAAATAAAATATAAAAAGGACATATTTACTTGGTTTATTTTGTTATTTACAGCTGAACTAACGCTCTGAACTCCTTAATGAATATTAAAGCGACATAAATTTGTTTATTTGAGTTGTCGTTTCAGTTCTATTATTAGTAGGACAGATAATATCGATTCCATTAAGAAATACTCCTTCACGCTAATTACTACTTTATGTTCGCAGTTATCGCATTTGTATTGACGTAAATGCATTTAAAACGTAGAAGCGTCACTTTATTTTCTAATCTGTCTTTTTTTGTAAAACTCTGTCATATAAAATTTTCATTTTCATTTTCATTCATTGACTGCCAGAATTGGGAATTGTGAGATAGAACTGGCATGACGAAAAACTAGCAAGTTTTTGCGAATATTTGTCTTCACTTATTAAGAATGAGAATTCAGTACATTCAATACATTATTTCTAAATAAAACAATAAATATTTAGGATGTAAGATCTCCCTTTTTTGCCAAACAAAAAGTTGTTAAGGCCCTTTTAGGAAAGTCGGATTTAGAGAGCCGATATCTAAAGACGATGTTAATAAAAATGAATGAAACATAGTCCAAAATATTAATTCGATTAGATATAAATATAGACATAATTGTTATCCAAATCATTGAACATAAGTTCACACAAAAAGTGACCACAATCCAGTGTAAACAATACCCAATGTTGCATCAGGTAAGAGTATTAATTAATTCATAACCTCTCAGTAATTAAGTGTGGCACCTATCGCGTTCTCCCGATAACTTATAATTCAACAAATATCCACAATAATGAAGGAATAAAAAATATATAAAAAATTATGTTAGGTACGTGACTTACGCGTGATATTTAGTAGTTCCACAAAACACGTTATTTTAATTGAAAAATGTGGTTTAAAGTAACATTATAAATCATTATAACACATAATAAACAATATTGACCAACGCGAAGGTTTTCTATTATAAACAAACAACTTAGCATTACCGTGTGATTTGACATTTTATATACCATACATCAATCAGACATACCGGACATTAACACGAAAAGGAAAACAAATGAAATAAACAATTGATCCAAATGCCAATCAAAAGTGATCCATACGATTTAATAAACAACATGTAAGTCCTATTTTAACTGGAACTAAGCGCACATTGACGTCATATCGGAACAGTAATTGACCCAATTAGGTATTAAAATAGTAGTATTAGTACATAGCAATACTAGTTCGGAATGCAATCACATTAAAACTAAAACATCGAAAGGCATCATTCACTTACTTGCGGCCAAATTTCTTCCGTCAACATAACCTCTAAAGCTCGCGTGTCCGCATCGAACCGTCAATGAAAGAGTCACAACCGGGACACAAATGTTGTTATCTTTTTGTATATCGTTCCAATTTATTTTGGATTCTTAATTCAAACACAACACTTTAATATTCAGTATTTAAATTGCTCGCCGCTCAAGCTGAGTCATTTACAACCCGGCTGTCCTCTCCCTTCCTCACCGACATCCCATACTCCTGCTCGGCTCGTTATAACGGTTATTCTTATTATAGACCTGCGCAGCGTGTACGTATGTTTACTCGCCAACAATTGCGCTAAATTGAGCAGTAAACTTATTGATATAATGTCTATATTTGAATAACGGTGAAATACACACCCTTATAGAAAAATGCGATGCCAGAATTAAATTTCGGCGCATAGTATCTGATATGCGCGATACAATTATGATACATTTGAATGTAATATTTTATTAAGCGATATGCATTTTGAGATTTGAATTTATCATGACAAACAAAATATTAAAAAAAGGATGTATGATATCATAATAATCTAACTTTACTAGATATTAATTAACTAGCTATTAGTCGCTTTATGCAGGTATTTTTATTTGACGTTATATTTGCATTATAATATTATATATTTACATATTGTGTTAATTTCATCCCACTTTAAATATGTACTTAAAACTGTCAGCTAAATATCACAGACACCATCATCATTGAATAATCCCTTTTTAATTACAGTTAGATTGTTTTCGTTGTTAAATTTTACTTCGAAGCAATGTTCGAGTAGGATTGAATACATAATAATTATTCATTGTATTTAATTTCTATTGTTATTTTGTAATAAGTTACATTCAAAAAGAGGTTTTCACATCATGGATAAGAAAAAGTAGACACAGTACATTCTGTAAATAAAAGTCTAAAGAGAACTTCTTTGTTTTTATATACTGGCCAAGGGCTTGTAATACTCGTAGAATGAACGCAGTGTTGTCTCCGCCGAAAATAATACATATTGAGACAAAAAAATAATAATAATCGGTTTTTCATCAATTTTCGCAGATAAAACTCAGGAAATATAATTCATATTTTACGGGTATACACAAATGTATGCGAGAAGGTATTTTAAGTGACATTTATTGTGTAACTCTTGAAAGTATACGTTTCTTGAAGTACAGTATGTGTACTGCCGAAGCAAGTACACTGTTTTCTCTTTTAAAATCCTTAATTTCTCCATACCTTGTCCCATGTCTCTGACGCATATCACACCATTTATTGCACAAAGAATATATAGCACTTGTAATTAATATAGACACCATTTCGAAGAGTGTAGTTTACGTAATAAAAGTTTGTATATATAATAAAATAATACAACCATCACCTTGTGTAAATGAAGCAGTCAGTCGAGCAGATATTTAAATGTCTTTCATATTTATGATACGCTGTTTACAGACCACAACAGTTTACTTGGTGGCCCTTTGATTCTTAGTTTGCATTTGTGTTTGTTTATTCTCATTGTCAAGTCATTACCTATATTTCAAATGTAAGCTTATCTATTTTTCATTTTTATTTCTTTCCTAGTGAGATAGACACAAATAGATAACAGAAAACCAACGCAATATAGTAAAGTCATTGGGTATAAGGACGATATGAAGCTAGTCTGGATAAAACCTATATCTGTGGCAGATCAATCTGAATTTTAAAATAACTATTTCATAATAATAAATAGTGTAAATATAAATATTATAAAATCGTGCTCTATCCGGGTGCGATTCAATAATCATTGCCGAGTAAATCGTTTTTAAGCGGCTACTTCTAAAACAAATATCGGTGCTGACTATATTTATACATATTCCGACCTCAGCCATATGCCCTTGAATTGTTTTTGAATTTTTGACCTTATAAACCTACATAATTAAGAGCATCCGAGTGCTGTTAGCATTGAGTGCTAAACACAAACAAACAGATCTTGATGTAACGGCATATAAAAAACTCTGTGGATAGAATAAATATAAAGATTTCTTATATACCGAAATTGAAAACTACGTTGACAAGAAAAGAATCGGGCAATTGCAAAGCCATCATCTATATTTTATAGTTTCTTAACACACCGTTGTTTTGTTAATAATATGAATGCGTCCGCCAAATACTTTCAACTTATGGCTTATTGTTCATATATTATGTAGAAAAAAACCACCGAGCAAGTTAATATCTACGACTACAGCGTCATATATTTTTTCTTCTGTGCATTCATGTATGATCGTTATCTTGTTTAATATGCAAAGGAATTACTACATGTTTTATGCATTTAATAGCTAATGTGAATATTTCGATATGACGTCTGTTGGCACTCAGTTTTTAACTCTCAGTAATATTGAGTTCTTTTGTAACGGAAAAAATATACTAATGTCAAATAACAACTTTTAATCAATGGTTTTTTAGATTTACGCGAATATTACACATTGAAAATAAATTATTTTTACGGATTTTATTTTGTTGAATTTTTCCTTTATTTTTACTTCCCAAAATTACAGAAGATCCGTAAAAATAGTTTTATTTCAAATGTAAATCAGTTTTTAAAAATCGTTGTACTACTATAACCTCTTCAATATAAGTTCATTAAAATGAGTAACGCTTAACATTAGTTATGATGTTGATTAATAGGCAACATTTGTTAACAAATAATTAATTTTAGAAATATCTAAACTTTTTGAAAAATGAACATAATTGAACTGATAATTACATATATCTATCTCCACCTACGTGCCGAAAATTTAATACTAAACTGTTAAGAAAATATTCAATAAAATATACCCTACTCCTCATCAGAAAAATCGAAACACTTCCGTTTTTTTTCTGTCCTAATTTAACATAAAAGAGTTTTCGTTCCATGAAAAAAATCACATGATTGTATAGCTGGCAGTTTGGCCATTACAGTGGTAAGCGAACATTCAAAATTAGAATTTAATTTGTTTATCCTAAAATGAAGTTAATCACTGGTTTGAGACAAATGTGAGTTTAGAGTTTGAGAAAACAAAAATTAGTGCTTATCTTAAATTATTTTGTTCTTTATTTATTTACTGTGTCACTAAGGACGCCTGAAAATTATTTTTCTTGTTGTAAAACATGTGGATACTTTGCCCGCAGAAGCCCCCCAAGTGCTGGATTCTGAACTTGTGGCTTAAGATTGCATCCAAGCCTGTCGTCTGTTCATAAAGTCTACAAACATTATCGAGAGACTGATTTGTTCACACGCCATTCAGGATCTGGCAGGAATCGGGTCACTTCTGAGCTATATGATGGATTAATAATTGTAACAACTTCTTTACGAAATCGAAGCCTAAACGCTTTTCAACTGCAGCAGCAGCTTCATGTTGTACGTAGTGTGGCTTTAAGTGACTCTACAATTACAAGAAGGTTGAAGGAACGTGGACTGGTACCACACAAACCAGAAAAAGAGCCGAAATTAAAGCAGACCAGCGAAGAGCGCGCCTCACGCACGCAAGCACATAAATTGCTCATACCTCCAGTGTAACAAAGTCCTCTTTTCTGATGAGTGTAGAATGATGCTGTATGGTAACGTCAGAAGGAACAAGGTCTACAGAAGATATGGACAACACTTAGCATAATACTGCATTGAAGAAAAGGTTAGCTTTGGCGGCGGTTCGTGGACGATTTGTGGAGGAATCAGCGCCGACGCGATGGTAAGAAAGCTTTAAGGTGTTTCGATTTTTCTGATGAAAAGTTTATTTATAGCAATTAAGACTCGTATAAAAACGGGAGTTCATTGCAATGTTTTTATATAAAGTCTGTTATTTCAATACATTTACACAAATGTGACGTTAAAGAATACGTCAATGGCGGCTGACAACGGATAATAACCACTACCATATTTAATATGCAGATAAAAAAGAAAGCCGTATCGCGAAATAACGCTGCGAAGTAAAAACACATAATATTTACTCTAGATTCTTCTCGTTTTTATAATTTATTTCATCTAATGTGTTCTTTTTTTCTTTTTCTTTTTCATAAAACGTAAATATTTCTTGAATCAGACCTGCAACGTATGTAGTTTCACAAAAGATAAGTTCAGTATTGCCCCCAACATTAAAGTAAATATTATATTTAGCTAGACTTCTAAGAATTTGAATTTTTGACAGCCTCCGTGGCACAGGCGGTTAGACGCCGCCTGTGAAACGAGAGGCCGCGGGTTCGATCCCCGCACCGAGAGAAATGTTTGTGCGGCCCACAAATATTTCTTTCGGGTCTGGGTGTTTGTGAGACCGAAAAGTCTCTCGTAGTTCCCGATACCCATGACACAAGACTCGATCTTAGTGTGGGGTCAGGACTATGTCTGTGACTGTTGGGTATTATTTATTTATTTATTTAATTTAGATGAATAAAGTTCTTATTTGGGTATTTTGAAGCTGATTATAATTATATATCGATTCAAATAGTTTGGGACTAAAGTATGATGGCAATAACCATCTTCATTAAGCAACAATACAGCACAATTTTATACTCTAGAATAAATGAGGCTATTTAAGCTAAAAGGCCGGTTACCGTGACGTTCTGGTCTCCTCCGGAGTATAAAAAGGGAAACAAAAAGAATTATTTCATTAATCTTTATGTTTTAGCAACTATTTACGTCACTTAAAAAAATAATTAATATCACGAAAGTTATTTAGTTTTGATCAATTTATCTAAAACACGAATATCGAACATCGTCTTTATTACTATTATCATTATTAAATTGTAGTATGGCTGAATTATCGGCAATATAAATATTTTAATCTTACAAAGAATAACGATCTTTCGCCATATATGAAGATTGAAAATACGAATTATTTTTGAGGTCAATAGCTGCAAAGTTAATATACTAAAAGAATTTAAATTTATGTTAAGTTATATGTTAAAAGTTAAGACTAAAAATTCTGATTTTACTACACATATTTCGTTTGTAGTATGGTAAAGAGATGTTAAAATAAATATTTTTTTATATTTTATTCATAGGTGACTGTAGAGCTTACTTCGGTGTTTACTTAAATGATAGGAAACTATCAGGCAATTGTTTTTTGTTTGTGTGTCCTTTACTATTTCGGCATGCCTAAATCATCCGATTACCTTACTGAAAAAACCGTCCATGGAAAAAACAAGTAATTACGTTTAAGAAAAGTATTTTTGTTCTGTCTCCTCTCAAAGAAGGTTGTTATCCAGACTGTATAAGTGATATATTTCGTAAAATTTCAAAAAACATAACTTTGAGTTAAAAGCGATTTCGGCACAATGAATACGGCACTCGTGATATAATGCAGAATGTGTTAGGAAGTCGGTTCCATTTAGTGCAATTTGCCAGTTACACCAATCCTTGATCGGAAATCTTGTGGATTGCTAAAAAATCAAATACGTTGGTAATTACTTATTGAAATTATCACGAATTGCGTATTGTGCTTGCTAGTGTGGTCAAATACACATCTCGCGTCAGCTAAATAAGAAAAAAATCAATACAAATATCTGTGCGTGTATATACCTACTTTAATGTGTACAATTCTTCAGATTTTCTTTAAGAAGAAAGTCTATATTCTTCTTTTACTTTCATGGATTAAATTACTATTTAAAGTTGCACAAACCGTAATTTTAGAAATAAGAAACTAATTTTGAACTGAATTTAAAGCTTAAAGCCAAATTGTATATAATATATTTATGTAGCATGGGTTTCTGCTTCATCGCATCGTGTCTGCTCATGGTGCTTCTAAAGCAATATTACATGGTTATCTGGTAGAGATCGCTTAAAGTGATAAAACCGCCAGTTATATCACAAGTTTTATGTTTTTCTCCTGTGATTACTGTTTTTTTTTTTCTATTTGTTTTTTTTTATTTATTGTTTGTTACACGGTGTTATAATAAAGAGTAAGTAAAGAGTTATTATTATTACATAATTTTATGGCGAGTGTACGCAAGTAATAATATAGCGATGCAGGTTAATTGTTAGGTGTCTTGTAATCTATTCAAGTATGCGGATGATGATATAATTATGTGGTCACGACATCTATTAAACACGTTTCTCTACGTTCCGTTTCGCAGTGCCGATGAAGCAGACGCAAGAACTTTTAACTGTTACTTATAAACAATTTATAGAAATCTAGCACAAGCTTATGCATAAAAGTATATGTTGCATGGCGCCTATCATATATAATCATGTACCGTGTCCAATTAAGGAGCTTAAAGAATTTCTTGCCAAAAAAGCATATTACAGTATTACAGAGTTTCTATCGGAAAAGTTAAATTGAAACGATACCTGTCTAATAATTTGAAAGAAAAATCATCTGGACCTACATTACCTACTAACCTATTGTTTGCTAACGTGGCGCTTTATAGTCGGACGAGTAACCATATTATATTATAACATCATATTGTACCTGTTCCATAATAAACATAGGTATTTGATTTGAAACCTACCGCAGCAATCGAATATTTTTTCTTCTTCGCATAAACTGAATCCCAAAGCCGTTCGATATGGACAAAACATTCGGTAATTAAAATATGTTTATAAACTGTTTATGAATAAGCCCATTAGAACACAGCATTCTACAATGATATAACATCTGCTATTTTAAATTAACACAATAAATAAATATCATTATAGGAAATAAAGAGAATAAAGATACAGATATGCACTCACGAGTTAACTAATCGTTTATTTTAAACTATTTAATTATAAGGCCTTGATATATTTAAATAAATCCATTCACTTAAATATGTAACCAATACCTTGTATACAAACGTACAATTCATTGTCATTCCAAATCGATTATTTTTTTCTGATTTGCTTTCAAAGCATTTACTGTGTCACTGGTACAAATCCGAAACTAGTGTAACAAAAAACAGACGTTGTAAACGCCCAGTACAGTTGTGGATATCCATTAACGGCACGTCCGTGAAATGTCGGTAAACTCCAGCCCACTTACGGATTTTAATGCATCCAAAGAATTCCGAGCTCCTTATGGGAGAAGCATTTGAAATGGCTGACAATCACCGGAGGCTCGAAGGCTGTGTTAGTGGCGTTTTATAGGCCGACCCTGCGCGCTCTGACGTCAATGGCGCACCATCCACCTCGGTACACGCGCACGTGAACCGACTCACTTCAATGTAACCATATTGCGTTTCGGTAATAGACATGCCTCATTGATTATGTCACTCGTAAGTCGTATTGCTCCTGTGGAAGGTTATTAGACATTCACATTTAGATAATCGTAATTATTTTTGTTTACTTTTACGGTATTCTATAGTTTGGATTAATAATATTTAACACTTTTATTAATAGATTTTATTCAGCTCAAATATCAGCTTTAAAAGCTCTGAATACGCAATTTTGTTGAAGTTATACGTAAACACATTATATATCAATATAAACGAATTTCATAATTCTAAAAGAACTTATAAAGTTGAGCAAACCCATTAGTAGTCTCCATAAACCGCCAAGACAAGAATAAAAGAATATTAAATTGCATTAATTTTTGCAATACTATACATAAAAATCAAACATCAATTTCGATATGTCAAAATGTTAACTTTTTTACTAGGAAATGTTGTTTTATGTCTCTATTATTTATTATTTATACTCGTAGTCTGAAGAATTATAAGAATATTAGATGTATAAAAAGTTCCAATAGTTAAATGTAATAATATGTTCATATATTATTTCGGACTTTGAAGTTATCATAAACTACTTGTCATGTATTTCACACGTACCTGTAAAAGCTATATTTTATATAAATATCGCTTATAGCGCGTGAAAATATGTTTATAGACCTGATAAAAAGCGCGTACGTCTTTTACATCTATAATACATAATTTAACACCCATATGAAAATTGTGTTAACTTGTTAAACTTGAAACATAGTTAATTGCATTATAATTGAATAAATCGCACCTTTAGAATTAAAGTGACCAAATCCAAAAAAATAGATCTTGGCTTTATCTATCGACCATTAAAGACGGACCTATTGACGCGTGAAAGACAGAAATATGTATATTTTGGTCTTATCGATGTATCTCCCATAAGTACAAAATTTCTTATGTTACAAATCTTTAAAGAACGTTTCCCAAAAAAATAAGATTTTTTAGTTAGGTCTCTTTAATTCTAAAGGTGCGAAATCAATAAATATTCCGACAAGTCACATCATGACCCTATATTAAGATCGAGTCTCATGTAGTCGGAATCTGAAACTACGAGAGACTTTTCGGTCCCACAAACACCCAAACAATACCCGTGGATACACATATATATTTGTTTCGTTGCGGGGATCGAACCCGCGACCTCTCGTTTCTTAGCCGGCGTCTAACCAACTACGCCACGGAAGCTGGCAAGCTGTAATGACGGAATATCAGTTGAAACTTCCTTCCTATTCATATAGGATAATATAACAGATAATGTATGTAACGCATAATTTAAATAAAGCAAGAGCCCGTGGCCACCAGACTTTCGTCATTTTATAAAAGCTGAAAGTTCGTCTGCGCTTGCCTCTCACACAGGCATCACACGATCAGCTATTATGAAGTTCCGATCGTGGTGGCTTTGGAATTTATGTGTCTTTAATGTGCCTAGTGAGATGAAAGAAACATGAATAGTATTTAGGAAACTACTTTTGATATTTGCCTTACGTATGTATGTTATGTATGTAACATAAATGAAATTCAGTTTCGGCGGCCACGGGCTCTTGGTCTAAAACGTAATAAATGACATTTAAATACAAAAACCCAAATATTAATCAAGACGCAATCTGCAATCTGAACAGGCTGGGCGATCCTTAAACATTAAAAAAATTGCCAACTAACAGAATAGCTACCGATATTGGAAGTAAATTCTTCTAATGTTGCATAGAAGGCAGTGGATTGAGTACTTGCTCAATGTAGATATTGTATTATTAACAGTACTTAGAGTAGATGAATAAATAAAATCACTATAATCAAAAATAAAAGCTATCTGCGTAACGCTCGGATTATTCAAGCAATTAATTCTTAGTTTCAAGAATTATCATACAGAACCATATTGACATAATATGATCATTAATGTAACCCACATGTTTGTTATCATCCCAGGTAGCATTCAACGAAAAAAGACGTCAATATTTTGTCAATAATCACGATTTTAATTTTCTAATTTTTATTTCTTTATATTTGGCGAATAAATTATTTTGATGCAGGTAACATTTACTGTGTCTTCGTGTTATCTTATCCCACAATATATTTTTAAATGGTTTGTTATTACATAGGAGAATGTCTACTCGGCGAAGTAATAAGATATAACAAATATAAATAGATTCACTGATATCAGGTTTCCGTTGGTACGGTTAGCAACAAAAGGCTGTTACAATTATAAAACTCCGCTTTGCTATTTAATCAATTAATGGGGTTGTTTCCCTTATTCTTTATTCCTTAAATCACGTCTTTGTCGTATATCTACTATAGATCCTGAAATCATGGATTTGATTGCTGTGTCGGATAAATACATTCTCTTAATGTTTACTTCTCGAAAGACATAATATGTCGAAAAATGTATGTTTACATCTGGGAATTGTGCACAAATATTTGGAATGTATGTAAGGTTCACAAACAAATATTAAGCAAGCCAAGGATTAAACCTTTCTCAACCATAGAGGATACCAGTAAATTGCAATGTTAATATTTGCCGTATTAGGACTAAGGTTTATTGCTAAATATGCTTCGTCGTATAACGTGAATCTAAGTTTAATGGTAGTTTAAGAACGGTTATAACTAGCTTTACAATGATTCTGATGTAAAATAACAGTAACTTTTTATTTTATTCTAGTCGATATTGGTTTAATAACATCGCTAAATATATGAAGTAACAAAATATAAACTATTTATTTGATTACTTCACAGTGCAACTGTTATCATGTGATTCAGTTTGTACCGGTTACTGGAGCATGTCAACAAGTATTGCGTCTACATGGATTACAAGTGTCTGCATGTAAATGGAACCATACTGTAAATAAATATATAAATAAAACCCAACAGTCGCATACATAGTCCTGACTTAAGATCACACTAAGATCGAGTCTTGTGTCGTAGATATCAGGAATTACAATAGACTTTTCGGTCTCACAAACACTCAGACCCGAAATAAATATTTGTGGGCTGCATAAACATTTATCTTTCTTCAATTGTTGCCAGCCTAGACTTCAGCATGTATGGATCGGCTCGATGGGGTTAATCGGGGGCGTTTCACGGAATCAATTACGAGATAGGAGACTGTCTCGCCCTCACACCCGCCACTGCAACTCCTGTAAGCCAGGATCAACAGTGGCACGTATTGAAATGACACCGACGCATTAATATTCGGCGAGTCTGCGGGAATGTCTAGCTTATCTTTAACTCGCAACGAAATTAATTATGACATTAAATAATAGGAGGAGTTGGAAATATGTCTTTCCGCTTCCCTAATTTAATAAAGCGGGTGAAAACCAATAAACTAAATAGGAATTACCAGATATTAAGCTACGTGTACCATAGGGAAAAACTGTCATAGTTAACCACACAAGGATTCGGGTCTTGTATATTCGATCCGGTCTAATTATTTCGATCACCAAGAGGGTTTAAGTATAAACAAACATTTTTTATTCTAAAACAGGGCTCACAAACCCTCTTTCTCGCTCAAACTAAATTCAAAAGTGATTTGAAAGAGACAAAACATTGGATAACTAAAATCGGTTTAAAACTGTCTATAAATAAGGCCATATGTAATTACGTTCAGCAATAAATGTCGCTTACATACGTCGAAAACAATTGTAGAGTATGTAACTGGCACTGGCAACGGATTGGGGAAGAAATAACTTAACATTAGGTTAAAACTTTATCTATAATAAATATCTTCATCTATAGTAAGCATAGTGAGGCAGTGACACGGCGCCGGATAAGCCGGCTCATCCAAGCTGAAGTCAAATGACCCACAGCCCGACTCTACCACGTGCGCGATACTGGGATAGATGCTATAAAACTTATCTGAGATATGTACCTACGTAATAACATTGGATTACAACGTGTAATAGGTCTCGACTCGTATTATTGCGAACTAGCGTTTCCCTCATGATAATTACACTGATACGATGCCATACGTGTTAGGGTTCATCTACGACTGTTTGATGGTATCGTTATCAAAACATTGTGGCGTCTGCCCTCTGCCATGTCTTCCAGTTCGCCTTAAGAATCATTATCATAGACCATGGCAATTAACTATACTTCCTCGAATATCAGTATAAATATTTCAATACTTTTATAAGGTCAAACTGAAACATATAAACACGGTATAATTTAAAACAAACAATATAATTGAAATTAATTCAGTCAAAGTACAAACTTCATGTTTGGGTTTAAGATTACGTAAACTGTTTTTAGTTAAACTAACGTTTTGCATATAAACAATGTTTCTTTTATTATTGTAATCTATTTGTATATGTATAACTACATTTTGCAACACGCAACTTCTGACGAATTAATTGATGAGAGAGATAATTATTTAAATTAATGGCACAGGACCAGATGTTATATAAATAAACCTTTTGTCTGTGTATCTTTAATTACAAGAAAATATTTTTTAAATTTGTTCCAGCTTAATTATTAACACAATTGTGAGAAGCATGTACTTTCGAACAGTTTTTTCTTTACATATAACGATTCCATACATAATCGTTAAACGTTTCTGCCATCTCATATCTTATTGTGCACATTTTACTTAATAGACTATTTTGTTTTTTTTTTTTCAAATTATTACCTAGTTAAGAAAAGTTATCTATCAACACAGAATACACGGTATTTATTACACGCCATTCATCAAATCAAGTAACTGTTTAGCACTATCCTGGACTTTTTTCACAGACTTTTTAGTTCTGCTGAACATGAAAGACAATTTGCACTTGTCACGATAATTTTATACACATTGCGTTAACTGTGGAGTTACTAATAGTTTGCGTCACTATGCGACATTTTATTTTTAATTTGTCGTGACCGATCGCCATTAGAGTTAAAATGTTATATTTATAAATAACCCAACCTTGTCAACAGAACCTTATCGGGCACACTCAGTTTGCAATGTCAATTAAACCATTAGCAACCGGACGTCACTAGTCGAAAATATCTTTCCTGACAATAGAAAACTGAATAAACATTATTTGTCATTTAACGCTTTTTTACATTTCTATTAAGGCATGCCTTCTAAAAACGACATCGGTTATGTCGCTAACCCACATCCTTAAATAAATCTATTGTAATACTAAGAAAAAAAGTCGCAATCACACTGTCCTCTTACAAATCAAATGCGCCCGGAAAACCTTTTACCCGCACCCTGGGCTTTTATTTGCACGTGGCGGTGGCTTTAGAAAACTGACGGATGCTTTTTCTCATTAACGCAGTAGTCGTCATACCTAGCAGATGTAGGTCGCCGAGAAGTTAAATTTTACCGGCACGGGTTATATCAGTGCTAAAAATCTCCATCCACGCGGTGCGAGCAGAGGCAGGCAGCAACGACATACCGTTCCTCCACCTCCGCGAAGAATTCCACGGAACAAGATTTCTAGAAATATAATGTCAACAAAATAAGGAAGAATCGTTGGGTTAATTATGTCGTAGGAGCAATCTTTTCGGTTCATTTACGCTATATGAAAGATTAATTGCAGTTGAAGTCACCTTTAACAATTAATTTGATAAAAATACACTCGTGTGTCAGAGGTAATTATTGTTCTTATCTGATTAAATAAAAAATAAAAACGGCATGAATTTATACCGTGATTATCACATGTCGAGAAGGTATACGGGTGATTAGCATTCAGATAAAATGTGACATGTCAGTGCGGAAATTAATCCCGCTTTCAAAAACTGTTGTTAATTAATTGCCTTGTTAAATGTTAATTACGACTAAGTAACGAGCTAGCGTACCTACTGTAGTAATTGTATTCACACACACCAGAACAGTAAATCACAATAATGCCACGACATCCCTTGCGTAATGGGCGCCTAGCGGGGTCACAAAGGTGGCTAATACACGAAGCGAGGATTTTGCGTCCTCAGAAAGACTAACAGACATAAATCTACATGACGACGCCCCGTGATGACGGAAACTCTTACGATTACTGCTTTAGGGACAAATAGTGCCATTTTTCTTGTCACTAACTGCCACTTTGTCGAATTAATTTCTTACAAATAGTTTCTAGAATTTGATTATCTTTAATGCCAGAACTCTATTTTACCTACATTTCTCGATAATGTAGGTGACGAAAGAATACGTGGTTTATTTATTTATTTTTTTATGAATGTCGCGTCGCATCGTGTTCGTCTGGTGTACGCCAGCCAGCTCGGGTTATCTGCCAAGTTCTAGAACTTTTTCGCTGGGTATTCCGAATGGCGTTATTATAATAATAAGGAAATATGATGTATGCTAACACCACAGGCTCGAAATTTTTTTTCTTTGCTATGTGTTAACGTAATGTTTGTCATTTGTCACGATACGTAGTATGAAGACTATATATATGGGATTCTGGAAACAAAAATCCTGCTATCTAGTTTAAAAAATATTCTTAAATTTTAGATATTGTTCAAGTATGAAAGTTTAAATTTGTAAACATCGTAAAAAACGCAAGGAAAGAAACATACTGACATCTAATAATTTAATTCACACGCACTATAAAAAGAATCTATTGAGTTCCAAAAATACTCTACAACTTTTGTTTAAGGTTATCACACTGATTTAAATATACAACATTTAACACATTTAAATTAACACTTTTATATATAGGAAAAATTTCCCAATTTAGACCAATACTCTATCGCTATAGTTATTTTTAGCTACCACGAACAGCATATCAAGCAAATTATTAAAAAATAATACAAATTTATAGTTGAAAGTAAAATTATATGTATGGACCTATAGCACGACACGGCGACGCACCGAAATCCAATAGAACTACAGTATGATAAAATATGAATTTGCACTTACTTAGTTGATATTTCGTTTCTTTTGAAAACTTTATATATCAAAAAATTAAAAATAATAAATAATCTTATGACGATGTAAACTTGCCTCAATTACAGTAATCATATTGGTAACAGTTCGTAACTAAATATATAGATGACAGCCTCCGTGGCGCAGTTGGTTAGACGCCGCCTGTGAAACGAGAGGCCGCGGGTTCGATCCCCGCACCGAGAGAAATGTTTGTGCGACCCACAAATATTTCTTCCGGGTCTGGGTGTATGTGAGACCGAAAAGTCTCTCGTAGTTCTTGATACCCACGACACAAGACTCGATCTTAGTGTGGGGTCAGGACCTATGTATGTGACTGTTGGGTGTTATTTATTTATTTATTTATAGATGTACTTCTAATTCATTTTATTGAGAATAAATACATTTAAACCTTTAGCCAGAAATTAAACTGCAGAAGTAAATTTCCGAGTATTGAAATGTACAAAACCAAACCACATTTTGCGCATGCATCACATTTCACCGTTCCACATAATTTATACGCACACGTACTAACAACTAACTGTTACCGTCATAATACAGTCTTTATACTAATAACCCTTTATTTAGTCCTAATAGTTCCATAGCACAGGTCACGAGGCACGCAGCATGTTGGCCTTCTCGTAACGGCATTAGAAAATTACAAGTTTTGCGGCTAATGCCATCGTCAACTTGAATGAGTTTCAATTATTGCAATGGATATTTGCGGTTTTTATAATAATTCTGACGTACAATGTGATTGATTACATCGTTATCATCGTTATCAGATCAGTGTGATATCAGATTGATCGTTATCAGATCAATTATCCCATATTAAGCACATCACTATCTTTGTGTATAATTGATATTATAAAAGCCGAAGCTACTTCAATTTCAACCAATCCACTGTGAAGTATTTAAACGCTAAACTAGCCACTAATTGAATCAAATCCATTTGTCCTGGAATTCGGCCAGTGTCATTGACTCATACCGAAATTCCCGAACAAGTAAGGGGAAGTCCGAACCTAGTAGTTAAACATACACAGGCTGCTCAGTTATTGTATATTAATTGTTTGATAATGGAAACACATATTTTTCGTACAGCAACGTCCAGTGGAAATATTTTAATTTAAATTAATTAGCAAAATCATCTTATTCAACAGGTTCTTTGGTAGGCCTATTGGCCTCCCAATAATTTCACAGCGATGTTTGAATGTATTTATATAAGGTGCCTGTATTTAGCTATCAGTCGTTTTGCCAGGTAGCCTGGCTGCGTTATGAGTGAATAGTTTGACACTGCAATTGTTTATCTTAATGAAACCTATAGAAAAGGTATATTCTATTTAAAGAGGCACTTACCAAGCAGTTTAAGTACGCACGGATCACAATGATCGCACGTGAGACTCCACAAATGTTATAATGGAGCACTCATGCAATTTAATAGCTGTGATGAGTGATACGTCGCGTCGTGTAAACCAGTTTATTTTTTATTTTTACTCGACTATTAACTTGTGCGCTCTAACCACCTATTTATAAAAACGACTTATTTTTCAGTAGGTAACAAAAAAACTATTGTATACAACAAAAAGTCTATTAACACCTGGAGCCCCATTATTAAACGACGTTTTCAAAGAAATTGCACGGTGAGCTTAAATGATTATAATTTCATGTTATAGTTATTAATACAGATATTCGGGTAGTAATTACTAGATTTGCTCTATAAACAATTGGGACAAGTGAAAAATGTGATGGGTCGTGGATATCTATTTTATACTATCGTTCACTGGCATAACTGCTGCTATAAATAATGAAAAAAAAAATCCAAGGCAACGAATTTATGATAAGAACTCCAATATTTACATGTTTATAACCAATTACACTTTATCAGCATGCACATTTTCATATGAATGTTTACTTAATACTTTTGTTTGTGTACGTGCTATTTTTACATTACTTAATTACGTAACAATGTACAAGCAATAAATAATGTGTATTTTAATGTATTTTTTTTAGCTTACAGCTATTAAGGAAAATAAGAGCAATTTGTTGCAATTAAGGGTTCATATTTTAGACACGTTTAATATGCTTTAATGATAGTCAATCGAAAGTAATGATACTGCGTTCTGCAGCGTACTGGATGAAATCATTGTGATCACGAAAATAAGAGGGTCGGAGTTTTATCCCAAGACACTCTTCTGATTTTTAAGTTTTTACTTAACATCGCTTTCGTTTTGATCAGTATAGGAACATAATGTGAAAAACCTCTAGGTGTTCATGAGAATTCTCCACACAAATTTCGAAGGTGCGTAAAGTCCACCAAACCGCACTAGGTCACCGTGGTGAACTGCCTAAAACCTCGCAATATAATTAGATTAACGGGCTTATTAGACCGTATGTAATTATATTCTTCAAATATTTTATCCCTGTCGTATGACTTGATTTCAGTTTGAGCGAAGAAGACAAAACATTCTATAATTAAAATAGGTTTATAAACTGTGTATGAATAAGCTCAAATGCATTTGCCCAACAGCAGCACATATATGGACTGATTTATTTATATATTTATATTATTGTGATTCGCAGTCCTGATGACACTCCATGTGGTATACGAACAAACTCCTTATATTAACTCATTTATTGCCTGCACTATCTACCGGTCGTTTGAATCTATGAATAAACAAATGATTCACATGTTTATAAAGTTATGTTAATTGCTGGACCCCACTGTACTGGAGTCGACTGCCTTATCTTCGAATAAAAAAAAGATATATCATACTACATTGCTGAGCACTAGACTGATCTAGAATACAGACTTCGTTGGAGATGGCTTAGGGCTTAGTCCATTACGTTGGCCTATCCTAGGTAAGCGGACTCTGGGATTCAATGGACTTCCGCCTCAATAATGTATCAGGAAAGTTAATTGGGAATGGTGATGGTAATGAATTTGATACGAATTAAGCTTAATTTAGCTAAAATTATTCATGGCAACCGGCAAAGCAAGATCGTTTCTATATGGTACGGAAATTTTTGCTCGTATCAGAATTCCTATAAAAATTACAATATATTAAACTATTATGTGCCATGTGTGCTAACTAGTGCGTGACGGTCTGTTGGTAAACGGACCAGACGCAACTGCCCACATGCTCAAGTTGCTTGAGGGCACAACTCTGACTTTTCGGAGTCATGTCACGATTAATAGTCAATCACCATGTACTATAACAGTGAAGGAAAATATCGTGAGGAAACCTTTATATCATGGCGATTTGAAAAATGTCTATGGTATGTGGACTATATGGCCTAACCATTGCCCTTGCCTTGCATTACGTCGTACATGGGCTGGTACAGTAAAAACTATATCAATACTATTTCATTGTTACGATGGTGCTGGGCCCCTGGCATTGCGAAGGTGCGGTGACCACTTACCATCAGACAGACGTAAGCAAATTTGCACGCTAAAGCTTATAAAAAATCTATTTGATGTAGTAAATAAGCGTTTCTTCCAGCAAACCATGGATTTTAATTTACCGGATAATATGGTTAATCTTGCGTCGCGTCGGTTAGCAATTTATGTCACGTGTTTATTAAGAGCAGCGCGGCGTTTGTTAGACGGACAGCTAGACAGGGCGCGACCCTTTATCTGCGACTTGCGAGCCACTGCAGTGCGCGCCTGTCTCGCAACCCTGACACGATTCATTCACCAACGTGTTTTGGTATTCTTCGCATTAATTAATGGCTACTTTAACAATGATTAATTGTTGCAGATAAAGTTACATTTTTATTATGAATTATTTCTTGCGACATTACTGCGTCAATTAAATTATGTTTATATAAGGAACACGATAACCTATATATTACCGGCTTGTATACACACCTTAGCAGGACACTGGCCTCATTTAATTAATTTTAGCACTTGCATTCGGCAATATATAAAACTGCTAGACCGCTATTGTCACACTGATATATTAGATATTAAGTTGATGGCTACATTATCATTTCATCCTTTACTTCCAGATTACTTCTACAGACTACTCGAACTGTGGAATACATCAAAACTTAAACATTGATGTTTGGCGACAGTTATAGACAAAATGGTGTTTTTTGCATACTGCAGAAGGATGCCCGATGCCCGTACATCTCGTAATATTTAATGACCAAAATTATATAGATCTTGAATAAAATTATGAAGTAGATCTTTAAATATAATAGTAAAAAGCATATTATTTAAAGAATGTGATCAATTAACCATGCAACAACTCTTGATAAGAACTGTAAGGAGATTATAATAGAAATTGTAATATTATTGTAGGATTTCTAAAGCGGAACCGCAACTTAATCGGCAGCGCCGCGCGCCGCGTGTTGCGTTCAAAATAAAACAATAGTTTACCGCGTTGTCGGTATCATGAAACTATTTAAATGAATCGATTATGTATCAAGTGTAGGCAATATCCGCTGACGCACGTCCGCGGCCTTAAGTTTAGTGCGTGTCGGTTCGTAAATAACAATAATACACTAATTTATAGACGCTACCGGAGGATTTATGTATCGTTAATGTAATTGTGACCAGTGCGAGCAAGGCTGTAAGTTTATTAAAAGATAATAAGGACCTCTTTATTTTTATTGAAATATTTATATGCAAGTAGTTTTCTCCGGAACTACCAACTACTAGGCCAAATCTAAAATTTGTTAAAATATATTTTATCATTAAATAAAATAATCATTAATAAAACACATTTTTATGACACTAAATTTTCTCTTCCATACTGAGATATTTGCAAATCAAGCTAAGAATATGCAGCCTGGCTGCAATCTTAGCATGGACTGAGAAAAATATTCGCAAATGCGTGAAATTCTCTACCTAGGTTGATTAAAATTTCATTAGTTTCAATTTTTCCAAAAAATACACTCACTCCATAATTTTACCATCATAACAACAACCAAATTAGAAAGATTTATAACATACAATGACGTCTGTATCCACGTGTTTGATAATAATTAGTATGGGTTTCATATCGCGGATGTAAGGAGGTATGTAAATAGATACTCGTGAAAAAATATCGGTCAATATTTAGTGACGTCAACAGGGACCATTGTATCTCTCTGTATATGGTTTCATTGACAAATAATACGAAACTCCTTATGGCGAGGCTTATTATGGCGAGCTCCAAACACATGAGCTCGACTTACCTGGTGATAGCGAATAAAATTCACGCCGTCAACTTCATTAAATGCAAAATTTATTTCATGCATTGACGTCATAACTTGTATTCGCTTACAATTTACGAGTATGTGGTTGACAAACAATTTTATTGCAATAATATTCATATTTATATGAGGAGAGCAAAAAAACATTCATTTAATTCAATAATAATACAATTCAAGTTATCAAATTGATAATGTATATGTGTGTATAGACACAGATGATGTTTCACACAATCTCGAATCGGTTATTTAGTTTGTGAATACGTCGTGTAAAGCAAAAATTGTACCAATTCAAAAAGTTAAGTCTTAATAAATTTTAATGAATACGTAGGTGGTGCATCATTGCCGTGAGTGGCACTTCAACAAAGAAATATGTTGGTTACGTATTGTCTACCATCCTTACTTTAGTCCACTTCATCTGCTCAATTTGTGCGCAATTGTTTTATATTTAATGATAAAACGGCATGTTTTATACATTAGATGTTGTATACATATAGATATGTTTTAGGCAGAGATAAACCAATTTTCTCATATAATACCGATATTCTATATCGAATCTATAAAGAAAAGGTGAAAAACGTAAAAAAATGCTATTATTCATTTTCGAATTAACATAGTTCATTTCGAAAAAATGTCAAATATAATAATTACATAAAAATCTTCTTAGCCATAGAGGAATGACTCACTGCAGGTATGAGGACGTTTTCTCATCCTCTATCCTAAGAGGGTCGTGAATGTTGCGATCAAATTGCAGGATAATTTACCAGTTCACGCCTCTCCTAGATCCATTATGTTGAAATTAGTAAAATAAATTTTAAAATAATAGAGGTTTCGTTTTAAAGTTATCATTTTCTTGTCTTACACACTAACCAAATTGCCAATTAAAAATGTGTAATAGACGCAACTAAATTACGTATCAGTAAATTAATAGAACTGCGGAATGTATCAAATGTATGATTTTCATGTTTCCATCAAGTTTTCACTGATATCAATAAATTTCAAACCACTCTTATTAGGCGCAGTTTGAACTTGATGATGATAATTTTGAAGTTTTACTCTTCAACGATCCTCGTAATTTGCACAATCAATAAGTGCCAATGTTTTTTTGATAACTAACGATCAATGTATGCAAATATAGCTGTCAGCAGCAGTGGCGATACATTTATTTGGTGCTGCGAAGTGAATAATTACATATGCACATCGATATATTTATGTATGCATGGTGAACGATTGACGTCAACCTGCTCCGCGGTACGCGTCCCCTACTACACATTATATTATACTCACATAAAACTACCAAATCGGACGTTTACCTTTGCTACGTTTTGCATAAATATATCCATGTTTACATTGTTCAAAATTATCCAAATAATATGTTTTTAAAAATAAATTTAAAGAATAACTATTTGTTGTTCTGTTGTTGGCCTTTCAAGAAGAAATTAATGCTTTTGGAGCTCTAAAGACAAAAAAAATAATAATAATAAAATATATATATATATAGGTACATAAAAATATAAGAGTGGACTAACAAAACTAAGGTAAAGTTTAACAGTAATACCGATTATCGATTAATTAAACTCACGGACGTTATATATATAGTATGTATTTCATCCATCAATGTATTCAATTTCTCATTTAATGAAAAAAAACACTACTATCGAATAAAACACTTTAAAGGTATCATAAATGTTGTGAATTTCTTCAATTACTCCTCGGTGTACCAAATTAAAATAATTAGTTTAAAAATAATTTTATTGCGTCAAGCTCTTCCAACACAACGCGCCAAATTAACACTATAACTTGCCCACGCGCTCGTTCAGATTCTACTCACTGTGAACAAACCCAAGTCAGCGAGATGCGTTTAAATAAAAGGCGTTAACACTCCTGTATTTTTATGTTTTTATTCAACGAATATGAATACATTAGCATGCTATAAGTATACTTCTCGATAATTCCAACCATAGTTTATTTATAAGTTTTGGGAAGAGGACAACGACTGGAAATAATAGCCACGTCCAGCCTGTATAATGTACGCAACGTATGCAAAAAGCACACGTTCAACAGCACATCACTAATTAATTTAACATTATGGTTTTCTAGCATGGTATCGGAGATTACCTACCCTAATTGGGAATTAAATTAAGATACAGATATAAGATAAGATATCAATGCATATATATATATAATTATATTAAATTATTATTATATATATATATATTAAATTAAATTATTCAGAAGTGTAAATCACATTTAAATACAAAACCGAAAAATGAATAGAGTTTTTACATATTCCATATATTTATCAATGGCGTCGAAACGACGCGACGAAGCAAGCAGTTGAATTAATATTACTGCGGAAAATCCACAAATCAACACAAATATTATGTCCCCTGAATTATTTGAATGACGGGAAAATAACAAGGCATTCGTAAAATAATTCGTTACTGAGAATCATAGATAATACATTATATAGGTAACTGAGAATAAAACTACTAATATGGTGACAAGTTTTTGTTTATTTTGAGATGGGATGGGGAGTGGTTTAATATTCGATTTTTCTAATGTGTGATTCACAAAGCTCAAGTGAAGTAGCTCTATACATGGAGTACGATGAATGCAAAATAATAACAAGATCTCATTCAGCTTTGGTGTAATGAAACACTAATGAATATTCTGATTGTTATTTAGAATAAACGTCAATTAAAATGAATAACATGAAAGCAATGTTATAGTTATAGTGTGGCATATTAGAAAATAATTACAAACCGAAAAAAATAAAATGAAATACAACAAAGTGCAATGACTCTGAACGACAATGGATACATTAGATTAATAGAATGCATTAATGACAACTTGATACGAAACGAATAGAACAGTTTATTTTGTTATATCCATGTTATATCGTTATTATTAAATAAAACGTATCTGCTATAGTGATTCAAATTATATGAAATTAAAAATAGATTAAAATGGAATATAATGTAAAACATTTTCTCTATAATTTGCATATTCTTGTGACACTCTTTTGTTACTGGGAAGATAATGGTACAAGAAAAATAAAGTATTATGGACGCCGGCAATCATTACTACTACTGTATTAATTAATTATCTGGTATTTAATTTAAACCACATGTTCCTACCCACCCCAAGTAACATTGTACATTTTAAGTAAGTTTGAAAAACAAAAGGTCTGGTAGTTCAGTCAAAACTCACGATTTTAATTTTCAAGGCTTTTGATCTACCTGTATAGTTACGTGTCTTTTTACCTTATAAGTTTCCAGAACAAATTGAACCTCAGATAAGTGGTGAGAATACACGATTCCAAACGGGATCGCCAAAAATCATGAAAATTAAACCACGATTTATAACAAAATATCATCTAGGTTTTTTCAAATTTTGTACAATGTCACCTGAGATGCTGAGCAACTTGAGAATTAAATTAAATACTATGTCAATATCAGCCTGTATATCCGGTAGCTTTATTTATTACAGGGGTGGGCCCGGCTCCAACCGGGTGCAGATACTTTAGGAACCCAGTCCACATCAGCAAGATATTATTTCCCGTACTGTTTTATATATTCAAACTCAATGCCGTCCTCTGTACTGCTTTTCCTGTCCCATCCTGTTATATCCCGCCCTGTCCCGTCTCATTCACACTTAAGGCATGCAATCCAGCCCCATCCCATCTCTTTGAGTATAAAAAAGTAACAAACATATCGGAAATTCCTTTATTATCCCAAGGGAACATTACATATTTCGGGATAAAAAGTATCCTAAGTGTTAATCCTGGGTAGCTATTTCCATACCAAATTTCATCGAAATCCGTTAAGCCGTTTCTGAGTTCATCGCGCACAACCGCGCAGACAAACAGACAAACATTGTAAAAATTGTTTTGGGTTCTATTACGTTAATACTGTCCCCCCATATCATACATTTAAATCATATAATATTTTTCTCATTTATCTTCCACGTACATACATCGATCGGTTCCAAACATATTACATATATGTATAGATAACATAACATTGACATGTCTTATCCTTAAATAAGCAGCTGTTAAGTTCAAGGAAAACGAGTTAGATGACAATATGAAGATTGAATAACTATTAGATGCTCATTCGATGAATCTTTGATGAAAGAAAATAATTCATGGATAAATGTGGGTAAAAACCAGTAGCGACCTTTGTATAATGAATAGTACAAGCGTCCTAGAATGAGGGTTTTTGTAATGATTCAATAGCGTATTATTATTCTAGGTGTTGTCGGTTGGACGTCATGAGGTGCAGCCGCTGCATGGCAACCAGGACCGTGGTGCACCACCACTGATGCTTTTGTATCGGATAATGATCGTGTGCAAAGCGAGGATGTGGACGTGAGCTGCCTGCCACTCAGCCGTTTTGCGTAGGCTTCGTATTACGCAACTACTGTAAGTGATTTATTGACGTGGTTTATTGCCAAGAAGGAAGAAACTCGTAATAAGAAGCAGCAGGTTCCGTAATCTTCTTTTGTTTTTTTTTCTAATTGGTATGCCCCATGCATGCTACGCTTGGCAGATATTATCAATGTTATAGTATCAACTAAATGACAAACATGTGATCACTTCCTGTACATGATTTTCATTCTTTGCATAAATAAGACTCATCGTACAAACGAATATTGTTGTTATTGTTTATATTCTCTATGTCCTGTCTGTTTAAGTGCCTGCTTAAAAAAAAGTCAAAGGTTAGTTATTTGATGTAATGGATAAAAACAATAACATGTGCGTATACTAATAAAATAATATCATGGCCTCTATAAATTACATAAATCCCTAATGATCTTGCGCTGTTCACGTGACTGTTTTACACATCAAATTGTTTCTGTCTAATGAAACAAAAGTGCCCTAGGGAGGAAACATCACAGATGTAGCATTTCATACAACAATTCATCTACAGTAATAATTGTAATATTTCCACGCGTCTTGAATCATTGTTTTTATAAGGTAGATAAACCCGGTATCTTAATATTTTCACCACTAAACGCAATGTACTCTTTTAAAATATATATCAACAATATGCACGACGACCAATTGTTTACATATCATTAATATATATTTAATTAATTATTGCGTCATAATTTTTATTTAACGTACAATAAGTTTTTTTAACAATTGCTTTGCGTCATTTTTCAAACATTTCTTCAAACCAGACATATCACACATAAAGATCTATTAAAACAGCAACTGCTGTATTAAATTGACGTAAAAAATCAACATAAAATAGACCGTTCTGTTTTCGGTTAGCTAAGCCAATTGCCACGTTATTTTCTTGGTAGAGACCAGAGCCCTTATTGGGCGTCCATGTGTAATTAACATTATGTAGGTTCCTAATTAGGAAATAGGTGCTATATTTTGTCAATAAACATGTGATAATATTTAATAAAATACAACTTGATGTTTTGAGACCCTAGTCTCCATTTTCCGTATGTCATCTGGGGGCGCGGCCGAGCCCCCGTCCAAGTCGAGCTATAGGCCGTAACATCCTTTTCTCGAAGCAATTCAGACCATTTTCAACCTCCTATAACTTCGTTGTGGCTAAAGCATGAAGCCTGAATTTTCAGTTACTAAGCAGGCTTTGTGTAAACATGGTATATTTAAAATTTCATTCAATTTGAACCAGTAGTTTAAGAATTGTAACTAGTCAAACTATTTAATTTTGTCACTCACTGACTGACCGATCATCAAAAGTCTAAGGCACTTCTAGCTGACATAGAACCTTCAAATTTAGAATATAATTAGTGTTTAGTGTCTAAAGCAAGGGAAAATTCAAACATTTCATAATTTGTGTCTAGTTTTCTAGATAGACCAACTGCGTGAATAACTTTGTAATCCCATATAAATGTATAGGATTACAAAGTTACATTTGCAGTTAATGAATCATTGTACCCGTATATTAATGGAATAATAGTTGTAGATAGATATCTATATATATGAAGCATAACAGGAGGGGATATAGAGAGGGAAATGGTGTATTCAGCCCATGAAACTGTACAACATTCCTCTAGAAAAACATGACGAAGAAAAACTTGCAAATAAATAGACTAAATAGCTCGAAAATATCAATTATTACAATGAAAGAAAGAACATTAATAATCAAATCCGCTATATTTGTGATAAATTGATACCTACAAAAATAAGAAAAATCCATAAGATCCACAGAGGCTTGAAGGAAAATCGTTAGTGATATTCTAGAAGTAAGAAGTACCGAAAAGGAAAAAAGTAGGACTCTACAAAAAGACGTGAGATCCCATCAAAAACATCCTGTAAAAAAATTCCAAGTCTCGCAGCTCAGGTTTTCTACCGCAAAAAGTTGTGAGATGCATGTAATACCAAGTCGATTAATTTATTTAGTCCTTAAGGGACCTTCTATATAAAGTTATTACGTTAGTTATTACCATATCAATATTAAAAATTCTTTACGTTTTAAATAAATAGATCGACTTGGCCAGCAGCATTATGTACAAATTGTACGATACATTATGTTTTCATGCGATGGCGATTAATTAATAAAAAATATAGACAGATCATTATTATATCATCATCATATATTGTGTTTGTGTAAAGTTAATCGCGGCATGAGTGGGGTCACAGGCCGCGGCTGAGTGCAGCGTGGGATTGCGAAATCTTGCAGTGACGTCAACAGTGGCCGCCAAGCAGCACTTTCTCCACGAATCCAACAGAGACAACGATGCGATACTCGTGGGAACGACAGTTTGCGGTCAACAACTCACACACTCGTCATATTTCCGCTGATAAGTGGCTGAATATTTTTTATCGGCAGTAAATGTAAATAAACGGAATGTATGCATAAAATTCTCATATTTTGGATCGCTGTGGTTTTGAAATTCAATTACTAAATTAAAAAACAACTGACTATTCTATTTGCCTATGTTCTTTAATCTTTATTTCAGTGTCAAAACGAAACTTTTGTAAGTAGTAAAACCATGGCTACTCAAAATAGGGGTGCGATACTAAATAGTTCTATTAGAATTACATGTAAAATTAAAATGTTTAGGTAATTAAACGTAGCATGAATCAAAAACTCAACACACCATTTTTCATGGAATTATTTTAAAATAGTTTTACAAAATCATCGTATGTTTATATACGCAATACGTAAAAACCGCACACTTCGAAAAAATTCTATTGTTAATACAATTAGTTAACCTACCTTATATATACTTTTAGAGATGGGCGGTGTCAAGTAAAAATAGACAATAAAATAATCGTTACCTCGAAACAAATAAACACTGTTACAAACTAGAATTATGTTCTTAATAAGGTGAATGCCCGACCAAGAATTTAAGGCCCATAACTGGTAGAAAAATTACATTTACCGGCGAAGCTTTTTTACAGCATAACCCGGTAACACGCTATAGTCAGTTATATCAGTACGTAACGGAACTGATATAAATAGTTTATTAATATATATGCAATGTAATCCGCGAGGGATCAAACCACTATTATAAATATCGCGACGCTTGCAAACTTATAGCGGCAAACGAGTTTAACGCTATTTACTAAAACAAACCAGTTGTTGACGTCAATGCATGCGAAACCGGTTGGAAATTTAAGCAGTTGCTAGTTAATTTTCTTTAGTGCGAATCGCTTCATAACACGATATATCATTATGTTTTTATATGTTTTCAATATATCGCATTTTAGGAATCTACTGCGGAGATGGCAATTATAATAAACAGCGCGTCGTATGGAAGTCACGTAGCCGACAAGAAGACAAACACCACAATGCATTCATTACATTATCATATCATTAATATTAATAATACAATCAACTTTGTAATAATGTTCCGTTTTTATCAAAAATATCAAAACACTTTTTCATGGATAATATTGTAATGTATTACAAAATATATTGATTTAATTTGTTATTTGTATTATCAATACTTTAAAAAAAATTAAACACAAAAAATCATTCTTGACAATTGTAAAAAAAAATAGCCAAAATCTCCATCGATAGTTTATAGTTTTGATACACAAGCAACTGTTAGGAAATTATATCGCTTTGATGAATTTTATAAAATAATAATATAAAGTACTTCTTATATCGACAATTGTAAATTAGAGAATAAGATTCACATTCTTCAACCAACTTACATATCGCCCACACGATAATAAGGCCCTGTATGCTGTTCGCAACACACATTAAAATTTTTTTTTGCTCAAATATAACAAGTTAAAAAAACCTGTATTGCTCATGCAATAACAATTCGATCAGTAAAAAATGGTCAAGCTAGATGTATCTTTTATAGTGAACGATTAATCGTAACGGTAATTAAACGCAGCCTCTTTTTTCATCATGCGAAAAATTTAAAACGTATTTTTTTAGTAATGAATATTAATGACTTGAATGAATGCAAATCTTGAGGATGGCTCTCAAAGGTCGTTTTGTAATGAAAAGTGTATTCGTCGTATTGTAATATCGGTGCATCGTGGGTGGGCGACCAACACAAGTGGAAGGAGGCGGCAGTGTTAGCCACTTCTACCAATACGGATAATAAGCTATCAGTATGCAAGCGATACGCAATATCATATGGTTTAGGGCGGCCGGCCACCAGGAGACAAATATTAAGCTAACTAAACACTATAAATCAATAACTTTTATAATCTGCACCTGAGCAGCGTTCAGATCGGCAAACCTGTGCCCATTTTTGTACACAGTATGGATAAATTGCGTAACTTTTATTATCATTTATCGGTGCCGAGATATAATTGTTCCAAGATCCAATTGTAGTTTCAAATGCAAACTTAATTTGTGTTTGAATTGTGCTTATTTCCTTAAAGATCGTAAACGTTTATCAGTTTGAAAGGTACCTTTACAGTTTACTCGGCTATTACAACTTTACACCGTGTCTGTGACATAGCCTAAGCAATATTTTTGAGTACATCTAATCTTATAAACAGACTCAATATACTTGCTTGTTGTTATGAAATAAAAAAATCTAAACACAAACATTTAATTTTCGTATCTCTTCATTTTGCTTATGACGCACAACATTCCTATAATGTTTAATGTATGTAAGATTCTGACAGTAATTTATTTACCTTAGTTATAAATTAGATACCTATATATAATACCTATATATGTTAATTACATTCTAATTTAAATTTGCTGTTCGTAACTTAATGTTTATTAAATTAATATTTATTACCATTCATAGTACGAGTAACATCCGAGTACAATATGCTTTATTGAAACCTGAATTAAAACCATCACAAGGAAAACCATTGCCCGACATTGTTTCAGTTCTGCCAAATTTGATACAGGGAAAATGATCAAACTTCCCGTGGGTAATTCATTATGATTCCCAGAAGAAAGCCAAATGTTATGAGTGCAAAAACAATGAAGCGATTAAATCTGTTGACTACAAAAGGCAGAGCACTTGTATTCTCGGCCATTCTTATTTAGTCGCGATTAAGCAGTTTAGATGTTCTCGGCAATTCCAGAGGGGGTACGTCACTTCTATTTTTAGCTCGTGGGCGTATGTAAATCATACCAGCACTTATTTTTAATGGTCACAATGTAGCTTAAGGATACAATTACACATGCCAAACTCGTATACATTTCAGCGATATTAGTTAATGGAAACCTAGCCCATTTAAACGCTATAAACTTGTTTGTAATTTTACTGAACTAGGTTTGATATCGAGAATTGGACAATGAATATCGTTGTTTTATTCTTGAGAACCAAATATGTCTTTATTTAGAAAATAGGTTGTTAAATTCCATTTGGTATTTGACTAACGCAATACTCATTGTCATTCGTTTAACATTAGATACACGGATCATATGACTAAGATTTATACTGCAAAACTGCAATTTTGGTGTATCAATAACACTGTTACCAGTAAAACTACTTCCTTAATATCCATTTAAGAGGAAAATCTAGTGACTTAATCATATTATAAAGAGAAATTTTATCTCGGAATGTACTATATTTATGACTATAAAACCAATTATGTATAAACAAACGCACGCGTTATAATATCGGAACAAATTGCGCATTACAGAATTACAAGTAGGTATATATTAAATGAAAATGCGGAACCCAAAGTGTATACCAATATACTTACATACAATGCGCTTCTATTGCCAACAAGTTGTTATCATTCGACACACCACAAGCGGTGTGTGTTTGATAAACAGACAATTACTCGATTTTGCATCTTTATTTATTCTATCACAACACATTAATATTTATTAAACAAATTATACGAGACCTTCCTCCCAAGTGATTATGCTTCCTTTCTTCAAATAAGCTTACACGAATTGAGTTTGTGCAGTTATATTTTCTAGTGATTCTAACAATGTAAAATTAAATTAACTTTTAAGGAAAATAATTTTACAAAAAAAGTACTTTAATTTTAATAGCGACACCACTTAATAAATTTCAAGAAAAATCGATTAGACCATAACAATTTCAATGGTAGAATACATATTAGACGCGCTACACACCAAAGCCAACGGCCAAGCGACACAGCCCGTCTACGACCAGCGAGTTGTCCTCCACTACGTCCTCTACATGATGGGCCATCATTGTGGACCATCGCGATGATCCATCGTGTAGAGTCCCCTCTACACCATTAAATAGCACCATACCACTGCTGAAAGTCACTAAAACGCTATAACATTATGTCGGATCAGTTTTCATTGCCTTCTTTCTTAGATCAATGCTGGGCCTCGACTTAGTCAGCACAGATAAATATATATATGGCACAGAGATAGAGACTCTCCTTTTAAGCTCCTGTCTGTTATAGCCCCGGCCTATCATAATGTAAGCAGCTCATCAGTCATCACGACACAAAATAGGGCTACAAACTGCTCATGCCCATACATGCCGCAGCTTTAAACCGTGAGAAATATACTTCGCGTGAAGACCATATTGTTATGTATATTAGTTGTGTGTGGCGCAATAATGAAGCATACTGTGTTCCTTTTCGCGACCATTATAGAAGTTAGGTTTTATGTAGTTTTTCATGTGTTAGTTGGAGTATGGTTGTAAAGTCCGTCAACCCACACCAGGCCGGCGTGGTGGACTATATGGGCTAACCACTCCCAATTGTAGTCTTGATTGTAGAGGAGGCCCGTGCCATGCAGTGGGACATATATGGGCCGATACAGTACAGTTGGACCATCTTGAATACCCATTCCTGAATTAAATGATATTATAATCGATTAAGTTAAGGACGCGTATCATTGGTTGCATCTGACAGGATGCACGGGTTTTTCTTTACTTAAAAGAGTGCATGTAATTGTTATATTGCTGATTCACCGATTAAATACGTACTTTCTTACCTAATTTGGTAATATACCATTACAATTAGACCATTCATGTACTCGTAGTAGAGGTACATTCGAGTATTTAAATATATCGTATAATGTGTGAATGTAATTTTACTAAGAATATTCAAATTATTTGAGGGTATGAAATATACATATATGTCGGAAGGAAGAAAAAATTAATGAATTTTAAACTACAATCGAGCGATCGCAAATAAGTTTACCTCGATTTTTTCCTAAATATATGTACATATATATTCCCGAATAATTCATAGATAAGCAGACGTGATACTAGCGTAGTTGGTGGTAGAAATCATTGAACCCGCCTCGAGCTGCGACTTGTGACTATTGCTAAGGATGCCCGAGCATTATCGAATACCTACATGTATTGTAATGCCAATTCACATTTATAAAAAAAAACTGTTTGCGAAGAACGTTATTATTTATGATATCAGTTCAAATCATGTCAAATATTGCCGAATTCTAATAATCTTAATCCTGTATGATTGACTTGATAAATTAACAAACAGTCAAGAAACACCAGTCGTACAATAATACCAATAATCGGTAAGTGCGACAAATCGTAAATGTGCAGCGAGACAATATTTTTTTTAGATAGAGTCACACGGGATTTACCACGACGAATGACCGCTCCACCGACGATGTCACGCTGAATATGCAGCACCGGCTGAATTTAATATTAATGCTCAACTTCTTCTTAAAATACTCGCGGGGGGGACAATCACAGTCATAATGAAATGTAGATACGATATGGAGATGTGAACGTGGTGATTGACCCGCGCGCCTTGACCGACGCGACAGCCGCACTACCTCCGCCTACTATTCCATACTGAGAAATTCCTCACACATATCACTCATGACTCTTGATGTTACTCTATGATTGAGAAATATTATGGTGTTTTGATCTACGAAAATAGCTAGTATCGACGTCGTAAATATGTTTATTAGAAATCTATATGGAGGGACAGTATACAAGGGATTTCATTTTACCACGCGTTCATGTATACATAATACCAGTAGGTATATACTTACTGTCCACTTATCTCGGAACACTCGTGATCAGGGATTACTCATTGATTTATTTAAGGTTAAAATGATGATCTTGAGCGATAAGAGTTTCATTTTGATAACTGACTTTAGAAAAATATGTCTTAGAGTTAAGACAGTAACATTTCAAAACTAATATTTACAGTTAAGAAGAAGAGGTAAGAATGTAAACTCACATATTTTATATAAGTTTACGGTGCTACCCCATCACACCTGATATCATTTTCACCTTTTTCGTGACAGACAGACGGACATAGCATATTACAATATTGAAAACAAATCTTTCTAGAATTCGGAATATTTCTTCCGGAGAAAGTTGACATGATAGGTTAATAAACCTGTCTCATTCTAAAGCAAAATAAAAAATAGCGACTTGACCTTTTGCATATGCAGATGACGAATTGATAATATATCAAACTAAAATTACAAGCAGTTGTATAAAGGACGTTGACCACATTTACATAAATTCATCAATACAGGTCATAACATAAGAAATATTATATTAAGAAATATTTACTGGGGGTAAGTCTGTCATATGTGAGAGGCCACCTGGGTAGGTACCACCACAATGTCTGTTTCTTCCGCCAAACAGCAGTATAAATGCATTGATGTGTTTCGGATTAAAGGACATTGTAGCCAGAATAACTACTGGACATATTGAGACTTAACATCTGATGTCTCAGTATGGCGAGCACAGTGTAGTGCCAAGCATTGTTTTGTAATTCAAGGTATTGTTTGATTTTGTTAATGTGCATGTGCGGTCGTATCGCTTACCATCAGGCAAACGGCATGCTCGTCTCTCCATTCATAGCAATAAAACAAATTAATTCATAATATAAACATAATTTGGTATGTATAATTTAATGTACTCGAGTCGGCTGTTTATGCATACTGATTATACGCCAACAAGACTAAAATGCGTCAAAGACGGAAAACTTAACTAATTCAAATGTGTTATTTGCAAACCGAGTGCCATTTTGGATATAACGAAGCCTTTATAGAAATTTTAAATGAGGTCTTTACGTAACGCGTCGTGGTTCATAATGCAAAGCAGAGAAACCAAATTAAAATTCTTCTATACGAGTTCGATACCATACGAATATATTAGAAAAAATATGATAAAATAATTTGCTGGATAGAGTTCTATATAGTAACGAATTTTTGCACGTTTATCAGCAAATGAATTAATTACATGGAAGCAATACATTACCTAATAATATAAGTATTACGCTTGTGTATAAAGAGATATAAAGAGTTTATGGGAGAAGAAAGCCCATCCTACAGTTTAAATATTTATTTATTATCCAAAAAAATATTATACACTTGCAAACAAAATTAAAATGTAAATTAAAAAAATGATAAAAAAGAGTACAAAATCGCTTGAGGCAATCTCTTCCAGGCAACCAACCATAAGATGTATAAGACAGAGCGACAATTTGGGGATATTGTGAGGTGCACGAAAAAAAGGAAATATTATTAAAAAATAAATATATATATCAAACTAAAATTATAATAAATTATACAGGAAACACACATATGTACATACATTTTGCATAAGATATAAATATGTATAATTATATCAACATATAATAATACATCAAAATTGTATATTAAAACAAAATATACAATGTTTATGTATTATGAAATACTACAAATTTTATTTCATTTGTAGTATTCGAAATGTAGTTGTCCCGGTAGAACCTCTGCCTACCACTTCTGGGAAAAAAGACGTGAATTTATGTATGTATTTTGGAAACTTAACGTCCCGTATAATTTATGCAATGCCGCGCAATATACGTGCCTTGCTGTGGAGTTATTTATTAACACAAGAAGGAGAATACAAAGTATCGACAATATCAACAACGATAAATAATTGTCACTTATTGCAATGAATACACATATGTGTAAATTTACTGGATATTTACGATCTGGATTTCCTGCCTTCCTGTACCTCGAATTACAGAACAATATCTCATTATATATGGGTAATACACACACACCACCAAAGCACACCTCTGACTTTTCGGAGTCGTATATGTATTAATATAGTCAATCAACACGCACTACAACGGTGAAGAAAAACATCGTGAGGAAACCTGGATACCATAGCGATTTGTAAAATTTCTATGGTATGTAAAGTCCGCCAACCCGCACTAGGCCAGCGTGGTGGACTATATGGCCTAACCACTCTCAATCGAATTTTCGATTTGTAGCGTAGGCCCGTGCCCTGCAGTAGGACGTATATGGGCTGATACAGGTAATACACTAATATACAGGGTATATCAAGATTGCTACCGAAAACGAAGCCGGGTGGTAGTTTTAATAAGAACACAATGCAACAAAAAATTGTGCAATGAAACGCGACAGTTTATTTTTTTGTTTTTTTAAATATCGTCATGTTCGGGTGGTAAATTCATAGTTATTGCTAAAATAATTATTTAAACCCTTGCGTACCACAGCGTCTTTAAAAATAAAAGGGTAATACTACTATTTTAGATAAAACGATGTATTTACCAGTCAAGTACTACATTCAAATTACAGCTTTGAGAGTTGGCATGTCAGAAAGCTTATGATATGCTTTTGTAACCCCATTATGCCATTATGCGTTATGCTCCATAGACGGAATATGCCACCCTGACCTTAATAAGTTCTGTGTAATATAGCTCTTGTTCATTAGTCAGCTGAAACTTGACGCTTTCCATCAGAAAATCGACTGACTCGTTACATAATTCAAACAAAACAAAAAATACATTACGTTGAGTGTATCGTGATTGTATTTATAGTAGTCAGTTTATTTATACCACGCAGAAGTATGCAGCGACATTTGAGCAATCAACTTGATTGAACGGAGTGGCAGCGCGGGCGGCGCGGGCGGCGCGGACGCGACCGCCGCCCCACGCGGTACACTTGTGCCTCGTTATTGATTGGCATCCGGCACTCCTATATCAATCCTCCCAACATCTTTTCACCGCATGCTCCATAAGGAACTTTGATTGCTTTTTATTCGATAACATTTATTCTAGTCTCAACTCTCAATAATCTTGCTGCCAGAGGCTGAATCGAAGTTGTATAAACTTCTCATTAAATTTACTAGAAGGTTGACTTCATTGATCAAGCATATTTTTTAGTAATTTATACTTTAACTTACTGAATTTCATTTACGAAAACAATCAAAATAACTTTTATTTCTAACTAAGCAAATAAATAACGAATAAAAGATATTCGGGCTACTTATACATCAAATATTGACTAACGTATATTGTGTATTACAAAAAACAAATATCTTAATAAATACGCAATTTTGAAATATTCCTATTTAAATATATAGGTACAATTTTCGTGTCAACAACTCATAAAAACGGCATGTAATGGCAATGTAATATGTAATTGAATCTGAACGATGCTCTGACAGTGTTCACTTCAAGCCATAAATCAGTGATTGAACGAAAGCTATTGGTGCCTGGCTGCTGGCTGGTCGTGCGCTGCACGCGATCGGCCCGTGCCGGCCGTACGCCCGCGCACGCGCACGCGCCATATTTTATATTAAAACTGAGAGCTTGTCACACACAATTATAATTTAACCCATATTTAACCTCAATTGCTTAACAATCATTTTCACGCCATACACGAATGCAACATATTCCATGGCCTCAGTATGTTCCAGAATATACTTTCAGATAGTTCAGTGTGAAATTATTCGTTTTACTGTGTCAAACCAATAATTATAGATATTAATGCGTTTATAAGTATTAAGTAATAGGGATTGAAGGGGACTTACTACGATTAATTAATATTAAACCTGCATGGTGTAAACTTACATTTTTTTTCACTCGTCAAATATAACATTCCAATTTTGAAAAAATATATAACATTCGATTGTTTGAATTTAAAATTTTGTAATATTCAGTTTTTGCAAGCTCAGTGAAATGTTATGTACATAAATAAAATTAAGTATTGGCTTCGACATAATATTACGCATAAATCGTTCGTAATATAAATATTCAATATTATTTGACGAGAGTATGTGTCATAAACGAACTTTATTTTGATTTCTGGAACTAACCACGAATGTAATATAGCCGATAAGGTTCACAGGTTCGTCACTTCTTGTACTGATTTTACTTTTTAGTATGTGAATTTTTTGTAACATTACTCTTATTAAGGTTGCGTTTCATCTCAATTGTCTAATTTTATTATGTTGCATTTTTATAAGAATACATAACACTTTAATGCAAATCGTGTTCACATCGAGAAGGATGTCCACACATTTGTTATTTTGCCGAAACTACATTTTATTTGATATTGCTTTTTATGTATGTACAGTTTTTTGGACCATGTAAATGTAAAACAAAATGATGATATTGGATTTTCTGTACACTTGATAGCTGATGATGAAAAGCGGATGACCGAAGTCAGGAATTTGTGCCCGATATGGCGATACAGGCGAGCCCCTATTGCGCATTTTATATACCTATACATATATTGCGCTTCCGGTATGTAGATATTGTGACTAACAGCACCTAGAGTCAATGAATAAATGAAAACATTATAATCGCAAAATAAAAGCTATCCACATAACTTTCGGATTATTCAAGCAACTAATTCCTAGTTTTAGAAATGATCAGACAGAACCGTATTGACATAAAATGATCATTAAATAACTGATAATCACATAATGGGATGGGACATACAAGGCGAAACGTGGGTACCCTGATAGCACCTCTGCCTACCCCTTCTGGAATAAGGCGTGTGTTTATGGATGTAAGCAGTAAAACTAAGAAACTTCCAAAGTAAGCGCTTTGTATAGGTAACACCAAAACTGAAAGAAGCAACGAAATCTTAGATGAATATGGGACACTCTACGCAATAATATAAACAATTCAATGCTTCAAAATTTAAAGTAAATTTTATAACTAGTAAAGGTTATAATGTGTCCATGACCACAACTAACTAAGACTCGGAAACAACAGCGTAAGTTTAAAAATATTTTTTAAATAATTCAATATCTACGACTCAACATCTCAGTCACAGATCCCAATATTAAGACTTCCCATCTGCCATCGCGTTATGAATTATTGTTTATATGTACGTACCTAATTTATGAGTAGGTACTTTAATTTTTTAACTTGTAAAACAAGCAAAGTATTTTTTGCAATATGATAAATTTAAAACATTTAGAATCACTTAACATATATTTCGGAGAAGGGAACACAAAAATATAAATTGCAAATCAATTATCGCAAATCATCTGCATACTGAACTGAACATACCGCCAAACATTGCAAATTTTGAAAACAATAACATACGCGCGTTATCCTTAAAAAGTGAAACGTTTTCCTCAATCCGGTATTCCTGTTATATCCACAAGAGAAGTGACGTCACGTGGTGGGATCGAGCCCGGTCACCACTCTCAGCTGCGATGGGGTCAATGATGCACCACCTGAATAATGCAACGTCTCCGGACAGAAGTACATTTACCCCAAATCGTCTGCATTTTTAACGCGGTCCTGTGTAAGGGAACGTTGCCCTATTCCCCACACTGCATATCGAGGTGAGCTCTCTAAGTTCTACGTCAAAGCTTAAACATACATGCCCTCATAAACGTGGGTTCATAAAACTCCACAATGGTATGGATGCAATAACATATTTGGGGGATAAAAATGTGATTCAGCTGTATTAACTTCGAGTGCGTAAGCATGAGGAAAAACTTAAACGAAATTCCGAATAGGTAGATAATTAATAATCAATTAAATATTGATCAGCGTGCCTACCTTCTGAACTTAATGGACTGACACACTTGTATTTTGTCACGTACTCTGTTAGCTAATTAAGTCATATTAAGACTATCACCACCTAATGAGAGCAACAATAATAAAAATCACACTGGCCCTAATATTATTCAGCAATGAATTTAATGTAACCGCAAACTAAATCGATGCCATTACAATCATTAATCATTGACGTATATAAAAAAAATCTATAAACTTATGCAACATCGTTGCGTTATTATACCTACATGTACGTACTGTAAGTCGCCCGGCGGTCGAAATTCAACTGTAATTTAACTATGGTCATGCTATGGTTTTTACTTTATGAAAAGTATTTATACCAATAAATCAAACCTTCATTCTTCCATAGCCTGTAGTTTAAATACATATTTCGTAAATAATAGAACTTTTGAACGTTAGAAAAAAATGTTAATACGCATCAAAATTGTATTTTTTGTTCCCGATAACAATACTGATCCTTAATTTGGACTTGTCCCCCAGCGCATCTAAAATGTATCACTTCCAAATACAATGTCGTGTAAGAAAACTGGAAATAACAGTAAAATTTGATATAGTCCGGCAAAAACTTCGTTTCATTATACCCCAATAAAAAGTGAAGCCATATCAAGAAACCATGGGCACACGACATAATTTTATTTCTCACTAGCTGTACCCGCGACTTCGTCCGCGTGCAATTTAACAAAATCTTTATTTTTCTAAAATAAAAGAGTTTTTCTAAAATAAATGTAGGCTAAGTTACTCCTTATTATATCAGCTACCTGACAATAAAAGTCCCGTCAAAATCGGTCCAGCCATTTCAGAGATTAGCCGGAATAAACAGACAGACAGACAAAAAAAAATCTAAGGTCATTTTCGTTATAGGTATCGTGTTTATAACGATATGTAGTTGGTCATTTTTTTTTTAACTTTACAGACACTTCAATTTTATTTATATGTATAGACTAACATACTCTTTAAGTCCAATCCACATCAGCGACAATTATTTCGCGAACTATTTTTTTTACTTATATTTAAACTCAATTAGATGCCGTCTTCTATACTGCTTTTCCCCTCCCGTCCCGTTAAATCCTGTCATGTGCCACCTCATTCTGTACCATTACTCAAAACATGTAATACTGTCCTCTTCTGTCCTATCCTCTTCCTTTCAGTTTGAAAAAGGAACAAATATAATTGAATTCCTTGTTCATCCTACTAACTTTTTTGGCATATAAAATAGTCTATATGGTTATCCAGGTAGTCAGCTGCCTCCATACAAAAAAGTAGTAGGCTTACCTTCAATATGTTACGCATATATTTTGATTTGTTGACTAGTCAAGTCTATAAGCAAATTAATCAACATGTACAAGTACAATGAAATAAATATTATTTTTTGCTTTGCAGTGGCATTTTTATTATTATTTTTTTACTTTATACTGTTTTTTGTTTTGAAGTCGGTTTTTACTTTTTTATTAATATATGTGAGATTTATGCTATACATCGCCTACTATTTTCCGGCTACCGAATGCGTTGTTGTTGTCAAATTATTAGGAACAGTTTTTCTCTTTTCTTCTTATTTGGACATATGATTACTGTTATATCGAAGTTGAACCTACTTGCGTTTTTCTCGATATTTAATAAACTTAAAATTAAGAAATAAAACCCAAGACTTCCATAACTATAAAGTAAGGAATTAACAGCCCTTCTCTATAATCAATCTATCTTTAACAAGAGATTTCATTAGATATTTCGATGCTTTTTATATTTCAATTAACAAAGATAGATATGGTACATATATTTATACATAGCTAGATTAGATAAATATATATATGTTTATTTTTGTTTAATGAAGCGTAGAATTGTACCGACATAGTCATGGTAGCTACTTTAACCTATTGTTAAAGATAGATAGGATATAGAGAACGGCCGTTAGGCTATATTCATAGACAGTTTTAAAACATATTTTAATTACAGTTTTTTTTGTCTTCTTCGCTCAAACTAAATTCGAAAGGGATAAAACATTCTAAAAAATGAACTGTCCATGAATAAGGCCGTATGAGTTTATCGCCCTTTATGATTCGCTAGACAGAGTAGGAAAATTATACCACACTCCAGTGCGTCACGAATTTGAAAAACAGTGGAAACCGGTTATATCTAGTAAGAGAGTTCCGTCAAGCGGACATTATACAACTGCCGACAATAACACATGAGATCAGTTGATTTCTCTACATTCCACCGCAGTATACACTAAACTGGGCACATAATATTACATAGTACATGTCTATACTAATAATGTAAATAGCATTATAAAAAGGAAAAAATGATTGCATTGAATAGACTCTAAAACTACTGGACCGATTTGAAAAACTCTTTCACGATTAAAATCCTACATTAATCTCAATGAAAATAGGCTATAGAATATTTTGAAACGTGTATCTGTACCCGAGTGGAGCCGGGCCGGGCTGCTGGTTAACTATAAATGAAATAAAGTACGGCTATGCTGGTGTGGTATTGCATAAGCACTGTAGTAATTAAGGTGAGGCACGCGCCGAGTAGTTGCCTTAACGAATGCTGCCTGTACCTAAAGCCTACGTGACTTCTGGCAGGGCTCGTCGTCCGCCCACCTACCTAGCCCTAATTGATTTGCATTTGAAATCCATTTGCTGACCGGATTCTTAATTACGCACAATAATTTTAATATAAAAACTACGATAAATTTTATACCGTTTACGTGTAAAAATGTAAACATATTACTCTAGTTTTTTTGTAAATAACGTTGTATTTTTTTATTTAGAATTAGGTTGATTTTGTTAATATTAATGTAAATCATATACGTCATAATATACGATTGTTTAAACAAAAATGTACAAAAAAATTATATAATAAAAATTCAATGATGTAGTATATAACTAAACATAAAAGTCCGTCAAGCCAAGCTAGGCCAGTGTTGTGAACAATGTGGCCTAACCACTCTCAATCGTACCCCCGATTGTAGAGGAAACCCGTGCAGTAAGACGTGTATGGGCTGTTAGAGAAGAACGAAACATAAATAAAAGTGAATGCCGTAATGGGTAATTCTAGCGTGGAAGGTATTCTAAAAGCCCCTCTACACGATGGGCCAGCGCTGGACCAGCGAGTTGACCATCAAATGGCCATGAGAATGATGGAACCGCAACTATACGATAGCGACATTCAGTAGTGATCACCCACTACTACCTTTGACGTGCGCGGGAAAAACCTACACCGACGCCATTCAAAGACAATCGCACGCGCAAAATAGAAAAAAGAAAAAAAGACAGTTCGTGTTGCCGAGGGGGTTTCTTGCGCCGTTTCTTCTTCACAGCTACAACGCGTTCCGAAGCGGTGGTAGCAGAAATTAATGATTCAAAAGATCTTGTGAAAGACTATTCGAATAAATAATATTTTGATTTGATATGACATAAGCCATTATACGCCACTACGCCTTCTACACGCTGGGCCATCATAGTGGACCATCGTGATGGCCCATCGTGTAGAGGGGACATAACGGTGTTTTAATATACGACTGTATATGAAGTGGTAGGTTGTTTTTCTTATCCGTTTGAAAAGCAACCAACATGCAAGGTGTGTAGCTGGTTATTGATATAATTGTGATCAGTGATGAGAGAAAACCATATCAACCAAGATGTTCAATTTGGCTACCCTTGCATTTTCCACTTGGTGACAGATAGCACAGAATTGATGATAATACATATTTTACATTGTAGTCTACAGCAACTAGAAACATCCCTTCTTACCATCATTTGATCTGTTTTTGTCTAAAATTTTAATATTATTTATTTTATTTCATTGAGTATAAAATGTAAGTAATACGAAGTACAGCACTCTATCCCTATTTTCGAATCTGTCGGTCCATCGGTTTTCCAAAAGATTTTCCATAACGTAATTAAAATTCCTAACCATTTTTATACATTATTATACTAATAAGTATTACATTTCATAATTTAATGATAAAGCCATAACCAATATAAACTATCGTCTCTATGTTCGATAACATGATCCGAAACAAATGTTTGTGTCAACCACAGATATTTGTTTCGGGTCCGAGTGTTTGTGGGACCAAAAATCTCTGGTAGCTTCCGATACCCACGATAGAAGACTCAATCTTAGTGTGGGGTCAGGAATATGCATGAACTATTGGTTATATTTATGTGTTTGTTTGTATGTAGGCTCTTCATTAAAAGATAAACATTCGTATGGTCTTCCAAAGCCACCACGATCGGAACTTCATAATAGCTGATCTTGTGATGCCTGTGTTGGAGGCATGCGCAGACAAATATTCGGCTTTTACAAAATGACGAGAGTCTGGCGGCTACGGACTCTTGCTTCAGGAGGCGAGTGCGATTGTAAGAGTCGGTAGAGCGCGACCCCATCGGACCTATTTCAACCAAATCGATGGCACCCTCCGCAAGGTTCAGGTTAATAGTACCCTGAACCGACGTAAATGCATGAAGAGATTGAGGAAAGTGGACGAAGCGAAAGTAGTATGTTAGGATCGAGCAAAGTAGAGATCCATAGAATCTGCCTACCTTATGGGATACTGACATGACGTATATATATATATTGTGCTATTTTACTATTATATATATATATATATATATATATATATATATATATATATATATATATATATATATATATATATATATATATATATAAGAGTAAAATAGGACAATACTTTGTCACAAATCGCAATGTACCTGCCATTGCCGAATATTTGGTTGCGCAATGTTTTCTCACATTATAAATTCCCTATTATGACAAACGTCACCTAACATTCGACGATTGAAGTCATTGTTTATAGTAAAACTTTTTAATTGCTCACGATAAATGTGTGGTAAGTACTTAATAATGTACATTACAAAATCATTGAGATAAAAAAATTGTCGCAACCACATGACATTTTAATATTCCATGCAGTCGCATATGGATACCGTTTTCGTTTATTATTCTCTTTTGGGTAAAAATTTGCAGGCAAACAAACATAAGGATATTCAAATATTGTTTTTAACTTATCTCTTCCCAAACAGAAGTCAATAACCTTAAAAAATACATTTTTAATAAAACGATTTCAAATTTATTTGCATCGTCTCACATTTATTATCTATACAAAGCATCTAGTCTGAAAAATCGCCACACCGTCCCGACCACATTTACAAACTTTTAATTTCAGAAATTGAAAATCAAATATTAATGAATTATTTATTCGTACTGGAAACCACCTTTTGTACAATATTTTTATATTCGTGGAACAATCCTTTGTTTCTACGAGAAAAATTAACATTTCCTGGTAACTTCACGTTTTTGTTTCATAAAAAAATCATAGAGGTGGAAAATCTCCCATATGTGATGTGAGGCCGCCTGGGTAGGTACCACCGCAATGTCTATTTCTCTCGTCAAACAGGAGTAAACATGCAATGTTGCGTTCCGGTTTGAAGGACATTGTAGCCAGAGTAACTACTTGATAAATTAACACTTAACATTTTATGTCTCTAGATGGCGAGGGCAGTCGAATGCCAAGCATTGCTTAGTAATTCATGGTGTTGTTTGGTTTTGCTACTGCCTATGATAGTATCTCTTACAATAAGACGAATAGCATGCTCGTCTCGCCATTCATGGCAATAAAAATGTATGTACTTATGTACTTAATATTCATTGCAATGAATCTAAATGATCGTATAATCTATGTTTGCAAGACTATTTATTTACTTATTTAAATTAATAAAAAATGTATGAATACGTCAACTTTGTGAGAAGTATTTTATTATCATCTATTATGTGAAATAATCTATTATAGACCAGGCCGCGATCTAGGCAAAAACCGAAATATTATCTAAAAGTACATATTATCTACACATTATCTAAAAGTACATGGAAATAATATTTTAGATGGGATCCTAAAATATTATTTCCAATGGCCCAGCTTGTAATAGAAAGAGAGCAGCGGCATACGTGGCATATGCTCTGCCCGGGCGCCCATAAGCTTACCTATCGGGTTTTCCAACAAAACTATTCCAAAAGGGCTGACACCGTACATCTCAGTATATTATCGCTATCATGCTAAGCACTCGATGGTGACTAACTTTTGACTGGAAAGTGGTATGCTGTTCGCTGGCCTAGACTTGTGTCAGAGATTCAGCCTAGGGACGAATTTCCCACGCGACGCGAAGTGTTGGAAGGCCGGTGACCCCGGTTCCCGACATATCATATACACCCTATATCCCCTTGAGAAAAAAAACCACTACTATGCAACAGAATCGATTTTTTTTTATTAAAATTTAGAAATAAAATTTGATCATAAATATTATTTAATATTTTTGCTATGTATTATTGAAATCTATTTTCAAATGATTTTTGAAAGCTAAAATAAAATAAATAAGGAGAACAAATGTTTGCAAGTATTTACTCTGTTTTTTTTTATTAGTGGCACTTTGTATTAAACGTGGTATTAAGATACAAAATGAGAGGTATTATTTATTTTTTACACACTTTTGTAAGTTTAATTATCACGTTATCATCACGTATAATAATTATTGGCCGTATTACACCAAGAAGAGTTTATAGTTAGCACATACGAAGTGTACGATACACTTTACGCCTAGCGACAATATCAAATGTAAAGTGATTGGAAACATTATTGCGGATAGAATAGCTCAAGGCACAATACAATGTATCACGACTAAGGCGTTTTTGAAATCCATAATGATGGAATTTGTGAGCAATATTAAAAAAAAACTCTTAGATTTGATAAATCTGCCAGCGAAAACATAGGTTCGTCATAATAAGAAGATGTTTGTTGTCTACAATATCTAGAAATACAGCTCATCTTTCCAAGGGCTGGAAAATAATGCCACTTATTTTTTTTATACATTTAAGGACGCAAATAAGCGGCCCGTCTGATGGTGAGCAGTTACCGTAGCCTATAGACGATTGCAAAACCAGAGGTGCCACTCGCTCGTTGCCGACCCATACAAATAATTAAATGTACAAAAAAATTAATTAAATTGAATGCATTTTTGTGCTTTGTCTTAGCACATGATATTCTATGATAAGTGGATTGACTCAATCCATACTAGACCAGTATGGCGAAATATGGCTTTAATTTAAAGTCATTATTAAATTAAATTGTAATGGGATCCTGTGATCAGCGGTGAGCTTTTCTAATAATACCGTCCCTCTTTTATGCACTTTTTTTGTATTCTTGTCTCAAGTCATTAAAACTACCACCTGGCTTCATTTCGGTCGCGGTCTGGATATACTTACCCCGTATATGAAACAGTATTATATGTAGGGTAAGGGAGGGCAATATGGCACCTTTCTATATTTTTCAAAACTTGCGAGCAGCACCTGTGTCTCTGAGCAACGCTAGAAGCTAGCTGGACTTGATTCTTATTATTGCGTCAAATATTTTTTTTTATTGCTATGAATGGCGAGACGAGCATGCCGTTCGCCTGATGGTAAGCGATACGACCATCAGGCGACACCACCACGACTCATGAACAGTAGCAAAACCAAACAACACCTTGAATAACAAAGCAATGCTTGGCATTCCACTGCGCTCGCCATCCTGAGACATAAGATGTTAAGTCTCAATATGTCCAGTAATTACTCTGGCTACAATGCCCTTCAACCCGAAACACAACAGTGCGTTTACACTGCTGTTTGACGGGAGAAATAGACACTGCGGTGGTACCCGCCCAGATGGCCTCTCACATATGAGAGACTTACCACCAGTGACGCTAAAAATGAATTTTGCTGTAATATTATTAGTAGAATTTACGTAATTTTATTATTATTATTCCAATCAAAACTTTAAGAACATCTTAAATCCAAAAATCTAAAAAACGTTTTAACCAGTTTGTGTAGATTGGTGGTTTGGATATAGTGACCAGCGTGTTAAGTTGGGCACTTGAATTATTTGCAGACACACAAGATGATAATAGTAAATATATTATGGATCTTGTAAAATGTAGATATATCCTATACATTCCATCTTGCCCACTGGGCGAGGGTAAGATGATTTTTTCAGTTTCAGTTCTTGAGTACATAGAGATTATATACTTATTTTTTTATTAATCATATTTTAACTCTGATAAGGTCTTCCATAACTGATAAAAATAAAATATTTTAACGTGTTGTTTATATATTTTTTCCTCAAAAATTTCATTATTCCATCTTACCCGCCCTTCCCCTACTTACGTATCCAAAATAAACGGAGGAAATACCATATTTTCCGCACTAAATCATAAAAACATGTTTTTTGTTTTTTTTTTTTGTTTGTTTTAATAACTATAATCAGTCATTCAACATTTCAAAGTGCTTGTGCCAATAATTATACATACCTAACACCTATACACCCAGGTAAGTAAAGCCTACAAAGATAACTACATATATAAAATAATAAATTTACTCATGCTCAATGTGCTAAAAATAAATATTTTAATTGATACAAAAATACATTTATAAAATGCATGTACTTATAAAAATTGCAGATAGTTGTGCTACAACAATAATCGCTTTGTTACCAATTTATAAACCGGCTAGCTTTATAGTTTGCCCATAAATAGACGGATGCTAATAAAATCGTTTTTGTTGCCAAAAATAGATATTGCAAAGTCGTTAATCTTTAGTTTTATAGACAATAAATGTATAGAGGAAGGGCTCAGGTTGTCATGAGTATAGACCGAGACGTTGCGCAATACTGAACGTGTAGACATTACAAACGATACGCGCGGCGCGCTGCACTGCACATTGTTTCACCGCAGACGGCCAGCGCCCGTGCTACGACTTCGACGCGGAGTTAAACTTCGCACGCAGGCATCATACCCCCGCGCACATACCCATTACACACACTCACACTGTTTACATCATCTATTATTGTTTGTAAATAACTGGCTCTTCAACACACTTGCTAAACTCTATACATCATAAACATCATTCATCATTGTGGGCCTCGAATATTGTTTGAGGCGTTCACTTTCAGTAGTGTTTACTATATATTCCAAATAATAAACAAACTTAACTAGTCCCCCAGCACGAGTAAACTCTGGTTACATACCTGTCAGTGTAGGTATCGCAGCAGTCGTGTATTGCGGTCATGTGACTCCATTGACGTCAATACTGACCTCTGCCAACTGCGGCATCGCCTGCCTCCTGCCTGCTTATCTTACTCGAAATATATCCTACATATATACGGCCAAACACAACGTTCACCACACGCGCACACACATCCGACAACGCATACATCGTACACTTAGAAACGAGAACTTTCAACTTAGCCTACGATTCATTTATAAATTTAAAATTACTAAGTCAGCGCGTTATAACTATTTATAATCATTGCTGTTTAAGCGCTACGAAATGTTTTACACAAATCATTGTGGCTACTGTTCTCAAATCTTAATACCAAAAGAACTCGCAATAACTTAAAGTGTTTTAAATACATTTGCAATTTTGAGAATTGCATGATTTAATTCCACCTTCACCATTTCTCTCCAGAACAACAAGAAGAACAGCAGGCTACCATCCTTATGTCGTTACGGCAAAGGAATGGAATGCCTTACCACAATCAGTGTTTATGACTTGGGTATTCTTAAGGCTAGAGTGAATAGGCACCTTCTAAGTAGGCGTGTAACAACGTAGACTATATCGGCACTTTCCATCAGGTGAGATTATAGTCAAACGCCTAACCTATAAAAGTTAAAAAAAAAAAATATCAACAGGAAAATATAGACTTTATTAAAAAGGGAGCATTATCCTCGTCCTCCATCGTAAAATTGTCCTCCACAGCAAACGTGGGGAGCCCAACAGGCGATTAGCTTATTACACAATGATAGAGTCGCGTTAATTATGAATACCAATACTATCTGAACTCTGTTGCCATCTAATTTGTCAACTTATGTGTTACACTTCTATGCATAAAAATCTGCAACAGTGAAAGCGACATAGGGTTAACCCATTCAATGCGGCGCACGCCGATCGGCGTATTATTTTTTCTTACTCAGATGCTGATCACGCCGATCGGCGTAATATAGAGTTGTTTTATATATTACTCAAATTTGATTTTTAATTATAAAATATAGACCAATGTGTTTATAATTTATCAGTGAAAAGCCTGGTACAAATAGTTTCTGGATATTTCAGTTCTAGAAAAGTTGAGTTTTCTTACTCAGGTGCGGCAAACGCCAATCGGCGTTTTCCAGGGATTCACAACTATTGGTTATAAAAACATGAATAGCATATTTATTTATTCTATTAAACAAACTTATAATTAAGTTAAATGTGAAAGTTTGTGAGTGTGGATGGATGTGTGGATGTATAGATGTTTGTTATATTCTTTCACACAAAAACGTCTCGACCGATTTTGATGAAATTAGTTATAGGGATAGCTGTCACCCTGGTTTGACACATATGCTAGCTTTCAGTCCGAAAAAAAATATTATTCCCGGGGTCATCCTACGGGAATATTACAGCAGTCAGGAATTGAAATAGAAATATTAGCTAATTTTTAAAATTGGAATGGGTGGCTCCCAATTTGACAGGACAGGATTGCAAGTTTTTCGTCATGGGACTGAGAGACGGAACAGAACGGGACATAACTGGACGGGAAATATGACAGTGTTCAGGAAATTCACATTCGGGGAATTCATTGACCGCCTCCGTGGCGCAGGTGGCTAGACGCCGCCTGTGTAACGAGAGGCCGCGGATTCGATCTCCGCACCGAGAGAAATGTTTGTGTGGCCCACAAATATTTCTTTCAGGTCTGGGTGTTTGTGAGACCGAAAGTCTCTCGTAGTTCCAGATACCCACGACACAAGATTCGATCTTAGTGTGGGGTCAGGACCATATATGTGACTGTTCGGTGTTATTATTTAATTCATATAGGTAATTATTACGCGAAATAATATGTTTTTGATGTGGACTGGTTTAAAAACTATCTACAACCAGATGAATATGGGACCGCTAGTCCTATTTACATTATACATGAATCCCTATTTGCCTTGGCCCTGCAAAGTGTCTTAAACACTTTTTTTTTTTGCTTTTTTTTAAACGGTTTTGCTGCTTAAAAACAGTGAGCAAAATGCGAAATTAACAAATATTATATTTCGTTTATCTTTGTCAATATTTTATTGATACTCTGGCAATTATCACATCCTGATATTTTAATTATTATTTAATCTCTTTATTTGAACTTTCACTTTTCCGTTTCTTTTGTGGTGCCAATAACGACTGAGATAAGTAAATGTTTGCAACCCCTGATAATATTCGAAGTTATCAATAATATCATTTTTATGCTTTAAACAAGGATGTTTGTACGACGGGGGAGCACAATAGTAATATTTATCAAATAAAGAGATTTACTCACCATTTAAATCCATAATCTATAAAAAAACTGCAGATATTCCTTTTCTCAAATTTCTATCAACAAATCTTCACGAATCTCATACAAAATTGGCTAAAATAATTAAATTAATTCTGCTACTTGCTAAAAACAGTCCTTATTGCAATAATTATAGCGTACTACTCGAGAAATCCCATGAATTCGAAATGAATAAAATGAAATTCTTAACGAAGTGCTGAAAACGCCGATTGGCGTTTTATTTTTGATCCGTCAGGGGCGGCGCACGCCGATCGGCGTTTACGTTAAGGAGTATGCCGCATCTGGGTAGCGAGAGCAAAATTTGTTGCCGCATTGAATGGGTTAAAATGTTACTAGTGACAACGAGATTGGACACCATAAACAAAAGTCTTTGTTAGAGTACCTTTCTTGTTAGTAATCAATTATTGTAATAAAAATCAAAAAGTAAAATCATTTATAATATTATAATTTATACTTGAGCAACATTTCATTGACGAATGCCTTAAAATTCGTGACTACTTTCACGAAAGCAGCTAATGCCACGTGACTTCACAATTTACTATTAATGTTTATGCCGACTTTTCGTTTTCAAAACACCTAAACATTAATGTGAGGAATAAAATTATACAAAACATAATGTTTTACTTATATACTGGCACAGCAGTGTCTGCATTTCGCCTGGTTTTAACCGAAGCGCAGTCCAGATAAATAAATAAATACACCCACCCAACAATCACATACACAGACCTGACCCCTTTGGAGATGTGGTGCTGGAGAAGGATGCTGCGCATTAGATGGATGGTGCGATGACCTTATGTCTCTATACTCAAGCAACTCAAAATATCTGCTAGGCTCTCTGCAATCTGCCTCAAACGTATGCTAATCTTTTTAGGCATATTGCCAAGGCTTCGAGCCGAAACTTGAAGAAACTTATGATGACGGAAGCTGTCGAATGGAGATAGAGTTTCAAATTCGACCTGTATGTATAAATGTAATATTTTCAGAAATGTACAGTTTTTGGACATGGTAGTAACCGCTCGTTTTACGCATTCTGATTTTACATTTATATGGTGAATGCATACTAATATTATAAAGCTGAAGAGTTTGCCGGTTTGTTTGAACGCGCTAATCTCAGAAACTACTGGTCCGATTTAAAAAAAATATTTCAGTGTTGGATAATACATTTATCGAGGAATGCTATAGGCTATATATCATAACGCTATGACCTATAGGAGGGAAGCAGTAATGACATTACTAGCAAAAACGAGGAAATTTTATTCGTATTTCGTGGTACGATTGGTCGATATTCTAAATTGATAGTCGGAATGGAACATTTTGACTGCCATTTTGAAACGTGTATCTGCTCCCGGGAGGAGCCGAACCCGACTACTAGTTATAATATAAATCAAATAAATCAAAGTTAATTAAATGTATTACTTATATTCTTCGATGTTATTTAAAACCAAAAGTGCTACAATTTATTGGCTTCACGACAATCATATTATATAATATTATCATTTTAATTACTTACCGCGAATACCGATAAATAAAAAGAGTGTACATCACCCTGGGTTCTGGTAGATAATACCTCGGATATTTAGTCCTATACACAATTTGTGTAAATTCTTAAAAATTAAGAATTAATAAAACATGATTAACTGCCCGGATAGCGACCACTATATATTATGGTGGTTAAGGATATGTTACAGTGACCCCCGAAAAAAGTAAACAAAACAAATCGACTTCAAAATCTATTCAATTAATAAATCCAATAAAAAGGTAACATAAAATTATTTAAAAAAAAATTGAATTACTTGCTACTCGTATATATGTCAAAAATTTTTATATTTAACTTAATTATATTTTGACTGATTCTGTTCCAAAGTTACTAAAACTGTATATTAAACTTGATGATACAAAGACATATTGCTTGTTCTCAGTTTTCGTATAACTATTGGTGAAAAACGCTTAATTCATAATATTACTGTTGTAATATTTCATTTAGACACAGTATATATTATGATATGTTAAGTATATTATCACGTTTTATGTGAATCACGTGTTTTTCTCTATATTCGCAATAACGGAAGGTGAAATATATTTTCTTACCTCACCTCTTATCAAATCACTATGTCCAACGTGATATATTACCATGTCATAAGTTCAAGGCAATAGGACATTTTCCCCAAATATTACATAATTCAGTGTTTGCGCTCTTGTTCCAGGGAAAAAAACTATTTTGATTTTATTATTACTATTAGTGTAGGTATTGTACAATTTTTATTTGACTTAAACTTGCGCAATCATAAATGTAGTTACATAAATGTATATATTTGTAAATAATGTCAAATCTACACCGAAAGTGGCCGTAAACAAATATCGCACGCACTTGTTGCAATAAACACTTCAGCTATCTTTAAAATAATGAGGTGTAAATCGAAAAATATGAGTCTAAATAGATACTATAATAAATACCGGGTGTATCCAGACTACAACCGAAAGCCAGGCGGTAGTTTTAGCGAAAAAATGCAATTAAAAAGTTCCTAATAAAACGAAGATATTTTATTTCTATTATAATGTTTATAGATTTAACATCGCTCATACCATACGATCCACACATAGTTGGTGTTAATATTATAATGGCATACCTTATAATTTTAACACATATACCCGGTACAAAACACATCAAGCAAAACAATGCAGAGATAATATGTGACTAATAAGATTGTTTTCTCAGTTAAGCATTTAGAGGCTCTTTACGTATTGAACTTAAGTTGATTACCATCAATTTTTCCGTCTGTCAAAATTTTTACGTATATGAAGAAATCCTTAACATATACGAAGGCATTTTAGTCAAGTGATTACTCTCTAAAATATAAGTACAAAGTCCATAAGTAGTAGAAATAAATAATAGCAAAATAATTATAATTGATAACACATGAGATCCAGCGAGTGTTAAAACCCGCCATACCTGTTCAACAGTTGGGACCAGAGCAGATTCGAAAATAAGACACAAAAACAATAACTTCTTGTATTAATAAATTTGCAATGCTAAAGAATGTGACTGCAAAGACTGCTTGAACGTATGGTGTATAAGGACATTACTTGGGATTAATAATCCACAGCCCGGGCGCCTGATATTGACCGGGTGACTAGGTTCAATCCCCGTGTATGACCTGTCCGCTCGCGTGATATCGTCATGTCGCGCTAACTTATTGTATATTTTATAATCGGATGGGAGTGAATGACATTGTTTACATATTATTTCCAGTTGCATAAATTATTATACTAATGCACTCTAACAGTAGGTACATAAGTATGTACGCAAGTCCATGATTCAAAAAATTAGGTTTAAGTATCTAATTAATAACTGAATTCATAATCTTTTCACATTCTATTAAATTGAAACTAATCGCACAATTTCATAAACCAAACAATTTTTGTTTTTTATTTTCCCTCGTAATTGGTACTATCAATGCATACTAAAACCACATGTATAAATAAAAAATATTTAGCAATTCTAATATTGTCTGGAATATTGGCTCGGAGATGATAATTTAAGATTCAATTATACAGTCACGTGCTGTTCAACAATCAGAACAGAAGAAAGGAAATAGTGTGTGAGCTAGTACGGTCTGAGAAAACGTGAGCCGGGAGTGACGCGCGGTCGTTCCCGGTCACTCACCGCCCACTGTGGCATGATCTCTGGACCTTTCCAGAATGCACACACTACAGACATCGACAAGTGTCAAACACATACTGAATATTAATCATATGCATTACGACAATTTATAAATCTATTTGAATGATATTGATTCAGTCTCTCAGATCAGTCTATAATACCTGTATCTAGTACCTGCCGATGATTGTTTAATGCACTTAGATAAATAATAAATAATTTTTAATCTAAAATTAAATAAAAAATATTAAGTAACTCATAGAAGAGTTTTTGAACTTTTATTGTATACAGTTTTTATTCATATCGGTAATTCTACAAACAAATGAGCAACATAAATTTCAAATATGCAATAGCTACATATTACCAATTTTTATTAATTTAATATAATATACTTTGGAACTTCGTCAGAACCTTTCTTAATACATTGTTCATCATAAATTTTAATATCAATATAATTAAGTGTAATCAAATAAGGGAAGTACCTTGAGGAAAATTACGTCAATGTCTTGGGAACTTCCGATGGATTATTCCACTTTCTTTAGTGATTTGTTGAGAATAGTGATGGAGGCTGAAATGCTTACGCATATCATGGTCTGTTATTGCCGAATGGCGCATCCCAGCAGTGATAAAATATGTAAAGAGAGCCAACAAGAAAACGCAATATTAAGAATTCCTACTATTATAAATCACAACTTCATTTATTTATGCCATTATCATACACAGGATCGGGATGTATTTTTTTACTCAGCTTCATATACTTAAGTATACAAGGCGAACTTAATGTCAGTAGCATTATCTCCCAGTCGACCTTTAGGTGATGCAGAGATGAGGTGAAGGAAGTCTACAAATACTAAATCAAGAGGTAAGGAGTAATCATGATTTTTTTATACTTGAACTCAACACGTGGCTACCGTCCTCTATACTACTATTCCCATCAGGGTACATCCCGTCTTTTCCATTCATCGTAATAATTAATAAAATGCGCACAGGATAATTGAACATACCAAATCGATGGCACCCTCAGCAACCAAATCAATGGCACCCTCAGCAAGGGTCATGTTTAAAAGTATCCTGAACCAAGGGGAATGCATGAAGAGATGAATAAAAGTGGACTTAGCGAAAATAGTATGTCAGGATCGAGTAAAATGGAGATCCATAGTCTCTGCCTACCCCTATGGGAAACACGCGTGACGTTTTATACTTGAATATTATTTTACTGCGGAGATATGTTAAAAGTAATGAATCTAAAATATTAATTGAAATCGACTGATATTATGGGAACATTGGTAAAAATTAAATGATTGCAATAAATAACTTATTTATTTGGATATGGATTAATACCATAAGAATAAAAACCCATTTGCAAACAATGCAATAATTTAAAACAAATCTCATTACTTTTATAAGGTTATAGGGAGCCAGCCAACCAAATGTAAAAATAGAACTACACTATCGCGGGCTTGTTTTAAGACCTTTTTAAAAGGAACAATCCCATCATACTGGATTATTGCGTAACCGGTAACAGAATGTAAGCAAGGGAAATTCACAATTTTCTTTTATTTTTGCAACATATTTTCAATACGTTTCCCCTTCGACAGCCTTCCTCAAACCTCGATAAATGAGCTATTATACAACACAAAAATATTTTACATTACGAACTAGTAGTTCCTGAGATTAGCGATAACAAAATATAAACTAACAAAATCTTCAGCTTTACATATTAGTATAGATAGAAAGTAAAAATAATGAGTGAAATACATTACTTTTATGGTATGTTCTTAGCATAATCACTACATAGTATAAATCAAAGTCGCTTTCTCTGTCCCTATGTCCCTTTGTATGCTTAAATCTTTAAAACTACGCAACGGATTTTGATGCGGTTTTTTTAATAGACAGAGTGATTCAAGAGAAAGGTTTATATGTATAATACCTACATATTATTGTACAGAAATCTATTTGTACCCGGGTGAAGCTGGGCCGGGCCGCTAGTACGATTTTAAATGAATTAACAATAATTTATACTTTTTAGTTGCGTCTTTTATCAAAGTGTGTTTTTTTAGTTTATAAACTATTATTTTTTATGGTAAAAATTGCTATCATATCCAATGAAGTGTGTTTTAGAAGAGGTAGAGCCACTTAGCTGTCACTGTCTCACAGCAAATTGACGCGTAGCGAGGTTTGCTGTCGCATTTTGGTCGGTTATGAGTGGCAGTGATCACTTATCATCAGGTGACTTGTTTGCTCGTTAGACGGACCAATTCATCAAATACCTCTACTACATCATAAAAAAATGCAAATCCTGAAGTTACTGGTAATAATGATGAAAAAATCTTTTTAAACTATTGTATTGTCATCGGTCCTCGCAAAATTTTAAATCATTCCGACGTTTGGAAGTGCTCGAAAATCGACTTCAAAGCTTCCGTTACATATATACATAGACAAAGCCAATAATATAAGCGTATTAAAAAGTTACTAAAAACTCCGCGTTGGCAGACCGATTTACCAAACGGTATAAGGACAGAGGAACTCTTAAATATAAAAAAAAAATGTTCACCTAATATGTTATGTGTACTTATTTATTCAATACGTCGCGTCGTTCAGTTAAAATATACAAATATTAGAAGTAGGGGGAAATCCCAAGTTTCGGCAAATACTTTGTAAAAAACGTCAAAATGCCAGCTAAGTATACAATATTACATACTCCATCATTAAAATAACAATAAAGATCATGTTGAAACAATATGTTCGTGTTGAGCAAATATTTTAAATCTACATCTCGCCAAAACGATACTGTTTTTAATCGACTACAAAAAAAAGGAGATTATCAATTCGATGTGTATGTAGTTTTGTCAGAATTGCAGTTTTTGGGTATAATTATGGTATATTCATGCCGTTTTCTTTTTTTATCCCGTCGGTATCACAGACTGTGGTCGGAACACATAAATATATATGTTGTTCAAACGTGTATTATAAATATATTGTACATATATGTTAATACACTGTAAGTGCTTATATGAATTGCCACATGTACTGTTTTGTTTTTAAAGATCTTCTACGTTAAAAATATCCTATGAAAGAAGGTATTTGAACACATTGACTCGAAATTTAACACGACATAGTGTTATGGCGGGTAGCGAAAATTGGAATTACATATGTTTTCATAATATAAGCAACAAGCATTTATACTCGTAATTAATTAATCGAATTTACATGTCCAATATAATAAAATGTAAAAAGAGAAAAACTGTTCCTAATATTTTGACATCAGCATGACAAAAACCCAATTGGGCGCCAAAAGATCATAAACGATCTATACAAACATATATTTCTCCTAAGATCGTTATAGCGACAGTATGAACGAGGACGGTTCAACAAGTGTATTGCCCATGTCTCACTAAGAAGTAACGAGTACCAGTACTAAACAAATAAGTTGTTAAATTGATACTCAAACAGAAAAAATATTGATATTTGCGAAAAAAAAATACTGGCACGAAAATAATGTAATACTAATGTTATACTAGTTTGAGTCGAAACGTGGACACTGGCTGTAGGGCTAGTCCATAGGTATAAACGCGCTCAATGTGTTATTGAAAAAACTATTCTCGGAGTCTCTCTGAAAGACAAAACTCGGAACGAAGTGATCCGCCAGCGAACCATGGTGACCGATAAGCTCTGAAAGTTAGTAGGTGGAAGTGGCAATGACCTGACAAAATATGCCGCAGAATAGATAACCGCTGAAGAAAGCAGATTTTGGAGTGGAGACCGAGTCTTGGTAAACGTATCGGAGGTCGTCCTCTGGTCAGATGGCGGGACGCCTTGCATGAGAAGACTGGCGTTACTGTGCTGTGGCGTACTCTGGGAGAGGTCAGAGGCCTATGTCCAACAGTGGACTGCAACAGGCTGATGATGATGTATTCTAGTTTTGCATATTTCTATAAATTCTTTTTACTGGTGGTACGTCTCTCATATGAGAGACCGCATGGGTAGGTACCACTGCAATGTCTATTTCTCCCATCAAACAGCAGTGTAAATGCACTGTTTTGTTTTGGTTTGAAGGATACTGTTCCAGAGTAACGACTGGACATATTGAGACTTCATCATCAACAGACAACATCCTATGCCTCAGGACGGCAAGCGCAGTGGAATGCCAAGCATTGCTTTGTAATTCAAGGTGCTGTTTATTTTGCTACTGTTTTTGAGCTATCTTATAGCTTAAGGCGAATGGCATGCTCGTCTTGCTATTAATAGCAATAAAAAATGAATAATGACTGCATTAAAACTTTAAATAATATTGTATGTGTGGCACAAATAATAGACATTGTCAATCACCTTTAGTAAGTTATATTATATGTACTCGTACTTTGCACGAAATCACAGCCTAAATGGAAATCTATGAATAATGTTCATATAATTACAGTAAACCTGTTTTGTCTTTTAAATTTTAATGGCATTAGAACAAAAAATAAAACTATTTCCTCTGCTAAAATTATATCAAACCATTGAACAGTAAAAATCGCAATCACGGAGGTGAAGCAACGCTGCCATTACAAAAGAAAGTTTCGGGGTAAATATGTATAAATATGTAGACATGAACAAAGTAGATCTATGAATCAAATATGCGATAGCATAATTTTATTTAACACTCATAAATGAAGTACCAATAGAAAAATTAATACTATTAGGATGTGTGAATTAAACACGAGAGAGCGAGGGAGAATTAAATTCGTAGTAGCCCGTTGGTAACGAACCAGACGTTACTGCCAACATGTTCATGGTGATCGCGGGTTCAAATCTCAAGACAAAACTCTGATTTTTCGACTCATGTGTGTATTGATAACCTATCACCACTCTCTATATCGATGAAGGAAAACATCGTGAGGATATGTGCATACCATAACGATTTGCAAAAGTTTCTTTGGTATGTGAAATACGCCCACCCGCACTAGGTCCAGCGTGGTAGACTCTATGGCCTAACTCTCACAATCGTATTGTGGATTGTAAAAGAGACCCATGCCCTGCAGTGGAACGTATCTACATGGACAGATACAGACGCAGATACGTCCTGTACATTGAGTTTCGCTTAAATCACCTTTAATGCAATTCAGCATTAGATATAGTATAACACAATCCCAAAGGGAAGATGTTGACAGCCATCAAACATCAAAACGGATACTAAAGGCGATTATAGATGAAACTAAATTATAATAAGAACCTAAATACCTCGATAGTCGGTTCCAAACGGCGTTAATGATAGGAATATCATGAATTGGAATAACCTGAGATCAATGAAAAAGGATGATTCTAAATTAACGTGTTAACTACTATGTTAAATAGAACAAGACTAATTTTAGTCAATTTTATTGATTGTATGACGTTAACAGTAACTATACTTATTACTTACTTTAAATATGTAAATTGTTTCACAGCGTGACCGACAATTTGTGGTACCTATAGTTTAATTAGTTGATACATTTACGTCATTGGAGGACAATTAATTCGCTTACCTTGTTATTCGCAGCATGCTTGTCTTTTTTGCGTTTGTCTTTCCTGAGGACTTTAATGCCATTCCTGAACTGAAAATATAAACATAGACATTAATCAAACGTACAAAAATTTGGTGTGCAACCATGTGCAACACAATGTTTGTATGTCAATGAAAAAAAGATTCAACAATTACAGGCAATTCCCGACCCCAAAACAGTTAAATATGAATGCAAATAAATAAACGCATCTAATTTTATCATTTTAATACAGCATCAAGCATCCCTATACATAACGTGGGTAATACATGGACTTATAATAATCCAGTCCATCCAAAGGTTACCAGGAAGAGAGCGCAGCTAGTGATAAAGCCGCCCATTGTTACCATGCCCTTTAGTTTTAACTATTTTATCTGCTTATTTTTCTTTTTTATAAGACTTGGTGTAAAATAAAGTATATAAATTTATAAGGCAATTTTCAATAAGTACAATATACGTCTTACAACTTAGTTGTAAGACGTTTTTTTATTCAATAACTGTTACTTCAGCCGATAGAGAGTCCAACATATGTGTTCAATGACCCGCATCGCAACAAAATAATAGACCCAAGGCCAAAACTATATCATTCAAAGACGTAACAATATTAATCAAATATAAGATAACTTTAAATCACTCACCGCATAATGAAAGCAGCTGAATAGGGACGGATGTGCTCCAGGCTCCGAAGAAACAGAGCCCGAACTATCGTATCCATCTCGGCCATTGCAGTTCACCAATGCCTAATGACATTAAACAATTTTATTAACATTATTTACTCACTCTATTGCTCTCTGGTTCTAATTTTTAGACTTTTAACATGGTGAAGTAACTGAATCTGATTTAGATTAATCAAATTAACCATTGAATAATCCAGAAGAGTACTTTAACTCAGACTAGATATTATGTCTGACAGAAGATTTGCCAACGTAATTTTATCACCAAATGATAAATAACACATTTGCCTTTTTTTTAAATAGGTAAACAATAAAAATCTAATTTAAAATTTGAACCTAGGTTTGTTAATTTTCCACTAGGGATTTACTTTTAATTCACTGGCGTAAGCTTTTCAGGCACCAAGCATGATTGATATAATATTTCTATTACCTGATAGAAAAGTAGGTAGGTACTTAGTTAGACTTGATACAAGGTGTCCCAGAACTAGACGATAAACCGGTAACCAGATATAGACCAAGCTATGACGGCACAAGAACCCAAAGAAATAAACTATAAAGTCCTATCCCCGATTGTTTTCAAAATACAGCCTTACTAGTGAACATTCTAAAAATCTACCTTGAACAACACTTTGCAACAGTGTGACAAGTGATTTGTATTATTTATTTATCTGGATTCACGTTTTCCAATCTCAAATAGGTAAGCATTAGAATTACATGCCAAATTATATCAAAATAAGTCTACTTTTCAAGAAAATTTATCAAATTGCTCACGGAAGGAATGTTAAATTAATTATTGGTCAACTTTGACACCTCACACTGTAAAAAAGTGTCTATACTACGCATGGTAAATTTTCATAGAAATTGGCGCATATTATCTAGTTTATAAATTGATACTGCACTCGATATATTTTTTTGAAGATTTCCTTTCTGGTAAAAATGACCCAAGTCTTCATCAACCCATCATATTACATTTAGTAATTATTTTGGTCAGATGTTTAATATCAACTCATATAATAACATGTTATACACAATAGAAGATAAAAGACAACAAGAGTGCACAAATAAATCAAAGCAAATGCTCAAATTGTTTGCCTTCTGCCCTAATACACGCTCTGCATCTTCTTCTAAAAGATCTCTTTAATGATCTAGCATATCCAATTCTACTGATTTCATCTGCTACCTCGTTTATTCTACTTCTTAACTCATGCAAATTTCTTATGATTTTAACTAACCCCAGTAAAGCCTCACTCCATACGAGAAGAACGTGTATACATATCGAATGATTTGTCTTCGCTCAAACTGAATTTAAAAGAAAGAGAATAGGGCGGTAAGTAACTATTTATATAATAAACCTAGCTAATTAAATACCGGCTGTAATTGAATCATCTCAAAATTATTAATTACCTTAAAAGTCCAAGTGCCTTTTCATTGTTAGTTCCAACAAAACGTTCCGTTAAAACACAAAACAGCGCCATAAAATCTCGTCATAATCTATGAAAACTAATAGGCCTTTTTGTAAATTTGGTTATGAGCATTTTCATATCGTGGTAAACATAATATTGCCAAAATTCTTTATATCCAAAACCAATCCTTAAATTAGGTATAATAATAGTTTTTTAACACTTATTTGGTCAAATTTACGTCATGTGGGTACGTATTATTGACTACACAATAGATCAGTATGGACTACACCCTGATTCTGACTGTGTAAACAATGCAAAGGATCGTAAAGGGTCAAAAATCGAGTTTGTTTGCATATCCGAAAGCAATAGACAATAAGCGCCTCATCATCAGTAAGAAATAACCTTGGCTAAATAAAATACCGAATAAATTTGATGTAGCTGCTTAAGTACCCCTTATTACGCAACGTGCGTCCTTGCCATTTTTGGATGAATACATAATTATTATAATTAACCCACATAGTGAACTCAGACCTGAATGAATCGCTTATTCGCTATATTTAAACAATAATGAACATATGAGTGCCAGTTGAAGCTAGCTAATCATTTAACTGGCCGATACACATTGCACATAAGCAGTGAATAGTACTTAATGAGCTTTAGGATGGATACTCTGCGAGTTGATCGCGTAAAAGTTGATTGTTTTATAAAACGAGTTGAATGCACCAATGCGCGCGTCGCGACCTTGTGAACGCGCGCACACAAGCCACGCCGCCATCCGGCGCGCGCCGATAACGTCTCTCGCCCAGACATGCCACTCACCGGTACTCACATTCGCATTTGCAACGGACCCATCAGCAGTGTAAACAGCTGAGTAGCTCTCCGGTGGGAAATTAAAGTGTAACGGCGACATCGTGAACACTAAACACTAACACCACAACTGACGGACAGATCCGCGAACAAAACACTACGATGAAAGTGAGACACAAGGCCGCCGATCGACAGCTTTTCGTTGATTCATTATTTTTGTTGATGAGCACCGCGAGCGGAATGTGGAACTGGTGCGATGGAACGGGAATGAAGGCGTGAACCCACTGACGCGTCGTGCGCCGGCGCCTTCACAAACGCGGATTATCGCACTTTACGCCGATAATGAGTAATGCAAACTTCCCATACAAACAAATTGGTATTGGCCGCCGTGTGCGCCGATTGTGCGCTATCGACACTGAACCTTATCGCGGAACCGGCCGCATTGCGACTGGTTCAACAAGACGTGTATTTATTGTCAGTTTTAACATTGGGGACTGCGGCTTGCGGGTACGCGTAGCTCCTTCCACTATGTTATATTACACATACCTACACAATGTTCAATAAATAAACAATTGACGTCGCCACAGATGGTATTAGCATCATGATTATAAATACACAATAGACATTGTTATTTATTTTTTATCTCTTGAGTGAACATGTGTAGCGAATTTACATTGCCTAATTCTAAAAAATGAGTACATTAATATTAGCGTCCTTGATTTGTACAATATTTAATTATACTTAGGACATTGTTATTTCATTGAATCACATTAATGGAGATTTTCCAAACGCATAAATCGTTTTAATCAGTTCCCGCTACGTCAGATATATAACTAGATTTTCATTTTGTGAGTAACGCAACATGACAATAAAACGTTATGATAATTAACTAAAAATGCATTATGCATGTCATACTTTGTTTATTAAGTTCTCTCTTCATACTAGACACACTTTTCCCAATTTACATAAATAAATAAAAAGGCAAAAATATATTTAAATAAATATAATCAGTTGAATTCATTTAATAAATAGTAAAAGTTTACATGGTCAAATTAAGATGAGGTCATGGTGGACATAAGGCAAATCCATTAATAGTATGTATAGTTCAGTCAGGCGGTTTGTAGAAGTGTATTGGTGTAGGTGAGCAGCTGAAGAGCTCGTTGTGAGGAGGCATCGGTGACGTCACGCCGAAGCTTTTGCAGCGCCGAGTCCACCGCGCTCACCACGCCGGCGCTTCGCAGCATTAACTTCGCCTGTGGGATAACGTTTAATCATAAAAACGACCAGTGCAAAATATTTTTGTAATGTTTCAGCCCATGTACGTCCCTCTGCAGGGCACGAGCCTGCTCTACAATAGAGACTACGCTTGAGGGAGGTTAGGCCATATATTATACAAATTGCAAAGTTTTTAATTTTAATAAATATTACAACAATTATAAATTCAATAAAGGAAGCATTGTGGAGACTGCATATTTAAGTAATACATATTGCCCTATGTTTAGGTGTGGATTTCCTGTGGCTGAATAGAGAGATAGTGAATATATTTTTATTGTATTGTAATATCTCAGCCCATTTTCGTCTCACTGCACGCCACGGGCCTCTTCTACAATCGAAATGACTATTGAGAGTAGTTAGGCCATATAGTCCGCCACGCGGGCCTAATGCGAATGAGAATACAGATATCAAATAATAATTGTTAAATAACTTCCATCCAGTTCACCGTAAAACGTGGTAGATAAATACAATTTTGATTTTCAAACTTAGTTTGCATATAAATCTTTGCCTGTGAAAATTAAGTATCGTTTGCACTTGATGCGTTTCATGTTGTGGTACGACTTCGTCGTCACTAAATTTTACTCATCTTTGTGAAAATCTCGTAAATGTGGCCTGTTTTTAGAATCTGGTATCGGGTTAATAGATTTATCACTATTTATTCATTTCATATTTTCATATACTAGGAATTTTCACAATTAAACCAGTAACCAGATAATATAATAGAGTTTCAGTAGAATATTTGCTTGTGATTTTTTCTTAAAATATCTAGTCGCATTTTTTTGGTATCCAGAATTTATTTAGTTACATACCTATCACATTTTATTTATGGATTATTATTGTTTTCATATTTAAGCTAGGTCAAAAATGATTATATATAAAAAAATACTGTCACTGCGTAGGTGCTGTTAACAACATCAAACATTCATTATTCTTGGTCTATTTTTACCATTGCCTAGATATTATATTTTAATTTATTTACTTTAATCATTAAATTACTGTAGCCTTACTTTGGCTAATTAGTTAGTAATTCCCGATAACTTGAAAATATTCGTTTTTTAACTTAATCAGATTTCGAGGTGAATACTTATTTATTTATTTCATATCATGTTTAAATATTTCATAGGAATTTGCCTAATAAAACCATTAAGATGAATGAATTTGTATAACTTTGTTTTCAAATTTAAACATATTATCATTCCAAGTAATTAAAGGAATATATTTTCGTGCCAAGCTTACAGATATATTTCATGATACAAATATTTTTTGTCACCACATTTTACTAGTAAAGTTGATTACCTTTTGAAGATAGATGAAGATTTTCCGAGAATCCTAATAGCTTACGATAAATCTAATAAAGTTAAAAAAAACTGCTATGTTTAAAAATCAAATCATCTAAAAAAGAAAATTGATTGAATATACAAAAATAAAATAGCTTAAAGCAGCTCACAAAATAATTAAAGAAAATATTTCCATTCGCCCCGTTTTGCGACACTGTTTTCAAAGAGGAAATCAGGTTTGAATTTTTGAATACATGCAAACTTGGTTATTCAAGTGCCACCAATATTTTGTCAACAGAATTCTGGTTTTCTTTCTTATTACCACCAACACCACCATGCATCAGCCGATAGCAGACCATTGCATAGGTGTAGACAGTAGGCCTCTCTTACCTAACTCTCGCAATTCCTTAACAATCTTACATTTACAACATAAAATGCATAACAATTATAGGGATGATATTTTAATGTTTAATGTTATTTTCATATTATAAAATCAATCAACGCAAGAACGATAAGAATCCAAAATGATGTATAGATGTCATATTTCTCCATAAATATATTGATAAAACACCAGCATACCTTATGATTGTTAGCAGCCAAGGCCCACACAGCGCGTGCTGCACTCACTACCTCGCTCGTGTCTCCCATCAACAGAGAACCGCACAGCAACTCCAGCAGCTCAGCTATCAACATACAACATATATTATATATCTTTATACATCATATATCTTTAAACTAGTTATAACCGAAACATACTAAACAATATTTTATACAAAGATGTGGGCAAATGCGAAAATAACATATTCATCTTTACCTTAGGTGAATATAAAACGTAAACAAACAGCACAATGTTACGAGACTCGTGTGATATCTCCTTATTGTTGAGATTTTTGACACTTCGGACAATATAATAACTACATAACTCTAATAATATTTGAATAGAGTTGGTTATTTGAGAGGTTCATGTGTATTTTTCGTAACAATTATATTTTATATGATTTTCGGGACAATCGATTGACGAGTTCTCTTTGTAATGGATTAACGTATGATAAATTAAATTAGTTTCAGTCACAATCTTTCCGTAACACTTGTGTCCTATAAAATGTTTTACAGATAGAAAAGAGAATACCTATTCATAGTATCGGTAAAAAAATATCGTAGATACCAACACTCCGTAAAAATTATTATAGCATTTTTATGGTTTGTTGTTAAACGTTTTCCTGTGTTATCGCGGGCGACAGTTTTAAAATAAAGTAATTATCGTCACATTTAACATTTTGTTCATAGAGCCGAAGGCAATTTTTTTTTTATCTTAAAGTTAATTTCTTTAAGAACTCCGAGCCTATATCGCAATTATGTTTATATTTATTGAAAAAAAAATTTTTCCCCACACAAAAAAGTAGGTTTTCATCGAGGGTCAAAAATCTTCGCACCGATACTAAGTTTCATAGTAAAATGGGCATTCTCCTTTCGATTACTTATAAAAAAATCATATTTTAAGTTCACTGCATGTTCGGTGGGAGCATTGAATGTTAGTTAGTGACACTTATTTTCTTTTTATGACGTTGCACTATACATGGTGTCCCAGAAATAGACGATGAACTAGTAAGAGGTACAGTTTTGGTAGAACTTACCACGGATACCATAGTACTATTTTTTCAATAGATACAACTTGTAAAAGTTAATCAATAAACAATGAAGAATTCCTTCTATGAATAATTTGATCATTTTCTTGAACAATAGACTTGTTTTGATTTACTTTGTTATGTAGTTCTTAACCTCATCTATTTAGGGCCAGTTTCACCAGTTCCTGATAAAGTCCTGATAGCTATCTGGCCCTCATCTGTCAGATAAAATACGAAATTCAGTACTTTTGCAACCAACTTTCTTATTTTATCTGACACATGAGTGCCAGATACCTATCAGGGACTTTATCAGGAACTCGTGAAACTGGCCCTTAAAATTGCAAATATAAATTAAAATAATAAATGAAAGAAATCACTGGTCACAATGTTATAAAGTCTTGGTAAAATCTTTTTATGTTTTCTAGTATGGAACATCCATACTTGAAAACTATCAAAAATTTTTTTTTTTTCCCGTGCTATTATAGTTTGATTAGTCTCCCGTTACCGGTATATCGTTAGATCTGGAACATCCTGTATAAAAGAGTATTAAATAATCTGCAGTGTTCTGTTAAACACTTTACCGATCTGTATCATAGCAATCTGTCTGATTTTCTGATTGTAGTTAAATAATAGCTCTAAGGTACCATAAACATATTTTTCAGAAGTCAGTAGTGTAGCGCGAACCCAAAAAATAAATTAGAAAAATTAAAAATGAGACAAAAAAAATGATGATAGCAATCCGTCTAAAAATGTTTTTTACGGGTAAATTAGGGTTAATTGATGGGAAAAAAATATTTTCAGAAGGAAATTTGGATGCATCAAATTTTAAGACCATTCTAAATATGTTAAGGAATTTTACCGATCGGCATCATAGCAATCTGTCTGAAAATTGTTGTACGTGATGAAATGAATTATCCAAATATAAAAAAAAATATATATATATAAAAAAAAAAGTGTAACACCTCCTTTACCAGACAACTTTTTGATTCCGACCGTGTTGAAGCGTGAGTAATTGCAAGTCTGGCAATTACTTTACTTTTGTCTTGCCAAAATAAAGCGCAGACAAGGTTTATATGTTATAAAACATGTATTATAATTAATAATTGTGAATCCTTAAAAACAAAAAACAGAATCCATTATTCAGATCGCTCTTAGACGCGTTTCTCTAGTATTTATGGCCGCTTCTTTGCTCTATGTCTAAGACGGAATACTATAGTATGATTTCACTTTAAGACGCAAAGACCATTCCGACCGTCGAGTAAGAAGCGCCCAGACATCGGCCAAGCGACTCCAAAACGTTCTTTTCTCTTTTGAGAGTACATGCGACATCCAAAATTTCTGAAACATTTTTTTTTGCAATCCTGCCAGATATACGAACGGTTAAAAAATATTCATCCGGATTGCTATAATACAGGTCGGCTAAATTTTTTGACATTTTCAAAATTTCGCTTCAGCTATATACTACGTGCAAAATGTCTGAAAACCAACTTATTCGTCATAAAATCATACAATCTATATACGTTTCCAATATCAGACGAATTGCTATGATAGTCAGGTTCAGAATCATATAATCTAACGATTTTATACCGTATTGCTATGATACATGGTTTTGGTCGTCATCTTTGGTACTAATAGGAAATGTGGTTTAAATTATTGTCTTTTATACATTGGAACAATAAAATAATGTGTAGTTGTAAACCAACGTGATTGCAAGAAGAGTGCTCGGTGGTGATGCGCGGCGTGCGCCAGCGCGGGCATGAGCGCTCCCAGCGCCACCCCCGCCGCGCCCCCGCGCGCCTGCAGCAGCGCCAGCGCCGCGCCTGCGCCGTCCGCGTGCCGCGCCAGCGCCTCCACCGCGCGCGCGCACGCGCCCCACGCCGCGCCGCCGCGCCGCCCACAAGCACGCTCCCGCACGCACGCACGGTACGCCGCCGTTATCGCCTCGCTCTGATGCACATATGGAAACAAATGTTATATTTTAAAAGCCAATACTTCGAATGAAAATACTGTATACAAGGTTGTCTGGCAGAGATCGATAAGACCGCTCTTTGTACGTACACATCTTTAATTATAAGTGTAAGCTTGCACTATTCTGTAAAATATGTGTGCAATAAATATTATTATTATTACTTATATCATATCTCAATAGGTATTATTATATATTTGTGTAGTGGTAACAAATATTATGCCATTTATTTGTCAACAAGACATAACTTTTACCCTTAGTCATGAGAGTAAGTCAAGTGAATATAGTAACCTTAATGATGATGGCGCGGCAGTGGTGGTGCGGCATGCAGTGCGTGAGCGCGGCGAGTGCGAGCGGCAGCAGCGAGTGCGCGTGCGTGCGCGGCGCATGCGCGGCGAGGCGGGCGGCCAGCGCGCACACCTCGCCCGCCACGCTGCGCCCGCACACGCAGCTGCACATCGCCGACCACGCTGCACAACACAACAAACACATTACACCCAACTGCATCACCAATAAAGCGCATCTAATGCCCGACCTTATAAAGCTGTGTTAAAACTGCCACGGAAGTTTGATAAATACGAAGTCAATATGTAGACACTGATCTGTTTTGTATCACTAATCATACTTTTCACTACTGATTTTACTACTCAAATATATCAATCATCACACAGTAATAGTAGACTTGTGCTATCTTATAAGCAGCGGTTCGAATAAACAATAAGACTAATATTCAGACCTATACAGTAACCATTCTCAGAAGAAAATAATATACTTATAGCCTCTCAATTTATTTTTCATAGTCTAGTCGTAAAGTTTAAATCTGTAATTCCAGCCAATTAAAATATATTTTTTTTAAATATGATTCCATTCCATTAGTGTTCTATTTACAACGTCATTTATCAAAGCCATCACAAACCTTTAGGGCAGTCATTTGTGAATGTGTAGACGAGGTGCAGTATCGTCTTGCGCAATTGTTCAGTGAGCATGCACCAGGGCCACAGCTTGATGAGAGACGCGGCAATACCGCCTTCAGCATAACTCTCTTTGGCGGGCAAGCAGTCAACCATGGAGCAGTCGATTAATGTTAGCACCCAATACAGCGTGCGTAATACCGGATCCTAAGCAAAACATGCTCATTCAATCATCGAAAATATATTAATATTTCAAAATGAGTTCGAGATGCATAAAACGCTTCGATCAATTATACACTTTATTATAAGTAACGGCCTAAAAAATGGCAAGAGATATAAGGGCACCAACAGTTCATGAGTATCTTATTTGATTTAAGTATGGTTCAAAACATAAACAATCTTAATTTAAAGGAATAAGGTTTATTGTTACCCGAATTTCATTATAATTTAAGACTTTTTGCTACATCTCGTAGTTCGAAATTCGAATGTATTAGTATTAGCAACCTCGACCATTTTTGGCATTTGATTTTATTCCCGGCCCTGCATCTAGTATATATTTAATCGAAGGTAAAATGCTAATAACAAACACGCGAAAATGTCCTGTAAATTAGAATGCGTATGATGCATGCTTAGAGTATTTATAATATAGAGGGAGCACTGGTACTTCAACTTCACTTATTGATAGTCAATGACCACACACTAAAACGGTGAAGGAAAACATCGTGAGGAAACCTGCATACCATAGCGATTTATAAAAAATTCTATGGTATGTAAGTCCGCCAACCCGCACTAGGCCAGCGTGGTGGACTATATGGCCTAACCACTCTCAATCGTACTGTCGATTGTAGAGTAGGCCCGTGCCCTGCAGTGGGACGTATATGGGCTGATACATACATACATACATACTGGTACTTCAAACACATAGATAAAAATGCACCTTTTTCTGCTCTCCTGTTGGGTGACATTTGACAGGTTTCCAACATGCATGAATTATTTGAAAAAGAAAAAGAAATTGTTTAGAACTATTGAATACCACTCAAACTAATTTTAAAAGGATAATAGCTAAATAAACTTTCGGTTATAAAAGGAATTTATAACAATTTGTTGTTAATTAATTAGTTCAATTTTCACTGTTATAAGAGCGTTACCAACATTACGTACAAGAAAATATCTACGTTTTTGAAGACGCAAATGTTTTACAGCGCTCCCTCTATATTATAAATACTCCAAGGTATGTAGTTACATAATTAGCGTTGGCGATGTGTTGCGCTGGTTTCCCGTGCATGGCGAGGTGGTCGCGCAGGCCGTGCAGCGAGGCGAGCAGAACGCGCGGCGCATGCGCGTGCACGCCCCACGCGCGGCTGCGCACGCTCGCGCCCCACGCGCCGCACACGCTGCCGCACACCGACACCCACAAGTCTTCTGCAACAAACACTGGATTTAACTGCCAATAATACACTAATTTATAGCAGTCAAATCCTCCCACTCTGTGATTTACCACCTGTACATAGGAATATTCTTATTCTGAGACACCGAGATAGACGATAAAGCACGTTGACCTGTACCTGGCATGGGCGTCTATAATATCTCAAACGGACAGGAGACTGTCCCGCCCTTCACACCCACCACTGTAACTCCTGTAAGCCAGGATCAACAGTGGCCTGCAATGTAATGACACCGAGCATTGAAGCTCGGCGAGTCTCCGGGAATGTCTAACTTGTCTTTAACCCGCAAGGAAATTCATCAGAGAGTAAAAATAATACGAGGAGTTGGAAATAAATTATTTTTCACTTCCCTCCGAGCAAATCGGGGGGATCTCAAACGGATGCCCAAACAAAATAGTAAATGAGGACGTTCGTCCTCACGAACAGAAGAACCAGTAATGACTCTACGCTTGGCCATCACGCAGACATCTGATATCACCCGTAGCACACGAGACACCCACCGAGGGATTGTAACCCGTTTGCCAGGTTAGGGGATTGTTAGTGATCTCGCGGCAGTGCGACCTGTCCTCCAACAGTGGCTGGAGAGGCGCCACGGTGCGCCGACATTCCGGTTGACGCAGGTGCTCACCGGGCACGGCTGCTTCGGTGCGTACCTGTGTCGCGTAGCCGGAGCCGAGGAGTCCACCGTGTGCCACCACTGTGGCAACTGCCGCGAGGACACGGCCCAGCACACACTGGAGGAGTGCCCAGCCTGGGACGAGGAGCGAAGCGCTCTCACTGCGGTTTTGGGTAGAGACCTCTCGCTGCCGGCCGTGGTCGCTGCCATGGTCGGCAGCCAGAGGTCGTGGCGAGCCATGCTCTCCTTCTGCGAACGAGTCATGTTGCAGAAGGAGAGCGCCGAGCGGGATCAGGAGCGGAACGATCCCGCTCGTCGGCACCGAAGACGACGAACGAGGCGCCGGGACGCCAACTAACCCGGCGCCGCAGAGGCCACATGGGGTCGCCGTCCCTATCTTGGCGGCCCCCGAGACGTGACGCAACACGCGTCCAAAGCTACGTCGCTAAGCGGCAGTGCACAAGGAGGCGGTCCTGGCGCGTCTGTTGAGCGGTATCCCGGGGCCGTCTCCAAAGTGCACCGATGGTGGCCAACGCGGGGTTTTTAGTCGGTATTTCGGTGCGCAGACTACGATAGGGACCCGACCCAGCTCCACGTCTCGCTGGGCCGGAAGGCGCAACTGGTGAGTCCGACACACCCCCGCCCCTCCAGGGGTGGGATGGACCGTAAAGGGATTTTCCCCGCGAGAAAAAAAAAATTGTTAGTGATCCAGCTCGACCGCAAGAATAACCACAAGCGTGCCGGGCTGAAAGGCAATTGATACTGACATACTGCCTTCAGCTAACACCGAAGTATCGGAGAAGAGCCTCAAAGTTTTCCTGTTGTTCTTAAGGTAGTCAAATTGTCACACAAGTACGTAGCAATATATTTTTCACCAAACTTCGTTACTCCCCTTTTTAGATTTACTAATTTAAACTTAATTATGAATATCAATAACAAAATAAAAGTATAAAACATTGCCGGTATCATCTATATGCCGACGACCTTCAGTTATACATATCGGGACCGCCCCAAAAGTTAAATGAATCTATAATTAAAATAAATGAAGATCTCAAAGATGTGTCTTCATAGGCGGATAGGAACTGCTTGGTTCTGAATCCGAGTAAATCAAAATTTATGATCCTCGGTTCAAAGGTGCAGATATTAAAGACCCTGGCAAACAATCCAGTTATCAAAATTGGTGATGAATGTATTGAACGGGTAAACGAGGCTAGAAATTTGGGTATTTTGTTTGATAGTCAGTTGCGTTTCGAAAATCATATAATAAACTTGGTGAGATCGTGTTTTTATCGTCTTAAGATTTTATACCAAATAAGGAATCTGCTTAGCGAGAAGGTGCGTATTACACTTTGTGAATCGTTAATTCTTTCTAAACTGAACTACGGAGACCTAATATATGGACCACGCTTAATATCTAAAACACGTCGACTTGTGCAACGTGTCCAAAATGCATGTAGTCGGTTTTGTTACAACATACCACCAAGAACACATATCTCTCCACACCTAACAAAGCTTCAGTATTAAACATGAGTTCTCGTAGACACCTCCACTTGGCATGCTTGCTGTTCGACGTCATGAAATACAAGAAACCGGAATACTTATTCTGTAAGCTACGTTTTTCCAGTTTTCACCTTAGATACGGCTCTAGAGATGCGCGTGGCACTTTAGAGTCACATCCCCATAGAACTACGGCGTTTACCGGTAGTTTCCGCTATCTCTCAACCAAATGTTGGAATAATATTCCTCCACCTTTGAAACATATAAAATCGAAGTACTCATTTAAAAAGCATGTTAAAACCATGCTTCTAGAGAGGCAAAAATCAAATGTACCTAGTGGTTGGTTGCTAGCGGATTTTACTGTGTGATGTAAACATTCGCACTAATTTGTACCTATGATCATTTCCAAAATAAATGTCTTGTATTGTTTTGTTATTGAGTGGTTCATGTGGTGTATTGTGTGGTTTTATTTGTCTATTATTTTTTATTATTATAAATTAATCATTATTATTCATATTTATATCATTACACAATCGTTAATACCAAGAAATCATAACATGCTTTTGTTTACGTGTGCATAGGTAGTTGAGTGTGAGTGTGTTTGTAGTGTGTACTTCTTATTTAGGTATTCTTATGAATGCTTAAATTGAATTGCGTCACAGACTTATGAATTCATTACTCCGCCACTATTCTCCAACCGGGTAATGGCAGAATATCAGTGTTTGCTCATGTGAGTAAACGTATGCTGAGTCATCACCCTTTTGTTCTGCTGCAACACATATGCTGCTACACTTTTTTATTTTTTTTCCTTGTATTTTATTATCGTTGTTTTTGTTATCTTTCTTTTAATAATTTTGTCCGTTGTAATTTGTAATAGATTTGTATTTTAGTTTTGTATCAGTGTATGTGTACTTTAATGAACAAATAAAGGTTTTTCTATTCTATTCTCTTCTATTCTAAATAATCTCGTAAAATGAAAAAATTACGTTATTAATTAATAGATTACTCAATTACGTAATAGTTAGACAGATAAATCCACAAACGAACAATCATCTTCATTTTTATAGATCTTATTGAAGGATATAAAACAATAAGTAAATTGATAATGTCAATACGTTATATATTGCACGTACATAGCGATTAGATAAACATAGCTAAGTAGTCGTATATTTTGGACTATATAAATTAACACATTATATTTAGACACATATATTTTCTATATTGCTATAATTGTCTACAAATACCAACCACACTCTTAAGTGGACTACCAAACTAAACTACTTTCATCGTTCAAAAATATTCATGCCGAGCTGCTCAATCAGTTTTTCCCTCAATTAAATTACAATGAAAGTAGTTCATGGCTTGAAAATGTTCCTACTAGACTAATGTTGTATAATTTAAATGACTACCAAGTCGCAAATATGTGAAATGTTGACTCTAGGTTTTGTCCATAATAGGCGGAATATATTATGGTCACATTGATAGCTAACTACTTGATTTATTCAGGGTATAATATCCTGACTGCAGCCCAAAACGCAGCCAGGGGGTAGTTATAGTGACTTCTAACACAATGCAACTAAAAAATTGCAAAAAAAAAGCGACGAATTTATTTATATACTTTTCCTATTGTCGTATTTAAAAAAATACACCCAACAGTCACATACATAATCCTAACCTCACACTAAGATCGAGTCTTCTGTCGTGGGTACCAGGAACTATGAGACTTGTCGGTTTCACAAACACCCAGACCCGAAAAAAATACCTGTGATTCACACAAATATTTGTTTCAGTCTCTCGTTCCACAGCCAGCGTCTAACCAACTGCGCCACCGAGGCTGTCATTTGGGTGGTAACTACATAGTTTTTCCTAAAATAGTACTATATACCCTTTTATTTTTAAACACACTGTGGCACACAAGGGTTTAAATTATTATTCGAGCAAAAAAGCAATAACACTGAGTACGAACAAACACAATGATATATAAAACATAACAAAAAAATTGGCGCATTTTTAACGAAATTTTTAGTTGCATCGACTGCAGTCACTAAAACTATTTTCGGTCGCGGTCTTGATATACCCTGTATAATGCTAAAATTCATGCTATTTCTAAGTAAAAAGAGACGAAATTACCTTCACTCGGCTGAAAGTTCTTCATGTTGGATGTGGCCTTCTTGTAGAGATTAAGCAGTGTTTTGCATATTTCCTCCGCCAAGTACTCGGGCTGGCAGTCGCGCTGGTCTCTTGCAGTGTTCTCATGGTTATTCAAGGGAGAGTACTTCACATTATCGTAAAACTGAATCCAAGATTCATCTTTTGTATTGTCGACATGTTTCTTAGATTTTGTTGAATGAAGCAGTTGCGTCAAACAGTACATGGCCGCCTCTTGTAGTTCTGCGAATGAAACATTTATTTGTTTATATACATGTATGCAGCATATTCATAGTTAATTTTTTCTATGTGATTTTAATTTTATAAGTAAAAGGAAATGCAGTGTAGGAAATGTAAAGATAACAATCTGCATTCAACAAACAACGATAATACGAGTATATCTTTGCATCCCAAGAAAATCGAGGCGGATGAAAAAACATAATACCGAATAAAACATTTTTTGGGATTATATCGAACAATCTATGCAAAGCGGATTGTAGAAATCGATAATGGAATCCATAATGTGACGACTCATTGCAGATCCATGCTAATTGCATTACTATGACTCAGACTTCAGAGTTGATATCCATTATCGTTTCCGATAAAACAAAAAACACTAGTAAAAATAAAAATGATAAATTGATTTTAAATTTTTCCATTCTTAACCGTTTAAATTTTTAAATTTATATTTTTCCATTCTTGGGTACCGGTCTGACCGGTGTAACTGGTTCTTACCCCTCGGAGTGAGCATGTAACATTACGCCGTATGCCGAAATCCCTATAACACGCTCGTTTCGAACTCTGCTTGGGCGCTCCACAGGGGCTACTTTACGCTTGGACACGAGTTTCAAACGTCCAAGACGATACGAATGTATCAACCCTACAAAATTTACAAATCCGCTGTCGTATGGCCTAAGCATAGACTAAGGTCTAAGTAAATAATAAGTGTTCTAGATAATAGGGTATTCCACCCTTTGTTGAAAAGTGTTTTTGTTAGTTGTTCCTAAGGTAACAGAAATCTATTTAAAAAATTATAATTTTTTTTTCGATCGCCAAGACCCATAAAAATCCATTTGAAATTTATGTTTTAAATTAATGCGCGCAAATGTATAAAAAACGCTAGTTGCCATGTTCCATAAAATGATACGTCACTTCACGAGTAAACAACCTTTCTTTATTTTTAATAGACATGAGTTAGTCTAATTAAACACTCCTTTAACGAAACCTTCGTTCATTTTAATATGTTAAAAAAATATCGTAGGGAAGAATACTGTTACAACTTCTCTGTTTACTTAATAGGTTAACATGTTAACAAATGTTATCAGGGTATTCTACCCGCGGAGTGACGTAATGACTATCCATTATGGCGGCTGCCGTTTCGCATCTTTTTGGGACCGACAGCGGACGGGGTAATAAAATAAAAGAAATATAAAAGAGCAACGCGCGGTTCGTTGCTCGCATGTTCTGTGTTCATCCTCATTTCCAAGAACTGACTGCACGAATGTTCGCTTTATAACATGTTACATAACATCTTGTAACACCGGTCATAACCAGCCTTTATGGTATGACAATAATATGAATGGGCATGCAAATTACCTTCGATTTAGATATAGAAGAAACTGATGCAACTCAATTAAACAATCTTTCAAGATGATTTATTCTTTACATAAGTTCATACATAAACACACGCCTATGTACCATTGTCTCTACCTGACAATTGAGCGCCAAGTGTTACGGTACATATCTCTTTCACTTCTTTAACTGTCCCCAATCTCTTCATACAAACTCGGCGGTTGACTGAAACTTCGATGACTCCGTATTTTTCCTTTCTTTAGGCCTCCATTCATCCATCCTTTCAATATGACCAAACAACCAAAGCATTCCTTTTTCAATCATTTTTTTTTTCAATTTGTGGCAAGAAAAACCAAACAGCACCTTTAATTACAAATCAATGCTTGGCATTCCACTACGCTCGCCATCCAGAGACATAAGCTGTTAAGTCTCAATATGTCCAGTAGTTAATCTGGCTACAATATCCTTCAATCCGAAACACAACGGTGCATTTACACTGATGTTTGCCGGGAGAAATAGACATTGTGGTGGTACCTACCCAGGCGACCTCTCATATGAGAGACCTCAATATGGCCAGTAGTTACTCTTATTATTTACATGCCAATTTAAATATTTATTACCTATGTGATCAATCTGCAAGCACTGCAGCAGTAGGTGCAGCATGGGGGGTGTGTGCGTCTCGTTGAGCAGAGTCCACACGGTGTCGGCCGCCGCACGCTCCGCCAGGAGAGCTCCCACCAACAGTAGCGCTTGTGTGCACGCGCATACTTGCGACGAGCTCACTTCTTCTGTGAATACATACACAATACGACGATCAACACCATTCTCTAAGATGATTATATAAACAAGAAAACAATAGGTAGGATGTGAAAAACTTTTTTGTTAGAAAAAACGTACTTCTTCAACATCAAAATACACTTAGTATTTTGATAAAAGTTTTGAAAAGAAAATAAACAACAAAATTGTTGAATGAAATAACATTTATGACAAATTGAAAATCCTTTTATAGATTAAATACATATGTAATAATAAATAGATATAATAGCACAACTTTCCTTAAGTAAAATTGCTCAACCAAGTTACTTCTTCTAATTTTAACAAAACGAATTCAAGCAATATCTTATAATTCTATAATATAGATACAAAAATATGTTGTTTTTAATTTGCGGACAACTTATGGATACCAGTCCGGTGCAATATATTTTTTCAATTTAAAATACACCAAATGGATTTAATGGTGATAACACTAATAAATCCATGTTTATTAAACACATCAAATAACAACTTTAGTTTACTAAGGCTGGTATACGATTTGATTAGTACAAAGACATGTTAATTAGGATCGAAGACAAGGGAAAACCTCATGAAAATGACAAAGTAACAAAACACGCTTGCGTTAATTATATCCTCTTTTAGCATACTTATTTGGCATGCTAATTGACTCAGCAAGTACCTACCAAACATTAAATGTATTTGTGAGGTATTTAATACTGTAGGTATTTTCATATTTCATCCTTTGTACTATACTCTGAGGAATTGTTCAACTTGATCCCCTCCTCTCCATTCCTAACCAGAACCACGCGTGCTGGCTTGCGAAGCCATAGCTTAACGGTCCAAACCATCCCGGCGCGAACCAAACGGTTCTCAAATTCTTTTTTGTGCCGCACCGTCAGGCTGTGGAATTGTTTGCCGTCTCACGTGTTCCCTCCTTCCTATAATCCTGGGTCCTTCCACCGTAGTGTGAAGAGGCATCTTAGCAGGCCGGCATAATTGTTTCCATTGGCATGGGACTGCCGTCTGATGCCAATAGATACTCTGCCTGGGCGGCATTTGCGCTTACCATCAGGTGCAATGTGGCCACTATGCCGGGCCAGAGAGCAAAAAATTAAAAAACTTTTCCATACGATTAAACTATCGAAAAAACACCTGAAATAACATAGCAAAATTAAATTATTATAATTGTTTTAATAACGGCATTTTAAATCTAAACGTTATTGTATATCTATACTATAATATTATAAAGCTGCAGAGTTTGTTTGTTTGTTTGTTTGAACGCGCTAATCTCTGGAACAACTGGTCCGATTTGAATGATTCTTTCAGTGTTGGGTAGTCCATTTATCTAGGAAGGCTATAGGCTATGTAACATCACGCTATGACCTATAGGAGGAAAGCAGTAGTGATATTTCTAGCAAATACGAGGAAATTTTGTTCGTTTTTCGTGGTCCGATTGGTAGATATTCTAAACATTTTGACCGCCATTTTAAAACGTGTATACACCCGGGCGGAGCCGGGCCCGACTGCTAGTGCAGTATATGAGTCAAACAATTGTTTTAACTAAGCAATTATTGCTGATTGGGTACTGTAGATACAAAACGAACCTTTTACTGAATACCGATAACCGTTACATAACTATTACGTGGCAATAACAAATTAACCGCAACCTTTACCTATAAATTAAGTATCATACAAATTATTACTTTATTTGTAGCTATAAAAATAAAAACAATAGAAACAGCATTTGAGGAAGGTATAACTATAAACAATTAAACACACGAGCAATCGCTAACACCAATTTGCCTTTTATGATGTAATCAAATGATAGCATCTGTTTAACTGTCTGCTATCTCTAAAAATATTGAATTACGTGTAAAGAAACCATGTTATAAGCGAGCAGGTTAGAGATAACAGTTTACAGGCGAAATCAACTAAATTAACGCGAAGCGTCTACAGAAGTTATAGTTCAATTAGTAAAAGTCAATTTGCGGTAATTCGGTCCAACGTTGCGAGCTTCAGACACTTTAGTAATTTGTTGATTTAAGGCACGCGATACATCTGTATACGAGTCAAAATTTTCTGTTATGTTAATTTGTTGAAAATTTGAAAGCACAAGCAGCTGAAAAAGTGACGAAAAAAATATTTGTTTTCCCCAGAAATAATCGGAAAAAATGAAAATTAATCACATCAAATCACGTTAAGACACGTCCACTATACGGTAAATATACCTACATAGCAATAATACACACCTTCAGAAAACGGTTTCAAAGTTAACAGCAAGCTGTGAAGACAATCCTTAGTACTGGCGAGAGACGTGCGCACGCACTTGTGCGTCGTCGCCGCGAACAACGCTCGACATACGGACGCGCGCACCGCATTCACCTCCTCCAACGAACCTTTCGACCAGGAAGCACATCTGAAACAGAGCGTATACTTTGTAAGAGCTTTTGTACTGAAATGACGCGTGCGTTGCTTTGGCAAGCCTTTCATAAGCGCCGCTAATTGTTTGGAATACGAATTGATATTGTGTGTTGTAATATCTGTTGTTTGCGGTCATGCCATACTGTAATGGGATAGCTGTAATTAGGCGCTGCACTGCATACAAAACTGCACCGCAATGGTTACGTTATGCATTTCAAACGTTACTATATAAAAATATGAAAGTAAAAAATGAAGTATTGCCTCCTTGGCAAGAGCTGCTAATTATTTGTGACCCCAGAAGTAATTATTAGGTTACCTATTTCATAAAATGTATTTTATTAATACTCATTTCCTATAAACATTAACATGGAATAGGTATCCCGAAGTAATGTTATAAATTAAATATTATCGGCAAAAGCTCTATTAATTAAGCTGTAGAGTATCCAACGAGAACTGCAATTTCAGGTAAGAACTGAGATAAGTATACCTTTCGTCGTCTACTTAATACTGAAAATTACTTAAATGACAAGCTGTACTTACTTCGAAATGTATACTATAAAGAATGGTAACTTTATTTATTTGAGAAGGTCTATCATAATCTCGTAGAATCTCATGTTCCACAAGGCGGACAAGTTTTTTTTCTTTTTCTTTTTTATTGTAATAAATGGCGAGACGAGCATGCCGTTCGCCTGATGTTAAGCGATACGACCGCTCACAAGCAAAGCTACCTGAATAACAATCGATAGAGTCCCCGTTCGTTCCATTGCGTGACGGGGAGGCGTGCGTATGCGCTGACGTTGTGCAGCACATCCGCCACGGCCGCGAGCAACGAGGCAGTGGGCGGCGCCCGCCCGCGCCACGCCGCGCCCGGGGATATCCGCACCGAGCCGCACTTCTGCGCACGCACCTCCAGCTCGCCGCGCCGCTCCAGCATCGACAAACACAAGTTCCCCTCTAAAAAATAGCATTGTACTTTATGGCTGTTCTTTGATTACTCAATGTTGATGATAATGTTGATTCCATTCATCACGAATGGAATCCTGTTTTAATATCACGTCTGACGTCTTGCACGTTAAGATATAAATAGAAACATCAAATACATCATGTCTTAAATATTTGACTCAAAATAGCTAGACAATAAATAACAAAGATACATTTATACAATGTTACAAATATTTCTACGCGTTTTCTACAAACATCTTTTGAATGGTATGTGATAATCTTATCTTCAAGAGGTTACTTTCCGATGTCGACGAAATGCAACTGCGTATCTGTAAATCACTATGATAAACTTCGTAAAAATATTATCGAGTGCCACTCACCGAAAGTGTGCTTGTATTCCTTAACATTACAAAAGTCGACAAATATATCCAAACAGCATTCTACAAAATTGTTCTCGGCCAACTCTTCTAAGACCTCACACTGCACAACCTAAAAAGATTTTCATGATTTTGTAAGATCATCTTTTATTACTACTCTTAAAAGTACATAAAGATTGGAATCAAAAACAACACGCAATATTGTAGATCAATGATAGAAAAATGAGAGAAGAACATTTAACATATTTGAAGGTTCGGAAAATATTTAGTTGTTGTTTTACTTTCTCAAATAAATAATTATATTCAATTAAGTGAACTGTCATCACCCAAGAAGATATATGAACGCAATTATAGTAATGGCCGCATAATCACTTGTGCCTACTTTAATGACTATGTAGGTTATCACAAATTCCAATCTCGAACGTGTGAGAGCGTCGTTCGGTTAAGGATTTATTTATTAATAACAAATATCCATCAACAACCAAATTACGTCAATTGATAAAAGGATAATTTAATTCTTAATCAATACATATGCTACATATTTATATCAAAGGAAGATAGTATCGAACTTGTATCTGACGCCCAAATTATATGCACGCAGTCTCGAAAGCAATGACTGCGACTGTCCGAAAAAATTAACCTTAGTACCATATTGTATTAAATTATGTTCTGTTTATAGAAGCCATAATCTATAGTATAAAAATAAGTCGGGTTTTCCTTCCTGACGCTATAACTCCAGAACGCATGAACCGATGTGGCTGATTTTACTCTTGAAATATTCGTGGAAGTCCTGGGAAGGTTTTAGGAGTGAGAAAAATTGAAAAATTTCTAAGGAAGATACTAAAAACCTTTTTTTTTTTGAGTATTGTTCAAGCGTGATTTGTCCAGCCAATATAGGATGATACTCGTTTATTTGACGGGAGACGTAAAAGACGGTCAAGCTTCAACTACCATCCAACGTAAAATGATATATCTTTCCATTGTATTTCATTGACGGTTAACGAAATAGAACAAAATTCAAAAAAATTGTACATCGTGTATATAATATTATATAGATACGGCGTCTTGCGCGTAATTTTGTTCAATGTAAAATAAAACGATGTCCATATCTACCAAACTAGCCCATTGTTTTTTGAGATTATTGCAACAGTTTTAAACAAGGTATACTCTATTGAAGCGTTTTGCCGGGGTACACGAAAATATATCTAATTCAAATTTTTCGTTTTCATAAAGGACATTGTTTTTTGAATTTATACTTTTAGATGCGCTGGGGGACAAATTTAAATTCCGCATTAGTATTGTTTTCATGCTCAAGAATACGTCACCTGGTAAGGCAGTATGAAGGTTTTTTTTAATATGGTAACGTACTAGACGCGACTACCAACAAGTTAACGATGGTCACGGGTTCAAATCCCAGGGCACACCTCTGACTTTTCGGATTAATTTCTACGTGAAATAAAATCCGCCAACCCGCACTAAGCCAGCGGGGTGGACTATATCTTCTTCTATAATATAAAAATGAATCGCAAAATGTGTTGGTAAGTGCATAACTCAACAACGCCTGGACCAATTTGGCCAATTCTTTTTTTTAAACGGTTATTATTACTTTATTACTAACAAAAAGTAATGGCGTGTAATATTATTTAAAAAAAAAATGCATTTTGGTGCTGAAATAAGGAAAGGAATATTGGACAATAAAAAACGCTAAAGTTTTTAATGTCAAAATTTCATAAGGCAATCTTTATATGTACATGTATATGGAGAGACGGGATATAATAGAGTGGAAGGTACGGGAGAGGGCTGGGATAGCTGACAGATTTGATAGGACGAAATGGAAATGCACGTTATAAGACGGGCTGGATAATAAAGAGCAAGGACGGGACGGATCGGGAAGAGACTGAACAGACGGATGAGACGGGATTGAGTCAGGCAGTAGGATAGCTACGTCAAGTTTAGGTAAACAAGAGTTTATACGAAAAATAAAAATGTATTTGGGCGAAGCTGGGTCGGGCCGCTAGTCTATACATATAAATAAAATTGAAGTGTCTGTTTGTAAAGTGAAAATTAAAAAAATGTCCAACTACATATCGTTATATACACGATACCTATAACGAAAATGACCTTAGATTTTTTCTGGTCTGTCAGTCTGTCTGTCTGTCTGTTTGTTCCGGCTAATCTCTGAAATGGCTGGACCGATTTTGACGGGACTTTTATTGTCAGGTAGCTGATATAATAAGGAGTAAGTTAGGCTACATTTATTTTAGAAAAAAAAAATCTTAGAAAAATCAAGTTTTTGTTAAATTCCACGCGGACGACGTCGCGGGTACAGCTAGTATAGTATATAAAACCTCCGCTAATTATATGATACATCCAGCCTACATGTGTGTTATTAGTGTATGTTGTAAAGTTTTAAATAAAGAAAACAAAGTCGTACAATAAATAAGTATATTATTATTTTCGCTGTCAACAAACAATGATGTCTGAATCACTTCCATTCATCGAACACTTAAAGATACTTTACTTTTATAGTAACACTCATTTAACAATACAATAAATACTGCGAAGTCAGATAACAGTGCAATACATACACACCTCATGGCTCACTAAGGAGCCATCTTTTATATAAATAATAGTTTAAAAAACTAAAAAACACGCTTTATATAGAAAACCCAACTAAAAAATAGAAAATTTTTTTTTTAAAAATTTGAATTAAGAATATTGTATATAAGAAAAAAATATTTTTTTATTGTAAAAAAAGCGTGGGGTGCATGTTTTCAATAGATATAATTATTTTATCGACAGATATAAGTAGAAGGATTATAATTTTGATAATATCTTAAAAAGCACCCCACGCTTTTTTTACAATAAAAAATATTTTTTTCTTATATACAATATACTTAATTCAAATTTTTTAAAAAATATTTTCTATTTTTTAGTTGGGTTTTCTATATAAAGCGTGTTTCGTAGTTTTTTAAACTATTATTTATTTTCTACTTTTTAGTTTGGTTTATTTATAAGAGCGTTTTTTCTTATTTTCAAATGTCTGTCTTATCAACTGTCGATGGTAGGTTTTAGGCTGACATCTATATATGTATACGAAACAAGACGCAATTACCATAAGAGTCCCTACGCGCATGCGTAGTTCGCGCACTAGCCCTCTCTCTTACTCTCATGCAAAGGATCCGGAACAAAATTAATGAATCCTGGCGAATCTAATCAGGATAATCATATATTTTAATCGAATTATTGTATTGTCATCGGTCTTTGACAGGTGTGCAAAATTTGAATGAAATCTGTCCGTTTAAAGTGGGTCAAAATCGCGTCTTAAGGAGTCGGTTACAAACATACAAACAAACATACAAGTGAAGCTAATATAAAGCGTGTAAAAACACTACGTCTTATTTTGCTATAAAAACAAACTTCTTAAAAAACACCAACCTTGAAGTGGTAATCGCGTTTAGTATCTCGCAGATTACTATAACACCGTCAAAAGTTTCATAGTTATAAACCTTTGAGTGTAATAATAACCTAAACCCAACACATTTGAGAAGTTTATTCTATAGAAGCAGACCAGTGTTGAACCTGAATCAGACGCTACGAGGATGTGAGAATATAGGCCATTTAATACGTGCCTACAATGGGAAATATACAACACACCATTACTAATATCGGGAAAACCACTCCCGCCTCTCGCGATATTAAGCCATCGTTCTATAATAAAATAAGTGTTATTGAATTTGGGTTCATATCACATTTTACAGTCTGTAGAACTAATATACTCAGTTAAGCTAATGTGCTAACATTCTATAGACAATAAGTATGTTTGCACTCGAAAAAATCCACTTATACTCAGCACATAATCTAAACCAAACAGGGAAACATAATATTTTACCAAACCGGTAATGGAGCAACTAATACATTGTATGTGCCCTAAAATGGAACCATTAATAATAACTCGATAACAACATCCGGAAGAAACATGTATCAGCAAGGAAGATATACCAATAATACAGAAACTTATCACATGCATTCACTTGAATAAATAAAATAATATATATTTAAATTTATAACATCGTAATTAGTAAGTACAAACATTGTGTATTAAGAATAAACGAACTTGTCTAGTATTAATGCTAACATATGAATCAGTAAAAGTACAATACAATAATTAAAGCTTTGTATCAGTTTAAGTAGGTGAATTTAAGCCATATGCCGCCTATATTTTTGAGCATCACACTGCGAGGGTCGTACTGAATGGAAGCAGTGGTCCGGGAACATGGCTCCACTTCGAATGTGGAGAGTATTGCGGACAGCCCCGCCACCACCATCAGCTGAGCGAAACGCGCTCCTGAAGCAAAACAAACATACCATCAATGAGGCGACTCTACAACAAATAGTTACCAAAAAAAGATTTCGTTTATTTAATTACGCAAAATTGTAAGTAATCAAATGTTTTAACATGACTTATATGATGACTTATTACTTCATGTCGAGGAAAATATTTAATTTTTATACGTTGAGTTTTGTTTGAATAACAAAAGTATCGTGGGGACTGAGTGTTTTGTAATATTTTATTTTGTTTATTATTTTTTCAATTCGCCGCGGTAACAATGCCAGAATATAAAAACAATGAAGTGTCATATTGAATAATGAATCATAATAATAGTATTCTTTCCATTCACACTTGTTATAAATCTATCATTTGTGATTCAAATTGACGTAGTGTTGCACTAAATCTTGTATGCTAGCCAGTAGAGAAAGCTCGCAATAAGTTTGATATTAATCTTGGTCAATTACCAAAGTGGAAGTTAAGTAGCTATTGTACTTAAATTAAAATATATTTAAATAACCAAATAAAATAACTAACCTGGACAACTTCTCGGCCCATCTCCAAATGCCATGAATCCGGGAGGATTTGAATCTTCATTAAATCGCTCTGGATCAAATTTGTCCGGGTTGGGAAAATTTTGCGGATCTCTTTGAATACAGTACAGTGGTATAAGAATAGGATCCTTGGGCTTGATATACAGATCTGTGCCATTTAGAGTGCAGGGAGATGTGCAGAGTCGGGTCGTTAGCGGCGTCGGCGGGTGCAAGCGCAAGGTTTCCAGTACAGCCTGAGTGACCAGTCGCATTGCGCACACCGCCTCGTAATTCAATCCGCCGTATCTTCCAATACATTCCGATATCTCCTTTCTCAAATTATCTTGAATGTCTTTGTCTTTTGCGAGTTCGTATAAACAAAACGATAATGTTGTGGCGGACGACTCCAAACCGGCCAGCATAAATATGAATGAATTAGAAGTGATTAACGCGTCAGTCATAGGAAAACTTGCTTCAGTCTTTTGTACATTTAACATAAGTTGTAGGAAATCGTGCCTCTGTGTTCCAGAAGAGCGTCTCTCTTCAAGCACTTGATTAATAATTGTAGTGAAGAATGTTTCTACGTCTTGAGAGTACGATTTGAGATTCAAGAACTTGAACAGCCGAGGGAAGAATGTGCGACAATACCGTTTCAGAATGGTAACACGGTCAATTTTAAACATTTTTTGTGACATCTTCAGAAACGGAGAGTCAGTATTTTTCAGCGATCCAGGATCAACTCCGAAAGCGCAGCTTCCAATTACGTCAGTAGTAAATCGAGTCATTAAACTAGGAACATCGACTTCATCCAGCGAGTCCTGGTGAAGTATATTTTTCAAGGTGATTGCACAATCTGCTATAAGAGGGAACATCGCTTTCATCTTGGCAGATGAGAAAGTAGGTGTAACTATTTGTCGCATTGCTTTCCACTCTGCCCCGCTCATGTTAGCCAAGTTCCGCAGCAGCGGTTCTCGCCGAGTGTCCGTCGACACCGACACTCGATCACCGAAGTTTGGAAAATCTTTTGTAAGAACATTTTTCACGGTCTCTAAATCAATCAGCATCAAAGTTGGCCTGCGAGCTTGAAAAATACCAACATACCTTTCGTGGCGATACTTTTCATAAAAATATTGTAACATTTTTGTGTAACTGCGTCTCATCGTAAACGTCGCTCCAAAATTTCCGAATATCGGGCACGGTTCTCTATAAGGAACATTTCTGAACAGCCAATATTTTCTGCCATTAGTGGTGTAATGAAAAACCGCCAACAAAACGATCAGGAGGAACAATATCACAATCAAATATATACTAATCCACATTTTCACTGCGTCACCACTGACCGTTACAGGGATAAAGAGGTTCAAGAAAGGGAGATCCTCGCGACGATCAGCGCGCCGGCATATCGCATGTAAACACGAGCGGCGTGCGGGTGTCGCAGCGCGAGTCGGCGCTGGAGTGGCCGCGGCGGCGGGCGCTGATCAAGTGAAGCGTGCCGCCCGAGCGCGCGCCAAGATAAGCCCTACGCGTCGTGCACTCAAGGCCGCGCACGTTGAGCTACTGAGCCCGTGACTTGAATATATTCACATATCAACTCTTTACCGTGGCTATTGTGTTTCCGAACGAGAACATTCATAAAAACTACGATTTTTATCAGTTTTGCACGCCATCGTTCAAGACACAATAATAAAAAAAAACAATTGAGTAATTATACCCGAAAACGACAAGATTTCCTTAAAAGAAAATATTTAAAACTAGCGGCCCGGCCCAGCTTCGCCCGGGTGCATATAGATTTCTCTACAATAATATGCACGTATTATACACAAAAACCTTCCTCTTGAATCACTCTATCTATTTAAAAAATCCGCATTAAAATCCGTTGCGTAGTTTTAAAGATTTAAGCATACAAAGGGACATAGGGACAGAGAAAGCGACTTTGTTTTATACTATGTAGTGATGTTACATCTTCATTTTAAAAAACTTGTGTTTTAAAGTATTGAGCTACTAAGTTATCGATGAAAAGGATAAAAAAATATGAATAAGGCCGCCGATTGCACTTATTATAAATATAGTAACACTTCTTTTGAATTTTTCCTGATGCACAATAAAGAATATAAATAAATAAACTCAAATTCGGAAAAAGTTCCCTCATGTGGGATTGAAATATGGGATCGAACTCATACTCTAGTTTTCTCCTTCTACATGATTTACTTCGCGTGGGGTCACTGTACCATGAATCATGATGTGCGTGTTGCAGAATGATTTGGCTTATAATTATACGGTCGGTCTACTTGCCTGTGTGTCTGACGTATATCCCTTCGGAAAAATTAATATCATTAAAGTAAAAAGAAAATACACATTTTCATCAAAAAGATATAAAACATGAAACCATATTTTCAATATCTATAAACGCTACGAAAGAAAGTAATAAATATATATGTATGTAGATAGTTATAGTTGTAAGTTAAAAGCTTGGTAAATACAATGCATTCCAAGCTAGTCAAAAATAAATATGTTTACTAACAAATGCATACAATAGGTAATACTTTAAAATATAATGGGAACATTTTATTGCAAATACTCCGTAAACAATAACGCAATAAACATTTGGCTTTTCTAGTAACTATTTCAAATACACCAACAACAAACACATGTATGTAGTGTGCGTGGACTCACACCTCATTATTGCAATAAAAATATAGATGGTCCGAAACCTGTTTTCCAACACGGGCCCAAAACGAAACGAGAACTTTCAATTTCCCGTTGTCGCGATATATATTAAATTATGTAAGCGAATTGAGGATAACGCTACGTATTTCCCCCGGTGAATATTCTTATGAGTGCAATGCTGTAACTTATATAATGACAAACATTTTCATGTCAGCTCACTTGTGGGAGTAAGAACTTCCATGCATAAGCCTTCGTTGCGTTTTGTTATTATACAAACATTATTACTTGGCTTAAATTAATTAAATACATAATAAAATAGCACCTACCGAGTGCTACAAACGATATAAAACGGAAATTCACTAGAAACATTTTCTTCGCTCATAGATCATCAAGTTGTAATAAACATCATCGCGCAATCAAAAATATGTGTGTGGTCCATTATATTATAATGATCAATGATTGTAACACAAATTAGGTTCCATTATTGGTGCTCATAACTATTTTAATGCGTATTTATCAATATATTGTTATATTCATTGAAATAAAATAAGTGGTTATATTCAGCACGCACGTACTTTATATAGATTAGATTATTTTTACACAAGCCCATTAAACTGTCTTGTTGGAACTGTAACATGAGGAAAACATGAGTTCTAAGGAAGCACGCAATCTTTGAAATCTTTTTTTTAGTTGTATTATAATGCTCTCATAAAAAAGCAGACACCTTTAATTACTGTAATTTATGACAAGTTTTGGTTTCAACATGGTTGCGATGCTCGTTAATTAAAATACTAGAAATTAGAGATCGTCCCGCGATCGAAATTCGTTTGGAATTCTTCTGTATATTAATATTATTGATTAATATATCGAAAGTGTGTGTGTATTTATAGTCAATTCACCAGCCACCATGCATTATAACGATGAAGGAAAAGATCGCGAAGAAACCTATATAACATAGCGATTTGTAAGAATTTTTATGGCATGCAGGTTTCTGCCAACCCGCACTAGGCCAGCGTGACGTACCAAATGATGACCAAGCCTCTGTCAATCGTAGTTTCGGGTGTAACAGGGGCCCGTGACCTGCATCTCGACGTACTAGTATATGCGCTATACATACAACTTCTATACTGCCTTTATAGATGACGTAAGTAAATGGACAAAATTTTAAAACATATAATAGCAAATCCTTTAATTATATAGATTCTAGATAAGGCATCAATTTAGCACAATTTAACAATCATTTTTGGTTGTTGAAAATATTGATGCTTAATTTGAATTTGTACCCCTAGCGTACCTAAAGTGCCACTTCAAAAAACAATATTGTTTATTGACAAAATTTCGACTAAGAATACATTTTTAAAAAAAAGTGCCCCCATTATAACCACGGACAATTTTAAAAACATGAATATATATTTTTTACTTTAACAAAGAAAGTGAAAGACTCCGTATCTAGATCCAAAATAATCAATGTATACATTTATTACTTTGAATTTTGTTCTATTACATCATTCTTCAATAAAAGGCCCATCTTTTTGCGTTGGCTAATCCTTCAAGCTCAAACTTCTTTTGCGTTTGCTCAACAAATACAGACCATTCTATATTGATTGTTCGCCTCATGCTTAAACGGTTTAATTTAATGAATTTGCAGGATAATTATAATTAAATATTAGATATCTACACTTCTCACCCAACTATGTAATCTTCAACTGTGCCAAATTTTATACTCCTCCATCGGCTAATTTTTTTTAAGTAGTTTCAAAGGTTTTCCTTCACTTATTAATATATGTACAGAGATTTTGATTTGTAAACAAAATGATTTAATTATAAACAAACAAAACGAAGATTCACCGTATTGTTACTGAAAAAATAATCTCCTACGTAAATATTTGTTACAACAGTAAAGTTGAGTTCGTTTGTGATAAAAAATTAAAATTAATCTATGTACATTTATTATATATACTCACTGCTTGATAATTTTGAACATTAAACATCGACTTTATTCTTAATTTTAGCCTAGAACAATGACCTCGTCTTAAATTAATATCACCATAATATTTACAACCTAGGTAACATTAAAATGCATCGAACTACGATACTAACTTCACCTAACTGTTTGACTTCTTATAATTGTCAAAGGTGTAAATATCGTCTCTCCTAAAGTGCATAGGTATGTGGGCATAAACAAATACACACATTATTGATGAATATAACTTAACATAAAAAAAAAAAATACAATCGTTTTCCGAAAAAAAATGTGGAATAAAATACAAGAGAAAATAGTAGTGGTAGATATCCTATCGATTTAGAAATATATCACAGAGAGGGCAAAACATTAATTGCAACGTGATGAGATACGCACGAGCTCCGCCCTAACTTATGAACATTAACGAGATTTCCATAAAGATGTTTTTATAGGAATAGCTTGAAAATTACTATTTCCATATAAATAATATATATCGATAATAGAAACCCTGTCATTTATGAGTAGAGAAAATGTATAGCAGATATACATACATCATAATTATTTAATTATCATAATCGTCATATTCAATCACAACACTTTAGACATAGGCCTCTCCCAGAGTCCACCTCGAGGGTTGACTACAGAAGGTTAAATTGCTATTGGCGATATTCATTTATTTTCATTTTCATGTAATTTTACCGAAATATTTTAAACTGTACGTTCACAAGTCCAGCTACTCCTAAGGTGTCTCTTTCCATTCGATTTCGAATCCACTCTTCCATGTGTCCAGGTGGACTCACTATCATAGAGCTCATACCGTGACGTGTATTTTACTGGAGGCAAGCATGAAATTAGAAAGATAATTTTTAATTTCGTTGTATCTGCGTTGTATGATGTATCTAAAAGCAACACCAGGCGTCGTAATCAGTCTCAGTGTAGATACACCCGGTATATAAGTTCTTGACAAAAAAAGTGAAGTCAATATGTAAATTAATAATTATTAACGTTTAATAAGTATCAACGTTTACATGTATAATGAAATAGATATTATTAGTTTCTTTTTAGTGTTTTTTTGTTGTTGAAACATTTACAAAAAGTGAACGCAAAAAAACCCAAGCAGTATGATTATTATTTTTCAAAGACGCAATAAAAACTGAACGTGTATTTTTATTTCCTGCATTCGTAACTTTAAAGCGACAATGACATCCGCGATATTTTTGCTAGCGATAAATTGTTAATTACTGTAATGCGTGTAACTGGTATTAACAGTAATTCATTATCTTAAACACAAAATAAAACAGATTACAATTTACACAAACGGTATAGTGACACTTCGCAATAAGTACATAACACAAGCTATCGCGTTCTTCGGATTGTCAAAATATACGCAATTCTCAGCAAACATTATCTTCATACACTCTTAAGCAAGATTTTTATTTAATGCTATCATCGTGGCCAACTAAGATAAATTCATGTGTGTTTGTCGCATAACAAACTCGATATGACGATAAATATCGTACCTGGAACTACAGAGTAACTAATAGTTTTCAAAAAGTATTATGATAGGTAGAGTAAAATGTCTTTTCGCATATAATAATTAAGTATGAACTTGTAATAAAACCTCATTGGCTGTACTATTTGATTTTTATATCATTAAAGCGATTACGTTCAAAAGAGAGAAATACTGGTGGTAGGTCTCTCATATGTGAGAGGCCGCCTGTATGTAACCGTATACTCTTTTGCGATTATTTTTGACGATATTGGTAACTGGTGACGGAAAGTGGATCACGGACAAGAACGTGCAAAAAAAATCGTAGTCAAAGGTCGGTCAGGCTTCACGGACATTGGCAAATCCTGTGTTAAATCGCAAAACAGGTGATATGTGTACATATGATAGGATTGGTAGGATTCATCATGAGTTTTTACAGAACCATCGATTTGGATCACTTCTGCCAACAACTAATGAGATTAAAGCAAGAAGTTGAAAGAAGTCGGCCGGAATTAATCAATAGAAAAGGTGTTGTACTTCATCACGATAACGCTAGACCACAGACATATTTAGCTACTCAGCAATAAATAAAGGTATTAGGCTGAGATGTGTTAATGCATCTGTCTTATCGTTCTGACCTTCAGGCTTCCCCCTGTTTTGGTCTCCTTAGAATTCTATAAGCAGTGTCAAATTAACATCAAGAGAGGATTGCCGAAACTACAGGTCCCACATTTTTATCAGAAGTCCCAAAGTTTCTACAGCAAAGGGATCATGACACTCCCTACAAGATGGCAGAAATTCCCTCAACAAAATGGCACATAGTTTACAGGGTGAATTTTTCAAGTGAGCATGAATGGAAAAATCCGTATCTAAGAAATAACTAAAAATATTGAAAAAGACGTGGGTTCAAATCCATAGGCACATCTCTGAGTCATGTGTTAATTGATAATAATTATCGATCAACATTCACCAAACACAATAACGGTGACAAATTTCAATAGTATGAAAAGTCTGCCAACCCGCACTAGGACAGCGTGATGGACATTTTGGCCTAACCACTCTCAATCATACTCTCGATTATTGAGGAAACCCGTGCCCTGCAGTGGGACGTTTGTAGGCTGATACAGATTGATAAAGCTACCTCTTTTAGAACCAGGAGAAGGACATAGGATACTTTTTATCACGTTCCCGATTTCCCGAGTTTCTATTAGCTTATTAACATTTTCTCATACAAAATATTCATGAGTTCGTAACTGTCAAACATTAATGTTCATCCCGTCGATACGGTAAACTCTTCCCTCAAATGAAATAACGTATTTAAATGAAGGTTTCGAATCGACAACATATATCCAAAATATTCGATTAATGGCGTATTTTAGGTTTTTAAAGATGTAAATTAATGACATTAATAAAAAGTGATTGACATTTAAAATGGTTGTCAAATATTCATGCATGCGTTCAGAAATTAATTTTGTGTAACCAAAAGAGAATAGATTATGAAGCTAAATAAATATAGGACAATTATTATATATGTCGGAGATTGGAAAGCGGAGCGTCAAATCTGAATCGATTTGGGCGTATTCGGATACGAGGGTAGGCGACACTAATATCGGCAGCTGACGGTAGTAAATGTCATTGGATGCGAATAAAAGCGCACGCGGAGCTGTCAACGGACTTCTTTTGGAGAGAGACACAGCGGTGGAAACAAGTGTGGCCAACCTACGTCCGACTTCGCCGCGTTCCGAAAACTATCCATTTTCATCCGAGTTGTGTGTGCATATTTTGATTGTTAAGTGAATTGATTAGTTTCATTAAAATCTATTGAGTGCGTACCGGGCCTTATTTTCTTGAAAATACGATGGCTGATGAGCAGAGAGACGAAGAACGCCCACATTCCCCCACGTTCCCTACGTTATCAGAATTGGGATGCAACCGTGAAGAAAATCGACGCGAAGCACGTGGTACCGAAGATACGAAATGGCACCTACTTATGGAGCAGCAAAACCGCAACTTTATGGTGTTGATCGAGGCAATGAAAGCGCCGTCTACTAGCAAGGACATCTGGCTACCTGAGTTCAACCCAGATAAAGAAAATGTGGATGCTCGCGCATGGATTACAACCGCTGACATGTGCATCACGGATCCAGAGCTGCAAGGCGCTTCCCTCATGATGACCTTGAGTCGTGCGCTTAAGGGACAAGCTTCGGCGTGGCTGTCGCAAGTGTCATTTCATGGAATGACCTGGACCAACTTCAAGGATTTGTTTACTGCCAGGTATGAGAGTGCTGAAACGCCTGCTGCATTTTTGATTAATTTAAACAGCGGTAGACCTAAAGAGAACGAATGTTTAGCCTCTTACGCAGCCACATTGATGTCATCTATTATGTCAAAGTGGAAAAACCTCTCAGTCGAACAAATTGCTGTATCCACTATCCTAGCACATATTTCTCAATTTGAGCCTCGGGTGCAGCGACTTTCCTTCACGGAAAATATTACTACCAGAAACCGTCTGCAACAAGAACTTAAAGCTACCTCGTTTTTGAAACGGAAATCATCCTACCCACATGATCACAGCCATGATCTGAAAAGATCTCGTTTTGCTCCTGATACCCCTGCTGCGAAGTGCTACATTTGTGGAAAAGCGGGTCACAAAGCGGTACAATGTCGCTCAAGGATTGGAGCAAAGAGTCAAGACATGAAACCAAAGTCACCAGTTGCTGACATCGCGCCTAGGAAGGGTTCTTCTGCTGCTTCTGTTACCTGTTTCAGCTGCAGTGCCACAGGCCACTATGCGAAAAACTGTCCACGGCGGAGCAATAAGGAGGACAACATCAGCAGCGTGGCTGGGCCTTCGCAAGAGAAGCGAGTCAACGTGTGCGTCGTCAACGCGCCTGGGGGGATGCTTCGACATACTGGTGAGCGCTTTAATTTTACTTACGATTCTGGTGCCGAGTGCTCGCTAATGAGAGAGTCTATAGCTTGTAAATTTCATGGAAAACGTTTTAATAATGTTATTGTAATGTCTGGTATAGGCAAAAACACTATTAGCAGTAGGTTACAAATTTTATCGCAGATTGAAATCAATGATATCTCGGTTGAGGTAGTTTTTCATGTCTTACCTGATCACCATTTACACTATGACATCATGATAGGACGTGAAGTACTAACATTAGGTATAGCCGTACATATGACACATGACAAACTGACTTTTTATCGCCCCAACATTGTTAACGTTTGTGAATCTAAATCTCATATTGACTTCAATTCCCTTGACACTGACGTACCCCCAGAATTTAGAAGTGAATTGATAGAGCTCTTAAAGTCTTTTAAAAACTTTTTTACTACTGGAGTACCAACTACGCGTGCCGACACTGAACCAATGGTTATACGCCTGAAAGACCCTAATAAGACAGTGTATCGACGACCTTATAGGCTGAGCCCAATAGAACGTAGTGTTGTGCGTGATAAAATAAACGAATTGCTTGAAGCAAATATCATCCGACCCAGCTCGTCACCATTCGCCAGTCCTATTCTTCTGGTAAAGAAGAAGGACGGGAGCGACCGAATGTGTGTCGATTATCGTGAACTGAATGATAATACGGTGCCGGATAGGTTTCCTCTTCCACTCATCTCCGACCAAATTGCCAGATTTCATGGTGCACGGTTCTTTTCAATTTTAGATATGGCATCAGGTTTTAATCAAATCCCGATTCACCCAGACTCTATTGAGCGCACATCATTTATAACACCTGATGGCCAATATGAGTATTTGGCCATGCCGTTTGGCCTGCGAAATGCGCCCTCGGTCTTTCAACGTGCTGTCATAAAAGCTTTAGGTAGTCTGACAAGCACATATGTAGTCGTCTATATGGATGACGTCCTAATCATTGCGAACCATCCGAAAGAGGCTATTGAACGATTAAAGGTGGTTCTTCAGGTTCTCACCGACAAAGGTTTTTCACTTAATGTCAAAAAGTGTTCTTTTTTGAAGCAAAGAGTAGAATATCTTGGGTTTGAAGTATTTGAGGGTCAAATTAGGCCTAACCCTAAGAAAATCGAAGCCCTAACCGCCCTACCGCCCCCAGAAACTGTCACTCAGTTACGCCAATTTATTGGCTTGGCCTCGTATTTCAGGCAGTTTGTGCCTAAATTTTCACAAGTGATGGCACCTTTATATTCTCTTACTGCTGGAAACGGCAAGCTCGATTGGCAGCCCGAACATGAAGCCATTAGACGTCAAATGGTGTCAGTTTTGACAAACGAACCTGTTTTGTCCATTTTTGATCCCGATCGTGAAACAGAACTTCACACAGATGCCAGTGCAATTGGTTACGGTGGTGTATTGATTCAGAAGGTTGATGGTGTGCCACACGTAGTAGCTTATTATAGTCGTCGCACCACGTCTGCAGAGTCAAAGTACCACTCTTACGAGTTGGAAACTCTTGCGGTCGTGAATGCAGTGAAACATTTTAGGCATTTTCTGCACGGTCGTAAGTTCGTCGTCGTTACAGATTGTAGCTCCTTGAAATCCGCTCGTAAGAAACTTGATCTTACCCCGAGGGTCCATAGGTGGTGGGCATCCCTTCAGAGTTTTGATTTCGACGTAGTGTATAGAGAAGGAAAGCGTATGGCTCACGCCGACTTTTTCTCACGTAACCCTCTATCCCCGAATCCCGAGAAAAATTTCGACAAGGTAAAACCTAAGCAGGTACATGCCACTGAGATTACTAAAAACTGGATTTTTGCCGAACAACAGCGCGACAGCGATATAATAAAGTTGATTCGTGATCTTAGTCATGGTAACCTTGATGGGGATGTTACTAAAACATATGAGCTACGTTCTGGTACACTATATCGCAAAATACAGCGTAATGGAAAAACTCGTTGCTTACCTGTGGTTCCTAGATCACTGCGCTGGTCTATTGTTCATAGTGTGCATGAAGGGCTGGTACATTTGGGCTGGGAAAAGACGCTTGAAAAGATGTACGATTTTTATTGGTTTGAGAATATGTCCAAATTTGTAAGAAAATTCGTAGAAAATTGCGTAACTTGTAAGGTTTCCAAATCAAACTCGGGTAAAGTTCAAGCGGAGTTACAACCCATACCCAAGGTAGCAGTCCCTTGGCACACTGTGCATGTAGATGCCACTGACAAGCTTAGTGGCGCGAATGATGCGAAGGAGTACGTCTTCGTCTTAATAGATGCATTTACAAAGTACGTCCTTTTGCATCACACTCGCAAAATAGATACTGCCAGCAGCATTAAAGCAGTGAAACACAGTGTTGCCTTATTCGGTGCACCAACACGGATTATAGCAGATCAGGGTCGTTGTTTTGCAAGTCAAGACTTTCGTGACTACTGTAATTCAGTTAATATTAAGTTGCATTTGATCGCAACCGGTAGCTCGCGAGCCAACGGTCAAGTCGAGCGAGTCATGTCGACTCTTAAAAATATGCTTACTGCAGTCGAAACTTCACAAGGCTCTTGGCAGGATGCTCTTCCCGATGTTCAGTTAGCTCTAAATTGCTCGATGAATCGCGTAACCAAATCAAGTCCGTTAGAGTTACTAATAGGTAAGGTAAGCAGACCTCTAGAGGTTATGTTAGCTGAGGACGTAGAACAGGACCTTGACTTGGAGGAGTTGAGATCGAACGCGGTGACTAACATTGACAAACATTCTAACTATGACAAGACTCGATTTGACAAGACGAAGGCTAAAATTGTTCCTTTTTCTTTGGGTGATTATGTCCTACTAAAGAACGAAGAGCGAAATCAAACAAAGCTCGATCCCAAATTTAAGGGACCCTTTAAAGTTATCGAAGTATTGGAAAACGATAGGTATACTTTAAAGGCCATAGATTCAAAGCGTACCTATAAGTACGCCCATGATCGCTTAAGAAAAATGCCAGGCAATGATAATATTTCTGATTCTAGTGATGTAGAAGATGTCGAGTCCAATGACTCTAGCTTAACCGAATGATGAGTTAAATTTAGTGATGTTTTCTTTCTGATTAGTGAACAGTAATTGGTATCATTACTAAGCTGGTAACGGAACATATCACTCGATTTAGGTGATGTGTTCGTTGTATTGCTCGTTAAAGGTAGCAAGTAATCTAAGAGTCACTCGCAGAAGGTGACATGATTATCGCCACTCGATGGAGGTGGCTTGGTTATCGTCACTCGATGGAAGTGGCAAGGTGATCGTCACTCGATGGAGGTGGCAAGGTGATCGTCACTCGATGGAGGTGGCAAGGTTATCGTCACTCGATGGAGGTGGCATGAGTTGCTATCGCTCGATATAGGTGATAGCAACGAAACTTTTCGCTGATTAGCGTTTGTGATGTTATTGATGCTTTTTACTACCTATTATGATACTGTTCACTAATGAGGGAGTTGCTGTTATGGAATTATGTGATGTAATAGAAATAAACTTGATGTTAACCGATAGTGTTCTGGTTTATTACGATGTAAACCCTATTCCTTAACTGAAAGATAATCAGGATGAGCCGAGCAGTGAGCTTGAGATATTGCAGAATGTTTTCCCTTTTGCAGGAGCCTCACACAGGGACGTGTGACGTGTCAAGATGGCCGTGTCGGAGATTGGAAAGCGGAGCGTCAAATCTGAATCGATTTGGGCGTATTCGGATACGAGGGTAGGCGACACTAATATCGGCAGCTGACGGTAGTAAATGTCATTGGATGCGAATAAAAGCGCACGCGGAGCTGTCAACGGACTTCTTTTGGAGAGAGACACAGCGGTGGAAACAAGTGTGGCCAACCTACGTCCGACTTCGCCGCGTTCCGAAAACTATCCATTTTCATCCGAGTTGTGTGTGCATATTTTGATTGTTAAGTGAATTGATTAGTTCCATTAAAATCTATTGAGTGCGTACCGGGCCTTATTTTCTTGAAAATACGATGGCTGATGAGCAGAGAGACGAAGAACGCCCACATTCCCCCACGTTCCCTACGTTATATAAATAACATTCACACCTAAGAACATTTACTTCTTTTCAAGATAGAATATTGTTATATATAATATTAACTTGAAAATGAAAAATCTTTAATAAAATAACAATTTTACATAATATGGAGAATAGTACAGGGATTCTCAAATTAGGCGTTGCCTGTGTTTCGAGGAACTAGTTAAATATAAATTTATTGTGGGTGTCAGTGTGAGAAAGTGCTAATAACGTATGTATGTGTGTGTGTGTGTGTGTATGTGTTATTATGTTTCTTTTATTACGAATTTTTACAGTGGCTTGTCCTTCGCTATAATTCACTGATAGAAATATTATACATTTTGAAATGCTATGTCGAAGAAGATCGAAACCACTAAAGTTATTTCTATGAAAATTAATTTATTACTAACAAAAAGTAATGGCGTAATATTTATGGACAAACAGCATAGTGGGGGTGAAATAAGGGATGGAATATTGCATGGATAATCAAATTCGCTAAAGTGTTTAATGTCAAAAATTTATAAGGAACACTATTTGGATATAGAGAATCGGGATATAATAGAGGGAGAGGTACGGGAGAGGACTGGGTTAGCTGACAGATTTGATAGCATGAAATGTAAATGCACGGTATAAGATGGGATGGATAATGAAGAGAAAGGACGGGACGTATCGGGAAGTGACTGAACAGACGGGATGGGACGGAATTGAGCAGGATAGTAGGATAGCTACGTCATGTTTAGGTATACAAGAGCTCATACGAAAAATAACATGTATTTGGTGTGAAGTAACATAAAAAAATATCTGCATCCAGGCAAAGGTGGGTCGGGCTTTTTTGCTATACTAAATAATTGAATATAATATTAATCATATAATAATTAAGCCATAGCGAAGCGTGGCCGGGTCAGCTATCATATCTATTAATTGATTTCAATGAATTTCGTCGGAGTAGTAACAGTGTTATAATATCTCCGGAGCAAAATAATGATTTAAATCTGGCGAGAGGGGATAGAATAGAATATACGGTGTATAAAATATGAAAAAAAAAATGGACTGGAATCTGTATTTGCACCAGGCGAAGCTGGGCCGGGCCACTAGTAATTAATATTTCTTAGAGACGCTGAACCGTCTTGAAATTAAGAAACTACTTAAAGTGCATTTATTCAGTAGAAACACTGACACTACATAATACACATAATATGCCTCCATTACATAGAATTTACCACTGTCATAATCAAATCACATAATTCAATGTCTAACATTTTTTATTTAAAAATCAAATGAGCCTACGAGTTAAGGTACAGAAAAATATAGAATTTGGCATCTTGAATGATTTCCAAGCATTTTTTTTCCAAATTAAGTACTTGCCTATGTAGATATCGTTTTCATAAAAAACGGGCTCGTAAATCCTTTCAGTATGTTTCGCTATTTCTCATTGTTTCTGTTTTGTACATCCACACCAAGTTGAAATATTCTCCATATATACTGTTATTAAAAGTAAATTAACTTTAAAAAAAAATATGTCTTAAGTGCGAATGTAAAATGCGAAGAAACTTTTTCCCCAACTAAATATCTAACTCTAATAAAAATCTTAGGTATAACTTAAATAACGTTTTATCCAACGGAAGATTACCCAAACAGGATCTGTTGCGAATATTAACCGTAAGTATCTTATCAATTCATTTGATTAATCAAATTAGTATTATTATCAACGAATTGTTGGTGAAATACGTAACATGCGTTCATAACGTTTCAGTGGATTACTCACCCTATTATGTTGTCAGCGAAATATTTCTTACGTCATATCAATTACGTTTAATACTTTGATAAGCTTAATAATTTAAGTGGCATTCCTAAATAAAAAATATTTCGTATAGTGAGTTCATGGAAAATAACGGTAAGCGCTTGCCCGTCTTTTGCTTACTTTTTTTATTGCGTTTAATAACGAGGCAAGCATGCCATTCGCTTGATGGTAAGACATATGACCACTCATGGACAGTAACAAAACCAAACAATAACATGAATTAAGGAATGCTATGAATTCCACTGCGCTCAAAAAACGCAGCGTACTCTACTTGTAACGCAAACGTCACTGAAACTTTTAAAATATTTTAAAACGACGACCCTATACTAATCGAATCTACACATTCACTAATGGGAGGAAAGGGCTTGCTTTAATATTTTATATCCACCTGGCCACACTTATTCGATACCGATTTTTTATGGTCTCCGAAAGGTATTGTCGGGTGTTTTGTTACTGGGCACGCCCGGAGAAAGCCCGTAAGTACTTAGTATTAAAACTTATACGGGTCGATAAATATAAGTTTTTTCGATGCCAAACTGCCTCGGTGGCGCAATTGTAAGTAATACTGGATTGCAAAGCTATGGTCTCAAGTTCGAATCCCAGGTCGGGCAAAGTGATATTACGAGTAGATCTATTGGAATTTGTGCCCGGTATGGCGATAAGGTCGGCCTCTATATTTTCGTGGCCAGAACATACATACAAGGTGAAACGTGAGTGGAAAAAACGTTTGAGTTTTTGTTATGTGGTTCTTTTAAAATTGTTATTGCATAAATGTTAAAGCACCAATTTTATTAATAGTAAATAGGTATCTTAAAGCCACTCCAACATCGTTTCAACGACAGGATACTTCCATCCATCCATCCATCAGCCAAAGGAAGTCCGAGCTATGTGCCCGCCCATTGCCACTTCAACTTACCAATCCGCTGGACCAACATAGGTTACTTTAGTTCTCCTACGGATCAACTCATTTCTGATTCGATCTCGTAGGGAAACCCCGAGCATAGCTCTCTACATAGCACTTTGAGTGGATTTGAGCCTGCTAATGAGGCACATAGTGATAGGTCACGTCTCGGTGCCGTATGCCATCACTGGCAACACACAACTATCGAAGACTTTCGATTTAAGGCAATGAGGTATTTTGGAAATCGCAGAATAGTTCGTTGATAAATAAACACGTAGGTGTAAAATATATTATGTAGTCCGTTCTTAAATTTTTTACCGATTCACATATTTATACTAAAAATCTCCACCGTAGAAACAAAGATTTACCGAATAGTTATACAATGTTTAAATAAGCAAAATAAGATAGGGGGCATTTCTAGTAAGTTCGTTAGCCGGGCAAATATAAGTTATCAGTGATACATGTAAACTAATTTAGATATTTAGAGATAAGTGTATCAGTTGCTCAGGTACAGTCCATGAAGACAACAACAATGACAACAGAACATGATCGACAATGCGGTGAAGATAGCCTCCGTGGCACAGTTTAGGATTATATTATGTCGAATGAGAAACGAGAAAATGAGGTTTCGATTACCGCACCGAAATGTCTGTGTGTGTTCCAAAAATATTAGTTTCAGATCTGGGTGTCTGTGAGACCGAAGCGTCTCTCATAGTTTGTGATACTTACGTCACAAGACTATGAAGCTAGTGGTTTTGGGTATACTTGTTATTTATTTAAAACAAGATGCAAGAACTGTCACAAAGGCAGTGCGAGTTGCACTACGATACGATTAGAACGCTAAGATCTCGGGTTGGAATTCCAGGCAAAGTGATGTTGGATTTCCATTCATTAGCAGGCTGGAGTCAGGAATTTATGCCCGATATTACATCGTGGGACGAAACAGACAAGACGAAACGTAGGTGACCTGGTGACATCTGCCTACTCCTGAGGCCTCCTGGGTAGATAACACCGCAATGTCTATTTCTCCCGTCAAACAGCAGTGTAAATCCACTGTTGTGTTTCAAAAAATATTGTAGCCAGAGTAACTACTGGACATATTGAGATTTAATATCTGATGTCTCAGGATGGCGAGCGCAGTGGAATGCCTAGCATTGCTTTTTAATTCAAGGTGGTTGGTTTTGCTACTGTTCATGAGCAGTCGTATCGCTTACCATCAGGCGAATGGCATGCTCGTCTCGCCATTCATAGTTATATAAAATAATATTGTATGTGTGTAACAAGCAAGGTGTAGTTACTTACATGCGATGGATCGGTGCGCGACGCAACAACGGCGAGCAGCGCGGCCGCGGCGGCGCGCACCACGTTAGCTTCACCTTCGTTGCTCAATATGCGCGCCGCGTATCCACTCAACGAACTCTCTTCCAGGGCTGAAAGTTTGTTCTTTTTCAATACACTTGATACGCACTCCAAGTTGGTCACTATAGAAGTCCTTCGAGACGGTTAAGTTCAGCTGTGGACTTCCTATGGTTGAAAAAAAATGAGAGTTCAAAAAGTTTTACACCTCTTTCGGAGACGTAATAGAGGCGTGCATATCTACGTGTATATTTATATTTTGTTACCGCTTACTTCAACCGTTTCAACCCCCACTAGGCCAGTATTTTGGACTGAGAGTTGAGATCTAACCCCTCTTTATTAACGCAGACAAAATACTAACTTTACATAAAAGTAGGCATAAAAATTATAGGTAAAGCTAACATATTTGCCTATCTAGTACCACAAAGTCCGCAAATGAATCACAACACCTCTTTGGTCATATTGTTCATGCAATACCGGACTTCACTTATCAAGCTGAAGTGTGTGACACATTTGTGAAGCAAAGAGGACAGGATGTTTTATCTTCTCTTTATTTGTATCTAAGTCGATAAATAATTATCTTTTTCATAACATAGACACCTGCAAAATTAAAAAAAAATCAATATGCTAGTGCAGGGATGGCGAACCAATGGCACGCGTGCCATTGAGGGCACGCGACGTTATATTTTGGGCACGTTACTGATTATAAAGAACATTAAGCACTGAGAAAAAAACAACAACGATTTTTTTTTTCTCAAAACAAGAAACATATTCAGCGCTTCTTTCTTATTGTATCTGTATCTGTATCAGCCCATATACGTCCCACTGCAGGGCACGGGCCTCCTATACAATCGTGAACGCGATTGAGAGTGGTTAGGCCATATAGTCCACAACGCCGGCCTAGTGTGTAGTAGTTTCTTATTCAGTATAGTTAATTTTTCCCAATAATATTTGACGGCACGTCTAAGGGCTTATTAAATATTTTCTTTTTAAATGGCACGTTGATAGATAAAGCTTCGCCGTCCCTGTGCTAGTGTCTAATTATAAACCATTATGTAATTGCGTTATTGATTAAGCAACACTTTTATAACAAAAGGAAAGCTGATAAGCTCTCTTTCCTGAAGATGCTTCGGAATATCCCATTGATAAATATGATACCATTGCAATGTATATTTTAATATCAAACACACAACGTTCAGGTAAGCCTGCTTTATGACAATGACGATAAAATACAAACTAAACGAAGGAAGGAGGTTTATGCAAGTAAAAGGACTAGTATAATAAGCTATAATTTATAATAGTACTGCAGAAGCCTAGATCACTATCCGTGTGTCATTGTTACTGGCTATTAACAACGCAAGTCCAGGCGAACAGCCGCCAAGTGTAATGAACTTTGACAAATTGACACGCATCTGCATACAATGTGCGGGTAAGATTACGCCGCATGTATGCATTTTCAAGCATTTCGCATACCGTCATGCTTTTATTTATGAATATTTAGAGATATGACGAGTTAAACACATTTATTATATTTAATGTTTGTGGGCTGGTGTCATTTTGCAAACAAACTATTCCATAGCTTTCATATCTAAAAGTTCTTGTAAAGGAATTTCGCATCTGAAAAGTTCAAAGCTCGCCTTGCTTATACGAATTTTATTGTGACTAAATTTATTTTAAGCCGTAAAGAAGCCAATGGGTGTGTGCTGCAAGAGATTTATCAGTGACTGATACTTTATCTGGATAGCATTGCGCTTACCATTGTAAAATATTTTCGTGACATGAACAAATCAATGGACGTGGGATGCCCTCTAGCCAGATGGCGGGACGACTTGCACAAGAGACCGGGTTTTGTGGTGTATCTTGGGAGAGGCTTATGTCCAGCAGACTGGGCTGCACCGGGCTGATGATAACGATAATGATGATGATGATGGTGATGATGAACATATCAAAATATGTATCCCCCGAATATAGCAATATATGCAATGATAGTTAAACCAGTACCTTGCGTGAGTTGCGGCAGCATGTGCGCGTGGTGCGCCAACGCGGCGAGCACGTGCAGCGCGGCCGCTGCGCATGCGCGCCGCCCGCCCGCGCGCACGCACACCGCGCGCACCGCCGACCCGCCCCACGCCTCGCTCCATCGCTGCACTCCCGCACAACAACACATCTCATGCTAATCATCTTTACACTATTTATTGGAAGTGGTAGCCAAGTTGTCGTCAGATATGATGAGTCATGAATAGACAGGCTCGTCTGGGGCGGTACTACCGTCTTACAGGAAATCTACGTAGAGCGGCAGGTTTGTTGTCGCATTTAAACATATGACCTAGTAAGTAAGTTTAAGTAACGTAAGTTTTGCGTTGAAGTCAAGAGCCGCTAAGACCAACATTAGATTGACTGAATTGCCGTGTCAAAATATACATCTAGCAGTATAGTAAAACTCGCGATCTCATTCCCAAATAACGCTTTGAGTCACGCTAAACAAAGATTAACTGCAAACAATCAAGTGAAGCTACCGACCGTGAAAAAACGATGATGAACGCATGAAAACTTGACCGGACAAATTAAGGGGCGCCGCTAAAATAACAAACCCAAGTATTTTAACATGAGTGTGCAAATGTATTGACATGCATAACTGCAAACAATTTTTGCGATTATTTGATAAAAGGGTTTCTGAAAACCAAATAAAGTGATAATGTTGTTTAAACAATATTAAGAGAAGTAAAATATAACAAAAGTTTTAGAATATCCAATGAATTTATTCCAAAGTGATAAGGATTGAAACAAATAATATAAAATACTAATACAAATAAATATATGGAATAAGTTAACATCTTGGCGCAAACACTGCGAAATCAATAAAATGATACCAACTTAAGCTTTATACACAAAGCCACTTTTTTACGTGTCGTTCTCATAAGCACAGGTTTTTCCTTAATACAGATATCAAATTTGCCGTGCTCGATAATAGGAAGTAAAGAGGAATAATGCAATGTGTCATGTGCTTTCCATACCTGGACCGGTATCGCTTCTTCGTGCGCCTGGCGCAACAGGGCGAGCAGTGAAAGCGTTCCGTTGAGTCTGCAAGCTTCGCCTTTGCGCGCGCTGCCAGTTGCGCAACCGCTAATTATGTGCGTTACACATCTCATACATTGTATCAGAGTATTTTCCGACAATCTGCATAAATCAGAATTCAATGCGTAGCGCAGGCACCGCATCAACTCGTTGAGGTAACCTGCGTCAATTGAACAACAGCGCTTCAGGGCGAATAGGGGTCATACCACACATACACAAATAAGGAAATCGTAGGTCAGTTAATGTTAACCAAATCGAGCGGTCGTTGCTCCCCGCTGACATTGATTCGAATACCAAATAGAGAAAGCAAGTAGACACTGTAAAATGTCGACTGAGACTCAAGATATTTTGTCTCTATGGTGTGAATATTTATGAAACTTTTTATTTTTGCTAACAGATACAATAATTATATGTAACATATTAGAAATATGGCCTTTAAAGCAGATTAACGCTGCATTACTTTTTTCGCGTTTGTATCAAATTGGCTCCCAATGCTACACCTAATATTTCATTATCAAATACTGTTTATATGAATTATTGTAAAAAAAATAAAAAACCTTCTTCCGTCATATGTTTCTCTCACAATAATGCCTTTGATGTGGAACATCCTATTATAATTCCTTGCAAAAACCTTACCTAGCATGTGAAAGTTCTTTAAATCCACTCTATCGAGACAAGCGAGTAATATCTTGACCAAGCTCTCCATCCTGCTGGAGTCACAGTCTCCGCTCTCTGACAGGACGATGCATCGCGTCACAACCTTCACGATGTGTATGTGGAGTTGCGTCACTTCGATGTCCTCCTGCGCCGTTTGTTGCGGGTAGAACTGATCGCGACTCAGTAGTGATATTACTGATACATCGTTTCCAATAAAGGAGGATTTTACCCAGGATAATAGCATACCTAAAATTGAATATCGTACTTTATTTTTACAGTTTATCTTGTAAGGGAATATTTTGTTGTGTACAGGCTTTTAATAGTAATAAAAAATGTACGAATAATATGGCTTACTTATTACGTCATTTTTAGCAATTCAAAGTAAAAAGACAATAAATAACTGGTATTCTAACCATCCCGTTTAAAGTAAAATTACACTTAATAAAAGTTTCGCTACTAAAATTTAATAGTAATCTTTTTTATCATACAAATACAAAATGATTCCATGTAAACAGCTCACCATCTTTGGGCACCGTGTCCATGTATGCAATAATGAATTGCAGCAAGGAGACGAGTAAGGCCATGTCTCGGGACGAGGCGGGCGGCGCGGACAGGTAGCGTCGCGTGTGCCGCCACGGCAGCGCGCTCAGCTCCTCCCAACTCACACACGACACGCGCATCAGATACGTGTAGCTATATAAACAACATTTCACTATTTACGCAAAACATACGCAATATACAACACAACAAGAGAATATTGTTTAAGGCAATATGTGGCTTACTTAAAATACAGATGGCTATCAGTGAAGTAGTCTTGAAAAATACTGGGCTAAGTAGGAAGAGCTTAATTTTTTTTTAGTTTTATGCTTTCTTAACTAGGTTAGTGAATCCAAGCATAATTGAGAATTATTTATAATGTTTAAGAATGTATAAGTACAAACCTCTCCAGCATGGCAAGCGCGTCATAAACTTGTGCGTGCGAGGTGGCATTCTCAAGCGCGAGCAGTGCGGTGGCGCAGCAGTAGCGCGGGTGCGCGGCCCGCAGCGCGTGCAGGTCGCGCGCGCCCGCCTGCAGCGCCAGCGGCGCGGGCGGCGCCGGCGCCTCGTGCAGCACGCGCGCGCCGTCCGCGCCGCCCGCGTACTCGCACCACCACCGCACGCGCACCGCCGCGCGGTACTCCTCCTCACCCAACACCCATTCTGGTCACACGTTCACTATTCATTCTCCTTATTCTGTCTTTACGCTTACAAAGATATTATGTTTAAAGAGCTGTTATAGCAACTTGTACAAGAACTACGCTGGAACAGTCCGGCAACAAAATAATAAACTGTCGACCTGTATGGCCCGAGTGTGGATTTTATTTATTCCTTAGATCCGGCAAACAAGCAAACAAGTCACCTGACGATTGGATGACGGATGTGTTGCTAGCCCAATAAATCGGGAGGAGAGCGGGAAGGAAAAAGGATGGGAAAAGGAAAGGGATATTGAGCACCCGACAATCTAAGTTATCGAACAAAACACGACTGTCAAACTGTCGCTTTATGTCGATTTCCTATGAGACAGTGGAACCGCCTCGAATAATCCTGCCCATTCCTGCTGAGTCATGACTCATGACTGCCATCAACGTGGCACTACCACCTCCAAAAATAGTATTACAAATATCATGTATAGCGTGTGATGTGTGTGAACCATTCATGCGATGTGTACAAAAAACAAACGTGTATGCAAAGTCAACACATCAAGCAAAAACAAATTCAACCCATTCAACGCCACAAAAAGTGGCTCCGAGCCCTAAAATAAGATGCTTTCGCGTCATAAAATCAAAGAACGTGTGACGTCTATTGCATACATTATTATACAATACAGTGGAATCTTGATGACCAATAACGACATTTAGTGCCTGCGTAATGAATATTAACTAGTAATTCTAATAAAAAAACAAGTATTTAAAGGTATGCATTGCATACTATATACAAATTAATATGCAAGACGATTCATATTGGTGATGCCATGATTTACATCAGAGTCGATCTACTACTGAAGGTCGTCCAGTTTATCTAAATATTCGATGTGCAAAAACAGGCTAAGGAAATGAACTGAGATATAATTTTGACTACTGCAACATGCTTTTATCGAATCTGTACCTACTGCTTTAGAATCAACCAACTTTCAAAATGCAGTCTCATAAAAGTATGTAATGTCTCATAATCTTGTAAATTATAACGATAAAATTAATTGCCATGGTGATGAAAACACTTGTATTTCTTCTTTAAATACATGGGGAACATACTGATAAAATGTCATTAACTGGGGAAATAATAAACTTAATATCTACCAAACTTTATCAGCGCAATTTTCGATTTATGATCAATCGATGACATAGGGACATGACTTATGTAAGAAAATCTTCCTTATATGTACGAAACCTTTCAGCTTGTAAGTGCTCATGATGGGCGAGGACCATTTCCCACAATATCTTACAAATTCAATATTATATTATTAGAGTACCGTGACAAAAATAAATAAAGTACCCTCAGATATTAAGTTACCGTCACAAAAATTAATTAAGTACCCTCGGATAATTTGTTTTTTTTGTATGTCATAACCTATCAAACCTATAAAAGAGATCGCTCCCACTCAAAGGACACATTTCTTTGTCAGACTTTGAGCCGAACGGATCTGGTAGCGATCGACGCCATCTGCAGTAAGTTTTCTAGATTAATATCTCTCTGTGATTTGTGATTGTTTTTCTTTGTGATTTATTTGTTTTCTATGATAAATGAATTTTGGTTGCTTGTGAAAAATGAGTGTAAATTATTTAAATGTGTGATCGTTGTGATTCGTAATTCAATTAAAGTGAGAAATTGCCTAATTATAAATAAAAACTGATTTTGTTAATCAATTGTTTTTTTTTTTTATTATAAAAACCTACTTCTGACGCTAAAATCAGAAGTGGGATTCACTATTGCCCACGATATACAAAAAAAAAAAAAAAAATTTACTGCAACTCTGCTTCACAAGCAACCTTAGTTTTATATCTGAAATTGTTAAAATGCCGCGAGCATCACGATCACGTGAGAAGTCTAGTGGTACGTCTCGCCACGACACGAGGCGTGCCCGTAGCAGATCGCGCCGACGCTATTGTAAAACTCGCTCGCGATCTCGGAACGACAGATCCCGTTCGTGTTCTCATACCGATAGATCTCGCTCTCGCTCGCGCTCTCGCTCATCTCATTACCGCCGCTCGCCAGCAAACCACCATAAGCGTACGCGATCCCGAAACCGCAGAACTAATTATCGAGAGTATTCTCGACATGCCAATCCTAGTTCTCATACGTCCAATTTTGATATTAGTTCAGTAAGAGCCACATTGGAATCTGTCATGTCGCGATTGGATACGATAGAAAGTAAAGCGGGTGATTCGTTAACTCCGTTACCAGCATGTGGTGGCGCATGTCAAAATGGTAGCAATCCATCTATAACAGAGACTCTGGTGGATGCCCTTAATACAATCCATAAGGTAAAAACACATACTTATTATATTTCTAACTTCGATCCAACGGTTAATAATTTTGAGGTATGGTGTAATGAAGTGGAGCGCGCGAGGTTAGCAAATTCCTGGGAGGATTCCGAGTGTTTGTCGCGGGTAGCAAACTGCTTAAAGGGAGACGCTAAAACATGGCTCAGTGATTGGAACACTAATGATCGATCATGGTCCAATTTCGTTAAAGAATTTAAATCTCTTTGTCCGCAAAGTATAGACCATGCCCAAATACTTTTCGAGGTTATGAACACAAATTCCGACAAATTCCTTACATTTGCCGAGTACGCCCGTCGGTCTCTGCTTCGTTTACGAATAGTTCAGGGCCTAAGCGATGAGCTTAGAGTTCGAATCGTGATAAGAGGAATAAATGATGCCCAAGTCCGTGCAGCAGCAGCCAACGCCAATTTAACAGTTGAAAATTTAGTGTCGTTTTTAGCTATTTACGTTAAACCTGGCCAAAGTAAGTCAGATAATCGTGGTCCGCCCCATGCTATGAAAAAGCGTTTTTCTGATAAGCCGGGCAATAAGTGTTTCATTTGTGGAAAGACCGGCCACTTGCGCATTAATTGTAAAAACCGCGGCAAAGCGGAGAGCAGCTCAAATTCAATTACTTGTTCGTTCTGTAAAAAGCCCGGACATAAAGAGACCGATTGCTTTACGAAAGCACGCTCAGAGGGACGTCCCATCCCCAACCAGCGTAAGGTGAACTTATGTAAAGCACTGACGAACGATACCCACAACAGTGATATTAGCACTGCAGTGATACAAGGGATACCCGTCGATATTTTAATAGATAGTGGGGCCCTTAATGTATCGCTTATGTCGTCAGCCGTAGTAAAACATTTTGTAGGACAGCGTAGTCCGACCTATTGTGTTCTGAAAGGTATCAGTGACACAGAAATTATAGCTCGTGAGTACATTAGTTTAACTGTCGAGTTTCGTGATATCACAGTGGATGTAGATTTCATTATAGTACCCTCAGACTTTATGAATACACCTATCATCATCGGTACCGATGTTCTCAATAGAGAAGGTGTCACATTCATACGTACGAAAAATCGACAGTATTTAACACGTGCTCCCACTCCGTCTATAAAAGTTAACTCGGCAACGGTTATTGATTTTAAAGAAGTTAAAACACCTCTTCAGGGGGATGAGTTTGCTTTATTGAAGACTGTGATAAATGATTTTTCACGATTTTTTATATCGGGCACCGCTACCACAACTGTAACTACAGGTAAAATGCACATTAACTTAACAAGCAATGTCCCAATAGCCTACCATCCGTATCGTTTATCATACCAAGAAAGGCTGAAAGTTCGTGAGATAATAAAGGACCTACTGAACAAAAATATCATTCGAGAATCGAACTCAGAATATGCAAGCCCGATCATCCTAGTTAAAAAGAAAGACGGGTCAGACCGACTGTGTGTAGACTTCCGGGCACTCAATCGCATTACTGTCAAGGATAGATATCCGCTTCCTCTAATTGATGATCACATAGACCGTCTAGGCAGTTCTCAATTCTTTACAAGCTTAGACATGGCGTCCGGCTTTTATCAAATACCTATAGACGAAGACTCCATCCACAAAACAGGGTTTGTAACTAACGAATCGCATTATGAGTTCGTCAAAATGCCTTTTGGGCTTTGTAATTCACCTACGGTGTATCAAAGGATCATAAATACCACCCTTAAGCGGTTTATTGAATCCGGGAGTGTCCTTGTATACATCGATGATGTACTTTTGCTAAGCCGTACGATAAGTGAAGGAATCGATTTATTACGTAATGTTTTAAAAACCCTTACGGACGCTGGCTTCTCTATAAATTTGCGTAAATGTTCGTTTTTGAGTACCAGCGTGGAATATTTGGGTCGCGTAATTAGTCATGGTCAGGTGAGGCCGAGCCCTGGAAAAATCGCAGCTTTAGTGAATACACCAGTTCCTACCACCGTTAAACAAGTCCGCCAATTTCTTGGGCTTGCTGGTTATTTTCGACGGTATATTAAAGATTACGCAACGAAAACCGCATGCATCTCGCGACTCACAAAAAAAAGACGTAAAATTTGAGTGGGGACCTGAGCAAGATCGTATCCGCCAAGAGTTGTTGGACATTTTGACTAAAGAACCTATACTTGCAATTTTTGACCCAGAATTGCCTACTGAGCTCCATACGGATGCAAGTAGTACTGGTTACGGGGCTGTACTTATGCAGCTTCATAAAAATGGCTCTAAGCGGGTGGTAGCTTATTTCAGTAAAGTAACCCAAGGAGCAGAGTGTAGATACCACTCGTACGAGTTGGAGACATTGGCTGTCGTGAGAGCAATGCAAAATTTCAGACACTATTTGATAGGTCTAGCGTTCAAAGTTGTAACAGACTGTAATGCTCTTAAAGCCACTGAACGTAAAAAAGACTTGCTTCCCCGAGTTGCACGTTGGTGGATATACATGCAAGATTTTAACTTTGTGATAGAATATCGGAAGGGAGTGATGATGGGTCACGCCGACTACCTAAGTAGGAATCCACCTACGGTGCAAGTCAATCATATCGAAAAACCAGTTAGTTGGGCGCAAATGGCACAATCAGCCGACAACGAAACTCAAGACTTGCTTCAAAAACTTCGAGACGGCCTTTTAGATGCACGACGTTATGTCATTCGAAACGACACTCTTTATTATCGTCACTCTCCTACTGGAGAGGAATCAAGATTGTTGTGCTTCATTCCAAAAGGGCACCGGCTCAGTTTGTTACGCATTTTTCACGACGAACATGACCATATCGGAGCAGAAAAGACGTTGGACTTGATTCTAAAACATTTTTGGTTCCCGGGTCTCACGTCTTTTGTAAAAAAATATACTTCACATTGTTTGGTTTGTGTTTCTAGAAAACGAGTACCTAGGGCTCCTAATCAGCCTATACAGTCGTGGGAAAAACCTGGCGTGCCCTTCAATACAGTACACGTAGACTCATTAGGTCCCCTACCTGAATCAGAGGGACACAAATTCGTACTTATTTTAGTAGACGCTTTTACCAAATACTGTCTGCTTTATCCTTTACGAAGACAGGACACAGAAGAATTAAAACGTGCATTTAATAACGCGATATCATTATTTGGCACTCCTAAGCTGATTGTGTGCGATCGCGGTCGCATGTTTGAAGCCTCTAGCTTTACACATTGGGTGACTGAATTGGGCTGTAACATCCACTATATCACGCCCGAAATGCACAACGCTAATGGACAGGTGGAGCGTTATGCAAGAACGGTTCTCAACATGCTTAGAGTAGAGAGTCGTAACAACACCTCCGGGTGGTTTAAGGCGTTAAGTAGAATCCAATTAGTTCTCAATATTACAAAGCAAAAAACTACCCAATTTGCTGCTCTTCATCTGTTAATTGGCACAGACGCAACAACTCCGGTTATTCGAGCATTAATTAGAGACGTTGCTGTCGAAAGTACTAGCCCCAATCATGAGGCTGTGAGAGAACTTAACCGAAGTCACGCTAGAATGTTACTTGAAAGAAACCAGAAGAAGCAAGATCTTCGTGTCAACCACCCTCGAAGACCTCCCAGGGTATTTAAAGTCAATGATCAAGTGTTCGTTATCAAGAACTCACAATCAATTGGAAAACTTGACGCGGGAATGAGAGGCCCGTATCGTGTGACGAAGATTTTGCCCAGCGATCGTTATGAGCTCAAATTGTTAAGCGGCGCTCGTGGCAAGACTACGCAGGCAGCAGCTCAGTATATGGTGCCGTGGAAAGGAGAATGGTGCCCTGAGACTTGCTCAGCGTTTTTCGAGAGTAAGTGCTTAATAATTGTACTTCTATATTACAGTAACACCATGGTCTAATGTTGGCGCTAGCACATAAGTCCTGTGACACATGTCAGCGATTCAAGTTGGACCTGTAGTGGCGCCTTCGAGGGAGTGTAAAGGGGCGCTCCAGGTGGTGTTGCATATCAGGCGTTGGCCTGGCAGACGCATTTTCTTTTATGCGTATCAGGGTTTTTCCCTGGCAGATGCATTGTTTAATGCATATCAGGCGTTGGCCTGGCAGACGCAATTTTTTAAATGCGTATCAGGGGTTTGTCCCTGGCAGATGCATTTTTAATGCATATCAGGCATTGGCCTGGCAGACACTCGAGTGTGGGCGGGGAATTTAAAAGTCGTACGCACCAAATAAAATTTTCATGCAAGATGATGTATGAGACATGAGTGCATAAGAAGTGAAAGTGACAATTATAAGTTTTTTTTTTATGTGTGATTTGACTGTGAAAGAGGGCCTTGAATGTGAGAAGATTGAAAGGATAGGCAACAATGTTACAGTGTCAGGATTAACTGGTACTTTGTTTTCATAGACACTGACGACGAGAGCGACGTCGACTCAGGAGCAGTGGCTGGTCCTTCTTCCAGATAAAGCTTCATCTTCAAATAAATCTGCGGCCGAGGACGGCGCATTATCAGGAAAGGCCGTATTAGAGTACCGTGACAAAAATAAATAAAGTACCCTCAGATATTAAGTTACCGTCACAAAAATTAATTAAGTACCCTCGGATAATTTGTTTTTTTTGTATGTCATAACCTATCAAACCTATAAAAGAGATCGCTCCCACTCAAAGGACACATTTCTTTGTCAGACTTTGAGCCGAACGGATCTGGTAGCGATCGACGCCATCTGCAGTAAGTTTTCTAGATTAATATCTCTCTGTGATTTGTGATTGTTTTTCTTTGTGATTTATTTGTTTTCTATGATAAATGAATTTTGGTTGCTTGTGAAAAATGAGTGTAAATTATTTAAATGTGTGATCGTTGTGATTCGTAATTCAATTAAAGTGAGAAATTGCCTAATTATAAATAAAAACTGATTTTGTTAATCAATTGTTTTTTTTTTTTATTATAAAAACCTACTTCTGACGCTAAAAATATTCATTCCATTGTATATGCTTACCCTCACATTTTTTCTTATCCTTCGTATGCATAAACAACGAAAACACAGACTATATAAGAAAATACTGACAAACGAACAATAAGCTTTCAAGCTCCCTCTGGAAAAATTATGAACAACTAAATCAAAATGTTTACACATACCAATATAAGAATGCTCCGAGTTAGGACTTGTTTTCCAATAGCTGTTGACTAGGAATGGAAGTGAGGTGCGTTCAGTGACGCTGAGAGGCAGCGCCGGGACACGATGATGAGTGGAGTCTATCTCTTGCAGCACGAACCCGGCCCAAACCACTAAAGATAGCACCTGCGCCGCCATCACTACCGCCGAGTCGTTCGCAGGGAACACCAGGATCACTACAAAAATACATACTGTAAAAACCTAAAAAAGACGTGAGCTGGTAGCTAGTTTCAGCTCATATAACGTCGCACTGGCGGGCACTAGCCTCTATAATCGAAAGTACGATTGAGAGGAGTTAGGGCATATAGTCCACCTCGCTGCCCGGTTAAAGAAAGGAGGTTAGATCTGTTTGAATCAATATGATTTAAAGTAGCAACATTAATTATGATTTTACAAACTGAATAATATATAACTTTTTAATAACACACGAATTCAACAAGAATTACTGAAAATCAAATTGCACTTACCTCTTATCAAAAGCGATGGTAAGTCTGGTATCTTTACCAGAGTGTGGCGACTAGCGAAGCAAACGCTGTTCAATATGGACACGCAACTTATTGCGCACTCAGGAAAAGCTAGATAGTCGTCGACTAGCAAAGACATCCTAAAACAAATATCCCTTACTTAAACCATGGTATGGTAAAATAAAAATACTCTGATCTAAGAATGTTGATCAAATTAAACATTTAATGTCAATTAAATCGTTCCTTAGTAAAGATTTTGTTCGCAAAATCTGCACTAAGTAATGAATAATTATGAATAATTAATAATTAAGTAATGAATAATTTAAATAGAATATTATGGTCAGGGCTTTTTGTGCCTCAAGTGGAGGGTGATAACAATTTTGATGTTATTGGTGATGAAGATGATGCAATTAATATCTGACCTCAAAGTAGCGATGACCACAGTCAACCCGTCCCCCTGCAGGAAGTTATCGTGAAGATCCTGCTGGCGCATCATCACAGCCAATTGCTGCAGAGTGCTGCGGCGCAGTGAAGGCTCCAAGGCCGGCCGCACCGCACTGCAGCGCACGTCTGTGCCGTACTCGTCCACTACTATGTCTTGTTTTAACACGTCCAGGATTTGCATTAGTCCTGTTGTCTGAAATTATTTAGTCATTTATTCATTGAAAAAGATTTGAACCACAACCTGTCATATGTCAGCCAAGAAGAGGGCAGAAAAAGTGGCCTGGCACCACTGTCTTTATCTACGTTTCGGACGTCCTAAAGCTCCATCTATATTATAAATACCATCACTCACAAACCTGCGAAGTTCTTGAAGGTGAACTCGAGAGATCGATGTTAAAATCCTGAGGTTCGATCCTTCTCAGTGCATTTAATAACACATCCGCTCGAAGAGACTCTCTTGGAGGCAAATATCTGTCATCATCTAAACAACAATAAAATAAATGTATTTTTCATATAGGATATTCCTCATATTATTGTTAATGTCATGTGTATATACCTACCCAAAAGACGACATAGAGAATGGGCGGCGTCTAACTGTACGGCTACGCATCGTACGAACATTAACCGCACCAATCCTGACATCACGTCCGCAGTAGACACGCCCATACATTCCGCTATGTCCAGTTCCAGAGATTTGCAAATAGCTTGCCCTAAAAATATTATAATGGTTACAGAACGATCTGAAATGATCATCCATGCACAATGCAGTCACAGGAATTTGCAAAGCGCTGAACGTACCTACCTAATAATGTTTCGTGTGCTGCATAAACGTGTAGTAGTGGCAAAATAGGTAATAAACAAGCCAGCAATCGCCACCAACATTTTTCGCTCAGAATCAACCTTCCACGAAGCAAATATAACATTATTGAGGAGGCGTATTCCTCCACCTAAAATTATACATTTTGCTCTGTAGCTTATGGTTACCGTGCATCAAGTGCCAAAAACCCACTTTTTAATATTATGTAGAATGACTTGCTACCTCTTTCACAGGAGACGAAAGTCCATGACAGCATATTTGGGTCAAAATTCCAACGTCACACAACAAATTAAGCCGCTTCTCACCCTGTGACTGCCGAGACTCATTGCCGATAAATATCGATTTTACCATATCAGCTAATCTTTTATAAAATGTAATCCTTATCCACTCTGCGTTATGAGCCATTAAATGTAATGCTATATTTCGTATGATATTCCAATCATTCTCATTTAAATCAAAAGCTTCTATATTTTTAAGTAATACGTCGGCTACATCATTCAATAATTGCTCACTTTGCAGCATTTCCAATGCAGGAATAATGTTCTTTATGCAGTTGAAAACTGCCTTAGTTTTTCGAAACGATTTTTCTTTCATAAACCGGGCTGCGTCTTTCATACTTTCAAAAATTTTACGTAGTTCTCTGTATTTACTTTTGTATTCGTGATCTACGGACGTTTTTGTGTTCTGAAAAAAAAACGAGTATCTCTTCAAAACAATCTTACAATTCTGTGGCGTATGTAACTGTCATATAACAATATTATATAAAAATATTTTTAATAGGCATTTGAAAATACCTCTAATACTGTCGCTATGTTAGTACTCAGCTCAGGGTAGAACAGCTCGACGGCTGGGTCCAACTGTGCCGTCTGCAGCGCCATTACTATTGTGGATGGTGGCAATGCCGACTCTCTAGACCAACTCATTAGTTTCTCCGCACTAAATACTAAGCGTAACCATGCCATGCGATGATGCGACCTATTGGTATCTTCTAAGAAAGATTTTCTGGAATAACAACAATAAAATTATGAATAATAAGAAAAAATATAATATTTTCCCTATACGCAATGTATTTTAAAAGAAAATGTATAGTTTTGAGCTTTTACCAACATTAACAGAGAGGTTTCGTTTCACATATTTTAACTTTTGACGTATTTTACATGTAACCCGAATAGATATTTCATTAAATCAAGAAAACCAAATACAATTTAATTTATCTAACCTGTACTTCATTAAAAGATCGCCCATCAGTCTCATCACCATACAACATTTCTGTGATATATCTCTATGTGTTTTCGTATTATGATCCGCACTCCAAAACTTTTCACTCACACAATCCATCAATAATTCCACTAGGCTTTCAACTAATCGCAAACATGTATTTAACTCCTTCTGAAATAAATATTAAAATTGTGACATATGTTATTCGTTTTGTTTTTGTTTATGAAATTAAACCATTTTACTTCATATAACACTTTATAAATACCCACCAAATTGAGCACTTGTGACTTATCGATGGAATCATTTGTGACCACATTTCTACTCATGTTAGAAAGCACTGTTTGTAATGTATCAACAGCATACTGTGGCGCTGGCAACTGTTTTAGTGCAATGAACTCATCATCTCTTCTCAGCGATTTTATGTCACCATCTCCTGACATTTGTTCCAGCTCTACATTTATGTCATCATTCCCATTTTCAGATCCTTCTGGAAGCTAAAACAAAAGTATTAGAATGCAGCATAAAATACTACATTTAAATATCAGCACAGTGTGCATATGGTAGCACACTGCTGAGTATGGAAATCCGCTACAATAAATAAAATAAATAACGCCCAACAGTCACATACATAGTCCTGACCCCACACTTAGATCGAGTCTTGTGTCGTGGGTATCAGGAACTACGAGAGACTTTTCGGTCTCACAAACACCCAGACCCGGAATAAATATTTGTGGGCCACACAAACATTTCTCTCGGTGCGGGGATCGAACCCGCGGCCTCTCGTTTCCCAGGCGGCGTTTAACCAACTGCGCCACGGAGGCTGTCAACAATCGAAGTTTGGACCGAGAGAGTTTATGCCAGTCCACTATGTTGGTATGCTGCAGGTTGGCAGGCTTCAAAATCCACTGAAAATCTTGTTATGAAATCTAAGGGCAGAGGTACTGCGTAGTTTTTGTACTGTCAATATAGGTACAAACATCGATATCAATGTTACACTAGATAAGACGTTCTTTGTAAAAAACGTGTCCCACCCAAGTGCGGTGCATGCACCGCACACGAATCAGTCTGCCGCGTGACGGCTACGCAGCAGCATGCCTCTTTGATTATATTTATAAGTAATTTATTTTGACTTTTCCCCGTCAAACCGATAGCGAAATTTTCTAAAATTACAATATAATTAAAGCATACAACTTAAGTGATAAAATATTGCACTATAATGCCGATAATACAGATATTTTATTTATTATTCGATTAAATATTTGTATAGCTCATTACAAATACAAGGTGAGCTTCTTAATCGTATGTCTCATTCCCGTGCATAAAAATTGCCCGTCGAGTGAGAGAGACGAACTATATTAGATATAGATTATTCATGGGGCATTCATATCAGACGACCAAATAGGCATAAACTATTCGAATAGATTACAAATACAGATATGTAGGAAGAATGTAGGTAAAAATTGATTTCAGTATTTTATTTTAATTTTATGTTGTTAATTAATAACACAAAATATGTGTTGTATATATGTTTTGAAACAGTGGACAGTTTTTAGGCCCTATTTCTTTATATGAAATACCTAATGGACTACGTTGAAATTTCGAACCCACTGAATGTTATTAAAGACTAATATCACTAAAAATTGTTTTAGATTCTTGCGCGTCGTTACAAAAGAGGGAGATCTCTATAATATTTGTCTGTTGTTTCATTATCTTATTGTAAAACAGTGATAAACTTGTACACTTATAAGAGTTTTTAGTTTAATTTAGATAACTTTCATGAATTACTCACATAAATAAAAAAATATTACAAAATATATAATTGCTATGACGGCATTCATACTTAGGCAGTATCTTAGGAAAAGCTATTATTGATTTGAACTGTCTCTTCTGTCTAATAATCTTTGATCATAATTTGTAATATTCAAGTAAACGTACTAGATGTCGCTACTGAGCTTTATTGAAATATGGGACAAACAGTTTCTATGACGCGTCGCGTCTATCGGTAGAATATAAGTCAATGGGTACAAAGTTTTAGATTAAATAGCAATAGCAATCACTAATAGCGTTTGCAATCGACAATAATATTTCACAAGTTATATACATTTGCTAATATGAGCGATTTGCGATTGTGATTCATAAAGCCGATCGCTTAATATTTTTATGCGGTCCCATGTGATCTACGAAGGAGTGAATGTCATAGACGATACATGTATAACGCGAAGATTGCGGCTTAACAATTATAGTCATTGACGTCAAAGAAACTGTGCATGTTTAGGGCGGATATTTTACTTATCTATGTTAGTTGAGTTTTAATAATAATTTTTGTAACGTTTCTTTTTACGAATGCATTAAAGAATAAATTGAACAGTCAATAGGGAATATGCACGAGACTCCAAAATAAGTCAAATATTTTTTGTTGTAATCTTTATTGATATAGAAATATATCAATAAGATATTTTTTTAAATTCATCAACTCTAAATCTGTAAAAAAAATACTTAAAAAATGACATTTCAAAATTGCCGCGCAATTTTTTCGAAACGTTTGAAAAGGGATGTGACGACAAAGTACACTATCTTATGAAGTTTTAGCTTGTTGGGTGTATTGTTTTACGTTTGTTTAAGAGTTATTTTGTGTTTTCGTTGTATTATTTAAAAAAAATTATTATTTTGTGACGAAATATAGTTATGTAGCAATTAATAAAAGAAGCTTCATCCAAATACTACGTTAATGACATAGTAGACTCTGACGTCACAGCGAGGTCGCGCCATAATGGCGTTTAAATGCTTCGAAACTGATAGCAGTTTTTATTATTTTTTTGTACTTTTTTTATTGATATTTTTAAAGCCTTATATTTTTTTCTGGTAATGTAATGGCATACAGAATCGATTTAAATTATAAAAAAATGGCATGCATATTCCCTATTGAATGTATGTAATTTTAAACATGAAAAATGGGTATAATATATGGTCAATTATTTTTTCAAGTCCCGTGGGGGTCAATTAGCAATAGCAGGAATATTCCTGCTACTCTATATAGAGTATGCTAAGGCTTTCAAAATAACAAGGTAGTATTTTAATTTGAAATAGCAATAATTCCCATTACTAAATATAAACAATATATCACCAAAAAACGAGAGGCCTGCCCTGGAATACAATCTCCCGAGCACTGTTTTAACAGCACCTACTGGTTTGTAAATAAGGATAAAATAGCAACAATAACCTTTATAGATTCATGTATCAAGTCAAGAGAGGATAGTTGAAGTAATCTCTTGCGTAATGCATTAGTTATACATAGTAGAACATGCAGAGCTTCACCCGGACGTCCATCATGAGTGCCATCTGATATCGATAGAAGGGTCTGAAAAATAAAATATCTGATATTATTTTGTACTTATTTTTATATGCGTAATTTATACACACAAGGAATATTATTCTATGTCTGTAACTTAATGGGCTTCATATTACAAACTCTGAACCTATTATAAGTCTTCTAACAAAATGTTTCCTTTATTTTGACACTAATTTAACTAGTATAAAGATTACAAATGTAATATTTAATGGTTAAATTTGCTGTGAAAACAGCCTTGTGAACCGGGTGGTAGTGGAAAAAGTGACTGAATCTAAATAATGTATGACATTTTATGGATTCAATAAATATTTTCATTTTCATAAAAAAAAGATATCAGTAATAATAATCGCTTATTATGTTTATATTGCTAGCCATATATTTAAATCTGCCCTGTGGCAAGGGGGAAAAAGAATAGTTTGCAGAAAAAAATATGTTTCAAATAAATAAATTTCAACTTTGATACAAAATGCTAACATTTCAAGAACCAGTAACTTAGATTGTAACTAAATTAGGTTGACATATTAAGTAGAAATAAAGAAACCCAGGGCATGTTTATATACAATTGCTCAATAATTTCTATAAATTGTTGTCAACACTTTACCTGTACAATTTTTGGGCGATTTAAAAATATTTCTGGAGGGAAATCACAAAGGAACACATCTCTTATAAATCTGCAACACCTACGAATTGATTTTAGCAGCCTTAGAGCATCTTCCACAAGTATTATTGTCTTCACATCTGATGAACACAATTCCACCCAAGGAAATAATAAAACCTTTATACCATCTTCAGCTTTGCTAAAAAAGGAAATATAAATTATGGATCCGCAAACTAGTTTAAGTTAGAAACCAAGTTTAAGATTTGATTCGAGCAAATTGTATAGACAAGGTGTAAAAAGCAATTAAATGTGTCATAACTCAAAATCCACCATAAGTGAATCTAAGGTAAGGATAATTATCTATTGCCAGTTATTTGTGTGTACAGCAAGGAACTTCCAGCCAGGCGAAACTTGCACAGGAACTTATCTATGCCAATATAAAAGAAATAGCCAAGTATTTACTAATAGAGATAATATGACACATACTCAAACACATAACTCATTATCAATGCAACACATTGAAATAAGAAAAACAAGCTTACTTGTAATTTGGATCAAAATCATAGTGATTATTTGAAATAGATGTTTCCTTTGATGACTTTAAATTCAAACCTAAGTTGTAATATCCACTGCTTGACCCACCTTCACTTCCAGAACTAAAAAAAACATAAATTTAAATTGGTTCATAAGCACATAAAATATTCACAAATTGAAAAATAATCAAGATAAGAATGTTATACACAAAAATTACTAATTATGGTTACCTGTTTATTTCATGTAGAGGAAGTTTAGGCACTGTTATATCTTCCTCAGAGACCACTGTGTTAAAAAATCTCAACGAATCCATAATATCCATATAAACTTCTTTTGCATCATCCTCAATTTTATCTTTCAATTTGATCAAAGTTCTCATAACATCTTCCACTCCAAATTCTCTGATTATGTAGGTACCAGCTTTGGTCTGAAAAAATAAAACCCAAATTTCTCTATTTTATTGTGCTTACACATTGATTAAGGTATGTGCTGACTTCACTAACCAACAAATCACAAAATATGCTTAACATGCTGAAGACAAGCGGTCTAATATTAAACAGGATATTGTATTTTTTTTTTATTTCTTTGCCAACTTAACTTTTATTTCTAAAGAAATGTGTTGATTGTGTTTGTTAAATATTTATTAACTTGAAACAGACAAAAATGCATTGTCCCTGGATTAAAAAACGAACCTTAATGGTTGTAAGAAGCAAATCCAGAGCTTGGCGTTGCAAAGCCGGTTTACTGTGCTGGAACCATGCCAATAGAGACTCCAAGAGCTGCCTGGTTCCGGCAAGCTCGTCTTCAAACTCCCATCCTAAATGCAGTTTTGCTAATAGTATTTGCAACGAACGTTCGCGTATTTCTTTTAATGGGTGATCTGAAGTAACACATAACGTATGTTAAAAATATATATTCTAAAAGCCATGCAATTAATTATGCAACTATACAACTTACTAAGTTTTTGAATGTATGATGACAACATGTTATTGGTATTCATTATCCTTTAATTCCCCCAAATTATTAAACGTTATATTTGAGGGAAAAAACCTAGTATTCACACTTGGATTGCTTGTCTTCTTTACCATCACATCATCATTTTTACGGTTTACTTCTCAGAACATAAAATTACTTTAGGGCTTTATTATTTTCAAAATTACAGGCGGTTGTTGTTGTTGATAATTATGACAAATTATGACCACAGACGACAAAAAATAGAGATAGAAGCCACAGAAAAATGATGACACGCTCTTTAGTAGATATGGGTCAGAATGTACTCTGTGATATGGGTCGTTCGCGATTGAACGGGTCGAATGAACCAGCTCACAACAACCACGCGATCGATTCGATCTTTACGTACAATAAAACTCATTCATTCGATCGATCGCGATTGCAGAATTGCGTCGGTTCAAGCCAACCGAGAACCGAGAGCCGAGAATCGAGAGCCAAGTAGTGTTGAGTAGGACATACATGAAGTAGTACATTTGTCCCGTACATGACGTCAAAATGTAAGAGCGGCTCAACTTTTTAAAGTGTACTACTTCTAATTTGGTGTCCCGGCACTCGTTACTCTACGCAATTAACCATAGGAGGGAGCAAGAGGGAGTGACGCACGTGCTTACAATACTATCTTACGTATGGCCTAGCGTCAGTACGCCTCACCTCAATTGAAGTGGGACTTTGTACTGGCTTAGCACAAAAATGAGGCTACTCTTACAAACTCTTTTTCAAGTCATGTCCTTCTCAACACTAGAGCCAAGTACAACTGTAACAGTTGAACTGTTTGCGAACTGTTAATGTCCTGTGAAGTGCGACCCGACCCGAGTCAAGCCGAATCAAGCCAAACAAACATTCGGATATCATCGGTTTTAGAGATGAATACAGACACTAAATAGTTCGAATGTAAATGACAAGATTAATATATGCTTTGAATGGTAGTCTTTAAAGTTTATTTTGCGTTACAATTTTATGCTTTTGTCTTTTTAAGTGAGTTGAAATTAGTTACGTCTTGATTTATGATTACTTGCGAATTGCGTTTGAAAAAAGAAAATATTGTCATTAAGTAATAACTCGTTTTTGTTCGTTTTTCGTAATTAGTATTCCATTGTCCTAAGATTAAGCCTATTACGTTTGTTGTAAAATTGTTTTTCGTGTGTTTCAGTTGTAAAAGTGATATTTTTGTGTAAAAAAACTTGGTAATATGAATTTTAAAACGTGTTGACCTACCTATACTTCTACTAAGGGCCTATTCATTTGTAGCAAAGAATTAAACGGAACCAATCTTTCGTTTGATCGAGTCATTTGAACCGGTTCATTTTAAATTTAGATCAGTATTGATCCGGGTCTTAAAAATTGAACGAAATGCATATTGCTAGGTACTTTAGAAATAAACTGGACGTCTTGATTAATACCACAGACCAAGTAGTATTAATACTTATAGTTTAAGTTCCTTGGTCAGAATAATTAAAAAAACATCACTGTCAAGTGTCAAATGTCAATATTTTTTGGTTAGAAATTTGAAATTTCAAAATCGTGTGCAATTATAAAATCGAGGAATTATTATTTGTTTTTCAAAGTGTGTTAAATATAGGCCTAATTTTTACGTATGAATTTTCAAAATAATGGCCTTGCCCCAAAAAAAATACTATAGACAGCGTGCGCATTCCAACCCTATAGCCGATCATTGTTTTGATTAGTAAGCTAAACACGCTGTTTAATAAATTTTCTTCTCAATCAATGAATAGACAAAATAATTTCTTACATTTTCATATATTTCAGCCCGGCCCATCCGCGTGATTATGACTGGTCGGTGTTGTACCCCGTATTGAAGGATGAAAAGAAATTAGTTGAGTTTGTTGATGTTGGTTGTGGTTATGGAGGATTACTAGGTTACTTTTTACTTATTTCCTTTTCTTGTCATATTTTATATATAGTTATTGTATTTATGCAGTATAAAAAATATTTTACAGTCCACACCTTTTTAATTTAACCTTAACATTAAATGACGGCTTCCGTGGCGCAGTCGGTTAGACGCCGCCTGTGAAACGAGAGACTGCGGGTTCGATCTCCGCACCAAGAGAAATGTTTGTGCGGCCCACAAATATTTCTTTTGGATCTGGGTGTTTGTGAGACCAAAAATTATTTCATAATTCCTGATACCCACGACACAAGACTCAATCTTAGTGTGGGGCCAGGACTATGTGTGTGACTGTTAGGTGATATTTATAACTTTATGAATATCGAGAAAAAATAAAAATATAATTCATTTATCTTTGTAACGCCCGAATACTGGAATGCGACTTAAAAATAAGTTGTGCTTAACTACGTTAATCCCGCTTAAATGTACTTGGTAAGTGGGCCGTGCGCTGTTAAGAGCAACTTCTTATTTGAATGCTGTATTTAAAGTAAATCAATTAGAATTTTTGATTTTCAGTAACCTTATCTCCTATGTTTCCGGACAGTTTGATGTTGGGTTTAGAGATTCGTGTGAAGGTGTCTGATTATGTAAATGACAGAATTAAAGCTTTGAGGATACAGCATGATGGTCAGTATCAAAATATTGCTGTACTGAGGACCAATGCCATGAAGTATTTACCAAATTTCTTTGTTAAAGGCCAGGTATGTATTGTAATGAAATTAAATTAAATTAAATGAATGTCAGTGAGTCCATTAAGATAATGATTTCTTAGATTTATGCTATTTTTACACATTGAAATAAATCTACTATTTATGGATTTGATTGCATAATTGGATTTTTTCATTTTTTTACTTCCTGATATTTCAATTACTTTACAGCTTTCATGATTACAGGGCAGACTGAGGTATTAATCATCTGCTCAATTATTGTTAAAATTTATACAGGCCATGAAAGCTGTAAAGGAATAGAAACATTGGGAACTTAAAAAATGAAAAAATATAAACAAATTGATAAATAATAGTTTATTTCACAGTTAACATGTTTAGTTTAATTCTTTTACCTATTATGGTACATCATACAAGTTTATAGTTAGATTTTGATTTTTATGTATAAACTTTAAAATAACTGGCAATATAAATAGTAGAAAATAGGATAATAAGATATACTTGCAATAAAACTTAAATTATACATGAGGAAACTATACAAAATAATAGAACAGTTAAATTCATATAGGTAATTGTGATTTTTCATATATATTGTCTTTAATTCATTTATACTTACATAGCTTTATGGAATATTGAATGTCATTTAAATTGTTTGCAGTTAAAAAAAATGTTTTTCCTCTATCCAGACCCACATTTCAAAAAGGGAAAGCACAAATGGAGGATAATTAACAAGGACCTGCTCACTGAATATGCATATTTACTTGCAGATGGGGTAAATGTTATTTCTATTTATCATATAAAACATTACAAATGCATTATATTATCTTAATTAATTTAAATTGTAAAATTTTGTCATTTAACAATTAAAAAAAAATGATAGAAAATGGTATTTGTATACCATTTTTACCTTACTGAATATTCGGATAGGAAGGATAATATTTGGTTAACAGGCTAGCATTCAAGATACTGCAAGTAATTCTTTATTTAAGTTTGTGATAGCCATTAAAGACAAATTAACTAGATAAATATGGTAAATAACTTGATTTTACTATTATGAGTAAACATTTTTAAGCCAGCAAATATCAGCTTTTCACTGTAAGATAATATCCATTTTTTATTTTCATTAACTTGAATTTCGAAAATAATTTCATATCTTTCGTATAATATAGAAGAATAAATTATTATAATAACTCTCATAAAACAAAAAACAAGTCAACAATTTCTAATATAAAATTAAATAAATTTTAATATATGATATTAATCTACAATTCTAAAATCTAAATCTCATTCCTAATAAACATTTAGTGTGGTATTTAAATGTAGTCGTACAACAGTCTCATACATATTTCTGATCCCACACTAAGATCGAGTCTTGTGTCGTGGGTATGAGGAACTACCAGAGACTTTTCGGTCTAACAAACACTAAGACCCGAAAGAAATATTTGTGGGCTGCACAAACATTTGTCTCGGTGCGGGGATCAAACCCGCGGCCTCTCATTTCACCGGCGGCGTCTTACCGCCTACGTCACGGAGGCTGTCGGAATGAGTACACTGTTTTTTGTCAAATGTGCCATAAATTTATATATATTTTACATTCTAGGGTATTGTCTACACTATCACAGATGTGGAAGAATTATACAATTGGATTGTAGCACATTTTGAAGAACATGCAGAGTTTGAAAGATTATCAGAAGAGGAAATGGTGACTAATTACTTTATGGGCAGCATATTTAGATATAAACGAGAATGCCCATTTTCCTAAGAAACTTAGTATCAGTGCGAAGATTTTTGTACCTCGATGAAACCTACTTGTTTGTGTAGGGAAAAAATATATATTTTCAATAAATATATACATAATTGCTATGAATGGGCATTCTCGTTTGTGCATTCCAGATTCAGGTCTATAACCCAAGGCATTTTTATATGAAGCAGAATGCCCATTCTGCTATGAATGCGAAGATTTTTGCCCTTCTGTTAAATCTACTTTTGTGTAAGGAAAAATGATCTTATTGCGACCCAGGCCCGGAGTTCTTGGAGAAATGAGCTTAATGTCCAATAAAACATATTTTTTTGTCTCGGTTATGTGAACAAAATGTAAAATATGATGATAATTGCTTTAATTTATAAAAATCTGTCGCGCGGGATAACACAGGACAACGTTTAAGGACAAACCATTAAAATGCTACAATGAATTTTAAGCAGTATCAGTATCGGGATCAACGATATTTTTCATCGATATCATGAATGGGCATTCTCCTTTCAAAATGACTGCGGAAAACAGTGGCGGCGTAAAATAAGTTGGCATCCTGGGCGGTTTTGCCTTGAGCACAATGAACACCAAATAATAAAAATACCTACTACCCCGGATATTTCGCGCTCGTATAATATCAAAATTTTTGCAGGCAAAAGCTATTAGGCTCCCCTGTCGGTATCCCGGGTGAGACTGAAAAAAGTATGAACATATAATTGGCCCTACAGCACGACACGTTGCGGATGTTTTGGCCGAGTCGGGTCCCAAATAATATCTACGCTGGCATACCGACTAAAAACTCTCACTCTCAAAACTTGGTGACCGTCACATACATTATCGACGGCACAAACCAGGCCGAGAAGCGCACTGATTTACGCCCGCCTAATCGCCTGGCGCAAAACCATTACTGGTCCTTCTATGATAGGGAGCTTGAATGCTCCCACTGAAAATTGTTTTTGTCCGCCGGTTTAAGATGTTTTGGGCGTCGATACCAGAGACCTGGCCACGCGCTGTGTTGTCTATCGCGGTGTCGCTATTGGTGATGGAGCACCGCCCCTGCAGTGTGCCCAGTGATCCCGATGACCCCTTTAAGTCGCCTCTTAAGACGGGTAGGTATGCCGTAGTGGAATTCTTGCGCCTAAGAACCATCACCCTCCGGGCAATTCTCACAATGGTGATACAACACGGTCTCTTCCTTTCTTGCCACCAACCATAGGTATTTGGTAGATACCAAAGCAGCCGTACCCTGGTAACAATTGTGTCAGGCGGCACGTTATCACAACGTGGCGTCTATTCAGTCTTTGGTCAGGAATAGAACGCGCTGCCAGAATGGTCTACTCACCAACCTGAAGCGTCACTCCTTCACGGCGACCACTCACAGGGAGCCCATTTAACCTCGACCTCTCTAAGGGCTAGTAGTTCTGCTTGACGAGACGCTTCCTCCCGCCAGTAATAAACTAACGTAAAGTTTTGGCGTCAAAAAAAAGGAAATCAAACAGATTGACTTATGTATGATCATACGATAACCCATGAATCCTGACCATCCGTTACGCAACACAGCGTCTGCTTCGAGATTCAACCGAAACGGGACATCCGAATAAGGCTACTAGTCAATGCGCTTGCTGCGTTAACAAGTTTTGGTCTTAGGCTTTTTAAATGGAAATGCTACCTGCTATCCAAGAAAACTCCAAAATACTACATTGAAGAGCCGATGGAAACTTCCAAGGCATCGACCGTTGTGTGGGCCCTTCCAGGTGGCCGTCTCCGAGACCCGTGAAAACGGATTGCCTTAGACTTATGAGGGGACACTGCAAGGCATAGCCGCCGTATTCTACTTACAACGCACCAAAGGTGGCTACTTGTAAAAACAAAAATCAAAATTAAGTTAAAATAAGGCGAAAAAATAAATATTTTAAATCAAATAAATTACAGTGTATTTGGGACATAATAAAGTACGTTTTCGCCAAATTTCGTAGAAAAAAATATATTTTGAAAAGGTAAAAATAAAAAACCAAAAACTTGGTTATTTGAATTTTTCATCAAAATTTTGAGGTTATGTGAAAAAATGGTAACTACAAAAGTTGTAGATCTTTTTATTACCTACAACTTTGCCATTTAACTTTTTTTCCATAGGACTTGTAGTTTTGCCGGAAATCGAGAGATAAACCATTTTTTACCCTTAAAAACTCACCCCCTCCCACTTCTCGAACTCGGATCGACCGTAATTTATTTTTATTCTTTCATTTTTATCATATTCCCCTCCATTTCTAATGAGTTTCATCCTACTGCAATTTTTTTTGGTTTCAAAAATTTATTATCGACCCTGGTCTAGTGTCATAATACGATATTTAAAAAAATAACCGCAAAATTTAAGGGTTTTTATTTTTTTGTGCGGTATCCTATTTTTTTAACCTATTTCATTCCACTGCCGAGCGAAGGTCCTCCCCTAAAAACCTAAACTTAACTAAACCTAAAATCTAAAACCTAATTTGGTTTACAAAATTAAAGTGGCCTCGGTTACTCCCGCAAAAATTTGCTATCTTTCAATGAAATTCCGTCACAATCGGTGCAGCCGTTCTCGAGATTTTCTTCATTTTCGTTATAGGTATCGTGTAAATAAACTTATGTAGACTGACAATTATTTCACTTTACAGACACTTCAATTTTATTTATATGTATAGACACAATATATTCATGGAGATAGATTTTGTGAGCATTCTTTAGCTGTACGTGTGACTTGTCGGTATCACCCCTTGGTGCTCGGTACCCATAACCCAGGCCCTCGCCTTTACGCCGCCACTGCGTTTAAACTAAAAACTGCGAGATACATATGATTTTTTTGGTTTTATTTCACTGAATGGTGAGACGAGCATGCCATTTGCCTGATGGTAAGCATTACGACTGCTCATGAACAGTAGCAAAACCAAACAACACCAAACAAATCAATGCTTGGCATTCCACTGCGCTCGCCATACATCCTGAGACATAAGATTTTAATTCTCAATATGTTCAGTAGTTACTCTGGCTACAATATACTTCCAACCGAAAAACAACAGTGCATTTACACTGCTGTTTTGCGGGAGAAATAGATATTGCGGTGGTACCTACCCAGCGGCCTCTCAAATAAGAGATACCTACCATCAGTAACATTATTTTAAATACTATCAAGTGTGGGTGTGGTAGTTTTTGCTAAAATAATAATTTAACCCTTGCGTACCAGTGTCTTTAAAATAAAACGCAGTATAGTAATTATTATTATAGAAAAACATATATATAGGTATACACCCAAATACGACGATAGTAATAAATGACAAAAAAAAATCGTTTTTTTTTGTACCATGTATACCAAGAATATGTTGTAAACACATGGTATATTTTTTATGTTCAACATTTTTATGAATAATGATAATTTCAGAAAGAAGACCCTGTTGTTGAAAAGGTATATGACAGTACAGAAGAAGGGCAAAAGGTAACTAGAAATAAAGGTCAAAAACATATTGCTGTATTTCGAAAAATCTATGTTGAATAAATAAAATCATCGATTTTTTTACTTAATTTTATTTATTAATACTCCTGTCATTATTATTTCATAATGTAATACAATAACTTATATGTAAAAAATGTAAAAGGAAATCAAAATCCAAGTATGTATAATAAATTGGATTTGTTCGAATCATGTGCAATACCACCATGGTTATATCACTTGATTATACTGTTTATTGAATATAACTAGAAGGAAATAAAGCGCGTCTTAAATACATAATTTAATCTCTTCTGCCAGCAGGCAACTGCTTTTAAATAAAGTGTGTATGTTTTGGTATGAACTAAAAAAATATAGTCTGCTGGGTATTACAGAAATACAGAACAGAAAAAAACAAAAATTGTTACCATTTTATACTAACGCGGAAAAGCGACTGCATTGTACTTAATCTACTTAATCATAATTTATTGCAATGTTGTCCAAACAGGTATCAAGGTACTCGACGTGCAATCAATCGAAAGACAATAATAAACTCGCTGTTACATAGAAATATGCCTTACTTCGTTTGTCCCCAAACGACAGCTGAGGGAACCAGGATTTTAGTATGAAAAGTACTTCATAAATATACATAATTATTTTTATTTTATATATTTGGAAAATCAATAGAGCATACATTTCTTGTAAGTTAACGGAAAGCCAATTGGGTATTCACTGTTACGAATCAGATTGCAGCAACTTACAATTCAAATTAATAAATGCAAGGGAAAAAACATAGAGTCAAAAAGTTAAGTGAATAACATATCAATATAAAGAACATATTAATAATACACATAAGGTGATTATTTAAAGAAAGAGTCAGTTTCCTTCCAAGTGTCGACACCTGCTCGATATACGGATCGAAGTCCAGTTCGTTACAAAGTAGTACTACTTGGTCTGTGTTACCAAGGTTGAAATGTTTGCTCGCTCGCACCGTCCATAATTTGCTGAGCAATGGGGTACATGAATCGGGTAATTGAACCTTCTAGATTTAATTGGTAAAAGAGAGTTTATGTAGGAAATAAGAGCAGCTAATTTTGTTAGATAGGAATTTGAAAAGATACATGATATCTGCTCTTTTTACACGCTTTATATTAGCCTCACTTACATGTTAGTAACCGTGCGATTTTGACCCACTTTATTCGGCCAGATTTCATTTAAACTTTGTAGATTTGTCGAGGACCGATGACAATACAATTATTTAAAAAGTATATGGCACTACCTTATCCAGAACATAAAGATTTTTGGTGGATATTATGAGTGGGTAATTTATGCGCAGCTATCTTCCTTTGATAAAATAGCCGTAGATCTATGTTTTAGACAAATTACATAGTAGTTTAAAAACTTAAAATACACGCTTTAATAAAAGAGCCAACAAAGAAAATTATAAAGAGTTTATGATAAGAAAATGGAGTGAAATACTAAGCGTGGGATGCTCACAACAATTACTTATTCTTAAGCTCCCTAGCTTTTGAACCATAAAATGAATGTATTTCACTCCATTTTCCTATCTTAAATTCATTATTAATTATTTTTACTTTTTTATTTGGGTCTGTTATTAGTGTGTATTTTTAGTGTTTTAAACTATTATTTAATTTGTCTATTTATTAAGTAAACTTTTTTTTGCATAGGTTAAGGATAATTATCAGCTCTGGATAATATTGTTATTTACTATCGTATCTCACATACAAGGTAAGACTTACATTTATGTATCCAAAAATGAAGTCGATTAATAATGGTGAATGAGAATAAAATATATTTTCGGCAAAGAAGTTATAAGTTTCGCGAAGTTATAAGGGATATTGTATCCTAAAATATTTTTAGAACTACCTACTATTTTATCACTACTACCTTTTCGTTATACTTTTAAGACAGGTGTATTTTAAATATTCACTTATTTATCTACTTAGTTTTTTCTCAATAATGGTAATCCACTTGACAAGACGTCGCGACGCGTTCAAATGCTTACGCATATGCTCTACCATGCCCAGTATCCAGGTCTTTCTTTCTAAGAACATTTTATGGGATAGAAGTGATCGCAGTAGAGCTGCCCATATTTCGATTTGATTTGGGAACATATGTAACCCTTCTTTGGCTAACAAGAGCGACTTGATGGCGTCACCTGCAATATGTTCAGCTATACTAGCTGTAGCAATAATTTTCGCAAAATTACAATTATTACCAAAATCTTTAATGGTTCGCGCCGAACATAAGGCTTTTTGAGCACATCTACTAGCAACTTTTGCTCTGACATTATTTTCCAAGAGAAAATATTGAGCCATACAAAACCATAACAGAGAATTATTAGGATGGTCATGAATGGAATCACTGAGTAACTTGCAGGCTTGCTGCATATTTTCTTCACTGACTAGCAGAAATGATTTCAGGAAGCCAATGTCAAATTCGTAATGAGTTTCTTTGTCATATTTTCGCAACTCACCCAGAGCTAGTTTAGATAAGCTTTTATCCGCATGCACTAATCCCAAGCTGCACAAAGCAAATAAACTGTTAGCATTTGGTTTCTTTTGTGATATCTGTATACTGTGGAAAAGCAACGTTTTTGCTTCATCTGCCCCTTTAAACTTATAAACCGTTCCAGCCATAGCCACAAGAAGATTTGCTTTTTCATCATCATCATCACTTAACCAGTGTAGTGCAGTATCATAGGCTGAATAAGCTTCCTCATATAAGCCTTTTTTCGACAAAGCCAGAGCTAAACCAGTTGTAGAATTTAGACTGGCTTCTGTTATAGCTTTATAGACTTTTATAGCGGCATCATAACGTCCTGTTCTAATTAAAATTCTTCCTATATTAAGAAGTGCAATATTCTTCTTACTCTCATCTGCATACTGTAAAGCTTTTCGATATGATTCAAGTGCAGCATTAAGAAGTCCACTTCGTTCTTGAAGAATTCCCAGAATGGTATAAGCACAAGCATTTTCTGAATCAAAATTACAAAACCATTCAAGTAAATCTGTAGCATAAGGTATTGCATAAAGCCCTTCAATGACATATTTTAATTCAGCATCTTCGTTGTATTTGTTATTTTTCAATGTACGACATACCCAATCTCCATATCCAAGAGCACTTTCTGGATGATACCCAAGCCTAGACGCATGGCGGAATAGGTCCATTGCCTCCTCTTCCCGAATAGCTTCTGCAATTAGTCCTTGACCAATCCAACTTTGAGGGTAAGATGGCAAAGCTGATTGTCCACGGGAAAAGCAGTAATTTGCTAATTTATACAGTTGTAATTTTAGATATAATGTACCCAAATTACACCAAATTTTTGCAACGGAACATTTCCTAGTTATTAACAGAGCTTTTATAAAACAATGCTGTGCCAATTCGTATTTTTTTATGATCAAACAAATTTTGCCCAATAAATTCCAGTTATGCCAAACCAATGGTTTGTCTTTAATACATGCAAGTGCTAAATTGAAGGCAATGTGACAGTGAACATCTTTCTTAGTTTCATTGTAGTATGAGAAATAAGTGTATGCCAAATCATATGAAGCAAGCTGTTGTTGCTGTTTTGTTATATATGAATAGCAAGTAATGGCTTCAGGAAATATTTCCAACTTTTCTTTTTTGACCGTTTCAGAATCTGAAGATTTTGTTAACTGAGGCATGTAGACATATGCATATTTAGTAGGAAGTTCTATTATGAATATTAATATGTCTCCTAAAAGTTTCCAAAAACATGAATACTGATTTTGTTTTGCTAAAGCTTTTGTTATATAGTTGACAGCATTTTGTGCGCAATCTCTTGCATTACCATATGTTTTTGATGATTGCTTTTTTTTAGCAATGCGCATCCATGTTTCTGAAATCCCTTTTAAAGCTAAAAATGAATTGGGCTCCAGATGAAGAACCTTTTCAAAACTAGCAATTGCTTCATCATATTCTGTTAATAATGAATAAATATATCCAATACGAGTTAAGCAATGAGCAGTTTTCTTGGGATCTATTGATATTACTCTGTTATATGCCTTTAAAGCAGAAGTGAACGAACCTCTGCCATAATAAGCATCTGCCAAACATTCAAATGCAGTTGAATCCTTGCTATCCATTTTTATTACATTTCTTAAATTTATTATGGCATTTTCCCACTCTCTTTGATTTAAGTAATGCAAACCTAGCCTAAAATACACCCATGCCTCATTTTTTGACATGTCCTTAGCTAAATTGCTGAGTAATTCGAAGTTAGAGTGAATTTGTTCTAATTTTATATATATTTCACTGAGACTTTTTGCAATAGTATAGTCAGAATTGTTCAGATTATAAGCTTTTTCATAGCATTTCTTAGCTTTGTCAAGATCATCTTTTAATAAATAATAAAAATGACCTAAATATAAAAATGTTTCAGAATGTTCTGGGTTGAGCTTAGCAGACTTTAAAAGATTTATCAGACATTTTTCATATTGTTTCAATTCCCAAAATGCTTTACCTAAATAAAAAGCAGTAATGGCATTATCTACAGAATTTTGTAATAGATTTACAGTATCTTCATACCTTTCCTGCTTCAATAGTAGTTGTGCTTGTAGAGGCATATAATACTCAGTAGATTCAAGACATTCAATAATTTGTTCTGCTGATGCGTCTGTTTCAATATAACATCTGGCTAGTAAAGCCTGTTCTCTTGTAGTCATATGATCAAGAGGAATGCTTTTAGTGACTGATATGGCAGCATCCCATTTTTGTTGCGAAGCTAATGCATAAAATAGGAGTTTACTAAGTTCACAGGCCAAATTGTTATCTTTCACCTTGCTCAAGAAATTATGGGCAAGCTTCTGGGCAATGGGCCACTTTTTAAGTTTAAATGCACATTTTATGATGAAAATGGCTTCAACAGCATCAGGTTCTTGGTAGTTGATCAATGGAACACATAGCTTGTATGCATGTACATAATCACCATTATCATAAGCCATCATACTTTTTAATAAACTGGGATATTTTGAATTCTGCACATTATCTGTTATTGATTCAATGAATGTTTCAATGTTGAAACCTTCAAATGACATTTTTTCCACATATTTAATACATAATTGCTTGCAAAGCCATTCTCTTACAATCACATTTTTTAAGAAAAAGCTTAAATTGATAATTTCTTCTACTGCAGCAAAAAAGTCCCTTTTCTGGAGAAGAATTTTACAGTATATAAATTGTAAATCATCATTGGGTGTACTAGCACACAATCTGTTTAATGTGTCCAGTATAGTGTCAATATCTCTCTGATCACATTGGATTTCAGCTTTTAAGAGCTTAGTGAAATGTTCCTCCACAGCCAATTTTAAAGTAGGGGAAAGATCTTTATTAATATAATCAGAGAATAAGCTAACAGCCTCACTTAATTTTAGTGCACAGCCAAGAGATCCCAGTCTCGATAAAATATCTAATGATTTTTCATCCTCCGTTTGCAGTTTAAGTAATTCTTTATAGATGGTAAATAGAATTTTCTTAGAGCTATCATCATCTTTAGTTTCATAATAAGCAGCAAGGCCTTGCCAAGCCAAAGGAAGTTCTGGTTTGCATTCTATAGCTTTTCGATAAGCAAGTGGCGCTTGATCAGAATCTTGAAGTGATTTTCCCAGTAAGACTAAAGCAAAATAATTTTGTTTATCTTTCCGCAATATGTTCTTACAGCATTCCTGGGCTTCTTTAAAGTTTTTGTCATCTATGTGTTTCCTGGCTTCTTTTAATAGGGTTTTGATGTCAGCCATCTGGAATGTGAGAATTTTACTGGGTAATGGGTTTTGCTCAAAACAAATTGTATTTTCAATGTGCAACAAAGTACCTTTATAGTAACACATTTAATATTAATGTTAACGTTCAATTATTTCCAGAAATATACTGAATACGCTTTCCAGATTCACTACTAAAGCAAACAAAATTTTTAGCAGTCGCCGGGTTTGAAAACCAATAGCCAAATGTCAAATGTTGTCTAAAATCAAAATGACAAGTCGTCGGGAATCACCACAGGGGTAGCCACCGCGTAACTTAGTATGAGATAGCGATATTTGTGGGAGTGTGGCCAGGTTGACACGTTTTTCCTAAGGTATCGGGAAACTTTGACCGCTCTTTAAAAAAATATAATTGCTAAAATATCGATATTTTAACTTTGAGTGGAACTACAGTGCACATACATGCCTGGGTCACCAGCCTAACCCAGAACTAATAAAAACACTGTATAACATAAACATAATTTAAGTAAATAGCTAGTTCTGAAAATAAAAACTATTGTAATAAAAGCTAATAACATAGCAATATCTAGTCCGCCCCGTGACCACGAAAGTTGTAAAGTAATCGAAACGTCGCGTGGAGAAGTTAAAAAAAGCAAGACTTAAACCAAATCCGCGATAAAATCCGAAAATAATAGTTTTATTTAAAAAACAATATCTACTGCGCAATCATACACAGTTCAATACATATAAGGAAAAAGTTAAAAAAATTAAAGATAATTAATGAGGTTTGCTTTTTAATATGTAATTTAAATCTTTAGTATATATTGTTTTAGGGAATATCAACCGTCGGACCGCTGGCCACCCTAAATATTGTAAATATTTGCCTCCAAAACGTCAAATTTCCTGGAGTCAAGCGGTTACGCCGATAAGGACAGACTACAAAAGCTTGCATCTCTTTCGTTTTGTGTAAAAGGGATAGAACACGTGACTCCGTCTATTAGTTTCTCCGTCTACGGGAATCACTTACCATAGATACCAAAGAGTGACAATGAATGAACAAAAAGTCATTTTCATTCATTGTCACTCGAAAGAAAAGGATAGCAGGCAACAGCTACGTCATGCAAGGTAAAATTTTTGTGCTTCACTTTTATATACGGAATGCAATCTCCATTTGGATATAAGCTTCTTGATAGATACCGTCATATGTGGTGAATTGGGACAATTTTCAACTTCACAACGAATTTTCGGGTAGTTATTATACAGAATTATTCTTCTGTTATAGCATGTTTCATTAAGTCTTAGTTGCGTCTTGACTATTAACCATACAATTTTTGTAGATCCCTTGGAAAATCAGAAAAAAGGACACAAAATATGGGTTTGGGGTAAATAGGGATTTTGGGGGTAATAGAGGCGTGATCGAGTTCAATGGGGAAATTAACAAGGGTTGGCACTAAATTGTTTCTTATTAATTACTTTTTAACCGACACATCTAAATATCCTGAATTATTTATCGTAATAATTTGCTTTGTCACAAATGAAATAATTAAACATTACAACTGTCTTATATTATATTTATCAAATCAAGTGACACATTTCAATAAGCTAATATAGTTTCAAAATTTTAAAAATCAACATATTAGGTATTCTATATTGCAGTCTTATGATTCTTCTTAGAAGTAATACATAGAGTATTATATATAGTTTGGAATTAACTAATGATTTCTCACTTATAAATAAGCAAAATAACACACATTTCTTAAGTGCGTAATGCTTTTTTTTATTAGTGCACTGACGAGGCGATCATACTGTTCGCCTGTACTTAGCAATACTTTGGTATTGCTAATTGCAGTACCTTGAATTACAAAGCATGCCACTGCGCTCGCCATCTAATCAAGAAGAAGACTGAAAATAAAATTATACGTTTTTATTTTACAATCTTGCATCTTTCGTATAACATTTTTGGAATCTAACAAGTATTTAAATAAAACCGACTCATAATTAAACTATTTACAATTTAGAAATTGAAAGTTGTTTGATTGAGTGAGAACTAATAAGTGAACATTAAAACGAAACTCGGTATTACCAATTTTATCTACGTTTTGGAAGTACCAGCGCTCCCTCTATTATGTACCAAAACGTCCCGACCCCCAATTTTGACAGATGACATTTGTCAAAGTCAATTTGACAGCCTAATGTAAATAGAAATAGGGTATATTTTAAAAATTGAAATTTGACATTGACAGGTGGACGTGCAAGTAGTTATAAATTCTCGTAAGGCACGTATGTATATTATAATTTATTTTCCTATTTTAATTGGCTGTTAATATAAAGTACAATTCTGAAGTCATTTTAATGTTTAAATTACCTATATATGTATACTTAATCCCTTACCGCATACCAAGCCATTTATGGTTTCTACAGTTTGCTAATTTTTTACAGTTTAACTAATCATTAAAATAAAGTTAAATAAGTATTATCATATGAAGTGTTCTTTCGTAAGACGACGCGTATTTTTTTTGCTTTATTAGGCAATTTTTTTCAAAAATAAGTAAGTTTAATTCAAAACGCTAACGTAGTGTTTTAAATTCTCTTTGCAAAACGCGGCCGGCAAGTGTAGTGCACGGTTTTAGTGAAACTTTTGTTGGTCAAAAGTAATGATAAAACATTGACTGAGATCCTCAAAAAAAATTTATTTACTCTTTAAACCACCGAATATAATAAGAATATGTTGTTTATCTTTTTCTTTTTATTTTCGTTTGATTTTTGGTATATTTTTTGCAAACTCCAAATATGGCTTCGTATGCATTCGCGTCAACTTTGAGCCTGTCAAATATGGCTTCCAATGCATTGTGACTTAGTCTAATACTTTTCAGAAATGTATCCTGCACGCTTTTATTATCTTTCCCAACATGTAAATCTAATATTGGGTGATGGTTCTTTGAGTGAAGATAAGCTTGCTTTGGATTCTCACTTGGAATAAGAATGTTCCTCTTCCCATTCACCAAAAAAGCATGTTATAATACTTGAGTTTTTCTCGGAGAGCTCGGAATTCGGTTGGTGATAAACCTTTACAGTACTTGCATGCTGCAAAACCCAGGGGGAAAAAGTAAAAATTACTTGATTGTATAGAAGAATGCAAAAATGAAGCTTTTTGTCGAGGAAAACCCCAAGCTTACAGGCAACGCAGATTTGCCAGGGAAATTAAACAGTAAAGCGCACTACACATATAAGCCGCCAACCCACCGACCTACGTCAGCAAGTTTTTGTCGGCAGGATAGTTGCAAGTCGGAAAACTTTGTCGGTAGCATGTCAGCGGCTTGTCATGAGGAACGTTTTTGTCATCTTATTGCATGTCGCCGATCAAAAGAGCAGAGCGATTGCGTAGGCGACATACCGCCAACATGTCGGTAGACGACACTTGCAGGCATTTGTTGCCGACATTAATCTTTTCTTACAAGCCGCCGTGTCATGTCGGAATGTCGGCAGCTTTGGTATGTAGTGCAGTGGTTTGTAGCTTTAGATTCACCAGCCGAATTTTCAAAGTTTTGTTCCATAGTTTGAAGATTTTGATTCCATAGTTGTCAAAATTTTATTTTATTTTTATTTTTATTTTTATTTTATATTTATTAGGTCTACAATAAATCACATATCAGTACATAAAAATAAACAAAAATGAAAAAAAAGAAATATAAATACATGATTTTCCATAGTAGACACAGCATACACAAAGATTACATACAATAAAACAATGGTTAGGTAAAGTAAGTTAACAATTCGAAGTTTAACAATCAAAAATAATAGAATAAACTAAAACAACAAATAATATTAAACAACTAACTATAAACAAGTTCGTAATATTTATTCGCTTACACGAGAACATATACCTTTTCGGAAGCTATTTAATGAGTCCACGTGAATGTCGACCACGTTACTGTAGCTATTCAACAACTTACAAAGTCTTGGCACTGGAGAATTACAACCAAGAATGGATCTTCTCAGAGGAGGCGATAATGGGGTGATTGAGAATCTAGGAATTCTAGAGGGAACTCTGATGTTAAAGGAACTAAGCAAAGATGCACAGTCTATTTTATTATTAAAAAGTTTAAAAAGGAATAGCAAATCTAAAATATCCCTACGATTTTCTAAAGAGCTCATTTTAAAATAAATCAATCTATCAGCATACGAGAACCTTCTATCAGCTCTACCGATACTCCTCGCAAGGTGCCAAAGGAACCTTTTTTGTACTCTTTCTAACCTTAAGCTATGTGTAGCAAAATGTGGACGCCAAACTGTAGAGCAGTACTCAAGGTTACTCCTAACAAGGCTATTGTACAAGAGTTTTTTTGTAGAGTTATTCTTAAACTTTTTAGCATTTCTTAATAAAAACCCCAGCATTTTAGAAGACTTCCTGATAATATAGTCTAAGTGGGGGACAAATGTCATTTTTTTGTCATAAATTACTCCTAAATCCTTTATCACTTCCAGTTCGTGTACATTAACATCTGCAATTTTATATTGATGGCTGATAACATTTAATTTTCTCGAAAATACCACACTATAACATTCCTTAGGATTTAACAGCATATTGTTGTCCTTACACCACCGTATAAGTCTATTTAAGTCTTGTTGTAATAAAGTGCAACCGTCGCTTGATTCGATAGTTCTGCAAAATTTCAAATCATCTGCATACATAAAAAGTGAAGAAAATTTAAAACAATTAGTAACATCATTGATAAAAATATTAAACAGAATAGGTCCTAAATGAGAGCCTTGTGGTACCCCTGATTTAATCTTATGAAGGCTGGATTGGAAACCGTTAATGACCACATAAAAGACTCGCTCCTCTAGATACGATTTTAGCCAACTGAGCAGAGAGCCAGTGAATCCATAGGCAGAAAGTTTAGATACCAATATATCATGAGGTACAGAGTCAAATGCCTTACTGAAGTCAGTATATAAGACATCGGTTTGTTTATTTCTATCTATAGAATCAATAAGAGTCTCAGTAAAAGTGACCAAATTAGTAGTTGTGGAACGGCGGGTTACAAAACCATGTTGATAAGGAGTTAAATACAAATTGAAGTGACTTTGGATAAAAGGACAGACAGTCATTTCAAATATTTTGGCAAATGTTGATGTTGAAAAAATAATAGCCAAATGTATTAAACTTGCTCAAAGTTACGCAGTTACACAAAATCTATAAAATGCGAGGTCTTTATAAGCTATAATGACAAGGGGATGTGTTTCAAAGATTTGCACAAAATGTAATACCTATGCATACAAAGCCAGATATGGCTTTACTTGTTTTTTACTAGAATGCATACGAAGCCACATATGGCTGTTACAGGCAACTTCATAAATAATAAATGATAATATATTTTTTTTACTTGATTTATCTTCAATACATACAAATGAACACGTTTTTGCCTAAAAAGCTTTTTTTATTAATATCCTTCATAATTCGTGCAATAAGGGGTTAAAACATTGTGTACTTTATTTACAAAGTTGTACTAAAAAAAATCATGTCAAATAGAAATAATAATTAATTACTATTATTGAAAATATCAAAATATGTTTAACCAATTACCCCAGTGTTGCAATGCGTTAATTCAAATTTCTCAAAATGCCATGAGATTCTGGTACACCCTCAGAGGTACACCTATATAAAATCTCTCTAAAAGTTTATAACTCATCGATATGATGAACAATCTATCGCTAATAGTTTTGGGTGTATTTTTGTGCCGGACGCATACTTTTGTACTCTAAAAATGTAAAGGAATATAATAGGTCCAAGCAAGAGCCTTTAGTTAATAATCGTGGGCCGTGGCATTCACGTCATGTGCACGACTAAACGAAAACATTCGGTCAAGAGTGTACAGCCGGCATATCGTCGAGTTTTATGAAGACCATAGAGTAACTTGAATATGTATAGAAATTGATGTAGAGGCGGCTATTGGTCTGTGAGGCGGCGAGAAGTTATTTGGATATGTCACAAAATCTGTACATAATTTAATTTTTGGTATAAATATGTGATTTCATGAAGCATAAAAATGATGTAGTGAAATTTTAAAGGATAGTCACATTGAAAACCTTATCGGACATCAAGTAAGTAGTCAATTTCACGTGTATTTTCATAGAACTTTTCGTCATTTTTATCTGTATAAACATAATGTTATTTTATTATTTCGACCGCAATATTTATTTTAAAATATATAACTTTCCAGACAAAATATAGTCAGACCCTATGATTTAATTGAAGGTTTTGATAATTATTATATTCGTGACTACTTGATTATTACGTTCAGGATTAGTTTAGTACGGCTTTTATTTAATATTAATTTATTTGTATAATCTGCTAGTTTCCATATATTCTAAACATAATACAGAATTCTTTAGAATTATTATACACTTGGTTAATCAATATTAGATTTCCGTCAGTTTTTTTTTTATTATTTTTCCATGTGATTTAATTTTTTTAATAAACCCTTACTAGTTTAAAATTCGAGCACCAAAACTACAATATTGTGCTGATGATTGTTTTTATAAAAGAAATACCATGCATGCATGTTATAATATTATTTAGCATAGCAAATTGTTTTACTACATTATAGAATACAGGTATCTCTGTTTTAATTATAGAACTAATTTGAGGAAAACACAAATATGATAATTATTTGAAGAATATTGGTTAAATCAACCATATTTGTTATTGCATGGAGTAAGTAGTTTTTGATATTTTTTTATTCTACATGTCTGAAGATTCACAAGCAAACTATAATTTACTAGCGGTTTGGCCTGGCTTCTCCGGGTGCAGTTAGTTTTTTACTCCAGTCCAATTTAACAACATTGCTGCCATAATTTAAACTCTCCAGCCCATATCTTTGGGTTGGAAAAATAATTATAATAGAATATATTTAAATTACTCGCACATCCCTCGGGAATACATCTTTTTGTTGGTATAAAAATTTGCCTATGTGTTAATTCAAGTTGTCAGCTACCATATTATGTCAAAAGAGAATGCCTATTCATAGTAACGGTGACAAATATTATAAATCCCAACACTTATACTGGTAAAAATTTATGATAGCATTTTTATGGTTTGTCCTTAAATATTTTCGATTTATCCCGGTTGATCGATTTTTATAAAATAAAGTATTTATCATCACTTTTTACAAATCAAATCAAAAATCCGTCAAGACCAGTGGTTTCAGTCACTAACTTTCGCATTTATAATATTAATAAGATATATTTACATTTTTATAATTATGAATATGTGCTAAAAGACTTCATCATGACTGGTACATATAAAAAAATTGAATCTTTAGGAATAGTGATAAGTTAGTGGAACATATATTTTGTTAGGTTAACATGAATGATGAAACAAAAAGGTGGTTATCTGATGATAAGCGTCACATCTGCTCCTAAACAGAAACAACATCACTTAAACTTATTATTGAAGCACTGCAAGTCAGTAATCAGCCCTGTATGATAAAACACTATTAAATTAAATATAAAATAAAACTCCTCAACTGAAATTCACTATTACTGAAGCTGGGTTATTAAAAGAACAAATACTTAACATGATTAATTATAGTTAACATGTGTATCAAATTCACAGTCACAAATATAATGTAACATAAAAAATGCAAGCTCACACAATATTTTTTTCAAATGCCAGTTGCTAAATATTGACTTGACAAATCCATGTATTGATAAAATTAAAGCCATGAACAATTAGGAGTGAGTGACCTATGTCTCACCCTCTCATCATCCCCACCCTTTTTCTCTGTCTCACTAAAGTTACTTTAATATTGAAGCCATTGAAAAAAAAACACCATTGCAATCCTACTTAATTTTGAGGGGTCCTACTCTTTAAGTCTGAAGATATTCATCAGGTGTTCACCAATTTTTATGGGACCATATATAAAGACCACATTTAAAATAAAAAACAAATAACTTTCCAAACCGGTCTTCGCATCTTTGAGTAATTTGTGAATACATATAAATAAAAAATAAATAATAAGGTCCCAATGAATTGAGAACCTTCTCCTTTTTTAAAGTTGGTTAAAAATAAGTTTGTTGTTATAATTACAATTAACAATAATTAATTATTGTCCAATTTAATCTCATATAGTTTCCAAAGTTTAAGCATTAATTGATAGGAATTCTGTGCCATGTCTTAATATGCTTCCAAATAATTTTCACCTTTTATATTTCTATTATTTTATAATGATATCTCACTGAGATGGACATTAAAAAACTATATTAAATTTTATTTACGATTGTTGTTGAATGAATTATTGTTGTACAGTGGAGTGTGTGTTTACCATACAAAAAAAAAACATTGGTGATTCAAACAAATCATAATACAATCGAAAATCAAACGTGGATCACCTGAAAAGTGAATCATCCAATCCGTACAAGTTTAACAGGATCCTTCAGCATGGTAACAAAGAGGTTGCAAAAATGAGTAATTTTAGTGAAGTAAAGTAAAAGGCATCGCGGCGCCTAGTTGTTTTGACGTCGCATCGTCGCCCACGTGCACCCGCCACCGCGCCGCAGTCTGCCGCCGGCGTCGTCCGCGCCACACGTTCATTGACGCTTCGCTTTAGTGGAACAGTTTGCGAAATGTTAACAACACTTAAGCTTTCACCGAGCTTTGTGAACGAATTTATCAAAATCAGTTGTGCTTTGTGAAAAGTTTCAACATGAAGAACGAAGATTCCGGCAGTGGTTATGGGAAAGGTGGACGCGGCGTGAGACCATCGCGCCTACTCATGGACAGCGTATCCTCTGACGAGGGTCCGGAGACAGAGCGGCTCCTAAACTCTCAGTTGCAGTCTGTGGTAGTAACAGCCAGTAGACGCCGACAATCTCTCACTGCACCGCCTTCCCCGACGGATTCGCGAAAGAAAAGAGACCATAACCACCGTCAACACAACTACATGAACCACTTACACCACCTCATTCATTGGCGGGACATCTGGAGCGGAGAACCACACAAGCCACAGGAGGTACAGAGTACAGACTCGACGTTAGCACCTTAATAACTTCTCTGTGTCCACTTCTAAAATGGCATGTCTTTGTTACCTATTTTTTCATTGTGAATCGTCATAGAGTGCAAAAACTTTTGTCTTTGTTCCGTGTGTCATTTATTATTCTATATTCAATATCTACTTGGTATGAATGTATCTCATCTCTTCATCTTAAATCATATGAATTCAATGTTTAATACATCTATCTAATTTTCTGGTAACTCTGAAAGTGTACATTTATATTTTTTTATTTAAGAACTCTTATAGGTAATTAAAGAAAAACACTTATACAACTTATGACTAACAGAAAATTATAGGCTTCTCTATTTCCGTAAGCTGATATTAATTTATTAATTCAGCTGTATACTGAATTTTGCTGACCTCGTTTATTACAGCTTATCATTCGAATTTAACTTTAGTAAAATCTAAATTTATCTTTCATTGATTTAATTTAGGTCTATGGTATAACCGATTTTGATGTTGCAGTAATATACAACTGCAAAGTACAGCCTTGTAAATATTATTTTATTTACTCAGAGGAAAATTAATTAATTTATAAACAGCTATAAATCGCTGTTTTTTATATTTTGGATCCTGGACGCAATGTTGTTTGATAATTTTGTAAGTAATGCGTTTGTGGTATTAACAAACCAACTTCCACATTTATAACGTTTATAGATAAGTAATTATCTGTTTGACTTAATATTACAATGAACTGAATAATAAAACAACAACGTGACTGAACGTCAGTGCGCCTGGTTCACTTTCATTGTGCTGGATGTGTGTCGAAGCACTGTAACTTCAATATTATGACGGAAGCGTGTCCGATCGCTGAGTTTTATGATAATGTTGCATAGTTCTTTTTTACAACAAATCATCAGCTATTTTGAGTATCGTAAGAACCCAAATGTACAAGTCTCACGTGTTAGCTATGTAGAGTGTAGCGGGCCGATTTGTGTCTTAATACAATTTAATGTTAGTCAGCACTTCATAGGCGCAGCTGCAATAATAACTAACCTGTTGATATGTCATAAATTACCAAGAAGAGGCCGCGTGCGCTCAAATTAATTCAGACAATTTAACCCGGAGCCAACACGCGGGTTCGTCATGTTACTATTACCACATATAACGAATCAATGAAAACGTAATTGCGAGCACGCATCTAACGAGTAATTGATGTCACCTGTTTGGTTTAGTTATTACCGCTATTTACTGGACCCAATGCCGACCAATGTGTCCAAAGAGTTTAGTACTCATTACGTTACAATAACGATCGTGTTTCGCTAATAAACACCTCCTTCATTTGCATCAGCTAATCTACTAAATATTAATATATTTAATGCTATTTATTGGTAATTTTCCTACTTATATTTTATGGCCGTTAAATTCGTAAATGATTTGCTAATTCAATTATCTAAATAATAAATATAGCAAATTGCTTACTGATGCGGAAAAATCTATAGCTAAAAATAGAATCAAGGATAGGGGCATAGAATGGAACCGTAAAGGTCACAGTTGAATCGGGATATTCACAATTTACTGATGGACGACGAACGATGTAATACAAGTAAAACTGTCGTAATAAGCTATTCATAGAGTATCAATAAAATAATATAAAATAATATGACCATTGGATAATATGATTCTGACCTAATTGAGTTTAATTGTATATCTACGTGTAGAGATGTTTTGCTACTGTTGTGTGCGGTTATTTCTCAGGAGATATAATTCCAAATACAATAATTATTGGATATTGTTAAGTACACAATTTGTTTCAGGCTCAGCTTGTAAAATACTCACTGATGTTTTTGTTTTAGTTAACATCTACGACAAATTACCCGTATGGTGATTGATAATGCGTTGATCATTGGATTGCAATTGGCCTTTAAGAGATATAAGTGGGAATGTAATGAACATTAACATAATTACGTAAATGTAATTTTGCTAGGCAGCTTTCTATGCATCAGGATAATATTAAATGGTTTTGGCAGCTTCATATGAAATCTAGATATATTCGAGAAATACTTAGCCTTAGACGAAATACCGTAATTTCTGATTAATTTCTGTTGCATACATTAACAGTGACATTTAGTAAATTTATTTTAATTCTTGGAATATAATCACGCACTCGTGTATGATCGCAATGGTAGTATGTTGCCAATGTTCAATAAAGAATCAGTTGCGCAGGGAAGTTCTTTTATCTGTAAGTATTGGCATGACGATTAAGATTGATCGGTCACTGAATGATGTATCATTCGTCATTCATTATCATTGCAATGTGGTAGGTATTTAAATAACTACTTTCAATGCAAGATTGCTTTATTTTTGTTCAACTATGTTCCAAACGACATCATATAAAATATACATCATAATTACATTGCCGAGCTATTTGTTTTGATTTTTTACTTTAGAAATCCACAATTGTCTCCTTTTATTTTTCATTTTATTGTAATAGCAGTCTCTAATACTACTGTGTAAAGAAGAGATTGCCATGGTCAAGTTATCATTTTCAATATGGCTATGAACGTCGTCGGGCGTTACGTGCTGAACTCTGCCGAAAAAGTTAGAATTCATGTCGGTCACTTTTACCAGACATTATGCACTGAAACTGAAATCAATATATAATCCGTTTGTTAAAAATAAAAATATTTTCCATTCTCGATTAGGGCATCTCGTAAAGACTATTACTATCTGGAGATTAGTGGCCCTGGATTCCAACTACTCCTTGTGGGGACTCTATATGACTGTTTTAGTTTACTCTTTCACGCTAAAACTACTGAATGGATTAATGAAATTTGGTTTATAGATAGCTGACAAGGTATTAACAAATAGGTTACTTTTTATCCCGAAAAGTGCAGCGTTCCTGTGGGATGAGCAAGGAATTCAAATATACACATTTGCTACTATGTTAAATTCAAAAGACAAGAGAATACCGGGTTGCATGCCTTGAATAATGGTACAGGATGAGATGGAACAGAACGGCATAACGGACCGGGACAGAAAAAGCAGTATCCACTATACTGGGATACCTTTGTCCGTTGTAATTCGGGTAAAGCTACGGGTGACCTAAGAACAAAATAATCTTTGGAGCTATTTACTAAGTTGTGCAAGCGGATATGACCACGAAAACTGGGAAAAAGTGGTGCCTTGCCCTCGCTAATACCCATAAGATCAATGAAAGTTTAAAACATTCCAGTTCCGTAAGAGGATTGCGTAATCCATAATGTGTCTATTGGTTTAAAACAAAAGTGGAACCGACCACAATCAATTATACAAGGTATTTTCAATGACTATAAACATAATTGCGACCCAAGTCCGGACTTCTTTGAGAAATGTACATGAAGTCCAATAAAAATTTGTTTATTCTCTTTGGCTCTGGTGAACTAAATCTAATTTTTTTTTGCGTTTGAGCTGCAATCAGTCGCCAGACTTAACTAAATCTAAATGTGATGATAATTATTCAATAAAAATCTGTTGTCCGAGAAAAAACAGGAAAACCTTTAAGGACAAACTTTAAGGAGGAAAAAGGAATTTTAAGCAGTATTGATATTGTGATCAACGATATTTTTTACCGATACTAGGAATGGGCATACTCCTTTCTTTCTTGTCGCAACTTGTATTACATTTGCATCCGCATCCGCATGAATATCCGCATTTATTATTGCGGATGCAGATGTCCAAATCTATGCGGAAGCTTAGCATTTGCGGATGCGGATGCGAATATTCGCAACATCCCTAGTATACACTATCATATCCAAAAACTGCGCAATTCTGACAAAACTACATACATACACATCGAATACTTGAATATCGAATATCTAATCTCCTTTTTTAAAAAAGGAGATTTTGTATTCGATGTGTATGTATGTAATTTATTCAGAATTGCAGTTTTTGGATATGTTAGCATATACCAGCGTCTGAACACGAATTTTGAATTAAAAAATGTATGTATGTATGTTTTTTGAAATCGATTAAATATGAATATTAATAATAAATAATAAATCGATTAAAAATGAATAAAATTTCCCCTTTTTTGTAACATTTTTACTACTGCTACGCTACTCTTGGTCATAGCGTGATTTTATATAGCCTATAGCATTCCTAGATAAATGAACTATCCAACACAAAAATATTTTTTCTATTCGAACCAGTAGTCCCTGAGATTAGCAGGCACAAATAAACAAACAAACTCTTCAATTTTACATATTAGTATAGATTAATTAACATTATTCTGCGCGTAATTAAGCTGACGTAAAAAAAATTGGTTTTTAGATTTTGAATTCGTACCAAAATGTTACTACTATAGTTTCCTCAGACTAGGTAGGTACTATTTTCAGCGGTGAACTTCTTGTGACTGAAGAGAGAAACATAGAGAAAGAGACTGACACAAATTCATCGTAGATAAAACCACAGAAAACCATTCGTTGTTTACTTGTTCACTCAAAAATGATATCGTTCGCTCTGACCGCCGCGCCGTTCAAGTTCAATGCAACATGACTGATTTATACATTTTGTAGATTTATTTTATTAAAATAATTAATAAACCACCTCGCTCTGAATAGAATAATATTTATGCATGTTTAATTTTGTAACTCAAGATTCATTAAGTTATCAATTGGTACATATTTTCAATGATTTTTTATTGTCATGCCTATTGGCTATTGTTTTTTTTACATCATAAAACACAATATAAATTGATAATATGAATGTGGATAGCGTCATAATATCATAGTAATAACTCTGTCCGTACTAACTTTGAATACAGATAACAGTGAATGGTATTAATTAAACACGAGTGCAATTTATTACTATTATTGTTGTTAACTTTTTAATTAGGTCGTTAATTTATTCTTATATTAGCGGTTCGGTCTAACTTAATTTACGTATTAGTCAATTTTCGCATTGACATCACTACCTGTTTGTTATATACGGTACATTCAACTGCTCTGTGATGCATCGCTATCATTTACCCATTTCATACATAAAAGCATATAGCAATAGGTAGGTCGTTCACATATTCGTATCAGCCTGAATATCAACTACCTTATAAAATGGTGGAAAACCCGTTACAGTAACCTGTGCAAATGATGTAATTATATCGCGTTTCGGCCTATGTATACACGGAAGCTTGAATATCTGTCCCAGCAAGAAATAAAACCCAACTCTTGCAAGTGGATGCTGGATAAACTTTGACATACATATTATATGGACAGGGCTAAGACCGCGTAAAATGTTAAGATGCGACGTATCTAAGTGGTGCGGCGCCCCAGGGGAGCGTTGCGTGAACAGCGCCACAGTAAGTTATCATCGCAACGATTTTGATAATGCTTGCTTGTTTGATAACACAAAGTTAACAAGAAAAAAAATAGATAAATAATTTCTATCCACATAAGAATAAATCTATTATACCTATTAAGTGAATTTAATATCTATGTGTATTAACTTTTCTTTTTTGACCTACTTCCGACAAAAATCTATTGAAGGGCCTAACCTTCGTCTTTAAATGAATGTGGATAGTGGATATTATTTGGTTTGCACTGCAGTTCTTATCAAGTACATTCTAGCCCATTGTGGAAGTACGAAACCGTTACTATCCTTGGACTTATTTCCTTGTCCAAGTTTTCGCATAGTATAAAATAATCAATAAAATAAATATTAAAGAGTTTTCAAGGTACTCGAAAATTATACTTGGTGTCACCACTTCGTGTCGGACAAGTCCGTAAATGCATGAGTACATAATATATGTTTGTATCAGGATTATTGCAGTGAAACCTATTCGCATACATTGTAATCCTCTTCAAGTATCCAATCTAGGTAACGATGTGTCATTTGATACATTTTCACAAACATAATGGTTCTGAACGTAAATTGATTTGGGTTTTTAGTTGGTTAATGCACACGTATTAATTTTGATATTTGTACAAAAAGTAGTCTAAATATAAAATCTAACTCGATGTTTAAACCTTTTTTTGCCATTGGCACAATCAAGTGGCAATAATGCATCTGTGATGATAAGTGCACGCAATAGCTTGCACTACTGTTACCGGGCGAGGTACACGGGAGTAGTCTTTTAGAAAACCGACGTGCACTGACGACTTTGCTATCGTGTTACGTTCGGTGAGTGAAACGGCTGGATACCCAATACCATGATAATGATGATAATGATCTTATCAATTTCCCCGCCCATTGTAAGACGCCGATGATGTGTCTATGATCTAAGTGCTTTAGGTGTTAATGGCGGTTATGGCTCACAGTCAGGCAAGCCGTTTGTTCGATTGACGGACTTATGCAATAAAAATAAATTAAATACTGTGATCCACCTATCTCTCCCGGGTCGATGTAATGAGAACGACTGCACTTGCATGGGTCACTTCAACGGGCTTTCTGCTTCTGTGTATGGTGGCAGCGGATACGGATAACCAACAGATCTAGACGTCCATGCATTACTCACCGAACAAGATGCAACAGGAACGCTGTTACTTCATATACCTTCATTTAATTAAAATCGAGTATTAAAACAGTATTTCATTCGAAACAGTGCGATAGCTCGTTATTCAAGTTAGAATTAAACCATCGCATTGTATTGTACTATATTATTGTATTGTATAATGAACCTTTCCTTGGTGTTGGTAGGCAGTCAAGCGTCGAAGGCCGCCTCGTTATCTAGTATTTATGCGTCATTATTTCCGTCAATGACATCATTCTAATGAGACCCCTTAAGCAACAAAACCTCATATTTCACAATGAACAACTACTCAACGACATGGCTGTTTAATTATTTGCATTACATTTCAAACTCTATGATGATATTTGATAAACGTCTGAGTAATGTGGGTTATCATTAGTCACCTTGTAAGATTTTGCGTTTCCATTTTCATTTAATGTTTATCTTCATGTCTCTAAAACACTTTACAATAAGAATATCCAAGGGCTATAACAAGACAAGAATAGGTTTATCGTCTTGTCATTGAAATAGTTTTGAAATATCTTTCCTGCTTCAATGCACGTTGCATTACATCGGACATTTATTTCAAAACGTACAACTATCATATTTTAACTCGAGAACAAGTATTAATTATGCATTGATTGTTCGAGAAAAATCTTATTCAAACACAGACATGTTTGTGACCCATTTAGATTTGTGGTTTATAACCCTTTTGAGGTACAGTTTTGCATGCTTGGCGTATTATATTCGATTATCTTGTACGCAACGTGCGTCTTGCCCGTGAATCTAAGTGTCAACTCAAAACTTCTTGTCCGTGATGCGTCGTGAACTTTTGAGGTATTGCTGCATCATGAACCGATTGGGATGTCAGCAGGTCGCATCTTGCACCCGCATGTTAACCTTGGAGCGGACTAGTTGGTTTGCGATCACGATACTTGGGTGTAAGTTTTGAGGAGGCAAGTTATCATGAAATTGAGGTGTGTTTAAGAGTCATAAAATATGCCTGGTAATATCGTTTTTTATTTGGTATTAAGTATTCGTATCTGATAAACAGTAAAGCCGGGAATTTGATTGTTTCTTCGTTCGCATTATCAGGATACTATTGTGTCAATATTTTCAACGCATTCGTCACGTGAATTGCATGCGATATTAACTTAATATCACGCGTGTGAACTTCTAAAATATTCACTCCAATGTTATCAATTCCTATCGGTATTTAATCTAAGTTTTATTAATATTTATCCCTAGTCAATTCGTATTAGTTAGAGCAGAAACCACTATTCAATATATGCGTTAAGTTTTCAAAGCCCATCCAGTTTTATTTTTTTCAATATCCATATAATAAAGGAAATAAAGTATATTTTCAGGAGCTATCATATCATCGTACACAAAAAAACTGACGAATATAAATAAATGTTGAAAGCTATTATTCTACCAATTTTCGTTTAATTACTTCTTTATTACCTGCACGAGTAACGAATGCGTTCGATTGTGTAATTTTTTATGGGGAATACTTGCAATAACGTTATGTTACGCAAATTACTTATCATCAGAAGCTATTTTATTTACGGATTATAAATAAGCTTAAGAGTAATTTAATATAAGGGCAATTACATAAACAAAATTAATGAGCATAGTCCAATTATAATTTACAATGGAACCTCCTAGCCTCGCGTGTAAAATAATCTGTTTGTAACAGTTGTTGCTATTGTCTAGAAAATCTTAACAACTCTAATTTAACCTTTAGTAGAGGCCATTCTCTTGCTTTGCATGTTTTTATTAAAAAGAATCAATTACCTACGCGTTGCCTCGTCGGTTAAGAACAAGGCTAAAAAGTTGGTTTATTATTGTGCTTTGTTTTCCGAATGTACTCGTACTCAGTCACACTTGACATCCAATTACGAAGCAACACGTGAGTCGATGTTTAGCAACGCACTATCTAGTGATTTCTTAACGCTAAATATAAATTACACCTAAATAATAGTAATTGAGTCGTCACGTAAATCTAAATGCTCCTTTAGTATCTTGAGATGTACAGCGCATGTCATTTCGTAAGATAAATGCGAATGTAGCGATATTTTATCTAAACTAGATTCAGTTGATGTTAGTGTCAGCACGGATTTATTGATAACACGCGTTGATAACATTGAGACAGCAGTGCAAAGCGAGTCATCAAGCGAGAATGTTTTTTTTTTAAATGCCTTAATGCTTTGAATAATGTTGTTTTACCGTAATACGATACCAACGCCATCTATATGACAGCGTAGAATGTATTTTGTTATCAATCTTTTTATGTGCTCTCGCGCAACCTAGATGATGACATCTTAGTACTCATGTGCAGCGATAGATGGCGTTCGGACTTTTAAAGAGACTACTGAAAATATTTTACTTTTATTAAATGTAAATGCTTTACATATTTATTTACTATAATTAATAAAAGTTTAATTTCTTTTAATTGCATTATTAATACTTGAATATATTGGGCCCAAAATATTTATTTTTCACAATAATTAGTATTGGGAATTTTAATATGACGCTTTGTAAAAAAAATGTAATGTATAGTTATAATTTCATTAAAGTAATGGTATTATTATTATTTTTATGATAGTCGCGTGCATTGGCTGGTATAATATATTGCTACATAAAATATTAATTTCGACCTTAGCATTTGTTTTTTACCTGCTTCATTTCCGATTGGAATGTAAATATCAAGCGCATAACTCAACAAACAAACCGATAACTTTGATAAGGGCTCCTACAGTAATATAATACTATTACTTCAAACAAATCTTATCAATAATACTTACCGAGCGCAGTTTGACGCCGTGCTTGGTCTCTTCAGCATGGTTGAATTATGATTATAATATCAACCACAACTACCCGCTTTCGTCAATATAACATTTATTATAAAAAATCATCTGACTAGTTTGTTCCAATGTGGAGATGGCACACAATGCGGTTTGTTAAAAGTGGCCGGACTAGTGATTTATCGATATCAGTGAAAGCATGGCATATCGGAGTGAAGTGCCTGGTCCTTCTACACCGGTGGCCGAGCGGCGCCCACTTATGCTGACGCTCAGAGTGCCAAGGAGCTACGGAAGTCTTTTCCCTTACTACAAATTTGTGAGAGACACGGCCAACGAGACAATACATAACGAGGTATTGAACATTACGTGTATACTACATAGTAATAATATAGTTAATAGGTATTAAATTCACATCAATCGCTGATGTCAGTAAAGCCCTTTGTATTCTTCGTTTAAAGGAGCTTAATGCTAAAGTTCACAATGCTGGATCGATGCAGTGAGCGCACAATATACTCGTAGTTGAAAGGAGGTTTTCCTGTTCCCTGCTATCTTAATGGAATTGCTTATATTGAAGTTCATTGTTAATTAATTATTATTCTGCATTACTTATTACAATATTTACAATATTGGATGATAAACTTGTCATAATAGAATACGAGTTGCTAATATATTCAAAATAAACTGGCCAGTTGTACAACGGGTTTTAATTAAATAAAATTATTAAACTTGTGCATGTAAACAAACTACCTACACTCGGACAAAATAGTAAATGTAACAACGTATGTTCCCGCAAATTACCTTCCGTTGTTGGAACTACCAATATTATATAGATTACAATGTTGTTCAACTAGCATATTTAATTTGCTTTCGTATTTTCTAATCTATGCTCCATATTTACTTGTTAGGACTTAACGTGTTCAAGTCGGATATGAATATGAAATATCCTTTAAATAGCCAGATAATTTTGGTGTAGAAATCTTTGAGTACGGTCCCGGTAATTGCATTATAATAATAGAAGCAATCATGACGTGCCTAAAAATTTACAATAAAATTCTAATTCTAGCAGTTCTAAAAAATTCGTCCCTGTACTAAGCTGCTTTGCGCCGGCGCGGCGTAGTACAGTAACGACCAAGTCTTCCCACACAGTGGAACGAAGCGTTTGCTTGCAGCACCCAATGATGGACCTTGTATTTTTTGTTATGATATAGGGCGATTATATCCAAATATTTAAAACGGCTCTAGTGTTCTTAAAAGAATCACTACAACAACACATAGCAGATTAGCCGACGAGCGGGTATCCAATCTATAAACCAACGGTTTACAGCTCATCTTACAAGGGTTAGAAATTCAAAACAGCATTCTAAATTCTTAATTGTAGTTTTATCTAAAAATTTCAGTATATTTGACATGAGAGAAATAAATATTCGGGAAACCATGGTGTTTTGTTGCCTATTTTAAAATAATATCGTATGCATTGAAAATTTACCTAATGAATTAATAATTAACCGGACGCAAATCGCAATATTATATAACGACTCATTCATTTTAGCAAACAATACTCTAGATGTTTGCAATGGAAACCTCACGATCCGCAAACATTGGTTTTGTTTACTCCGGAACTAATAAATTGATTTATTAGAGCAATTCTTTTACTACGCAATTTAATTCGCGATAAATCAGATATTGCAACATTGTGACTTTACAATTATATCACAAATTAATTAAAACGCAATAATAATTCTAGATAGTTGCATTTTCAGTGCCGCATTATGACGTGTTATAAGCAAATATTTGGACGATGTGCTCTATTCCTAGAAATATATCTCGACATCTGTGTAATTTAAACATAGGTACATATTATATCTTACATATCCTTTCCACACTTCCTCAAGCTTGTCTTATGAATATCTGATAAATCATGCCTAATCCTAAAAGTTATCCACTGACATTATTCTTTATAATTTTCCTTCTATTGAGACCTTGAATTATTTTCTTTTCAATATATGTAATTAGTGATGGCGTATAGTATCAACACATCCGCGACTTTGAAAACACGAGAATGCTTAATAGTCGTGGTCATAACTCTATTATTATCAGATAATCCATTGTTTATTGTGCAAGTTTGTAACGGTTTTGTGCCAATATTGACACAAGTTAAGCTTTGGTTAAACAATATCGGGGTATAAGTAGACACCGGTGGCACATACTCATTTTAGTAAATCGGTCCATGTGAGCGTGTAGAAAAAGAGCAAATTATATACTGTTTCAAATCGGTTCCTCTTTCATTTCGAGTGTAACAATTTTTCATGTTGTGTCAAGATGCTTCGTGCAGCGTCTTTTATAAGAACTTACGGGCAGGTATTTTGTTCGTTATTATTGCTTTTATAATCTTGCTGCGTACAATGTAATAAATGGAATCGTGAAGTTCGAGCTGCTATCTTGCATGTCGATGGTTTCGTCCTTACCACGTCGATATAGGAAAATTTATGTGAATAAAGTAAAAGCCGTTTTTTTGTTTATATTTTCATGCTTAGTATTTCGTTTACAGTATTCTGTTTGAGAATACATACATACATACATTCAGAAACTCTTCGAAGCGATAGGGTACTCTGAAATGGCACTAGTGACCAACAGCATATACGTTAATATAAATGTACATGCCTAATAAGTCATAGGAGGCGTACATATCAGTGATAAGTGATAACTGATAGCCTGTAACTTATAATGGTAGACTATGCCATCCTTGGCGTAATTTCCAGTTACAGGGAATTCCTATGACATCTTTTAAATCGCTGAGTTATGGCAAAAGCGGTGACCAACCAGGAAAACCACTAGTCGAACAGTCTACAAATGCGAAAAATATAAAAAAAAACGTAATGTAATTTTCCATATTACTTATTATAAAAATACTGAATTAATATAAGGTTCTAAGATTTTTAATAAAATAATCTGTTTATTTCAACTGGGTCGACTCGATGCACTTCCACAATGTTTTGGGCTTATCCTTGTACGTTTTATAGATTGAAAGTAAAATATTCGACTTGTAAGTTATAGTTGGTAAAAGGCATTTATTTTGTGTAAAGAACTAATCATGAGAATCCTCCTATGATAATTCATTCAATACATTAGATAAGGGTGGTTAATCTATAAAAACAATACGAACTTAGAATCCGGAGTAAGATATAAGTTTTCCACTTCTAAAAATCAATACTATTCTCTATTATAATTATCATTTTATGCGAACTTATATGGTTACGACGAGGATTCCAAAATTTTGTGGAGTATCTAGGCATATTGGTGAAGTTTTATGTACGGCGTCAGAATATTCGAAGTTCGTATCGTTTCAGAGTAACCCCCAAGGGCTGGTTGAAGATATTTACATAAAAAAATAGTATTGGAACAAAGTATGAGGTACTAGTGGCCTTATTCATAGGCACCTTAAAACCTATTTTAGCTATCGAATGTTTGTCCCTTTCGAACGACTTCTGAATTGATTTCAACAAATTCAAGAAAACATTCTATAACTAAAATGGGTTTTAAAACTACCTCATGAATAATGCGGTTAGTAATTATTTCCCAATGGACGATAGACCTAAACTACACACTCGTTCAATTTTTTAATGAATGTTTATATATTAAATTATAACTTTTATAAAGAAAATAATTCATAGATACTCTACCTTCAAATTCGAATATGTCCAATACTATAAAACAAAACGTAAGAATACCTACTGATAGAGCTAGTGTTGGTTGTGGGAATTTATTAAAATACCTATACAATAACAGGTCTCAGAACTACACATGCGTAATAAGTTTATTATTATATATAACAGCATTTATTAATTGAATAACAAATAGTGAAAAAAAGAAAACTATTTAAGTTTTTTGTAAGTAATTTGTGAAGGCTAAAGAAAAAGAACATGGTGTTTATTATTTAATTTGTAAATACGTACTACACAGCAAAGCGTAGCATTATCTAATATTTTGCGAATGGTTTCTTTTGGAACCCTAAAGAATGATATGCTGATCGTTCCGCTTAAATTATCTCGCTGTTGGCGCTTGCCTGGGTGGAATCCTGTAACCCCGTTAATCTTTTTATTCTACTTACATTGCGGATCTTCACCTCGGCACAGACTTATGCCTTGTAGCGGATAAACAAGTACATAGCGTAGACCGGTTGTATTGGGGTAAATCATTCAAATATTGCATACTATGTTTTTAGAAATTCATAATAATTACGTGATATCTGTACTTCATTACATATTATTTACTATTTACTTATATAAAATTATGCCGATGCCGATAGCAACTTGGATCATTATTATTTTACATTATTAAGAGAAAAAATGTTTTTAAATGTGTCTAGCAAATTCACTAATTATAGTCTAATATAAAACGATTGATTTATAAAAGATAGCTTTCGTGCGGACTTGTAAAGCGTTAGTTATGATGATTGACGTTCAAGTTAAAGCATCAAATACAAAATGGTAAGACGGCGGCGGGGAGGGATCGACACAAGTGACCTCACGGCGTCCACACTGTCTGATCGGACACCGCGCGATATGCTGCCCCCGAAGCGAGCCGCTCACCGTTCCGCCTCCGCGATCTTCAAACGCATCTCCCTGCGTACATACAGCACTTACTCTCTTGTACGTATTTACTGCACGCGTTCGCCGTTCATTCATCGCGACCGCCCACCTCCCGCCCAGCGTCAACCGCGCCACACTGTAAATAGTAACCGCCCAGCGCGGGCCGCGTCGTCGTGCTGCCCGCGTCTCGTACTCCACACATTCACCGATTTATAAGCAGGACCATTCGTGCGGTATGTTTCGTTAGGCGAGCAGTTGAGACGCCATGTCCCTCCCGCCGCATCTTCCAGATACCAAGAACGACACTAATGACTATGTGCATATACGTTGTCTTATCGCCAACATACACAAACCAAAAAATGTGTCGAGGCCTCCGACCGCGCCGATGGAGAAAGGACCGCCGCTGGAAATTGTTCGGGAATCGCCAACCTCTTCGGAAACTGAGAGAAGTCGTTCGGGCTCAGAAAAATCTGATATCATTTCGACTGAGGAAGCGACACCTCCACAACGTGCTAAGAGTAATAGCTTCGCAGGTTCGATGCTGGCACCCCCGATGCAGAATAAACGGCGGCGACCATCGATCCTGCACCTGCAGATCGGTGGAAACTCAGAAGTGCAAGGTCCACTGTCTGCAGGCGCCCATTTCAACGTGCCCAAATTCACAGTGACGGCTCCACCAGGCGAGCACCGTCGGTTCAGCCATGGGTTCGCAGCTTTCCATGGGTTCGCCTTACGTCGACATTCCAATACGGTCTGCGTAGTGAAGCTACGTGTGTGATCATAATGTGTTTTGTGTGGCTCTTCTAGTACTAATGAGGTTTTTATTGATGATAACTATTGCATGGTTAAAGCTAATTTACTGTTTATTGACATTAACCCAATTTCCATTCATAAATACTAATTTAACAGATGCCAGTTTATTTTCGGTTAAATTTTAGTGAGCATAATGGAATAAAAATAAAATACATAAGTATAGTTTAGATCTTTTGAATTACGAGATGTTTTCGTCTGCTAAATAAAGTGTTCGGTTTATTGTGTAAGTAATGGAATGACCGACATGCCAATTATTTCTTGTTATACTATTTCGTGAATGTTATAACAATCGTTCAACAAACAACTTTAAGGAGTTTATTTACAACACGCATTATTTACAAGGCTATTTTCTACGAAATAATATATTTTGTTTACCTTTCAATAAATGAATGCGCTCATAATTTGTATAATTATGTAAAATTGTACATATCCCATTATCAAATGTGTGCAACAAAGTATTCTTTATTGGGCTACCTTGTGATATCGTTCGTTATCACTATATCTATAAACAATAAATTATATTCAGTACATGTAGTGAACTGTGCCGTGCAAACGTTTACTTGTTCTTGCGTATCTCGAGTGTGGTACACAGATTCTTTTGCCTTTGTTAATATACATCGCATAAGATTACACCTGTTAACTGTTGTAAATTCCTTGTTTTTGAACAAAACTATGCTACGCTGGAGTTTGCAGCAAACGGAGGTGTTTAATTTATTAAATTTTTGTTTAAATTTTCTGTTAAAATTAAGGAAAAATCTTAATAAATCTGTCCTTACTCTTAGGTGTGACGTGAATTACAATCTTGTTAATATCCGGTATAATTAAAACTAGATGAGATACTTACATTATAATCATTAATAAATATATTTTAAGAATAATAATAGCTAATCTGCACACATAATATTTAAATTGACGTACATATTCATGTATACAATGCAAATGTGTTGCCCCGTGGAGTCGTGCCGTTGTGTGTTCTTTGTTTTGATATGATTGCCCTGCATGGTGTGTTACTTGCTTGAATTTTTATTCCAATATTCTATGTTTATAATAAAGTTATCTAATCATCAAATGTAATGATTGAGACAAATTATTTAAATTCCAACGCAAAAGCTAAGTCAAAAGACACAAAATATTGCTGAAGGTTTGTCAATGAAATGAACAAGAGTTTTCGGTGGTGATAATTGTTGATGGTGAATGTTTGTGTGCAGAGCCTCCACCGCAGCGAGTCGATGGTGTCGCTCGCGTGCTTCAGGACCCTCTACCAGTTGGTGCACAGCGAGAACACCGAGGACCTGCAGCAGTACCTCGCCAACAACAAGAATGTCAACATCAATGACAAAGATGAGGTACGTACACTAAAAAAAGTACTAAGATCGATGACATGTAGGGAAATATGTATAATTGTATTTTCTTAATTGAGAATCTGTCGTTTAACGAAACATTCAAAAATATAAGAAACATGGTCAAACTATTTCTTTTGGGTAGGCACTCATTGTTGTAAATTTTTTAATTGTCTTTAATTTTTTATTTTCAATAATATTTTACTTTTTTATTCATATCTACTGTTTTTTAGCTTGTGTTGGTAACTTCTTTAGTTTGTAGGTTATTGTTTTATATTTTAGGACCATTGTTTTTATGTCCTAATCATTGCATATTCTTAGGAATAATGATGTCTTTTACAGCAGACTTACGTTTTTGTAATTTACATTCATAAAAAACTCATAAACTGATGCTTAATCTTATCACACAATTTAAGTTCCGTGATAGGACCTATTCATTGTACTAAGTAATGGTTAGTTTATCTGCCCAATTATTCAAAAACAAATGGATCAAGGCCATTACTCATAGTTTTTCTTGTGACGTCCAATATTCGATGAATTCTGAGTATACGGGGAAAATTCCATTGAACATTGGAAAAATATGATTCAAAACTTAAGAATATTATAACAATATTTTCCTTGATATTTTTTAAGTCTTTTCTGCTTGGGGCCCTACTCTGAAAATCCGAAACAAAGTTTGAAACTTCGGACGATCGAAGTATGTATAACAATACGATTGTCTATGTTGGTACATTCGTATCGTCATAAACTTCGATCGTCCGAAGTTTCGAACTTCGTTTCGGATTTTCAGAGTAGGGCCCCTGGTGGCATTGACATAAATATGTGGACAGGGCGGAAAGCGCGTCAAGTATTCCAACGCAAGTAATGCGGCCAGTGCATGTCCAGTGGAGCGTTACTGAAATTAGTCGTCGCTTGCAACGATTTTGAAAATGTTGCTTGTATTATGTCAAAAACTTTTATGAAACTCCAAATGTGCTGAAGGGCCTATTCTTAGTTTTTAAATTAATGCCGGGGGCTACTCTATACTCCGAAACGAAGTTCGAAAGTATGTACTTCTAAAAATCAATATTATTCTCTATGAAATTTATCATTCACTTCGAATTTAGTCTAAGATTACGACGTACGTTACAGGATTTTATCATTTTGTAAAGTATTTGGGCATATATACGTATATCGTACAATTTTACGTGCTATGTGCGAACATTCGGCGTCGTGTCGGAGTACGGAGTACCCCCCAGGTCGTATCGCAAAATAACAAAGTGGTCGGCACAATATTGCTCTTCAGATTTTTGTATGATTTGGCTTATAATTTTACGGCTTGACACCACCTATCTCGGAAAAAAGATCTTTTAGCCTACCGTGCTGTCATTATTCAATGTGATGATTAAACTTTTAGCAAAAACTGGATGTACTACCTTAACACGATGATAATTGAAAAATCACAAAAAAAATCGCGAATTTTTTGCTGCATTGTTTTTGTAGTCACTGAAACTACTAACCGGATTCGTTTTCGGTCGCAGTTTTAATATACCCTTTATATTTTAATTTTATCCGCCTTTATCCTTCTGGATAGACCTTTGTGTTCATAAGCGTTTCTAAAAGTAGAGAGCAATGGTTCATATGTATACCCGCAGTGTTCATTGACATCACGAATGTTATATATTATCGATTTTGATTTATAAAATGTACAGATTTCCTAGAAAAAGTAGATATTTTTAAATTAATCATACATATTCGATCTATTTCAGGAATTGTATACAATGACGGATTACGCACTTTTCCGTGAACATAATATACATTAATATGTTCTAATGGGATTTTTTTGTAAACGATATGTAAACAAGTAGTTTAAATATACTACGTAGTAAAATGTATCTGATAAGATATGGCAATAAACAATGATACACAAAAATATTAATGTGTCAATACACAGTTTAAATACACACCATCTTAAATTACCGTTCCGAGAAAGTATAATTTCTAAATAAAGTCTTGCTTCTTGCAAGGAATTGAGGATGTTCATTTGTAAATGAAATTCTTACCGCAACTTAGTTGTGGGATGTGGCTGGCCATTGACGCACTGAATACGAATTATACGTTTACGTTTGCATGAATTGGTAATCATTTCTCTGCTACCAATTGCGCGGCATGCGCAAATGCATACCGCTCAAAACCTATTCATTAACCAATTAATTTTTCCGCATCGATCAGTTGAGCACCAAGTTAGTTCCATTGTAATTTATTCTTCATGAGACATCGGATTTTCTATTTTTCAGCAGGGAATTCCCCATTTTTTTTTAATTGCAATGAATGGCAAGACGAGCATGCTGTTCGACCGATGGTAAGCGATACAGCCGCTCATGAATAGTAGCAAAACCAAACAACAGCTTGAATTACAAAGCAATGCCTGGTATTCCACTGCGCTCGTCATCCTGAGGCATAAGATGTAAAGTCTCGATATGTCCAGTAGTCACTCTGGCTACAATATCCTTAAATCCGAAACACAACCGTGCATTTAAACTGCTGTTTGGCGGGAGAAGTAGACATTGCGGTGGTACCCACCCAGGCGATCCTTCATGAGAGACCTACCACCAGTAACAGGATTTCAATGACGTTTTTGTAACTGTGTCCAGAATGGTACGACAGCGCTTATGTGCGCAGCGGAGACGGGTCGCGTGGCGGCGCTGCGGCTGCTGCTGTCTGCGGGCGCGGACGCGTGCGCTGCCGACGCGGACGGCTGGACGCCGCTGGCCTTCGCCGCCCGCGGTGGCCACCTGTCCGCCGCCAAGGAACTGCTGGACGCCGGCGCTAATGTAGACTCCAGAGACTGCGTAAGTCCACCATGACATTGTTTTATAATGATAATATTAGGCTCAGCACTTAAGGCATAGCAATTTTTTTTTGGAGATGGAAGTGGATGGGTCTTATGGAAACAATGTTATTTCTTTTTCTATTTTAAAATTTTCCTGATGTTCTTTTTTGTACCATGCAGTAAAAAAATTATGAGAAAACGATGTGTAAATAATACATTCTGCTTCTTGATCACAATCATTATTAACGCTGTATTTTCAATGTTGTATCAGTGTTTTCTTACAATAATAATGTTTTTGGCCTTTAACACAACGCTATAAAATACATTGCCACTAATTTATTCCCTCAAGTATATGCCAGAAATAATTTAAACAGACTAAACGTAGCCGCGACTTTGTATCGTGTCTGGTATTTTAACCAACTGACTGTGTGCAATATTTGTGAATTATTTGTTGGACAGATGCTTTCCGCTATTCAGCAACGAGACATATGTGCCTCATAACGTGGCAACCATTCAAAATTAATCATGTGTAAATATAAAGTAATTAAATAAATAACAGACTCACAATATTTACACAAATGCATACGTAACGTGTAGCAGTATATTCAACGTTTGGAAAATAATATTTTTTAATTTTTTTGTATTTATTTTTAAAGGTTAATTAAGTGATCTATATGCTTACGAATCCATTGACACGTATTTTTGCCTATTCTTTTGTGATACTTCCCCGAGCTTAATCAATCTGGTTTCTACTGCGTAACGCAAGTAAAATATTTAAACAAGCAGTATACTATTAGTAAATCTAACATTAAAAAAATATAATGACCAAAAATTAACCTGGACTGTGCACTCAAAATAAGCGTATTTATACTTGAGATGGACCAGTGCCAAGATGTCACTGACATCCACATTCTGAAATCTGACTAAAATATAATTGCATCTACTCATCCAGATACGCCGGTTGCGATATTGTCTCGTAAACAATTAGGCTCCATCTGTGCAATGGTCTGTGACACCACTAATTGCTTCAATCAACTAGTGTAAAACATGAAATATTGTGTTCTCCTCTATACAATGTGTGAGTTCTTGGAAGGTTTTAACATGATTAGAAAACGTGAGTACCAATCAAACTAATGCTTCTCGACAACGCGACGCTCGCGGTGCAGTTAAACAGGTTCTTACAGTAACTATCTTTTACCGGGAGTTATATAAATAGAACAGTCCTGTTTCAAACCTGTCTATTGACATTAATGTCTTGTGACATTAATGGTCACCGTGGGCGTCGAAGTGTAGGGAATGTGTGGCCGACTGAGTAAATATTGGAGAAGGGCTTTTGTCATCTGTGTTCAGTGTGGACGCAGCGAATACATTACGTTTGATGTATGAGAATTTATTTTAGCGTGTGGCTAAATTGGTAATGGGGTCATGATTTACGCAATTAGTGCGTTAATGTGTTTGCTAGCTCTGACGACTTTTCGTTCATTAGATCGATTTACTTGTCAACAGTAATCACAAAGATCGTATATCGGATCGTCAAAATAAATTAAGATGAAATCGCGCGACGGATCTTCCAATATTGTATGTATTGCAATTTACGTGTTATCTGAAGTGATAAATAGAACAGTCACGGTATAAATTCACAATTAAATAAACAAAACAGAAAATCAATGACTCCATAGAATTTTTTTTTGTCGGGTAATATTGATCACGCGTTATTTAAACCTTTATTGGAAATAATAATTTTCAAATTTAATAGTACAGTCAAAACATTATCCATATATCACAACACGCTAGGACAAACTATTTTTGTAGTCTTATTTTTATACTGATTTTCTTAAATATAAAAGAACAGGAATACCTGTACCATATCTATTATCTATATCTTTGGAATTCAGAAAAGCAATACAATAAATCGCTCATGATCGATGCTGAAACATTATTGAGCATGTTTCTCAAGTTGTCATTATTGGTTTGTGATGTTTAGAAAGTACATATTATGTGACGTATTAAATCTGAAGTATCTAAATCAAAACGGTATGAAAAATATGCTGGTTTTTAATGACAGAAAGTTGGTGGAAAAGCAAAAAGTGTATGAAATTCTTATATAGAAAGTAATAAGAACCCATGTCGAAAAATCATGATATAAATTGTTTTAAAAAAATGGTGCTATGGCCAAGTTATATAATTATTTGATTTTCGATAGGTTTTTTTTTTATTTCCAATTGTAATATTTTAAACATAGATTGCATTTTATAGAAAATATTAAAAATAAATCGGTAATTTTCTACCGGCAGAATATTAGTATTAAGTTTCTGGCGCGCATAATTAAGGCTGTATATAATTAATAATATCTTGAAGCACATTTTGAATTGCATATTTACGAGGTATTGTTGTTAACAGGGTGGCTGGACGCCTCTGATGTGGGCGTCCTACAAGGGACATGAAGACGTGGTCGCGTTGTTGTTGGAGAAAGGAGCCGATGTCCACGCCCATGGCAACTACAATATCAAGTATGTTATTATTCTTTCAATTATTTTTAAAATAAATTCAATACGTGTTATAATGTTGTCTAATTATATTGTTATCGATTATATTTTTCACATGTAAATATCGTTCAGGAAAAAGGATAACTCATAACAGAAAGTTTTCCCGAATTCGGAATCTAATAAGGCGCTAAGATTTTTATGCTGAACCTAATGAACTTTTTATATTAAACAAATATTCTGGGCTTAATTTGTTTAGGGGCCATTAAATTTTAGTGCGGCCAATTAGGCGCTCACATTTACGATGTAGTAAATTACATTTGTTAGTGTCGCAGCCCCGATAGTATCAACAGCGTGAATGGTTGATTGAGTTTGAATGAGCCTTACCCTCACGTGTTAGATAGCTATGATGCCGTTTCTCTTCTCATCACATTCGATCCTCGACACGCAATATCCGATAATTTAACTATGGTTTCCTTGGTGTTGTTAGCTGTGGCCGCAAGTAATTTTTCAAGTGTGTCCTGGTTGAACTCGTCTATTTCTATTTCTTACGACAGTTCTCTCGGTTCTCAATTTCTCTCTCTCTCTCTCTCTCTCTCTCTCTCTCTCTCTGTGTGTGTGTGTGTCTGTCTGTCTCTCTTCAGAATTGTGTTAATTGTATTCGCAGCGATATCATGGCCACCAATTAAAATATTAACATCGTAAAATATAATAGTATTTTTTTCGCACGTGTTACAAACTTTGCATCGTTTTCCTGTCACGTGTGGCATGGTCACGTGTTTACTTCATTATGGGGTCAAGTATGTTTCTTTAGCTTATGTTAATTTTATTATTTTATAGCCTTATTGTAGTATTGATGAGAGTATGGTAATTTTTATAGTAAAGTCCTTAAAAGTTGTTCGAAGGCGAACTGGTTCAAGTTACAGGTTTTTATTCGGCTGTTTAGATATTTAGCTGTGTTTCCGGATCATTGCGACATTCTCATATGACTCATCAATATCTGATCATTACGTATGTGGGCATATTTCATAGCTGTTGGGTTATTTTATGAGTAAGTCAAGCGACAAATGTTGTGGCACTGATTATGTGGTTAGGGTTCTTTCCTTGAGTTTAAATTATGTGATAAGTTACATAGGATCTCATCTATTTTATTTACGACTTATTTTGTTCAGATACCATTTATTTTGATTCGTCTAAAGTCTAAACTATTCGTAATTTATTTATTTTTTTCCGTTTTATTTTATTTTATTCTTTCTTGTATACAAAAAATACGAAATGACCAATAGTGGGATGTATATTGGCTGATACAGTTACAGATACAAAAAATAACAATATACAGAATCAAAATGAAATTGTATCATTCATTACGATCCAAAACTCTCTTCATACTCGTTGAAAGCCTGTTATATTTTTGTTGTATTGATTGTGCTGTTTTTTACGATTTACGTCCGTAAGATTCGTAAATATCGTTTCATCAGTAAATAGTGGCCCTAATTGGATTGCATAGACTATCGCCACGACATAAATAGGAGGGCCAAGGCTGGCACGTTGATTTTACGTAGATAGACTGAAATTAATCTGCTAAGTAGTATTGTTGTTTATACTTGAAGTGTAATGAAACTCCACTTTAGTACATACAAAAGTATTTAAACACCTGGTTTAAGAATATTGTTTTAATTTGATCATATTTTTTTTGTTGCATAGAAGTAGGTCACTTGATTGTCGATCACTGCCCCCCATGAACATCTTTAATGCTTGTATCATGGATGTGGTTCCGGCCCATCAAATCGGAAGGGGGTGGGAAGGATAAAGGATGAAAAGAAGGAAGGGGCATATGGCATCCAGCGCCAACCTAACAAAATGTTACAGCGAAGCTGTCGCTTCACATCTATCTTCTGTGAGACCTCGGTACCGCCCCGGATGAGATTGCCCATTCGTGCTGAGTCATAATTGAAAACAGCGTGTGTCAACCTCTGCCACCTTTAAAATTTAATAGATGTACATACCTACTACAAAGCAATGCTTGGCATTCTGAGACATAAGATGTTAACTCTCAATACTAGTTACTCTGGCTACAATTTCCTAGACTCTGGCTACAAGGCCAAACAATGCGGCGGTACCAACCCAGGCCTCTCACATATTATGATAAACCCCGCAGTAACTTGAGGGTTACTGTGAACCTGAGGATTCTGGGGCAGTGTATAGCAGACTGTTATCATGAGTGAGTGTGGCGTGTGCAGCTCGCTGGTGTGGGCGGCGGGGCGGCGGCACAGCGGCGTGGTGGCGCGGCTGCTGGCGGCGGGCGCGCGCGCCAACTCGTGCGACAAGTACGCCACGTCGGCGCTCACGTGGGCGGCGCGCGCCGGCGACGCCGTGGCGTGCGCGGCGCTGCTGCGCGCCGGCGCAGACCCCAACACCGCCGGCATGTACTGCTGGACGCCGCTGCTGCAGGCCACGCAAGGTCACACATCACACGTCATCTAAATTCCACAGCCTCGGTGGCGCAGTTGGTTGGATGCCGGCTGTGAAACGAGAGGCTGCGGGTTCGATCCCCGCACCGAAACAAATATTTGTTTCAACAAATATCTGTGGAGTCAAGGCTATGTATGTGACTGTTGGGTGTATTTATAATAGGAGTGCAGAAAATGCTTATCACGCTACTAACTATAATTATTTGTAAATACTCAATGATATCCTGTATCGCAAGATTAAGTTTCCACATTCAAGGTACGAAAATAATGATATACGTATGAAAGCGTCTACTTTGAAAATATTTTAAACTATTAAGTAAAACAACGAATCAATTACAATACCTACGTGAATATGAATTACGTTCAAGTCACGAAATAATACAGAACTTTCGATATCTTAGTCCATCTCGCACTTAGCTAATTATAATTTTCCTACTTGTGAAATCCTTAGGTATATTATAATATAAGGAAATGAATGTTGTTTACAATTATTATTTAATGATCGTTCAGGTAATCACTTCGAGATCGTCCAAATGTTGTTGGAACACAAGCCCAACGTGAACGCGTTGGACAAGGACGGGTACACGGCGCTGGCCATCGCGTGTAAAGAGGGCTACTACGACATCGCGCTGGCGCTCATCAACTCCGGCGCATACATCAACGTGCAGGTACGGACACTTGCATTTCACTAACATCCTGTTTGCTATTCTAGCTGCGAGACGATGACTCGTTTAAACAACGTGTACTTTCCCGAGTCCGGTTGCCATAGGAACGATAACAGTTGACATAGGGAATACTATTTCTTAGTGATAAGATTATTCATCACAGTTATTATAAAATAATATTATGTATCTAAGATCCTTAAATTTTTTATACAATGTAATATATCTTTTCATCTAGCCTAGACAAACATTACGTTGCTCTTTAATCATAGCAATAAATCTACTCAATACAAAAACAAGGCCTCTGATGTCTACTATATCAAAGAGCAGACATAAAGATTTGTAGGCGATAATGATCTCATGCATTAAAGATATTTGGCTCGCTCACTTTCTTCCAGTTTTTTTTTGCGATGCTATCTACGGGAAATTGATAATTCGGATGTCGGTAAGATTTATTACGTTTCAATCGAGCCGAAATGATGACGTAAATTGTAAGCTGGTAATCGGTTATTGACAGGCGCTTGGTACATTTCGAGATTAGAAAAATCGGTCGGAGTAATTAGTCGTACGTCTGTAGTATATTAGTATGAGTCTATACTAAACGCACGTCACGTATTTTTAATTTTGTGCCAACGAGCGGGAATGATTTTAGTTTTAGCACCATTGTAACTAAATTGTCATTTCGTAAATAAATATAATTTTACATAAACCCACGCCTTTTTACCAGAAGGGGTAGGCAGATGTGCTTTCAGAACACCCACCTTTAGTCTTGTGTGTTGCGTCCCATGATGTGGTAGGGGCGAGTCTATCGGCATATCGGACACAAATTCCTGACTCCGGGGCTAATATTGAATAGAAAAAACCAATATCACTCTGCTCGACCCGGGATTGTTGTAACCGTACCGTAATACAACTGTGCCACTGAAGCAGTCGTCGATGCATATTACGGTGGTACATCGGACTGTCCTATGATTTGAATACACATATTATATTTCTTTTCGCAGGACCATTCAAAAGACACACCATTAATACACGCGGTGAAAGGTGGGCATAAGAACATTGTGGAAGCCTTGCTTAAGAAGCACGTGGACGTAGACTTGCCCGGCAAGGAGAAGAAGACGCCCGTGTACACGGCCGTGGAGAAAGGTCATGTGGCCCTGCTCAAACTGCTGCTCGCGTCCAACCCTGACTTGGAACATTGCACTGTTGTAAGTATCAAGACTTTATTATCGTTTTAAAGTGGAGTGTAGTATATATCAGCGGGGTAAATGCTTTTTTAGGAGTTGAGTAATTCTTGTAAATGCCCGATCTCCCCCCCCCCCCCCCTCTCTTTAGCTACAGGACCAAATGTTGTCCTATAACCGCTAAAAATTGGATTATTACAATATATATTAATGCAAAGAACTGACAGAAGTTGGATACTAATAATTACTGAATACTATTCTTTTTGATTACTTTGCTCAGAGTTAAAAACAAATTAGTCTCCTAAAGAGATCTGCCAAGTTTTAGTATGTATCAGCCCATATAGGTCCCACTGCAGGGCACGGGCCTACTCTACAATCGACAGTAGGTACAATTGAGAGTGGTTAGGCCATATAGTCCACCACGCTGGCCTAGTGCGGGTTGGCGGACTTACATACCATAGAAATTCTTATAAACCGCTATGGTATGCAGGTTTCCTCACGATGTTTTCCTTCACCGTTTTAGTGCGTGGTGATTGACTATCAATACACACATGACTCCGAAAAGTCAGAGGTGTGCCCTAGGATTTGAACCCGCGACCACCGTGAACATGTTGGCAGTCGCGTCTGGTCCGTTTACCAACAGGCCACCACGCACTCAAGTTTTAGTGCTTTATGTTAATCCTAGCTGACTAGAGGAGGTGGCGGGATAGTCTATTTAACAAGACCTTAATCGACATATGTTGTAACATGTATGAAGTTTTAACATGAGCAACACATTTTCAGAACTTTGTCAATTAAGTTATGTAAAGCAGCAAATACAGCACAAACGGATATCTCAAATCCCTCGAGTATTAGCCAAGCGGCCACAGTAGTTGAGTGGCGGCTAAATCGGTCATTACCCTAATGTAAACGGGGATTTCGTTCCACATTATGACCCGACAATGTCCTATTATGCTTATGATAACGAGTTGGCTCGATTTGCTTTTAGTCCGAAGTGTATTAATACAAATGGAAGTGTTTTTATTTTCACTTTGTTTACTACAACAATTAAGTAATGAGGATAAGAAAATATATGTCCATATTATTATGATTTGCATGTGAAGTGTGCTAAAGTTGTTTATTATTTAAATGAGTACATTGTTTGGTATTTTAGTTAACACTATACAATATTTGTTTCATAATACATTTATGATTTACTCGATATTATTTTTAACTCGACGATGAATATTACGAATGCAATGATTGACACGGACATGAGATGTTTACATCACTGACACAACGGTTTGTTTCTCGAGTATTGGTGCCAGCCCTTCCTGTATCGAGAGTTATTGTTGTATGACACCATATCTTGTCTCAGCTGTGTTTTGATATTGATGTTATCAATGCAAATCTATTATGACAATCTGTATTGGTGCACTCAAATCGCTATCGTAAGGAGCTGTCAGTAGATAAAATCAAAGAAATATCATGCAGTTTTCGCTTTTAAAACATTCTGTTATCATTTTTATTGATTTCAACATGACCATACATCAAAATAATTGTATGATGTTGATAGGATAGAATTATCGTATAATTGATTGAGTTACCTAAAATTGGAAGCAAAATTTATACATTTGTTTACTGTTGCCTTTAAGACGTAACCTGGAACTCTATTATTTTTACGTATACATTTTATTTTGTTTAAAAACATAGTGGCATCAACAGAATTGCGAATGAATAATAGTATACGAATTCTTAAGTAGACCTTCAATTGCGACGCCAAATAAGAGCGGAACATTCATATAAAATGTTGCAAAAACTGTTTCCTCGTCAAAAAAGTTCATCTGGGCGAAGCTGGGCTGGGCTGCTAGTATGTTTACCCGACCTAAAAAAAGGAGAAGGTTCTCAATTCAACTGTATTTTTTTGTAATATAACTGTCGTTATGCATAATATGTACTGTTTAGTATATAAATGTTTGAATATAGAGCGGGGACACTCCGCTGCTGCGGGCGGTGCGGTCGCGCAACGCGGAGATGGTGCAGCTGCTGCTGGAGCGCAAGGCGCGCGTCAACGTCACCGACAACCGCGGCGACACCGCGCTGCACATCGCCATGCGGGCGCGCTCCAAGGTAAATACCACCTTATTGTCATTGCACTAAGTGTCAATATGTACTATAACGTCCCGACCGGTATTGTGGTTTGTCGATGGAATGTCAACTTTATGTTTGTTCAAATAAGGTATATTTTAACTGTCAATGTAATGACAGCCTTAATGACAGTATAAAGAGGGTATATTTAAAAAAAAATTACCATTGCTGGGCGTTCAACTAGCTATACCCTTGATATTGGGTATCAATAATAAAATTTATAAATTCACCCAACAGCCACATATACTATACTCCTGACCCAACATTAAGATCAATTAGGTCTTGTGTCGTGGGTATCAGAAACTTCAATAGACTTTTCGGTCTCACAAACAACCAGACCCAAGAGAGATACTTGTGGGCTTCTCAAACATTTTCTCGACGTGGGAATCAGACCCGCGGCCTCTCGTTTCATAGCTGGCGTTTAACCAACTGCGCCACGGACTCTGTCAATATGTGTAACTTCTATGCATTTAGAAAATACAGTATAAACAGTTATGGGAAATAGTGAAATAAATATATCATGTTGATAATACTGCAAGAAGTCTGTTGTGATTATGTCACATTATCAAGATTAATAGTGAATATATTTTTATTTGCAACAAAATGTATATTTGTTAAGTTTCAACTCTCGTAATTTATCTGGAAGGCTATATTAAAAATGTATCTGGTTTATGTCCAGCAAATAGTGGAAATACTTCTGAGAAATCCAAAGAACAGCCAGCTGCTGTACAAGCCGAACAAGAACAACGAGACGCCGTATAACATCGACATGAGCTACAACAAGACCATACTGGGCCAGATATTCGGCGCTCGGAAACTGAACACTAACGAGGACAATGAGAACATGCTGGGCTACGAGCTGTACAGCGCCGCGCTGGCTGACATGTTGTCGGAGCCCAGTCTGTCTGTACCCATCACTGTGGGGTTGTATGCCCGGTGGGGGTCCGGGAAGTCGTTTTTGCTCAATAAGTTGAAGGGTGAGTGATCTTTGAAACTTTTCATACGTACAATAAGCGACATTAAATATTAATAAATTATATTGATCAACCTTATAAACAACTTAATTCTATGTTTGTGTTATGAAATACAAGGCAGATCGACATGACATTGCATTATGTGTGATATAATATTTGAAGTGTTTATATGAAGTGTTTGGTGGTCTCTTAGGAATGGATTACTAATAATAATTAGAAATAACATTAACAAGTATTTAAACATTTTCCGTCATAGTATATCGGGTTGCCATATTAATATTAAATTCGTTATTAGCGCCTTTACTAAAAACAGAGTTGTTTTTTGCCAAATTATATGTGTGTATTTATTTATTAAATTCTTTATGGTACGCGGTAAAAAGGAATAACAGTTTAGAGACAATACAAAAAACAAAGTATAAATGGTGTGTTGCAGAGGAGATGAAGAACTTCGCTCGTCAGTGGAGCGAGAGCGGGTGGTGCTGGTCGTGGGCGGTGTGGTGGTGCGCGTGGCACGCGGCGCTGGGCGCGGGCGCGCTGGCGGCCGTGGCGGGCGCGGCGCCGGCGCTGGCCGTGGGGCTGTGCTTCGCGCTCTTCGCCGCGCTCTACCTGGCGCTCTACCTGCTCTGGTACACCGGCAACAAGTCAGTACCGCCTGCTGTTCACACACATACACACAATAGTGACTAAACATTTAGAAAAAAAAACTTGTTTTTTGTTTCAATTTGTTTAAGTATCATTGTGTATAGGTGGTAAATACATACCTAGTTTTAATAATAATTAAGACCCTTGCGTAGGTACCATTAAGTATTTAAAAATAAAAGGTTGTACATTATTACTTGAGGAAAACTACGTATTTACCATCCACAACGATAGGCTTATAGGAAATTTTAGTTTTATTGTATTTGAAGTTACTAAAGCTACCTGGCTTCGTTTTTGGTCGCAGTCTGGATAAACCTGGTATTATATTTCTCCATCTGCACTGTATTCCTTTTACTTTTTGACAGCCTCCGTGGCGCAGTTGGTTAGACGCCGCCTGTGAAACGAGAGGCTGCGGGTTCGATCCCCGCACCGAGAGAAATGTTTGTGTGGCCCACAAATATTTCTTCCGGGTCTGGGTGTTTGTGAGACCGAAAAGTCTCTCGTAGTTCCTGATACCCACGATACAAGACTCGATCTTAGTGTGGGGTCAGGACTATGTATGTGACTGTTGGGTGTTATTTATTTATTTATTTACTGATGCGACCAAGTGACTGATACGTCTGAAGGTCTATGCAGTGTGATCTCATGTAATACACACCGGCAAGAGAAATAAGATTTCTACTTCCATAACAATCTTTGGACAATTTTTCCACTATGGCGTATGGTGTATCCTGCTAAAAATATTACTTACTTCTATGAGGTCGATTGATCGTTCCATGTAATATAGCCAACAATTACATACATGATTACATAGATGCAGTTCATTCATTATATCAAAGCACGATAAAACATTATCTCTGTCCAAACACAATGATTGCTCCTCTGAAAAATCACAGATTAAATTATTATTATGACACGATATGAAACGAGATAATTGATACATTTTAACTACTAATCTGATTGGATTAATTAATATCAACAGATCTCAAAGTATAAACAATCATGTAATTCATAATAATTATTTGCATTCATCATAAACGATAAAATTGTATTAAAACAAAATTACAAAAATAATCTATAACTTTATTAAATATCTTTATTGCATTGTTTTCTTTAATAATATGTTAAATGTAAGGATTTTTTTTGTAGATACGAATGGTGGTGGGCGGGCGGAGTGCTGTCGGCTCTGGGTCGCAGGTTCAGTTCTTTGCTGCTGGTACTGCAAGTCGTATTCTGCCACCCGCCGGGACCGAACGATCCGCGAGCTTTGCCTGCCACTCCTATACGGTAAACTATATCTTATTCATATCAATATGGATTCCATTTTATAAGAACAATTAAATGTGCATCGTATGAGTAAATGATGCAAAGATGGAGTTCAAAAAAGAACATATTAGTGTCTTCCTAGTATTGAGTACGTGCTGAGTACCTATGAATATTTACCATGATAAAAATTACCTCTTTCCTTTAGTTTGCCTTATGTTAGAATTTAATCTTACAGGTGTAATATTATTATATTACAGAATGTGTATTAAATTTTTCTTCAAATTCTTCGAGTTCGATTCCTAGCTAGGCTATTTATCAAAAGTCTCAGTATGAAGTTTTAGTTTTCATCAGAATTCTCCTGACCCCTTTTAGTATACTTCTCTATACCTCAAAGTTTCAGATTAGGCCATTCAAACCAACTTTAAAAAAAATCTGTATACATATACTATAAGGTTATGATGTGTGTGTTGGCAGGTTCCACTTCACGGAGGGCATGAAGAGTAGCGGCGGGCAGGAGGGCGAGGCGATGGTGGTGCAGATGATCGCCAGCCTGGCCGAGGCGCTGGAGTGCCAGTACGGCCGCGTGTGCACGCGACTCGCGCGCGCCTTCCGACCCAAACCAGTCTCATCCACTTCGGGCTGGAAGTAAGATATTCATCCCATTTCTCTTCTTAATAAGATATCTCTTCTTAATGAGATTATAAGTAAAAAACGGCAAGAGAAATAAGAGCACACATAAGCGTATTTGAATGTTACTTTCTGGAATGAATAAATACCCCCAACAGTCACATACATACATTGTCGTGGCTCCACGAGAACATCGTAGTCTTGTGGATTCTTGTGTTGTGGGTATCAGAAAATACTAGAAACTTTTCGATCTCAAGGACAACCAGTCCCGAAACATGTACCTATGGATCACATAAATATTTGTCTCGCTGCGGGGATCGAAGCAGCGCCTTCGTTTCACAACCGGCGTCTAATCAACTACGCTACGGAGTCATCATCATCACCCCGTTGCAGTCCACTGCTGGACATAAGCCTAATTATTTACTTGCCTGTGTGATATAAATTAACATGTTTTATTCTTGTCAGATGGCGGCGCATCTGTTGCATTCCACATATAGTAACGTTCGAGGTGTGCTTCACGTGCATTCTCGTTGGGTTCTGTGTGCTTGTTATGTACCTGACTGACACAGAAAAGGACCAACAGTAAGTACTTGTCTATTATCTTTTTTTAATTTTTGTGTCGAGTTTTATGTATCAAACATATTATTACCAATGAATTTTTATTCCACGGCTTACGAGATGAGCGTGCCATTCGCCGACGATAAGCGATAAGACGAAGGGATCGTTCATGTATAGTAGCATACCCAAACGATACCATGAATCACAAGACCAATGCATTTTACTGTGCTCGCCATCCTGAGACATAATATTGTAAGGTTCGGTGTTTAGGATATAAAGGAAAGATCTGTTCTCCTTAAGTAAATATTTATTACTGACTAATTAGAGCTAGAAACAATATGATTGAATATGACATACCCACACACACGTATACGGATAGATGGGTACACCACTACAATATGTTAAGTCTCAATATTTCCAGTAGTTACTCTGCCTACAATGTCCTTTAAACCGGACCACAACAGTGCATTTACGGTTGTAAAGCACTATTAGCAATGGTTTCTGCTTAGTGTGTTGTTGAATATTGGGCAACTGGCCCGATACAAGAAGTATAAGTAAGGAGTGTGATATGGTGCAGACGGCGCGAGATCCAGCAGGCGTTGATGCTGGTGGCGGCGTGCGTGGCGGGCGCGGCGCTGCTGGGCAACGTGCGCACGTGCGCGCGCACCGCCGCCGCGCTCGCGCTGGCGCCGCGCTCCCGCCTCGCGCGCGCACGCCGCGCCCCCGCGCCCGCGCTCGCGCTGCGCCCCGAGGTGCAGGCTCTCACGCACACGGTCAGTACGCGCACGCTTCACCACTACTGCCATGGGGGTGAAACTCTGTTATAATTTATTCCTATGGTACTAGTTAGAGCCATCTTACGTTACGCAGACACAAACCAGATGATTTTTTTAAAGTATTAATAGATGGCGCTTTGAGTGCCAAAAAAATAATAAAACTAATAACTAAAAATAATAATAACTACTGTTGGTTTAAAATAATTAATTGACTTATTATTAATATAACAATATTATTATTTTTAATTTATTAATATAAAAATAGTATTACAGTGGACCCTTGGTAATCCGGCCCCTGTCTAATCCGGCTCCCCCTATAATCCGACATGGTCTATTATTTATTATTGATTTTTTTTTTGATAATATTCGCTAATGCATGGTTTAACAAGTTACAACATATACGCACCATCACTATTGTGCTCGACGCGTAGTGTTGTTTTGAATCTGATTGCTTAGTTTGAACTCGACTTCATGCGAGAGGATAGCGGTGCTAAATTTACTAAATTCGACATACATAATGAAGTATGATTTGTACTTCAGAGTACATATATATAATACATACAAAGAATCTTATCAGCGGATCTGTAATTTGTCGGATTACAAGGTACTCTTTTGTAAACAAATCGGAGCATGGGGTCTTAGGCAGTACTCTATAATCCGACAAATTCGATAGTTCGACACTGCCCTGCAAAACGTTTGTCGGACTACCGGGGGTCCACTGTAGTTACTTCACATTTTTAAATTCATACCGCGTCTTTACAATTTGTGTCATAAATTGACAGTTACACAATTTTTCGAAAACTTTCGTGTGAGTGCTACTCCAATTCAATTATTATAATTTTACGATTTTGGCTTTTAACTAGACTTGTTTGATATCTTCTGCGTTTGACCTCGGCTTCCTATTGCTGGATTTTGATAATTGCTTCTCGATTTAGCTTTATTTGACTTGGATATTTCTAGAATAACAATGTCACCTAGGAGGTGATTCTGGAAATGCTACTTTGGATGCATCATTTACATTTTTTCCAATTTGGGATTGGGATAGAATACGATGAACTGACGTTGCGGCGCGGTGGCGCCAAATTGCCATGATCCCTTCATTCTTTAGAAATTATAAAGGTACAATTGCACCATCTGGCGGATTTTATTTAAAATAAAATATTTCCAGCGACATCTCGTACACAGCAGAGTAAATTTTTGTTCCTCAAATATATTGATGAGCAACTCGCTCATCTATGTCCTATATAGTATATTATCTATGACTACTGCACTTGTTCACTATGTATACTTACTTACCAAGCCATAAAATGAACAAATTCTTCACCACGGATTTCCACAACAAGCTATTGAAAGCATGTCTGCATCCAGCAACTATGTATTTACGATATTTATAGATATAGATACGAGCATTATTCGGAATACGCCTGCTCGTCTTTTGGATGAAAGTTCGACCCTGCTGAATAAAAAATAATATTATTAAATCTATGAATTCATAAACGCGAATGTAACCTATGTAAGCATATGACATCTTAAAATAATGTTTATTTAAAATTTATTGTTTTTATACATTAAATTAAATGGTAATTTAATGTTTTACTTATCTTCAATTTAAACTATAGAATATAGGATATTGTACTTTCTGGTTTGCAGGTTTCGTGTTTAGATGCATTCACGGGGCAGCAGACCCGACTAGTGGTGGTAGTGGACGCCCTGGACAGCTGCGAACAAGAGAAAGTCCTGGCGCTACTGAACGCCGTGCACGCGCTCTGCTCCGACCCCAAGAGCCCCTTCATACTGCTGCTGGCCATCGACCCGCACATCATCAGCAAGGTACTACATATATTCATTTACATACACATATCTCCGTTAACGTAGTGTTACCAAACAAAGCAATAGTAATCTCCCATTATATTGTATTTTTTTTCTACATCATTGTATGTGACTTATGTAGCGACGCATTCATCAGACAGGGTGTGCAACTATAAGAACACGTATTAAGAGTAAAATTTAACTGTGATATTTCATAAAACCATACATATATTGTTAAAAAAAGCCAATAATTTCCTTTAACTTTAAGCAACGAAGTTTATTTAACTTAGATTTTATATTTGAAAATGTAATATAATACTATAAGTGGACTCCCTGTTAACAGCTACATTCCTTATGAGGTTCCATTAATTAATTTACTTTATAATAATGCAACTTAAATCTATATTGACTGATTAAATCCATAATAAAACTGAATGCAGATAATAAATGAGACTCCGTTGTATTTCCGTATGCAATAAACTCTAACATGGCTAATTGCTTTGCAAGTTAAGTTAAACTCTGATGACTAGATTATAAATGTTTCACGCAGGTTGCTTGGATGGAGGTTAGTCCTACATTAGAGCGTATTGTTTGGTGTTCTCCAGTTTAATGTGTTTGGATTCGTTGTTGTCATTCATTGTTATATTATTTACTCGACTATGTAAATTGCATGACTTTATACCTTATCTAGCCCTCAATATTTCCTGTGGTTCGATGTACCTTTATACAATATGTGTGGTTAAACAAGGGACTTGTTGTAGTAGGTTATATGTATTATGTTTTACTTACAATAATTAAATTATCTGAGTACTTTATCCACGCGTTATTTATGAAGCGATAAAATAACTGCTAGTGCTTGTGAGCGACTTCATGAGTGTGCAAGCCCTGCCGCTTTACGTGTCGTATGCGCCGGCTACTGACTGCGCAATTCGCAGAAGTGTGTCCTCGTATAAACATCACACAAATACACATTTGGAAAAAAATTGTGATGTTTCTCGATTACTTACGAGTTATTCGTTCGTATGTTTTTATTAGTTACATCTAATTGCGAACTATAACGTATTTAAATTAGTCCCTCGTTCAAACCTATCCCTTGTATAGCTGTGCTGCATGTGTTACCCTCGCAAGAATGTGTTATGTCTACGAGTATACAATATGAGATAATTTGGTAAACTTCTGTAAAGTAATTCCTATGTAAAAACTATTTAGTGTAGGATTTGTGTATTGTACTTGGATAGCGAGTAACTATGGACACTTGAGTATGCAACACGTACTTGTCGCTCTATATGTTACCACGTGGATGTATATAGCTTGCGTGGTGTCGGTGACTGGTATTTAATAGAGTGTGGTTCTGTCAGGCGGTGGAGATGAACAGCCGGCGTTCGTTCTCGGAGAGCAACATCGGTGGCTGGGACTACCTGCGCAACATGGTGCAGCTGCCCTTCTACCTGCAGAACTCCGCGCTGCGCAGGGTCAAGGTGGCGCAGCAAACCGCCGCCAAGAGGATGCAACTCCTCGCCGCTGACGAATTCTCCGCTTCATTGCAACGATCGGTTAGAAACGAAGCTCATTTAAATTTTTGTTTGATACATTGCCCGATATTGGAAGTTAACATCATAGGTACAAAAACGTTGATTTAAGCAATTATCTGAAAGATACGTAAATATACGATATTTACGTATCCCAGGCGCTAAAGGCCAACTTTTATGTGACTGAGCGGAACAGTCGCGGAAATTGTAAATTATTGATTTGATTTAAGAAGCCGAAGCTTCTTCAAGCTTAAACCGAGAGTAAGTAAAGGATTTAAGTGTTATGTAATATGTATGCAGGTGTCAGCGCGGCGGTTATCATCGACGTCGGAGCTGATGTCGAGCCAGGAGCGCATCAAGGGCGGCGTGGGGGGCGTGGGGGGCGTGGCGGGGGTGTCGGGCGTGGCGGGCGTGTCTGCGGCGCGCGCGCGGCGGCTGCGGCCGTCGGAGTCGGTGGCGTCGTCCGTGGCGTCCAACCTGCACCGCGCCGCCGCGCCGCCGCCCGGCGCCGCCGACCTGGGCCGCGTGCTGCTCACCGACGACTACTTCAGCGACGTCAACCCGCGCAGCATGCGCCGCCTCATGAACGTGCTCTACATCACCGGTACTTAAACCTCTGTACTATACTTCTCCACTCACTCACATCTAAACATCTACTGGTGGTAGGTCTCTCATATGTGAGAGGCTGCCTGGGTAAATACCACCGCGATGTCTATTTCTCCAGCTAAACAGCAGTGTAAATGCACTGTTTTGTTTTGGTTTGAAGGATATTCTAGCCAGTGTAACTACTGGACATATTGGGGCTTAAAATCTTATGTCTCAGGATGGCAAACGCAATGGAATGCCAAACATTGCTTCGTAATTCATAGAATTATTTGGCTTTACTACTGTCCATGAGCGATCGTATCGCTTACTATCAGTTGAATGGCACGCTCCTCTTGCCATTCCTTTTTAATTTAAAAATACTGTAATCCACTTGATAGTACATGCAGTCCGGTTCAGACAGTTTCAATAGTATCTTCCGACGTGTCGTGCCGACGTATCCTAAGTAGATACTAGATACCAGCAATATTGCTTACTTGATTATATATATGCAAATATTTAGATAGCCTTCCGTGGCGCAGTTCATTAGACCCAGTTGTGAAAATGAAACCACGAGTTCGATCCCCGCACTACAACAACTATATTTTGTGTGATCCACAAATTTTGTTTCGGCTCTCGATGTTAGACCGAAATGTCACTCCACGACACAAGACTCAATCTTAGTGGGGTGTCTGGACTTTGTATGTGACTGTTGGGTTTATTTATATATTCGAGGTAAACAGTAACGCGACACACATATGTGTGTCCCTATGACGAGTTCTTAACCGTTATTCGATATCCAGTAGAATATGAATATCCCAATAATATGCTCATTATTCATTAATTCTTGTCCTCCAAAACTGTATTTAATGATGTTTATTAGACTACAGTCCAGATAAAATACCGTCTAGTGACACACAATTACCTCACGCCATTAAAAATAATTATATGAATATTATTAATAGAAATGTGCGCACTACTAGGTCGATTGTTGAAGGCGTTCCAAATCGAGTTCAACTGGTACCAGCTGGCCTCGTGGGTGAACCTGACGGAGCAGTGGCCCTTCCGCACCTCGTGGATCATCTACCACCACGAGACATATGAGGAACACATCGACGACACCACCTCGCTCAAACACATCTATGAAAAGTACGTCCCTTGTCGCACTGCTCTTATACATCGTTTAGAAATATGGGACGACCAAAATAGACTTTGCGTCAGGGCCAGTCGTCACTAACGAATTCTATTTATAATATGTGTTTCATAAATAAACCGTCATTATTGGAACTACAATGTTTTTGTAACGTAGGTCCGGCAAACTGACAGCTACTCGTGTTACAAATTAATAATTCTTAAAAAATTAAATTGGAGGTGGGGCACTAACGGAAAAAACTGGTTTACATTGAATTCTGTAAAATCATGTGATCAAAGTGTTTTCAGCTTTCTCGTATTATAATTTAGGCTGTCTGCAGCATGGTACTTCCCGCTTCATATTTTACTCTTTTAAAGCCATCCTGATCTACACTTAAAGCCTTATTTATAAACAGAAAGAGGCTATTTAAATATCCAGTCAACTAAAATTCAATAGTCATCTGGATGGAAAATATGGAAAAACATTCGGAATTTATTCAGCATATTATATTCCGTTCAACGCAACATTTGTAACTGTCTATTGGTAGTCGCACGTCAAGCTGCCAAGCAAACGTGAGATTACTGGAGCGATAGCATTTTTCATCTTTTTTCCAAAGATTTTGGAAAGGCTCCGATATTTGTGAAAATAAGAACTTTATTTTGTGCTTCTATCTGTTGAATATGACGTATTATACTGTAGCCGTTCTATTTTTATGTTAGATAAAATATTCTCAGAAAATTATCGGCTTGCTAATATTAAAACCTAACACTAACTGACACGGTTCTATTCTATTATTTTTCTATTATTATATTGCTATTGAATAGTTGGAACTATCGAACTACTTTTGAACTCAGTTTGAACGAAAAATACAAAAAACTCGAGAGCTAAAATAGGTTTCGAAACTGTCAATGAAGAAGTTCACTTATCTCATACCAATCAACACAATGACGCCAGCTTTACACTGCATTATGTTCGTGTACAGAGTGAAGCCGCTGATGGGCGCGCTGCGCGAGGCCAACACGCTGATGGAGCTGGACCGCGACGAGCGCAAGCTGGACGTGTTCCTCAGCTTCCACCGCACCACGCTCACCGCCGCGGACCTCAAGATCTTCCTGCCCTTCACCATCAACCTCGACCCCTACATCAAGAAGGTTATCAAAGGTAGTCACGTAGAAAAATAACATTCCAAGGAAAATGCCCATTTTACTGACACTTAGTATCGGTGCGAAGATGAAACGCTTAAAGACAAACCATAAAAAATGCTATACTTAATTTTAAGCAATATCTGTATCAACGATATTTTTCACCGATACTTTGAATGGGCATTTTCCTTTATTACAAAAAATCACTTTTATGTTATTTCATTAATCACAGATTTCGTTCGTTTATGCTGATTTGCTTTTGAATAATCTATTGCTTAAATGTATATTTAAGACCAATAAATATGATGTATTTGTTAATCAGAGGAGCAATTACAATCGGGCATGGAGGAAGACATGGGCGCCGCGGGAGCCGCGTCGGGCCTGATGTGGGGCGCGCCGCAGAACATACGCCAGCCACACTCCAAACTTTTTCATAGAAAACATGTGAGTTACTGAAAGTGTATAGCATTTCAAATTCGTCATACATAATTTATATTGTACTATAGTTGTATTAAATATTATGTTCACATAGATACATTTTTATCTAGTTTTGCTTCTGATAAAATCTTCATGCTGTACTCATAAATTCAAATTGTGACTCACTTCGAGACTATTTACCACGAGCGAGCACAAAAGTGGGTTAGAATGGCTACACAATGGCGTCCTACCAGCCATAAAGAACCGCCAAGTCTAGAAAGAATAGGGGAAGTTTTTTGCCAAAGAATGAGAGACTAGTGGTTGATAGCAATAATCATTCAATAATGATTTCTGTATTGGTTGTCAGCGCGCATCTCCGCCGAGCCAGCAGGTGTCGGTGTCGGGCGTGGCGTCGACGGTGAACCCCGTGTGGGTGGGGTGGGCGGAGGCGCCGGGCTTCGCTCCGCACGGCGCGCCGCTGCAGCACCCCGCGCCGCCGCTGCAGGCCGCGCCCGCGCAGAACCCGCTGCAGCTGCTCAAAACTGTGTTCCCTGGATTGGTAAGCCCCCTAATTGTAGAAGTATACAGGTGGTAGATCTCTCATATGTGAGAGGCCGCCTGGGTGGGTACTACCGCAATGTCTACTTCTCCCGCCAAACAGCAGTGTAAGTGCACTGTTGCATATCGGTTTGAAGGACATTGTAGCCAGAGTAACTACTGGACTTATTGAGACTTTACATATTATGTCTCAGGATGGCGAGCGCAGTGGAATGCCAAGCATTGCTTTGTAATTCAAGGTGTTGTTTGGTTTTGCTACGATGACCGCGTCTCGCCATTCATTCAAATAAAATAAAAAGAATACAAATGCGCGACGATTTCTGCTTCGAATATTTCTTCAATTAACGGATGGTGACGCTAAGTGAATAACGAATGTAACTAAATGTCTAACACAATATTAGTTTCAATCTTCATATACAGCACTCATATTTGAAGCGAAAGGTTATGCATGAAAATTGTTTATGCAAACGGTAATAACTGAAGAAAACTGTGTTCACCAATTCGCATGGCGATGTATTTGTATCGTTATATATGATGTTAAAGTCAGTATAACAATATAGAGTGTGTGGTGTGCAGGGCGAGGTTAGCGGCGTGCGGCTGTCGTCGCTGAGCGTGGAGCGCGTGTGCGCGCTGGTGCGCGGCGCGCTGGGCGCGGGCGGCGGCGCGGCGGCGCAGGCGCTGCAGCACCACCGCGTCTGCGGACTCGTGCTCGCCGTCTGCCGCCTGCACGACCTCGAGCCGGTACGCACGCACGCACGGCACACTTTAACATTCACCCAAACAATCTATATCAAACATGTCAACATGTGAAATTTTGTCCCGTTGAATAATAGACTCTGACTAAATCACAAAAATAAAAACAAGATAAAGATAAACAGGGGGTTAATCCCATTATCTTATCCAAACAAATATTAAGCATCACCTGCAGTACTGCTAGCCCACAAGATAATGTCTTATCACCATATTGCATGGGATCCCAAGACTCGAGTCTTTCTAATCACACAATCTTTTAAATTCAATTCCTATTTTAATAATACAATTTGTTTGTTAAATACAAATTCTTCTTCTTTGCCGGTATCACTCTTCACAGAGTAGTCGTGGTAATCACTTCAAGTGTTAGTATGTTTAATAGATAAACGAAAAACTAGAAATCACTGAACTGATAAGATTCTTATTCCATAACAGTACTTCAAATATAAATTACCAATCTTCTAGTGCTTCTTAAGGTTGTCACCATGTCCATAAGCAAGTACTTATTGCGTTGAGATAGCTCAAGTGGTAGGGAATACGATATTATTTAAATAAACATTACAAACAACTTTCATTCCTCCTTGCATATATAAACACAGTGATAGCCATTTATTATATAATATAATGCTTTTCATACTTTTAATTTCAGATATTACAATTGCCATTCGGCGACTGGGAACTGTTCAAATTGCTCATTATAAATTTACGAGAACTAGAAGCTAATATGCCGGCCAATACTCCAGCCGTGACAGGTAATTATTGAATATTTTGTTATGTAACTTTGATCACAATTGGATACATATTAATGCATATTTTTCTGCCCCAGTGGTTGCTGAAAAACCATTAGAAGTAGAAACGGATTCTGCTAAACCGAGACCTCCAGTGGAACACCAGCGCAGCCGGCCTTCAAACGTGGAAAAGCAGGTAAACATTCACGAAGAATATTATCATGAATAAGTACAGTCAGATAAAATAATAGTATATTTCCCAAATATATATTATATTTATATCTTATATATTTGCAGCCTTACACGGAATATCAGGTGATTATTTCTACAGCGTGTTTTGAATAGATTTTCTCTTATTTTCCCGCACCATATCTATTGAGATACGTTTAGAGAAACAGTGTTTATTTCTCATTTGTTAAACATACAATTGACTGATATGACAGCACACTCTTTTCACTTCCCAACCCTTCTATTAGTGAACTTTGCATAAAAATGTTATTTTTTTTTCCATAAAGTATTCGAATGAGTCACTTATATATACGCCCAATAGTCACATAATTACATAGTCCTACACACAAACGTCATAATTGGTTTAATATTTTATGTGAAAGCAATAATCCAAACACATGCATGATCCATTAATAACAATGGAAGGAATACATACCAACAATATATTTTTGACTAAATGATACAGTCATTGCCCTTCGTCCCCAGTATGTAGTATGTAGTATGTAGTGTGTAGACATAGTGTATAGTAGTAAGTGTGTGGTGCGCGGCGCAGGTGACGCTGGAGGAGCAGATGATCTGCGGCGCGCTGCAGACGCTCAACGAGGAGGCGCTGGAGGACGTGCTGCAGGCCGAGCCGCCCTCGCACGCAGGTGAGCCCTCCCCCCTCCCGCTACTGCTCTCCGTCTCCGACGACGAGCCGGCGCCGCCCGCACCGGACCACGTCGTCGTCACCGTGCACGACGACGTCTTCCTCTAAACTACACTTCATCTACACATATTGCCTTTAAAATTAAACTGACCGAATAAAAAAAATATTAGATGGAATAGATCTTATGTTACAAATCTTTAAAAAACGTTTCCCAAAAAATAAGATTTTTTAGTTAGGTATATTTAATTCTAAAGGTGCGACATATTTACCTTTAGAATTAAAGTGACCTAATACAAATAAATAGATTTTGGCTTTTAATCATATATTGGCCTTAAATGGCTTCTCCATCGACCCTTAAAAAAGGACCTATTGACGCGTGAAAGACAGAAAGATCGATCTTTCGTTCTTCACGATGTATCTTCCGTAAGTACAAATGTTCTTATGTTACAAATCTTTAATTAACGTTTCCCAAAAAAATAGATTTTTTAGTTAGGTCTCTTTAATTCTAAAGGTGCGATGTGGTAATGTTAGGGTCCGCACAATCTGGTGTCAGTCCCTCGCGTCTATCCGGTCCAGTAGTACTGTCGGTGGTCCTTCAAAGCGACGCAGTCTTGCCACTAAACTTTCTAACGTAGAATTCATTGTTTGAATATTCAATAATTCTTCCTTTTTGATGTGATTTTAACGAAACTAGTAGACTTTTCTTGTTGTTTAAGTATCTTTTTGGATATTGTATTTTAGAATAGTTCTATACAAACTATGGTAAGAACGAATTTAGTAAAGATTTGATCGAGGTGTTAATTGTTGTCAAATGTTACATAGAATTTATGTGCATGGCATAGTTTACTTAATATAGTGGCGATAGTATGATACTTAAGTTTGTAGTACTTATAACATATCAATATATGATAGAATGTGAAATCTCGTTTGAATTAGATATTGTTTATTCATTTTATATAACTGGATGTTGCAGTATTGTCATATCATATATTTACATTATTGTAAATGCAAATTGTTCCTCTTTTGTGATCATTCAACCATATTTATTAAATGTGAAGCAATTTCCACATAATTTAAAAAATTAGCGCATAAATTATATAGAAGAATTCTTAAACGATATTGTCTAGAAATTGACAACTTTCCAGTGTAGTAACCTTAGGCTGTTATAAAAAAATATTAGTAATAAGTAGCATGTTAGTACAGAATGAATTAACACACTGAAGGTGTCTTATTATCATTCCAATATGCATTCCCAGTGTCTATGTAGGATAGTAATGTTCAGTAGAGAAACATTGTGCCATCGAAACTGTAGAACTTTGTTCGTGATATAAGATAATAAAAGACTTATTGTATGTGTACGTATAATATTTAACACTCTTGTATATTATAAACGAGAGTAATTAATGTTAAAAGCCATTAATTATAATATTTTGAAGATAACTTAAGAAATGTATCTTAAACTGTTTTGAGTAGTAAAAATAATTCAGAAATAATATAGCAAATATTTACACCTACTCACATATCTGGTAATTAGATTAAATCAAATGGCTCAAGTGTGTAATGTTATCAATTAAATTATTTTACTATATACAATTCAATAATTACCTAAATAAGTATATGAATTTTGATGTTACGTTTAATGTATCGCATTCCCTGTACCCGAGAGTGATCGCAGCTCGACGGCGGCAACGTCTCTAGCCGACTGAATATTTTACCAAAAACAATATAAATATCTTATTATATTCCTAACAATTGTTCAACGTGTACACGTGTCTACTGCTACATTCATAGTAATAAATATGTGAGATTCAGATACAAGTGTTTGATTTCAATCCGTATAGAGCCGCCGGTTGCGGCGTCACCCGAGTTCATTTCCTTCCCACCCGCCCCCTTCCCTTCCCCGACCGCGCGGCTCATCAATACTGCGGGAGGGTACACCGCCGCCTCTGTTGCAGACGAGGACGCCACCCTGCGCCTGCACGACGACGAGCCCGCCGCCACCCCCGCCGCCAGCCCCCGCGCCCTCCGCCGCGACCCCTCCATCCTCAAGCGCGCCGGCAGCTTCCGCACGCGCCGCGCCCTGCCCGACCCGCCCGCCGTCACCTTCAGCGTCGAGCGCGAGGACGACTCCGACGACGGACACATCACCTTCAGCGCGCGCGCCCGCCCCGCCGCGCACCACCGCCCGCGCCCCGCCTCGCTCCTCGTCGCCGCCGACGACGCGCCGCCGCCGCTCGCCGCGCGCTCGCGCTCCGTCGAGGACTCCGCCGCGCCCTTCGAGCCCGCCCTCGACGCCAAGCCGCGCGGCCTGCGCCGCACCGCCGAGCTGCTGCGCCACGTCAGCTCCGCCGAGCGCCTCACGCGCCTGCGCGACCTCGTCACCCGTGCCGGCTCGCGCGCCGGCTCCCGCGAGCGCACGCCGCCGCGCTCCGAGGCGCAGAGCGACGACGAGTCCGCGCCGCTCGTGTCGCCGCCGCAGCCCGCGCGCGCGCCGCCGCGCAGCCCGCCCGCCGACGTGTCGCCCGGCTCCGCCGTCACCGACCTCGAGTCGCCGCGCACCGCCGACACCGAGTTCGACCTGCTGCCCGAGGGCAAGGGCGACTCGCGGCCCGCCTCGCGCACGCGCATGCGGCGCACCGACAGCGCCGCGTCCGTGGGCGACATGGTGGAGCCCTACAACATGCGGCTGCTGGCGCACGGCACGGCGGAGGGCTCGCGCGCGCTGTGGCGCCAGGACGCGCTCGACCCCGCGCCGCCCTGGCCCTGGGACCATCCCGACTCCGCCGTGTGAGCGTGGCGACACCTCACGCGGCTTCGCTTTTGTGACCGAGACCGTCAGTCCCGTCGCGCCCGCGGCCGTCGGTGGATTCCACGGAACCGATCTCACCGTCTGCGAAATACGCGACTGACGACGATCTGGCTTTATGAATTACACTTAGTTTCCGTTGATTTCAGCCTAATATCGAGTACTTAAAGTTGCATAAATAAGACATGAATTTACGTTGCATTTAATGTAATCTTATCCAAAATTGTGATATTATGTAGTTTACATAAATGTGTTCCAAAGCGATTGAATAATTTTATTTATTGTTATCTTGACATTTATAATGACAATCTAGCATGGACTCTGTAAAAAAAATATTTTAAAGAACATTAAATAACACGTTATAACGGTAAAGGATAACATCGTGATTCGCCAACCCGCACTAGACCAGCGTGGAGGACTATAATATAGCCTAACCATTCTCAACCGTACTCTCGATTATAAAGAAGACCCGTGCCCTGCAATGAGACATACATATATGGGCTGATACAGAATTAAACAATTACAAATAAGTGTAATAATCTTTACTAATATTATACATACCAAAGTGAATTTGTTTTTTCACATCCGCTACTCAATATATCATCATAAGTTATGCATATATTATGTTATGTCCGTGAATCATTGAACAATATCTTAAAGGAGGTCGTCCAGAACAAAAATACTATTGTCAGACCTGAAATTCGGTCAAGCATAATGCAACAACTGAAACAGTCTGCTATGGTCACTTCGACAAAATCTGAATAAAATATATTCCCAAGTTATCGAAGGGACGCTATGCGATAGCGTCCCTTCGCCGCAAGCAAATTCTACAAAATCAAACATAGCTATAACACTAATAAGTGATAGGTACAATATTTTATTTTTAAGATTGTCACTTGTATTCTATAGCATTGTCAAATATTAATTTGTTATCACTTCATAAACTACCCTCAATATTCTGTGCTTACACTATGTTAGAACTTCGAACACAACGCAATGTATCCTACATTGCGTTTATTCATATAAATGGCTAACCAATGATAAAATGCATCATCAATATAATATGGATAATAAATATGAGGAATGATTTATTGAAACTTATTCACACTTAAATATTGTCTTGTAATTGAAACATTTGACAAGTTATAGTTTCAATGTATGGTATGGAATGTATTTGTTAAAAACTAGCGGCCCGGTACAGTGGTACACGGGTGCGGATATTAGACTAGTCCACCATCAGGAACTTTTATTAACACTGGCACGATTAAGTGACTTGAATCTACCTGATGATAAGTAAATGCCATCCTACTACCCACATGAGGTTCATGGTTAATTATACTTCCACAAAACTAACACATACACGGATGAACACAAAATAAAATTTAAAAATATAGTGCAAAAAATACAACAAAACTATAAGATAAACTCATCGTGTGCCTCGTACGACGGGCATCGCAACTCTTGAGTGCTGAATTATGTCTGCCTGGAACTCCATGAAAGGCCCCTAAAGCGAGATGGTGTACGCATTCCCTCTCGCTCCAAAGCTACACCCACTCGCCTACGTAACGGCACGGAAACCTCTTCGCTTTCATTATAGCCTAGTACTGATACGACGTTCGCAATCAATTTGAGGCGGATGTAAGGAGAAGAAAGTAACTATCATAAGATCCAACCACTAACTACTTACTATTTATTGTGTTGTTTGTTCTAAAAGTTCAATGAAAATCATTAAGGTATTATTCTAATTAGGCATTTTTCTGTTTTCACTTCATCCAAGTGGAGCATCATTAATAAAATCACTTGTAAAAATTAAAATCAACAATTAATCATTATTCGTTTAGTCACGTTCATGAAGTGATCATATTGTAAAAAAATCGTAGATTTTTAAGATAAAAGTACCTTTATCACGAATTTTTACAATGGCCGATCATCCACAACCACATAGAATTTTAAATCATGTACAAATATTATTAATTAAAATATTTTTATTAAGGCACCCTTTTCCACCATTATTTTATAACGGATATTTGTAATAGAGGGTAGTACACAAAAAATATCAAACCGCACTAGTTCCTTGCACATTCATATCAATAAGGTGAATCGTGACGTAACATTAAGGAGCGCTGATTGGTCCTTCGTAATTGGTGGGTGTGACTTTATCTGGTAGGAGTATCAGGTGTAGCCAATAGGAAGTTAGCTTCTTATTATGAATTAAAATATCTCCACCAACTTCATGTGTTCCTGGTACTTGAAATGGGAAAACAACATTTTCATGTTAAGTAAGATAGTGAATTTGCCCAATGTGTATGTCGTAAGTATTCTATTGAAAGTTGCCTGCTTATTATGAATAGGAATGTCTCCTCAAATTGTTTTAGTTTCCTGCTATTTGAAAGAAAGTTTAAATTACAAATAGCAAATATGCTGGCTAATATACCTACAATGGAAAGTGTTACCTTTTTTATGAATATAAATGTAATATATCCGCCTTTTTGAATTCCAGACTTTTAAAAGGTGCAACTTTAAAAATACTCCAAACAAATTATATCTTTGTCATTGTGCTTGTTATTTGTACACATTAATTAACTTAGCGACTCGACTTGCAATAATAATACATGCTTTATATCAAAGAATATGTTTATTATTTATGATAATCATATGTATCATATAAAATGACTACATTAGATTATACGAGAGATCATTGGTATATTCAGGAATGAAATCTGGGATGGGATAGTGTTATGTATGCATAGGCTGTATGTAGGCTGTACGCGGCTGTGCCCGCGCCTCACGCTTTGTCTATTAAAACAGTTGGTCTATAGCACGCTTGCGTTTCACTTATGTCCGTACCGCACTAACAGATAGGTACTGGATATTACCAGATCTAAAGATCGAACCATTGCTACAAACCATGCAAGCTTGAAACTACAACAGAATCAAGAACAATACGAAATCCAATAATTAATAGACTTCATACAGTATCTGTTGTTTCATATTAAATTATAGGAATATTGTTCACTTCGCCATTAAACAAACTACTTATGTTAATAGTGCTTCGATAAAGTGGCTATCTGGAATTATAAACAATTGGCGGCAATTGATAAAACAAAATGTACATTTGTTTCATATTTGCAATTTATGATTGTAACCGTATATAGGGTATATAAACCTGCACAGGCTGGATCCAAAACGCATAACAGTGGCGTGGGTTGCTATGTCAGGTTTACCACGACTAAAGGAGACTGTAGTCTGTACCGGTAAATTTAATGCTTACTCTCAGCGGTTACGGTTATCCTACAATCAGCAAAGGGATCCTTAATAAAATCACTAACGAACAACAAGACTCAACAAGCTTACAGTAAGCTGCACGACAGCCTTATATGAAACACTACCGTACTGTAACTTCAACGACTTGCAGGCTTTAACCAAGTACCATTTACTATCAATAAATAATTAGGATAATAAACAAAAAATCAATATACTGTTTTTAAAATACTTTAATCAACATTCACAGCTACAGTGTTGCAAGTATGTAGTATGTCACAGTATACATAATGAGAATTTATCAAATTGGCAAGTAGATCACATGATCATCATTTATTATCATTATTATAAAATCGTTTGTTGCACTTCTCCCTTTTAATTAGACGTCGGAAGAGCTGTTGCAGTATAATTCAGAGAGCGCAGTAATTAATGGCTCCGACAGTTTATATACATGAATATTCTACAAAAATAAAATATAAAAAGATAAAAATAAATAATTCAAAACAAAGATTCTTATTTTTTTAACATTATCCTATTCTATATAACACATAAAATAGCGTTTAAATATTATTCTTTGAGTAATTTGTGGCCCTCAAAAGTAAGTACTTTATTTGGAAAATAATTACATAACATAATTTAAAAGTATCCGGTAGTTAAAGAATATAAGGCATCCACCTGCCTGGAAGGAACAGTTCGATGTTATGTCACTAAAATATATTATAATGTGCGTACTCATTTTGAATCGATACAAAGCGAAATACTTTACACATTGGATACTAACAGATTATGCAGAATTAGGAATGAAGGAGGCCGCTAATGAAAGATTCCGTGGACCGCTTAACTCTTATACAATATACATACATATTAAAAAAGGAAATGTACCTATGTTTTACAATAATATCAACAACAAACTAATTTTAGAGATCACAAATCGTATAAACTCCAACAGTTGGTGGTATTTACATTTTAGAGATATACACATTATCTTAGCAATACATGATGATAATTAATTACCGTGCAAAACAATAAATAGGTGCCAATCAACACGCGCAACATACCAACCGTGCCCAGATATGAACAATGCTGACAACTCGCATTCATCATTATTATGTCTTCAAACATTCGCTTAGCCATTATTTTGTTTCTTGAAGCGAAAATTAATGACCAATGAACCACAGAGGCTCACACGAACATGAAAACCAACTCGCTGTACTTGAATCGAATACTATATGACATCATGAAATAAGAAAGAGCGAGTTTTTTTTGCGTAAAGAAAGTGCGTTGCAGATATTGCTACATAAATATTATGATAAAAAAACTGTCTTTACACACGTTCATGGGAGCGCCCTGTATGATAGATATCGAGACTCGCACAATCAAACATTTCGCCACATTCAATAATTTATTAAATAAATATCACTTCGAGTCGGGTATGCAACGATTACAAACAATCTAAACAATACTAAGTATGCTACATTTATGCAAACCGATCTCCATTTAAGCTATCTTGTGCCTATGTATAATAGTGATCACAAATCATTAACAATAATCTCGTATTAAACGTACGTAGGTGTTCGGCAGCCGAGACGCAACACGAGTGAATATGTACAGTGCAGTCGGCGACCGGCTCGGCGGCCCGGAGCGAACGAGTGCAGCCCCACAGTAACAGTAGGAGTAGGAGCGATAATGATTAGACAACAGTGATTTTGGTGAGGTTGGCGGCGGCCTCGTCGATGGCTTTGTCGGGCGGCTCGGGCGTGAGGTCGCGCTGCGCGTGGCGGTTGTCGGTGTCGTCGTGCTGCGGGTCGGGGTGGGGGTCGGGATGAGGGTCGGGGTGAGGGTCGGGGTGGGGGTCGGGGTCGAGGTGCGTGTCGGGCGCGGGCGCGGTGAGTGCGCTCCACCAGCCCGACAGCGCGCCGCGCGCCTGCGACAGCGCGCCGCCTACCGCGCGCGACGTGGTGGCCACGGCGCGCCCCGTGCTCGCCACCGCCGCCGTCACCTTGCGCCCGCCCTCCGTCGTCGACATCGTGCTGCAAACCACCACGACACTCAGTACCCACCACTACCACCGCTCATATACATTACACCTCATCATTGTATCTATTGCGGACATTCATTGTTATAAAAAATCACTCTTTATTTATTTCACTTTTCTACATCACTAGCGGTCCGGTCGGGCTCCGCCTGGGATACACTTTTCAAAATGGCGGCCAAAATGTTCAATTCCAACTATCAATTTAGAATATCGAAGCAAAGGATCTCTCAGATAGCGATTTTGAGCCCAATGAGACAAAGAATAAAATCATGGTGACAATAGGTGAAACTATCCAATACAAATATATTTTTTCAATTCGAACTAGTAGATCCTTAGAGGTAACAAACAAACTCTTTAGCTTTATATATCAGTATAGATAACAACCCACAATCTGTAGCTGAACATGAGCTTCCTCAAACATTATTTTTTTGCATCAGATAGAAACTTATAATATGGCGGAATTTTTAAGTAGTGTATCAAATATACTAATGATACAGGGTGTCTCAGAACTACAGGCTAAACCGGAAACGGGAAATAGGCCCATTACGGACAGCAACAATCAAAAATTATAAGTGATAGTGTACGCATCAAGCGCTACAAGAGTGCAGAGTGTCGCTGGCGTGTAGCCCGCGTGTCACCTACGGAGCCGTCCAGTTCCTGCGCAGCCCGCATCGAGCTTGCCGAGATAGCAACGTCTACGCGCGCAACGCCGGCTCTACCACCCCGCCGAACATTATTTCATTTATAAACTTGTTAATTATTACTTGTTAATTTTTTCAAATTTCATTGTAAAGTTTACAAAGGTGCGATAACTATTATTTTTCGCTTGTTCACCAATCTTTCTTTCTATTATCCTGCTCTTGTCGGGCCGGGAATATGTACGAGCAAGTCGCACATTTGCAAACTCAGCGCTTACGCCAAAATATAAATTTGTGCGTTTCATTTATATCAGTTAGTTCTCGCTCACGTTCGACCTACTAAACTGTTAACATTCAAAAATAAATAATTATTCAAGATTATCAAGTTATTCTTGCCTTCACTATCAACACTCATCTTGTGTACGTGGTTAGCAAGTACCCGTACAGATAGTTTTAAAATCACAGCCATTATAGTAAACTTTTAAAAAAAACTACTGTGACGTAACGTTGCAGCATCGTGACCCGCGATTTCTATAATTTATTAATTTAATTGACGTTTGGCAATATGAAATAAATAAGTTATGTATTCAGTATTACATACCAAATTAAATCAAAACAAGACTATTTTTCATCAAATTTCTTAAAGAAGGAATTTTAAATTATTTATACTTTACAACTTTGATAATGTTCATACTGAAAAAAATATATCGTTTATACGATAGTATCTATGGCAAGTTTTATTTAAAAATGGTGCATTTTATAGAGATTCTAAAATGCTATTACGCCCAGTATTTTTCCATAGGATTTCCTTTTATTTTTAGTCGGGCTGACGTAATTTTTAAAACGATCTATTTAAAAACGTCAATTGAATGAGGAAAGAGTTCGTCAAAGTGTAATTTTTTGTATGTTTAGTAGGATGGCTGTTAGTTAAAACTATTACAGGTAGGACATTTTTTTTGATGGTGTGCCTTTCTTATTTGGACTCTCTTGTTACGGGTTTATCGTCTACGACTAGGACATCCTGGACATCACTCATTTTTTTTACACGCTTTATATTAGCTTCACTTCACTTAAAATACTTTTTTCTTATTAATTTTTTACACTATCCTTAATTCAGTATTGTTAAAATTTATTTTCTATTTTTAGTTGGGTTTTCTATATAAAGCGTGTTTTTTAGTTTTTTTAATTAAGCATGTACTCCATTATGAAACAAATCACTAATAAACTACATCACAGCTACTCGAAAGGTATACAACTAATAAATATAGGACGATTGTACTCACTGCGCAAACTTTAATTTCATGTCTGCCACAGACAATTGACCAGAAAACGGATGCATAGGAATGAGGTTCAAAAATGTTTCAATTTCTCCGTTGTTCGTATTTTTCAGCCAATTTTCGTAAGCCGGTGTTGCTTTGAAAGCAGACATAAACTGAGCATTGTATGAATCCATTTCTCGGCTACCATCTGTAAAAATAATACAAAATGAAATTAAAGTCATATTTCGTGGAAACGTTATCGAGTTGTTAAAATGTTTATATACCTGGTAAAAGAGATGTTCTTAGAAGGTAAATTAGATAACTAGTAAACTGGTCTCGTATCCAGGCGTCGCCCTGGCTGGAAGCGTGGCGCACGATGTGGTCTGCGAAGCGCAGGTCCTCCGTGCCCAGCGCCAGCTGCCTCCTCAGCAACATGTCGCCCGTCTCTATCCTCATCTCATTTAACTCTACGAGCACGTCGAACAACTGTCGCTTTTGTTTGAACAGAACGTTTGAAGCGCCCACCACGAAGCCCTGCACCGCCGAGTCCGACAACAGATCCAAATATTGTAAAGATAAATAAGGTAAACACAAATAGCCTTCCTCGAACAACGGCAGCGGGAAACCGCATTCAGCTTGATCTACTTGACTGGTCAAATTGTGTAGACCGTCAACGCTCATGTCTCTCGCCATGGTGGGACTTTGCTGAGCTTCGCTGATAGACTTTTGTGACTTATATTTCTCGCCAATACTATGACACTTCTCCCTACCGGCCGACAGGTCCTGCCTGTCCACGACATCGGTGAGAATGGTTTCATCGAAGCTCTGTCGGCTTGCTCTGTCTTTTTCATCCAACATATTTCCAGTCTCCTTGGGAGAGAGTTCTTCTAACGGGTTTGTGCCATTGACTAGAGTATCGTTCGATATATCGTTTGCAGAATCTACTGTGTCCTGTTGTTTGTTATCAGATGACACGGGGATGGGCGACAAAGGTCGAGACAACCTGCAACACATTTTTTTATTAAAAGCAATGTGTTGATTTGTATTGTGTATGATTAATAAAAGATCATTTTCACAAAGTAGTATCGGCATCTGTATACTTTCAGCAATAAATATTAAATTAATTAACATAATATTGAAACAATTTCAACTTCAAAGTGTAAGTTTGAGGTGCTTACTTACACTATATTGGCAGCTTTGGAAAGACCATATTCTACACAGCGAGGCAGTAATGAGATGAGCGTGAGAAGAGCAGCTGACAGCGATCCTGCTGGGGCGCCATATATCAACACCTTCCGTCTCAACAACAGCAACTTGAATAACAGCAGCGCTTTGTGTCTCCAACTTTCTACCAGCCTTTGAACTGATAAACCTGTAATTCAATTATTATTATTTTTACACTCAGGTAAAATATTAAAAGTGTCACAAACACAATAAAGCAATAATGAGTTAGATAAACTATTGACTCATTTCTATCATATCATATAACTTATGTGTTATTGCACCAATTTGGGATTTTCTTCCACCAATACAATTGGACAACATCCCATAATAACAGGTTATAGAATATTTTGCAAAAAGTGTACCCAGATGGAGAAGGACCGGGCTGCTATATTGAATAAATCAATCAAAATTATGTATAGAGTGGTTGTATCGCTTACCATTGCAATAAAAAAAGATAGAATACACCTGTAGGCAAAAAACTATTAAATATTTAACAGTTGTATTATACCTTCTAAAGCCTGATCCATTTGTACCGGGCAACTATTTAAATGATTGTAGGCATCTTCTAAAAGCTTAGTTTGCGAGAAGTCGCCCTGTAGGAACCAGGCTCGCACCACGAGTTCCATTTTGACGGCGAGCCGGCCGAACAGCGGCGCGCGGCATATCACGCATACACTCTTCTGAACCGAACTCCGAGTCATGTCCTCCGTCTTTTGAATTACTTGCTGATAACAAAAAGAATAAAATGGTTTTCAAGTCAATTGTATAAGCAATACAAAACTGATGCTATCTCAAAGATAACATTACGGGCTTAAATAATGAATGCAATCTGTAAACAACTTTTAGTACACATATTTTTTATTATCATTTACCTAGTGATGTAAACAATGGAAAATATTTCTAATACATTATACTTAGTTAGTTTAAAAAGACAAGCAAATATGTGTTATACCTCTACAGGAATTTGTCGAAAGCATGATATTCCATAAACAGTGTGTGGTGGGTCAGTTAGCCCAGGCAGATTGAAAAATATAGTGTCTGAATGATAGTTGTGTGAACCATCAGGCAATGCCAATGCCGGTAGATGACGCCATGCTGCTGGCAGTTCCGATGGACGACCTGGTATTAACTCGGGATAACAATGTTCCACCTGGAATCCAATTACAATATTTCATCAATAAGTCATTTTTATATAATATTCAAAATATAAACTGATTTAATTATCAAATGAATTGATTTGATTACCCTTAAGGTCTTTGATTTGTGTATAAAGAACTGAATATATTTATAACCAAGACTGAAAGTTACAAATAATTTTTTTGTTATTTATTTTTTCAAACGTAAGTATAATTGTCTTTTATTGTTTTCTGTCCTCAGACAAATAGTGTATTTGTGTATACTATTCGATAAATTTTGTCTAATGTATTAAATAAGCCATTGTAAGCATTACGAAATAGTTGAGTTATTAAATTGGGAGAACCTAATTAAAATATGTTTAATTGTTTCTGAATGTAAATCATAAAGATATGCCATGATATGCCATGGTTTTGTTTTCTAAATTATGTATTAATTAAACTTGATAGCTTCCAACATGTATTACTATTTTTTGATTTCATAATCCAAAAACCTTTCCATGATATTATGAAAATTAATATTATTTATCATTGAAGAGAATATTTCACTAAAGATAAACAGATTTAACAGGGTAAAAAGTATTTGGTGGTAGTAGGTGCTAAACAGCAGTGTAAATACATTGTTGCGTTCCCATTTGAAAGACATTGATGCCAGAGTCACTACTCTCGGTATAAAAAATGTACTCTATGATCACTGGACAAAAATAATGTACTTAATATATACTAATATTCTTTAATTTTAAATCAATATACGTTCATGATCTGTTTATTTGATATTCTAATCTGGCACACTACCAATGTGTAATTATTCTCAGGAAAAAGCAAATGTATAACATAGTCTGATGAAAAACATGATAAAATCAACTAAACAAATTACAACTGGTCAAGGGCATAGTGACTGCACATTTATTGCAGCCTAATAATGTTACAATGAAATCAATTTAAAACCTTTCATAGCAATTTATAAAAATCCTAAGAATGTGATGGTTAATTTACAGTTTCCAGTAATGCAAATGTATACACAGGATTATTTTGTTTGAAGTATCCAAATTTTAACAAGACATTCAGAATAATGAACTAAATATAAGTTAAATGATATCTAATATATAGCCACAATATGAGTTATTACATGTAAATATGAATATTTTTTACAATTTACTAATCAGTATTATTCTCTTAAGTACATTAAAGAAAAAATGGTCAGACTTTGAAAAATACCCTGTATATTAATAATAGTTTTTAAGTTCTGACTGAAGCAGTAATATATTTTTATACCATACAACACTTGGGTATACAGAACAAAATGACATTGGTTACTCTATCTACCACTAAATATTTAGAATAATATTGTATTTAGCGCATACTCATTTTATCGTAATGACTAATAGGTAACTTGGACAATTGCCTTATCTTACTACAGCTGGAAGCTGTAATAACAAAAGCATGGAATATGTATCAAAAGGAATGTACAAACATACAATAAAGAGACATGCATATGTCACACACTCGTGTTCTATGATGACTATAAAAAGAAATATCTTCAAGTTACATTTTTATTACAAGATTAAGCTCTCATTTGTATGATTTGGCGAAAAATTATCGATTGACGATAGTTGTGACGCCTACTCACCTGGCATCCCTTTTTATGGTGGAATCCTACCACGATAATGTTTAGCACTGGTTCATTTATAAAAGCCATGGTGTCTTTTTTCACATTTCACTTTAATACACGCATAATTTCAATTGAATTATTTATTAAATAATACATAATATCTGCATCACAATGCACTGTTACCATTTATATTTTGCTGACATTTGTGGCAATTTGTGGAAACTGGTGGAAACGTCACATACCACAGTCACCACAAGAAACAAGAAGTAAACAAGATTCCAAAGTATTCACAATTGCATATTTAATATATAATATAAATATATATCATAAATATATCATACAAAAATTATTTAAATATAATTTGCCTATGTTCGGAAAGTAGTTGTTAGATATTAGTCACAGACTAAGGAGTAATATTAGTTGTATTGATATAAAATAATACACAGGCCAATAAGAAATAATACAATAGTACAAACTGAGACAATGATACAAATGATTACTTAATTAATTTTATAAAATAATATTCTTTACAACATTTCAGTATTTCAAACTAAATGCTAAATAGTAAAATCTGTGTATAAACAGTATAATGTCATCCTGTAAATCTAGGCATTATGACCTATTATTGCACACACTTCAAGACGGTAAAAATGAACGGAAATGTGGATCTGATGAATGAAGACCTTGAAGACAAAAAGATAAAATATCTATGGTTGCGAATTAGCACGAAAAAAACAAAAAGGCGATTTTCCACAGTGTTTTTATTTTTGTCCACAAATCACAGTTTTTGTGATCTTTCGTTCGTTGGTTATTAAAATATCCAGTGACTATTAACTTTTATTTTACTTGACTCATGATGTGTTGAATTTATGTCGGTGTAAATTATATAAACGGATAAAATAAAATAAATATTTCGTCGCCATTTTCGTACTTTTGGTGCTGAAAAACTTTGAAATTGTGATAACTTCCGTTTCGGTGTACTGTGATTAAGACATTTTTAAATAGTGTATATTTGTTTGTGTTACTGTTATTATTATAGCGCAAAATAAAGTCATTTATATACCATGATTGGAAACTACTCCGTGTCTAAGGTTAGATTTATTTTCTATTTACATTTTTGCTCACTGATTTTGTATTTAAATTGTACTAATAACATCTTAATTCACTTTGTAACCGTCTATTATTATTATTACCAAATATACGGAACTATTGCAATCGTTTTCTACGTTGAACTCTTATTTTATAATACTATGTCTTTAAAATGTTGTGAGTTTTTGTGTAACAAGAATCGAAACAATTTACGCACTTACATATCCACGTTTGAGATGTAAACATCAAAACAGCATAATAAAATTAAAACTTACATAAAAACTAGAAACTTGAACACTTGAATCAACATATAACTGTAAAATTTATGTCAAGACTGTTTCTATCTTCAATCTCTTGTCTCTAGATACTATATTTTTAAATGGTAATGTTATGGATAATGGACATATTTATACGTTTAATTTCACCTCGTTATTTTCAGTAAGATACCAAATACTTAATATTTTAATTCAGTGAATTTTAAATTAAAGTGATAGTAAGTGAGTTTTCCACCATCTTACTGACGTCATTTATGTACAATTAAAAGATAACAATATATAACTTTGCCTGTATATTATAATGCAATACTATATTTGAAATTTCAGGATTGTGTGGCACACACAACAATATTCAAAAACCTTGTATCTACTAGGAATAGTACAAGAACTGTGTCCATATTTTCATGTAGGTGTTACAATTTGCATGATATCTGGATTACTAAAATTCAGTTTTAATCAATGCACAGACTGATTTTGGGATTTCAGTAGGTTTAAAACAATATAGAACAAAGGATATTATAAGCTTATGGTAAATAATAAATGTACAGTGATGACTCACTTGTGGAAGTTTGTTGATTTGGAAATCCTTATTGGTACTTGTTACTTTTCCACTCTATGATTAACATTACAGTATTGGTATGTATTAATTTTTGTATAGTATTACAAAATATATTTCTCTTTATATATGTATTCGGTACTACATCATCTGATAAAGGTCTTTTTGAATTTCTCAGTGTATAAATCCTCCATAACACATTAATAAGAGATAAGAAGGCTGTCTATACTTGTTATTAAAAATATTTCTGTATCATAAAAATACACTATTCTTTCTCATATTATCACCTTGTTTCTTATTTAAATAAGTTTGTATCTGTGTAATTTTATAGGTATGTTTGTTTTTTTAGTTTTGGCATTAGTAAAATATAAATAAAATCACATAGCATACGATCAAATCAAGTGACTTAAATAACATAACTCGCTAGGAATTGACTAAAGCAATCTAATGAAACAAATATGTTTGATTCTATTGTACAAAAAATAGACATTTAATTAAATATATTATGTACCTTATTTAATAAAAGATGAAATAACAATCATGTTGGTACTGGAAATATATGGATTGCAGCAAAATACTTATATGACATGAATTTTCTTTATCAATAAGCAAACAAAGTGTTAACAAACACAGGTGTTGTTAAGTTTGACCTTCAAAAATGGTTACAAGACTTTACGCCTTTGCTTTATTATGCTTGAATAGAATTATCTACTTAATTATTGTAATATTAATTGCAAACAATAGTTTGAAAAGACTGTTTTTACATATAGTAATTCTAATATGGTTTAGGTAAATTTTCTGTTATTAAATAAATATATTTCTAAAAAGCTGGTGTCTGCAGTTTTACCTTGTTGTACATATCACCAGGCTCACTTCCCTATAACAGGTTTACAATTGGAAAGAAAATATAAAATTAATAATTTATTCATATGATTTTAATGTTCATCAGGAAAATATGAATGAACAAAATTTTTAGGTACTTACTGAAAATAAAACTGAACTTGGACATATTGAGAATTAAAATACAGTATATTTTTTATTATACAATCTTTTATTTGACAATTATAAGAGTCAAAGCTCCAGCTTATTTTAAAATGGATCTTTTTGTGGTTCTTATTTGTTTACTACATTATATTGAATTTGGTCCTCTATTGACACTTCTTATTACCATTGAAAGCAGTGTAGTTAAATGTGCTTTCATGAATTTATTATTAAACATTGTGATAATTAACATTACTATACTGATTTTTCTTTATTTACAGGATTCCAGAGAGAATTCCTTAGACCCGTAGGGATGACGGAGAAGGTTTTATACCCAGGTAAGTTGATAGTTATAAACAAAATATTGATAGATTTTTATAGTGAAAGTAAGTGGTTTCGATGTCACTGACGTCTACTTTGTTTGTGTAATTATTATCATGAATAACAATATAAGTGGTGTACTAACAGGAAAATTTTAAACAAAGGATAAATTAAAGGGCTTTAGCAATATCCATAGTTATAGTGTTATGAATTTGTTTTATTTTGTGAGACAATCAATTTGATTCTTCATTAATTTGGCTTCAATTAGTCATCGGAAATGACCACGTCCACGAGGGGTTATTGACGTCATTTATGATCTCATAATAATTGAAATGGTGTTACTACAATACATTATGGTATTAGGTTCACTTGCATCCAATGAATTTTACCTCTACTCCTGTCCGGCACCACTATACCTTTCTCTCAACATTACCCTTCCACCCTCCGCTACACTCCAATCGTTTTTTCTCATTCCCTGGTCTGTACTTCTACAACAATCTAATCTAATTCCAGGTTGTAAATACATTCAAATAAAAAATATGATCATCTTTTCTAAACCATTTCTTCATGGGTTGAATTGTAAAGATATAAATTACTTTATAACTTCATAAAACACGAAGTTCGTTTCCATATTTCGTAAAATAATTTCGTTAGAATATTTTTGGTTAATGTACTTATAACAATCACTAATTGACCAAAACACATTTAATACGCCAAATATGTTCTTTGATCCTTTTTACTCCATGGATGTGAATTTGAAAAGTTATGTGAGTTCAATAGTATTATCGAAGAATAAAATGACAATTATAATAATAAAATTATAATTAAAACTAACTAAAATTATATATTTTTAAGAAAGATTATAATAAGAACCATTTGTTTATTGTGTTCTTATAAAAAGCCGTAGATTTGAGGTATCCTTAATGTCAGCTAGAATCGAGAGATTTGTAAGTTCCTATTCCTGTGCTCCGAAAGATTAAAATCCTGGCTCCTGGGTAGGTACTTACGTTGCCTGAATAATTCTTTATAGTCTCTCGATACTACAAGGAACTGCATTTATCATAGCTGCTGTGTAGTCGTATTTCCGTGCTAGGAAAAAATCAATTTGACTAGCCTATTATTTTCCAAACAAACCCATTTCTGCCCTCGGGGATGGAATTATGAAAACTTCGAACTAAGTAATTCGTAAATTATATATTTTTTAATCGGCCGAATGATACTTACATACGCATTGATTTAAAAACCAACAATAGGCTCTTCTATTCGATTTTGGCGGAACTAGGTCGAAAGAAGAATGCTAAAATATATATTCAATTAACGTAATGTAAGGCATTTGTTTTTAAAGATGATTAAGGCTGATTTTAGAGCCACGCTTACTGACCGTCAGCGTTAATAGTAGAAATGTATGAGCTTCTAAGGAGCGTTTTAGAACAACGCGTTGTTGTCAGCGCTGGCCGTAAGCTTTGCGCTGAGCTGTCAGCGCCGACAGTCGACGTGCGGTCAGTGTGACTAAAATCAGCCTAAAATGGTTTATCCTTTTTAGGGTTCCGTACCTTAAAGTTAAAAAGGAACCCTATTACTAAGCCTCCGCTGTCTGTCTGTCCGTCTGTCACCAGGCTGTAACTCATAAATCGTGATAGCTAGAAAGCTGAAATTTTCACAAATTACGTATTTGTGAAAATGTTCGTTGCCGCTACAACAACAAATACTAAAAATTAAAAAATGAATAAGTTGGGGGCCCCCATACAATAAATATGTTTTAATCGTATTTTTTTTGCTCAATATTAATAAACGTAACAGGTCGACGCTTAAAATTTTCACCGAATATTTAGGTGTATATTATCTTTCAAAATAAGTAATTAAATAAAAATAAAGCAAATATCAAAGGGGGCTTCCACACAGCCATCGTATTTTTTAAGCAATTTTAACTCGATCTTAATAAACAGGAACAAACGTGATTTTCTTTTATAGATGTTGGTACGGAACCCTTCGTGCGCGAGTCCGACTCTCACTTGCCCGGTTTATTTATTCAACTTTCTGTAATAAAACAAGCAGGCATAATGAATATCGCTGCGACTACTACTTACAGTGTAGTTGTTGAACCAACCAATGGTTTACTGGAACGCCGTACCAGTTTAGTCGGAACATTTTACGCGATCTTCGCCCTGTACATATAATTATGTCAATGTACCTACGCTTTTTATGAATATGATTGACTCCATTCCACAATGTTAAACTCATAAAAAATAAATATTGTATACTAGCGGCCGGGCCTGGTTTACCCGGTTGGAGATAGTCTATGACTCCAGTTCACATCAGCTCAATATTATTTCGTGTACTAAATGTTTTATATTCAAACTCAATGCGACCGCCGTCGACTATATTGCTTTTTCCGTCCCGGCCCGTTATATCCCGTTCCGTTCCATAACGAAAAGCATGCAATCCTGCCGTCAACTGTCACGTGTCATCCATTCGAATTTGAAGGAGTAGCAAATATATATATTTTTATTCCTGAGTCATCCTACGGGAAAGCTACATTTTTTCGGGACAATAAGTAACCCATGTCCATCTTCATGGTCCAATATATCTCTATATTTTTTTAATCAAAATCGGTTTAACCGTTTTAGCTTGAAAAAAGAACATACGTACATATATATTACAATTTCGCATTTATAACATTAGTAGGGCTTCGTTTTAAGTTTTGTGTTTTGCTAAAGCATGTTTTTTTAAACTATCATCTCCATCAGGATTGTACCTGTCATTTTTTAAGTTTGTGACTTTTGTATCTTATAAAATGTTATTGTTAAGCGTGAATTTAAATCCGCCGTTTTCACACAATTAGGGCATGTAAATTGGAACATTGTGCAAAAGATTTTTGTCGTTTATATTTTTTTTGTCATAGCTTTTGTGATATATTTCTAGTATATAGGTCTATATTTTTTGTCCCTAATTCTATCTTTGCCTCTTCCGTGTACAACTTGAGTCGATGAGTCAGTGTTCAATGTTTAGGCTTCTCTTTTTCCGCTATCTTTAATTATAATTTCCAGGCATCGCTATACTTTAAAGCAATTTACAGAAAACCGTAATGAATTCTACACCTATGATTGATGAATCACTCCGTTCATTGGTGAAAACCAAATGAAAATCCATTCTGTAGTTTATCGTCTTTAGACAATCAGACTTGACCAGGATGTTTTACAATATGAAGTGATAGATGGTAAAATATCTTTATTAGTTCAACTTTCTATGCAAACCAGCTATCAATCATCGATCCACTTCTATTATTTAATTGGTAATGGTGCGTAAATAGATAGGAATGTGAAATTATTTAAACCGAAAAATATCTACATATTATAATAAAACCGGTGGGATAAGATTGTGTCCGTTTTTATTAGGTTTAATTTTCAAATCTATTTTGACTTTAACCTTGACATTAAATTGCATTAATTAGAAACATCAAAAATATTAATATAATTGTGAACTTCCATAGTTAATTTAATAATCAATATTGAAGAAATAAAAACTATAATGTTCTAAAGAGAAAGCTTTCCTATAAAAATGTTTTGATCTGTTATGTTTTAATTTTAAGAATTCGTAGGATTCAGTATTTTAAATATATTTTGGATGTTTTCTGTTGCTATTCTCATGCCGTTAGAACTCGTCTCAAGCGGGCAATTGGTAATTTCCAGCTTGCTTTGAATCATGGGCCAAAGTTCATTACGCTAGTTCAAGGTGTGCTGGTATGCATATGAAGTAGCATGTCACCGATAGGGTTTATGATTTGGCTTAACAACTATTTCCTGTTAGCAACAACCGGAACCGACGGTTTATCGAGCTCTCAGTGGGATGACGGTCGTTGCCTATCAGAGATTTGATTTTCAGTCTCTTGAGCGCAATGTTCACAAGCAGGATTTTCTACTAGTGACGTAACGGTTCTGTTGTATACTTATGTATCAAAGATGTATTCCATGGATAGTTTTTATTTTAAAGGGAGAAGCATGAAGTACTGTTCTCCTTTGAATAAGACATTGAATTACAGAATATAGGACTGACGATGAATCGACCGAAGACACCAGACGGAAGAGTAACTACTGGATATATTGAGACTTAACATCTTATGTCTCAGAATGGCGAGCGCAGTGGAATTTTGCTACTGTTTATGAACGGTCGTATCGTTTACCATCAGGCGAACGGCTTGCTCGTCTCGCCCTTCAATGCAATAAAAAAAAAAGACGCAGGTGATCAGGTATAAAAAAATAATGGCTCGGCGTATATTTTATTTAAGACAAAACGTATTATTTGATAGTCAAAAAGACCAGGGGAATGAGCTGTGATTTCACAATGTCTGATAAGAAGACCGGACTTAGAAATTTCTTCAGTAAAGTCATCGAAAGTATAGATTCGTCTATGTGTGTCCTACTAATCCTCATCTACGGTGTTGAAACCTGCTCTTTAACCAAACTTCAAAAGCCCATATTCAGAGTATATACGGATATGAAATGCAGGATAGTAGGCATAACACGAATATGTAGTTTACTGGTGGTAGGTCTCTTATATATGAGAGGCCGCCTGGGTAGGTACCACCGCAATGTCTATTTATCCCGCCAAACAGCAGTGTGAACGCACTGTTCTGTTTCGGTTTGAAAGACTGTAGCCAGTGTAACTACTGGATATATTGAGACCTAACATCTTATGTCTCTGGATGGCGAGTGCAGTGGAATGTCAAGCATTGCTTTGTAATTCAAGGTTCTATGGTTTGGCTGCTGTTTATGTTCGTATCGCTTACCATCAGGCAAAAGATATGCTAGTCTCGCCATTCATTGCAATAAAAAATGTAGTCAGTAATTAGGCTGATTAATGATAATGTTTAAAGGGATTTTTTATGTGTCAAGACGAAAGGTGTTAAGTTCCCCGAACACTCTAGTGACACATATCTGTCAAGACAGTTGTCACTGGCCTACCAGCCCGGCACGCTGCGGATATTGCGGCAGAGCTGGGCACCTAACAAAAACCTACACCAACATACCCACTTAAACACCTCGGTGGCCGTCATGCGCATTTCGAACGACACTGCAATGCTCAGGGCGAAAAGCAGCCTGATCTTTCCCTATGATCGGCCAGCGCAGAACCATAACTGGTCTTTCTCAGTGAGGAATAAAGTTAATGATGATTCTAGATCTGAATGCCTTCTAAGATGTTATGGGAGTCCACGTCAGATGCGAGACCACGGGGCGGATGTATGGATAACGCACTGATCAAACATTTCGCACATATCGCGAGACAAAATCTTTGGCTCTTTAATTTGTTTTGTCTTTATTATTAGTTACAAGATTCCAAACGTTGTACAAAAGTTTCTGTTGTTATAGTAAAATTTAAATTACATGATAGTATTTACTGTATGGTTTGCATCCATTATATTCGTGATGGATTATAAAAGCGACATCGACGACTGTGTGAAAACAACCCTACGGCATAAGAATAATAATGTTTATTTACTTATGGTGTTCCTCACCCTTATTGCCGTATTTTGTTGTAAATATCCCTTGACGCGTACTGTTATTTGAATTCAAATTAATTTCACATGACCCTAACTGGAAAATATAAGTCGGTACATTGTTATCTTGTAAAATGAAGCAATATCCGTATATGTTTTTTTTTTATGAAAATCTTGTTTATGGATATAAAATGTATATTTCGTCGTTTTTTGTTATTAAACAACTCTTTTTGTTATGTTTGTATAAATAGGTTGTTTATTATTTTAATAATGTTTGGGAGGTGAAAGTAAGTTGTTTGTTATTCGAGTACGTTACTAATAAGGCATCTTTCATATTGTTGTTAATCATTGTTCGACACGTGTATTCGTCTTAAATATTTTAAGCCTGCCTACGTTCGTGTAAAGTTGCTAGAAGGGTCACGTGACCGTGACGTCACAGACGAGGCGTCACCAGATCAATAAGGACTCGAGGTCATTCCAGTTCGGTCTAACAAATATATACCACTGCGCCTTATTTTAGTTGTACTAACTCAGTCGCGTTTCCTCTCACCTTTGATGCAAGATTTAGTAAATATGTATTTATGTATGTTCTCATTCATTAAATATTTTTTAAAGTTACAAACATAATAATATATTTCTATTTGATGCAACTACTTAAGTTGGCAAAAAAATAATAAGGCAAGACAGAAGTTTAGACACCCAACATTTCATAAGCTTCTGCCCCAATGGGCTGTTCTTATCGAAATGCATTGCTAAGAATAAATAATATAGATACGGTCCTGTTTAATAACTATATTCAGACGTAAATTAGATCGTACAAATTAAAGTAACAACTTATTATTTTAAAAAAAGACATGTTTGTAGAAAGTGAACAAAAAATGAATATAAATGTTATAAGGACATATCTATTTTATGATTGCACATGTATTCATTCAGATATAATATTATTTTGTTAATGGCAGCCATTTTGGATACGTTTGCGTTTTCCACGTCGTGTGTGTTACGTGGCGCATTATAGCAAGTCCAAGCTTTGCCGGACGCCAACAAGTTGGCACAATAAAATTTACAATAGTTATCGAGTAACCGATCTGTATTAATAACACACCGTTAGCTAGTAACGCTTCGGTGCAATGCACATCGAACGTGTGGCTGCGTTTCTCTTCACATACAAATAAAAGGTCATAATTTCAAGGTTAGGAGTATATAAACGATTCATTGGATGTATTTAATACGTCTGCGTGAAGCGATGTGGCGATGTAGCTGGTGAGATGTGTCGCCGGAGAGCTGCGGGCCGCGGGGCGGCGAGGCGCGGCGAGAGGTGCATATGCCTTGCTGCTTGCATCGGTTAACGCATCGCGGTTGAATCCCCACATAGACGTGAGGAAGTATGTAAAAGGCGTACATAAGACGTGGATCGATGCCGATGTCGACACCCCTTCTTTATATACTTTAGATAACCACACCGTTGATGTGACATCCATTACAATTCGTAGTAATTACTGATAAGTATTGCATTTAGCGCCGTCGTATAATACAGGTCTTATTGTTTACAATTATTTATTCATAACATTTATAGTGCTACTGTAATAAAATATATTTTACTAATAATAGTTTTCTTGCGGAGATAACTATTAGTATCTAGGCAGTCAGATGATGAATGATCATTTATTTAAGGCACATGAAAAATCTTTAGCACCCAAGTTACCGCACATGCGCGTCATTGTGACCTTGATAACTGGTGACTATCTAGGTGGGTCCTTAACCAACCGGTACCGCCGTGTATTGGAGCAATATGTTTTAAATTGATGTGTATTGAAAAAGTTCATATTTTTTACAAAAGTTAACAAACCGTCGCGTCATCTTATGCAATATTTCATAATATGAAAAGTTTATACTCTCCCAAACATGTGGAGGTGTTAAACATTTATGATATGCGTAAAAAGTTAACACAAAAGCGACAATGTACAGATTAACAATTATTATATTAATATGTTGGCTTACATAGGTTGGACGTTGCGTCGTTGCCACATGTACTCGTGCATTTTTACAATTAATATGCATTGTGATTTGTGAATGCGACGCTCGCTGCACAGGCTAAGTAGCTAGTCAATAGCGAGTAGTCGCCGACTCGCTATTAGGCCTAAGTATTTAGGACGAATGCATAATATTTTAATATTTTGCATGCGAATAATGATACTACACACACTTAAAGGTTGTTGCTGTTTAAATACACTACATTTATTTGGTATATCTTGTAATGATACGGAAATGACCAACATATTTGAACTTTTTAAATAATTAAAATGAAGTTATCTGTCTGAACTAACTTTAAAAGATTATTGATAAAGTAATAGAATTAATAATGTAGTCGTATCATTAAAAGAAATATACATGATTGCCAACAGTCTCAAGCACTTAACACAATATTAAATTAATTACTTAAGTATAATATGCCTGTTTTTTTAACTTGTACTACATTACTGTGCAAGAGGAGTGAAACTATTTATTATTTTTGCATTGACTAGAAGGAAAGTACGATGGTAACTCATAATAGGGCCACTGAACTGGGCGCTGGTATACGAGTGAAACCCGGCCGGGTTGAGGTCAACGAACTGTTCATTTCGCTGCATCCGTTGCAAATACTGCGCGGCGCATCGATGCCGCCACCAATTCTGTTGACTGAATACGCCGCTTTTTCATTTTGCTAAGTAAAAAAGTGGTCTGGATTCTAAAGAAACTACGAGCCACGGTAATAGAAAGTTGTACGCGCATTATAATGGCCGCGTTCTGTATCATAAGTTTTTGAAAACTGTCATAGTACCACCCGTTGAATGTTCGTTTTATTACATGAATGCTTTTAATTCTTGATATACCGAACGGATACAAATCACTAGGATACATATTTCGTATGGATATATATTTCGTAGCCTGGATTAAGTTTCCGTAGGCGCGAAATATTTGGAAGATTGTTATGTAAACATGTTCCCGGTAAGGCCGAGAGCAAGTAGGGGCGTAGATTGCGGTATTTTCAGCGGACGATATCGACCGGACGCGTCACATCTCAGCTTAGCCCTTTGTTGTCAGGCACCAAAAGGCGCGTTCCTTACCCACCCCTTTTCGTGATTTGCAAAATTCTCCGAGTCCCAAGACAGATTAGAAAATAGTATTACTCAATTTTACACAATAAAGCTAAGTTTATCAAATATATTTGACTGAGTAAGTGTTTTCGACTCTTTTTTTTTTTAATAACATTAACTGCAAATATTAGTGAGACCTGGACAATGCCGGCTTCCCGAAGTTGACGGCAATAGTTATGTGGTGCGTCACCTTTCGCCCACGGGAACTGGTTTCACGCTGTGTTGTCAATGTGTACATTACCACCATCGCAGAACGTACGATGTGAAGTTTGACTCAAGCATCTCATATATATCATTTCTATACCACTTACCATTAGGTAGGTCGTTATGTAATTGATATATAAATAGGTAAAGGTCAAAGATTATTTTTATTTACCCGTTGTGTAATGTGTAACAAAACAAAATGTTAGGGTTTAGCAATATACGATTTATTTTGTTGGTCTCCACTCTTCTTCATTATAAAGGGCGTTAAGATAAATAATAGCACGTGAACTCATGTTTTATTAATATCGTTTATATTATGTAAAACCACAATGCATATTATAGCTTTAATTAAGGTATAATTTCTGGTTGTAAATATGCATGTTTAATGAGCTCTTAAAAGCACGTAAAAGCAATATACAAATATTCACGTATCATTCAAAAAATATGTTAATAGATATAGTTTATTGGGTATTGGCTTGTTTATTACTTAGAATCGTATAAGAAGCCATAAACATGATACAAAGTGCGAATAGTAACATTCTGTACACTGTTGTAAGGTGTACCTGTCAAGCCTGATGGCGATGTTTCAATCAAATGTTGAGGTTAGAAAAACTTGTCGACAAGGGCGGAAGGCAAGAGGGGTGCAAAGGGGGTGCCCGCAGTGGGAGGGATTTATATGTATTATAGTGACGCGATCACGTGTACATTTTGCAGCCAGTATTGATCCCGTCTTTTTCTTGTTGTTTAATGTGCCACTACTAGCTCATGTTCAATTAATAAATTATTATCCGTCGTTTTATGGAATTATATTTTCGATATCCTTTTAGATAAAAATGAAATATGACTATGCAACTTCATGTGGTTTTTTATTGTTATAATGTTTATATTATGTAATATGTTGAATGTTTATACTTTAGAACCTTTTTTATTAATCTCATAATGCGTACTTATACAATTTTATAACATATTTAATTGATAACTGTATAATGACTCAGTGATATCGAACTGCTGAATCGAACCTGTCAATATGAATACGAGCGGATTTTATCGCGGTACTTTGGTTTGACTTTAAATTCTCCATTAATGAGCATTATCGCTCGGTGGGTTTCGTTTCGGCGTTAATATTGAAAATACTTTCGATTTCCGCTCTTTAATTACCTGGCGTAATACACTATTGAGTATTGTGTAAAATTTACTGTGAAGCAATTGTCAATTTTATCCTTGTTACAAGTGGTTTCTAAATCGGACGACAGTGAGGAACCACGTCTTGAACTCTATTTAGGCAAACTAAAAATATACTAAATAGTTATACGCGCGCATTGTACATTGTGAGCGTGTATGCCCACTTTAATCAGGTTTGGTTGAATAGTTTGAAAGTCGGCTGTGAACGCGAGTGGTCGTATGCGGCGTATCACATTCATTACCGGTGTAACTCAAGCATCGGCGTTAACACGCGTACTCGGCGAGCGGTAGGCAGCACAAGAGGCGTGAGAGTTAGTCGCGACTCGAATATGACGAGAGATTGTGTATGGGCGCTCTATTTCGGTCTCAGTGGCGCACTCGGCGGCTAATCGTCGCGTCACGTGACGAGCGGAAGGACGGGGGGTGAGGGTTCGCAGGCAGAGGGGCGGGGACACGGGCAGGGGCGTCGGAATGCAGTCACCACCGCTCAATGCATAGTACAAATCGTCGATTGATCGTCAGCTTAATGTTCCAACTTCATCGTTACTCAGAATATAACTAACGAAAATATCACCAATATATTATTTTACACAATTATTATCTCGTTTGGCACAATATCGCAGGTGGAAAGAGGGCTGTTATTTCTTTTATCATAATTACTAAAAAGAAAGATATAGATTCAGTAGGTATTATATTGTAAACCACAAGTTTGTCCATAATGCTATTTATCTGCAACAAATCGACGCATGGCTCAAGTTCTGTTTACAATATCTGATAATTAATATAGTAGCCAAAATATTTAACCAACTAAATTCTCAAGATTGTTACGACTTCATTATATTATGTAGTATAAAACACAAAACACGATATGTAGATGCCAAGTCTAAATGACTATATCATGACGGTGATGAAATAGTGCTGTCGTAATGATTTCTTTAGTGTTTATTGTCGTCTATGCTTTAGTTGCATATTCAAAGTTCATTGAAACACAGAAGCGGTTGGTACTACTTACGTAATGGACGGAGTTTACCAATATTCTGAAAAGAAAACTAAATATTGCTTAGAAAGTTCCTTTTAGCAAAATGTATCTAACGTTACCTAGCCTAGTCTTGAGTAAATAATAAAAAGCGCTTCAACAGGGTTATAACTAGTTTTAAAATCCTGCTCCATTTGATGGTTAATTGGTTATTTGGGTCAATCGTTGTATGTAAATTAATTAACATTTAATTACAAGTACACTTTGTAATGTTATGATAATATATTACTATATTAATAATATGTCCTGTCTGAGAAATTATTTATTCGTTGGGAACCTGTGGTTTTATTGTTATATTTTGTAAATACGCTAGTTTTTTTTGCTAGCAGCGGGTACGTGAACGGCCCAGGTAGATGGGCATTTCTATTTAATTTAGATGTCTTAGGATGAAATTGTAGAATACAAAGCAGTAATTGCAGCGTGCGGATTGCAGGCGATTGCCCCTTGCCCCGCCACACCGCCCCGCGCTCGAACACCGTAAGTAAACAGTCTGGTGTTTATCCGCGTCTCGCTCGCACCGACCGCGTCGCGTCGCGCCTCTGAGGTGCACTCGGTGTTCCTATTATTTTCGTGACGGGTATTGCGCCGAAGCCGATTCCCGCATCCTCGCCCCCGAGACGCGAGGTCCGGTCCCGCGGCGGAGGCGGCGGCGACGGCCGTTCGCATCGCGCGCCAGTCCGCACCCGAGACCGACTGTCGCATTAGTCCGAGCCTACGGAACGGTCGGTGCCTCTTGACGATTTGTTGAAATTGAAAATGCGGCACGCTCGTAGCGCGTATCACGGCGGGTGACAGGCGGCGGGCGGCGCGCTCCGCGGTGCGGTTTGGAAATTCGTCAGAACCGTGACGTGTCAGTGATAGTGAGCGGATTGTGTCGTAGCGTGCCGATGATACACGTGAATGTGGATGGAGTGCGGAGCTATTGTGGAAGATGCATTTCAAAGAGTCGTTCGCGATGAGCGATCGACCGAACGAACGCGGCCGCCGCAACTCGCGCTGCAAGGGTGGGTGTAGTGTACTGCCTACTGCGTGTTGCCTGCTGTGTGTGTCTGTCTAGAGCGACGGTCGCGAGTCGTCTGCACCGAGCGGCGGGCGCTCGCCACTAGCCACTCACCGCTCGCCGGTCGGCGCTCGTGCTGAGGCGCTGAGGCGCTGCGTGCACCACTTGACTACCATAATAACATACATAAACAACTTTACCTGTGTATACGTCCCCTTCGTGCCGCGGCCTGTAATTCTCACTGCGTTGTGTTTATAACAATTCCGATCAGTACATCAATGCATCTTGCTAGTTCTGTGTATTTTCGTATCTGCAGTAATTGTCTGTGTTTATATACGAGGCTACAAGACGCACTCAAATACATTGATACGTAATAAATAAAGTTGTAATCGGTAATAGAAGATTATAAATTACTGTTATTGGATCTAGCAGTGACAAAGCCAGTAATAAAATTGTTATATGTGAAAGTAACAGCTGTTATGTCGGTCGAATGTGGATTGCTTCGTGTTTATCGTTGATACATGGCGCATATTATGGGTTAATTTTACCTGATACTTGGTTTTTTCTATAAGTATTCACGTCAGATAGGCAGTCAGTTGTGAAATCATACGCCAAATCCGCTTGCAACATGCAAATTAAAAATAAACATGTAGCGCCGATCCCACGTAGGTTTGAGATAAGGGCAGGTTGATAGACACTGCGTGCGACGCATTATTTCAGTTTAATAACCAATCACACCTGAATATAAATTTAATCATCATAATATGTTGGTATCATTCAGTTCGTTATGCTGTACCCCAAGCAGGAACATTTGGCTCTATAGTATAGTAATGGTAATAGTAAAATTTTGTATGGGAATTTGAACAGCGCCATTGTGAGCGTATTTGGAACTAAATTATGGCAGCGGGAAACATTTACGATACTATAGTATGGTAATAACGATAGTTTTACTATACAAATGTATAAAAAGTGGTAGCAGGAATAATTCTTGACGTATAGTATCGCCGATTTACTATCGAGAAATACGATTGTTTTGTCACCGACATTTTTACCGTGAGAACATTATCGAGAGTATATTTTTGTATTTCTACACATCGAATTAAGGGAAAATGTGTTAATTACGGTTATGCTTAGTGTTTCCCGATGCCTTAGTGTTAGTGTGTATAATTATCTACTCCGTATTTCGCTAATAATATGAAATTCGATGATGCGATATGAAGTTACAATTATTGTGATACCTAACTCAAATATGAAGGTTATTTCTTAGACGATGGACTGTTTGGAATCGGAGCAACGAACTTGGGAATCTTGTGAAAAAGTATGAGTTTATAGAAAGTCTGGAATTTATTGTAGTTAGAAACATACCTAACCTAAACCTGTAAAAAAACTTATAAATAAAATATTTACACGGAACTTTGATTTTCGTTTTGCGTACCTACTTGATCATTTTATGTTATAAGCTTATTTCAATGTATAGTCGAGCAAGCTCTTAGGACAGAGAAGTGTGAGCATATAATATGTGAAAATAATTGCCGAGGAACTTAACGAGCAAAAATATAGAGAATACTTTCATAAAGCTCTCCTCCTTAAAAATGTAGAGGTATTTTATAAAACCTATATACGTATCTTTATCTATAACCTATATAATATGAGAGTTATTGTTTTGCATTAATTGATAAGTGAAAACCGCTAATGTGTGACAACTAATAAAAAAATTGCTACGTTCGGAAATCTAAACGCATAATTAATTGGAGTCATTTTTGTATATTGCGGAATAAAAGCAATAAATATGTATTTGCTTATTAATTTATTCCCATAACCTTTCTACGCGACATTAATGCATGTTTTATATTTGTTTGTTATTTTATAATGATAATAAATTAATTTACCCACGTAGTGAATGGCAATTCCGCACGAATCATTCCGTAACATTCGTTCATTACCCTAGGTTATCTGTCGCTATCGTAACTTAATAGTATCGAGTTCACGAGAGTATGGTTAAACGATTCATGCTACCGATATTGAGTAGTAATAGTATAGTAATAGTTGTCACCATACTATTACTATACGATACTTCAAAATGTTCCTGCTTGGGGTACTGGTCATGCAGTCCACATTCACTTATGTTTCGATAATGCGTTTTGATGATGTTTAAAATAACTGATACATACTGAACAGTCTTAAAACCTATTTTAGTTATCGAATATTTTGCCCCTTCCGAACGACTTTTGAATTCATTATGAGTAAAGAAGACATAACATTCGATAATTAAAATAGGTTTTGAAACTGCCTATGAATGAGGCCGTCACTCGTTGTAGAATAGAACTGCCATCACTGCATGCACTTGCGCGTTGCCTACCCAAATGCCAGTCCTACAAAATATGTAACATTTTTGCACCATATTCGAGTTGCACTCATATGTCTGGAATGTACACTCACAAGTGCTTATCGCTAAATGTCGGTTAGTTTGTCTGTTCATGACTGCTATATTGATACAGTTTAACAAAGGACGGGACATACATGTCCAAATGTTTTATTTGAACACTTCACTACATTTTAAAGAACGTTGTTTGTATATTCATTAGTTGATGGAACAACTCGCATATTATCTAGTCTATAGCTTAATTAGTTTTCGTGTTATTTTCAAATGAATAGATAAATTATTTAATAACGGTATTTTACTTTTGAATCTATTTAATCGTGGATATGATACATGTTATATGACTCGAGTCTCTAAACGGTAGTTGCGTGTAAATATCTACATATTTGCGGTTAGTTTAAATATGCTCAGACTTCACAAATTGTTGTAAATAAACATAATATACAAATAATTCAGCAAGGATATCTACTTACAGTATGGGAAAAAAACTTATGCATTACAAATTAAAATTCAGCATTTTTACCAAATTATACAGATATAAAAATATACATTGAAAACGATCTGTTTCATGTACGAGTTGACTTGATAAATCAGTGTGAAGTACCTAATAGTGATATCTAAAATATTCATGCTCTAAACAATCTTTATCACTGTAAATGTTGGACGTTACAATTCTAGAGTTGTACATGGGAATTACCAAGTACTAACGCACTTAGGTTAAAAAAGGAGGGTCTCAGTTCGACTGTGTGTTCTTTTTTTTAACTTAACAACTTTGATAGGCATTTTGACAAGGTTATCTATCAATGTGCTATTTTTTATAGATATGTTTAATACGGCATTAGACAAGCTATGGAAAAATAGTGGTTATTTCATTATTATTGGCAATAATACCCTACTACAACTAATGAGCGAGGAATATATTTGAAAAATGTTCTTAGAAGTTTTTATTTGATAAAGGCTGCCACCAACCTCAAACCTTTTTATTGATTATTCGTTCGTATACTATAGACCTAAATCACTCTAGAAACCATTTTCTTGGCAATTAGTAGGCCTCGGTATAGCCAGGGCCCCACAAAATCGCGGTCCGCCCCTGCATAAAGTGCGTAAGGTTACGCACTTTACATTAGTGCGTTACATAATAAATTATAAAATCTAGTATACATATAAAAATCTGTAACTTTCTGTACATGGAAGGTATTATATGAGAAAAACTATTATGAGGAGACTGTATTACTTAACCCAAAAATTATTGACTGTTAGAATTTTTGCCTGTGCCTTTCTACGGGCTAATCTCAGAAACGGCTTTTCGCTTGATAGCTGACAGCCCTGGATTAACGCATAGGTTTTTTATCCCGAAAAATGTATAGTATAGTCGTAAATCCATGCTGTTTTGTGGTAGTAGAGCTATAGTGTTTTCAGTCATGAGTCAGCATGAATGGGCAGCCTCGTCCGGGACGGTACAATCTCACAGGAAACCGTCGTAAAACGACAACTTAGCTGCCGCATTTCATTAGATGAGTGAGATATCGATATGCCCAATATAAGGGGTATGAGGGATCGTTTTTCCTTCCCGTCCTCTTCCCGATTGGATATTCCGGCAACACATATTCCGGCACATGTTCATGGGCTGCAGATTGCGATTACCATCCGGTGAACTGTTAGCTCGTTTGCCAGACCTACGCAATAAAAAAAACTCAAATGCACGGAATGGAACAGGAGGGAATAGGATCACATGCCTTAAATCATAGTCAGGACGGCAGTCGCATTGAGTTTGTTAAGTTTAAATACCTATAAATAAAACAGTACGCGAAATAATATGTTTGAAATCATCTTCGCTCTGGTTTAGCTGGGCTGACCCCTAATGTTAATAGTAAAGCTTTAGTTTATTTATTTCCTGGAATTGGTGATTTAAGCTTCTGTACAACGGAGACTTGCCATCTCCTCTTTATCCGTGTCGTTTCATGATACTTTATCATTATGTATAAGTTAATTTTAATTTCTGATTTCGTGTTAGCGCATGGATAATTATATCAGCTTTCAATAACATTATAACAACTTTTTTATAATTTTTTTTAAGAAACTCAAATGTCTATCTATATATATCTATAATATAAATCTAATTATTTGTTATAATGTTATAATAATGGTAAAATTAAATTAAATTCCACAAAAAAGTTCCTCAACGGTTTCTAAATGTGAACGTGAGAAAACAGAAAGTTAATGTTTGTACTCAATCAGGTTTTCCAGAGATTATTTATGTATCTTCACATAATGTCAAGGTAACGAAAACATGCCTTATAAGTAGTTAAGCATCGCTGATATTATTCGAAATACAGTTTTTATCTTATTTTAACGGTTTTTGTTATATTTTTCTTGTGTTTTTTTAAACCTTTATATGTCCTATTTCTAAGCAAAGGTCTCCTTCAAGTCTTTCTGGTTGTTCCCAGTCGTTGCTATGACTGATTCCGTGTTTAGTATTGGGTGAATACTAGTACAGTATAGTGCACACTGCAGAGTACAATACGTACAAAATACATTTGTTTACTTGTATCTTATGGGTTTAATAAATTATTTTTATAACATTTCAATGGTATTATATGGATATTCACATCAAATAGTGTGACCTGCGTGTGCTACGGTCTCTCGATATGCAGAAAGTCAGTGGTCCGGATGGAATAGCCGTTTTAAGAGGTTGTGCACTGACACGTCTCTGCTGAGCGTCCCAACGCACAGGTGTTTTGGCTTAACCTTCCAGGGAGACCAAGGTGCAATCGGTCCCCAAAAAGGATGATCGGTCAGACCCTACCAATTACCGCCCTATCACAATTCCCTCAGTGATGTGTAAGATCATGGAGCGGATCATAGAAGCTTAATTGATCCGCTACCTGGAGGATCATTTGTTGATCGGTGACATACAATATGTATTCCATTAAAACCGAACAACGTGTGATCGTGAACGTTTGTCCTGCATCGCTGGTATGAAGCGATTGGCTGGCGTGGCACGGGTCTTGCTGTGACCCTCGACATAGCCAGGGCGTTTTATTCAGTCTAGCAAAATCCCCGTTCTCTCCCCTCCCCAATCTCAGGTTATTCCCTTCTGAATGTGGAATGACCTAAGCATCCTTGGTGCGAATATCCGCTATGTAATGATCTTAATCCAAAGAATCACACCAAGGGCGACATAAATGCCACATTACGCAAGGTTGGAATCCTAAACAAGGTATGTCGGTTTTTCACACCCGGTCGTTTGTATACAGCGCTGGTTCGGCGGGGTATGGATAATGGAATACTGTTTGCACCTCGGGGCTGGATCTGCCCAGTACTTGCCGATGCCTTGATGGATTGCACCGGCGCAGCGGCCCATCCACATTGTGCATGATGCAGACATTACGAGCAACGTAGAGTCGCTACAGTTGCGTAGGCATGTCGCTTCTCTAATCGTGTTCTACTGTCTATATCACGGCGAATGCTCTGTGGAATTACTCAATTTGATCCTCTCTCTCCTTTCCTTGCCAGAACCACGAATTCCTGGCATGCGAAGTGATAGCTTGAAGGTCCAAACCATGTCAGCGCTTACCAAAAGTATCTCATTTTTTTTTGTGCTGCACCGTCAAGCTATTGAATGGTTTGCCGTCACATGTGTTCTCTCTTTCCCATAATCCTGGGTCTTTCCGCCGTAGTGTGAAGAAACATTCTGATGCGTGCTGGCATGATTGTATAGAATGGCATGGAACCGCCGTCTGATGCCTGTCGATACTCTGTCTGGACGGGTCGGACGGGATTAGGCTTACTATCAGGTGCAGTGCAGTAACTTTACCGTGCCAGAAAAACTGTATGTTATTACAACACAGAAAGTTTGTTATGAACAAAAAAATCTCACTATCCCTGCATTAAGTAAATATTATTTTCAAAATCCAGCTTTTATGTTTATTGGTGTATTCTTAAAAAAATATATGATTTTAACTACTCCTAAATAATTTATAAAGGACAGTACACATCGTGACATATTTAAGTATATGAATTATTATACTTTTAAGACCGGCTACCATAAATGTAATCCATTCGAATCGAACCAATAAAAAGTTCGCTGTAATCTACCAACATACTGTAGTACATTGTTTCTTTCTACCTGGTGTTATCCCGGCCACTGCTAGGGTCTGCTTTTCTGCTCAGTATCCGCGACCTCGCCTGATCTTCAGCGTATTCAATTGTAAGATTCATGTCTTCCCTGACGACATCAAGCCAGTGCCATTTTGGTCGATCATGAGGCTTAGATCCTGCTTTGTTATTAATTACAGTATATCTAAACTAATATTAGACTGTACTGTATCAGCCCATATACGTCCCACTGCAGGCCACGGGCTTACACTACTATCAAGAATTCGATTGAGAGTGTTTAGGCTATATAGTCCACCACGCTGGCCTAGTGCGGGTTGGCGGACTTTACGCACCATAGACATTTTACAAATCGCTATGGTATGCAGGTTTCCTCATGATGTTTTCCTACGACGTTATAGAGCGTGGTGATTGACTATCAATACACACATGACTCCGAAAAGTCAGAGGTGTGCCCTGGGATTTGAACCCGCGACCACCGTGAACATGTTGGCAACCGAGTCGGACCTATTATGAACAGGCCTCCACGCACTCAACTAATATTATAAAATAAATAAATAAATACAGCCAACAGTCACATACATAATCCTGACCCCACATTAAGATGCCGTGGGAATCAGAAATTATGAGAGACTTTTCGGTCTCACAAACAAATACCTGTGGATCACACAAATATTTGTCTTGATGCGGGGATAGAACCCACAGCCTCACGTTTCACAGCCGGCGTCTAACCAACTGCGCCACAGAGGCTGTCAATAAAGAGCGAAGATTTGATTATTTGCTTTGAATAGGGTCTTTAACTATAGTATATCAATTTCATTTGGATGCCATTTCGTTTATAAATTTGAGGAATACATTTTAGCTAAAAACCAATTTTTGTTAAAATATAAATACACTATATACGAATATTTAATATATTTGTATAGCATTATGCTCAAGTGTTATATAATATATTATTATATGTCACTTTTAAGGTCACGGGTTAAAAAGAAACGTTTTTTGCAATATTATTATTTTTACCCTGCTAATATTGTCACTCAGTGCTTAATGATGTTGTCATTACAGGTTTTTAAACTTAATTTCGCACATAGCATTGCCTTTTTAATATACAACAATTAGTCACGTGTTCCATTTGGCAACGATTCGTTAAAATCCTCTAGGGTGTTGCGGTGGGGAATGAGGCGTAAAGGGGGAACGGGAGTCGCAAAGGATGGAGGTGAGATCATAGTGGCGAGTGGCCCGGGTAGGCGATCGATATGTACATTGAACATACATACGTATCTGTATAAATAACTGTACCTAACTTCTCGCAACTCTACTGTCTGTTCCAGATACTGCGCCAAAACCCCCGTACCCCTCCTCCCTCGAGCTTTTTACGTGTCCTCTTTTCTGTGTTACATTTTTTTTCAATTATTAGGCTTATGAATAAAGTTGTTCAAACGCCTGCCGCTGAATAACATTTACCTGCTTAAACCAGTCTCTTGTTTATATGTATTTTGATATGTTATTATATATATATATATATGTTACATGCTATATCTATTTAAAGTCAGTATACTTTAAAAGAATTTGCCAACTTTTACTTGTTATTATTATACAATGTACAGGGGTGACAATATTTTTACCATAATGTGCCAGATTGTGTGTAATATAATTTCATTATCGTAAAATATATTAATATCATAATAACTAACAATTCATCGAAAATAACCCTGACCTTCCAAATTAGTATCACAATTAGATATTTTAAATTGATCGTACACCGTGACGCAGTTAGTTGGACGCCGGCTTTAAAACGAGAGGCTACGGCGTCGATTCATGCACTAAAACAAGTTATTATGTGATCCATAGGTATTTGGTTTTGGGTCTGGGTATTTAAAAGACCGAAAAGTCTCTTGTGATTTCAGATAACTTAAACATTAGATTTTTCAATGCCAACATTCACACTATGGTTGTACTTATTTGTTAATTAAACTCTATAACTAATATTTTGTTTTTCGGAGTTAGATTGATGGATTGACCGTAGATAGCATTTTCATGTTTTTAAATCTTGCGGTATTGTGCATGTCAAAAACATTGATAATTAATTGAACCCAAGCGTAGATAATTTTTAATTATGAAAAGTTATGTTTTTTTTTAATATAAACTCGTATTTGAACTTATAATATTACACAACAGGTAAAGGTATAAATAGGTAAAATAAATATTTAATGAAAATACTATTTACGTCAGAACTTCAAACACGAATAAAACTACATACATACTCCCTATCACCTCGTGGGACAGAAAATATAAGGCGAAACGTGGGTGTCCTGGTTGGTAGTTGCAACTCTGCCTACCCCTTCTGGGAAAAGGACGTGAGTTTATGTATGTACATACATATTTATATTACAAAATATTATTTTCAACGAATTGCGACGGTCTGTTCACTTGAGATCAGAAAACCGAGTTAACCTTTGACATTTGAAAAAGTATGTATTGACAAATTAATATCGTTTTTTTCTTTAGCTGAGGGTAAATATTGTAAATAAACTATTTCTTCGACTTTCTTACAAGAAATTACAGATCAACCTAGAATATGCTAGTTTAGTTTGTATGTAGGACACTTAATTGTAAAAAAAATGGCAACCACACTTGCAGTGGCTCCATTGAATTGAATTGGTTTTTATATTATTATTAGTAGAATATTTCTGTGAGAAGGAAATTTAAAATATTTTAGATGCTTCAATGCCGCCCTGGCAACTTAAGACCGTGGTTGTAAATGTAAAGTGAACATTTATTATCACTTCCTTGCGGTTTCCCATTTACTTTTGCATTAGCCGTGAAGTGTATATGTGTGAAACAATCATATTATTATCATAATATGGACGGATAACGTTTTAATTCCGTAACTCTTATTAGATTATTGTCACTTCGATGTGATTTATATTTAGTAAGTACAAAACTGTTAAGAATCTTTGACTGAACAGGTCAGATACTTATGAGATATCTTAATGTGAAGTCGGTTTTGTGTCATAAAATGTGAATGTCACACGCACATAAACCTCACCACAAGTTTGATAGTTTTAGTACATCTATATGAAAGAAAGAACTTAAATAAAGTCTATTATTTGGTCTGATTTCACCACGAATACAAAAAATATGCGACACGACATCAGCTGTTATCTGTGGTCTGGAAAAACTACTGTTATCTATAAAATACATTTGCCACTAAATATGTTTCTCTTTGCGGAATGTACCTATAATATTCAAATTATTTGAAAAGTATATTTAATAAAAATAATGATTTACCATTAAGTTTATTATTCATGATTCTCAGTTTTTTATTTCATAATAGAAGACAAGTCCATAAAAAATTGTGTACAGTTATGCAAGGTATTAATTGGATATTGGATATCAATTATAAACGGTAATGTATTTCAGGTGCTGGCGTCAAGATGGAGCACTTCCAGGCGGCGCTGGATCCTCGCAAACAGGAGCTGCTGGAAGCGCGCTTCTTAGGCGCCAAGGTCAGTCCACAAAATTACTACAATCAGATAAGTACGATCGTAAATGCCAGACACAAATGACACAGATATTCATGAAGTAATAATGAGTTCAATTTTGTTAAATACGACGTTGTATTGGAAATATTTTATGCGGACGGTGCTGTAGTGAATCGGCTCAACGAAATTCGTTTTTTATCGAAACAATGTCATATTATTCACTGCGGACAGAAAAACTGTTAATTACTTCCTTAATTACATATATATTGATGGATTATAAAAAAATATCGTAAGTGCAATAACGACCTTATTACCTGCGAATAAAACGCGTCTTGTTTTCGATCATTCTCAAACGGCATTATCATTGTTTTTTTGTTTTCGGATCGTTTAAGATCGTGTATTAATAATTAATAATAATGTATGTTAAAATTGAAAGGCGTTCATTCTTTTGTTCTGCTACATATTTCTTGCGCTTGTATTGTTCTGTTGGTTCTGTTTATCGATATTATGTTCTGAATTCGGACGTATTGCAATTTGTCTTTTAACAACGCCACTCTGATTGTATAGTGTGTCATGGAATCAAGTATCTATATTAGGAACTTGTTTTGAAGGATAAAGGAAGAATAAGAATAATATATAATGATGAAAACGTATGTGAAGCCAAATGTAGCTATCGGCGTATTTGACGTAAGCGTCACAAGTAAAATAAATATATCGCGGTGAAACCAGTGGGAGGATGGTTAAATGTTGATATGCAACGAGTCGATCACGTGACGTCTGATAATGTAGCTACTCCATTAGGCCCACCTGCCCCGCCGCCGCTCCGGTTTCGTCGACGGTACGCACAACGCGCACGCCTTACGTACATACATGCACACGTCGTGATCTCGGCCAAGCAAGTGGATTGTGGTAGATATGTAATTCCATTATGTGTCTCGTCTCCGTCCGTTCCCCGCTTGCAATCTTCGTCCCTCTATCGTCCGGTTGACGCGACACTGAGCAGCGTCAGGGCATCGGTTTTGTTCGTTGTTTTATTATAAGTATTTGTTATTCAAATGAATCAGTATTATCGATCACGTTCTCCTTGTTGCTCACCGGAAAGATTTTAGTGAGTAATAAAACTTTACAAAATATGCATAGTTGTAGCAGCCATATTATTTGTGTTTATAATAATAAAGATGATTCTAGTAAATAATATAAAAAGTAGGGTTGTAATTATATCGTAATGTTTTTATCGATGCCTGTGATGAGTTTATTTGGTTGGCCAAATTCATATTATACTACATATTGTGTTCTCTTGCAGCACTTTTTCCGCTGTATCTCTTACCTTTATGGATATTCAAAAAAATATATCGTTGTTAAAATAGTACCTAACATAAATAACTTATTCGGTCGAATGAAAACACGAATCAAAATAATTTTTGCGTCTCGAATCACCATGATATAAAAGGTAAAACAGCAGTTCACAATAGTGGGGAGACGTTTTCTAATAGGCCGGTTTACATTGAGCGCATTGATCGCGTGTTTACAGGTCAGCGCAAGGGAGATACTAGTAGAAACTCGACGGACGCCAGAATACAAGACGGTGAGTTATCTACCTCAGTTTTATTAATAATTTAGTAGACACGCACTTGCTAAAAGATACAAAACTTCAATATTTAAATGCGTCGAATAAAAAGTGACGCCAATGCACGATTCTCGAGTCGGCGCTCGTGTACAACAAACCGTTGCGCGATTGTATACACCACTATTATACTGCTACTATTAATAGAACTTATTGCAGGCATCACGCCGTGTTAAGGACGCGCGATCACTTTAATATCGATTTGGTTTCATCGGCATACACTCGTATTGACTTTTGGCATCGTATACTTTGAAATTAGATAAGACCGTGCCTGCGGTACGATATGGCCGGTGTGGTAGTGACACATGTATTTTAGAACGTATTCTAGATAAGTGCTATGGAATTCAGACCAATCGTGTGACGTTTATCAATCCATTCGAATTTCGAGTCGGTAAGACATTATTAACGCGGAACGCTGCTCTTACAACAGTTCGTATTGTAAACACTCCTATAAATAGTGGACTTTTAAAATAACACACTGAGAAACATCGTACATCCAGTCAAAGTTCTGACAACCATCTTGCACTCATTCTGAACTTAACATTCGCTTTTTCTAATTTCTATACAATTGCCGAGTTCACATTGATAGCACATACAATATTGATATGTATACTGGAAATGGTCACTAACTGAATATGATAAAATATCTGTAATGTTTGTTCAAATAACGAATGTTAATCTGGGACACTACATATAGATGTATAAAAGAGCAATTCCGGATTTAAAGTGTTAAATATGTTTGTAAGCGTGCCGGGAAATGTACCGGCCTCGGAGTATAGGCAAGTCGGGGCCGCGGGGTCACCGACACAGGCGGCACTCCTCGCTCTTCTTGCCCGCCTCCTTTGTATGGTTAACTGGTCAAATGAAATCACAGTTTTATGATTTATTAAATTGATTGCTGCTAAGTTGCAATATTAGTAGCCATATAGTAAAAATATCCGTATAACATTAACTTTTTATAATATAAAAACGAATCATATACACTTTAGCAGTTATTAAAATAATTTGTAAAATTATATCAGTATTTAATGAAGTTATAAAGTTACACTTATAACATTTGTTATGGGTTTGAAAATATTAAGTAGTCGTAAAATAAGCGTAAACAATTCACATACACCAACCATACGGATTTACCATTTTATTTACTTTAGATAAGCACGGTTTGCCCACTATACGTGCGTTTTGTATGTTTATTTCACACAGAGGGAAAGAGAAGGCTCAGCGCAATATTCAAGTCGTTTGAACATTCAACTCGAAGGGAAATTATAACATGGCGCACACGGCTTCGCCCCGCCTCGGCTACAATGTGCCGTCAAACCTCATTCCACCGCTAAGCCGCCCGGTTCCGCAGTTATTTTTACACAGCCCGACCTTTCGCACCGATCGTCACCGCACACCAGTATTTACAAAATGGAACATATGCACGTCGCACTCACGTTTAATGTAACAACAATATATTTTAGCCATTCACGTAATCCACACTAAAGATCTCTTCGTGTTTTCGTCGTTGAGATGTGTTGCGATTTAATTATGTGAATATTTTTGGTTATGGCATACGATACGTCCGTTCACGACCGCCGCCGCGGAGGCAATGAACGCGGGACGAAACGGCGCGGCGCGGCGCGGCGGCGGGCGAGCCGTCAGCTGAGCGTCACGCCGCGACATTGCAAGGTCCGCCCGTACTGCTTCGCCTGACCCACTGCGCCGCGGCCCGCGCGCCATCCGTGGCCGACCACCGCGGCCGCCACCGCTGCCGCCCTGCACCGGCCGGCGTCAAGCGACCGCTCCACCGCTCATGCCCACCTCACATGCCTCTTAATTACAACGCCATTAATGCTCATTTTTTATGTCTCACTGTTTACTTCGTACTTAGCGCATGGCATAGTGGGCATAAGGATCAGATCGACGACTTCAAGTTTATAACTGATCAGTTCTTGTTAAACGTCTATGTAGTGCAAAAAATGATGAAAGTACGATACGATTTATTAACTTTACTATAACAATATGGACAATATGGTTTAGATACAATCATTATATTACTATCAATTTCATAGATATTGTTTACAGTTAGGAGAAAAAATATGAGTTCTGTTAGTAGGTTATTGAGACTACAATATGGGCGATATTTACATGTTGAGATTTTTTTACTACATATATAAAAACTCACGTCATTTACGAGAAGGGGAAGGCTAAGGTGCAACCAGGACACTTGCATTTCGGCTTGTACTTTCCGTCCCATGATGTGCTGGGAGCAAGTCTTTCGCCACGTGGAGCACAAATTCCTGACTCCGAGCTTATAATAAATAGATAAATCCTATGTATACATACCACTTTGATTGACCGACACTGAATTCAAACCCAAGACCTCAACGTTGTAATTGTACCATAGTCTCTCAGCGTTAATCATTTTTTATTAATATACAAAATGTCTTACTACCTATTTTACTATTCTTACATTAGAGTACAAATTGACATACATACAATATAAATTTCCTTTATCAAGTCTTATAATAGTCTCCATAATACTTGTATTTTATGATTTTTCTATTGTAAAACTGGGGAGAGAATCATGAAAATTTTAATTATTTCGCGGCCTTAAAGTATTGGTCTTTTCTTTCAAGTTTTTGACCGACTTCTAAAAATGAGATTCTTAATTCGACTGTATGTTTTTTGTTACCTCGGAATTACACTAAATTACGTTGTAGGAATTTTAATCATGCATAATATAGTAGTAATTATTGGATTCCTATCGCTTTTTATCATGCTGCCTCTAGCACTTCTCATTCAGTACAATAATAATTAATTATTGTATGCTCACATTGTAGATCACATAAATTTATGATTGCATTTTCAACATGTTAAATAAGAGCAACGTTTGCAAATCAGTTAATTTTAGACATAAGCAGCTAAAATATTCGTCGACCAAGAGTAATATGAAAATGGACGATGGAAACGTATTTGTGTGAATGGATGTTAGCGGCGTGAGGCATCGTCAACTAGAAATAATCAATATTGCAGGCTTTAGTTCGAATCTCGTGGCGCCTCGTCGGCGCTGCACACTTGCGGCTGAAGTTGCGCTGAGCCCTGTCCCCCTCGCACCTCGCGCCCTGCACTCCCCTCGCACTAGAAAATTGGGTTAAACAGCACGCGGCTGAACACCGCACCGAAAGAGGGGATTTCGGGGTCCGTACAACTGCGCTTCTACATTGAATGCGGGAGAGATGTGGCTGAGTATTGATTGTCTTTCATATTGAGACGCAGTTTTCCTGCGGCGCAATTGTACATACCGTAGCAAATTCTAGTTAATATTGATTGTCGAGACAAGTAAAACGACTACGGCCCTTTCCGCGCAAACAAAAAAAAATACTGAGCCTGGTAATTAATATCGTCGATGGCTTTTAACGGGAAGTGCGTAGTACAAAATATTTCGACCTGTTGCGGGATTTGTAGTATTTTTTTTTTATAATTGTTTTCTTTTTTCTATTGTGTGAGAAATGCTAGAGTCGATATTAATCATATAGATATCGGCTAAAATATCGATAATTAAGCATATTATTTTCTTATCAATATCGAGAATATAAGGAAACCCAATAAAGTACAGTGACATCACGTGTTGTTTTAGTTTCTATTATATTTTTAATCTCCCTATATTTTAAATAATAATTAATTCATAGATTAATGCATAGGTATCAAAACACGTTAGAAGCGTTGCTGATCGCGAAGGAACATTGAGATAATGTGCTGTTTACAATAAACGTCATAGCCTGCGGCCAGTAATCATACAATGCTGTGTAATAATATAACTTATTATGGTACGTGAGCTGCACCAGTTTCCATTGTCCACTGATTAATTCATTCTATCGCTTTAGTCATGAGCGTGTCCATGTTTGTATGTATGTATGTTTATACACATACGCAAGTTGCCAACTCGCTAACTTTCCATTCGTCCACGTATAGGTAGGTATGCTAAAATTAGATGAAACAAGCACACTGCAGGCAAATCATGCGTTGTCGTTATATTATTACTCCGTCGGACATCATTATCTTTATTATTTTATCCATCTTGTCACTGTTCAATATATTCAAGATTTAATTAAAGGCAAAATGTTATCACGGGCGCCATTTAGCCTTGCTAGTAAACTTGTAGGTGAAACTTGTACGTGATATTATTTTTACAAGTTATGTGTTTGTCGCGATCACGTGGTCGTCCCTTATTTTCCTTATCATTTTGATATAATCGAAGTGCGTTGCGCTCGCATGCGACTTTTGTTGCTAGCTAATACAGGAGGTGGTCGCCACGAACAGGAGAGGAGGGGGCAAGAGGCACCGAAGGGAGTACATACAGAGCGGCAACGTTACGCCGATAATGCTAATATACTTTGTGTGTCTCACTCTGCCACCAAGTAGGTATGCTGCATTATAACGATGTGGCAGTTTTATGGTGTGATTTCAAAGATTTTACGTGTTCGTTTTATTTACGTACTTATTATATTTTCGTTACGGTGCGTAACCTCCTCCAAATTTCTTATACTGCAATTATGACCAATTTACATATTTTATATTTAGATGCATCAAAACAGGTATTTTTAAAAATTCAGATTGGAGTCATTCCTTCACGTCCCGCAATCTAAATATTGTAAATAAAATAAAAACCCTTACGATATTGTATTCCTGGTAATATTATAAAGTATGCGAATATTCTATAAAATGCATTAATTCTACATTATTTTTTAAATCTATTGTTATTTGACCTCAATGCCCAGTTCATTCTCATTGGATATAAATTATAATAGTGTAAATAGTTGGCTAATTAATTACTTGATTCGTGCAAGTATAAATTGAGAGCAGAACATACGCCATATAAGTATGTAGGTTTATCCAGTGAAGCTTGTCGCGCGTGCTGCAGTGACTGCTGCTTAGTTGAATAATGTAGCATAGGTATTACGCAGAGATATACATATCGCGTAGTGTAGACTGTAGATACACAGCAGCGAGCATACCTATCTGTGTTTATGTTGGTACATCGCGGCACAGACGCCTACGTAACACGTCCAGTAAGCAGTTTGTTGTGGGGCACGAGCGCCGATATCACGTACCTACTCATTCGCCGCGGTCGGTGGCACGCCGCCCGCCACCCGCCGGTGCCACCTCATTGCGGGAATAATCGGTCAAGTCAATTTCGTGTCCATCGTTTTGTCTTATTCTATTTTGTGATTATCAAAAATAGTTGTACCTACCTTATATTTTTTGAATTATTCAAAGCGTCGCATTCGCTTTACCTCTATAGGAATTTGCTTGTGCAAAAACTCAATTGGTCAACAAGTACGATCGCAATCGCGGGCTGTTGACCTGCCGTTTTGCGAATGCGAACGAAGTGACGTTGTTTCGTATCAGGTAGCTAGTAAATACAGTAATAGTTGATTCACGGTCTCGTTGGATAGTTCAAAGATATAGCAACCAATATTTTTTCACTGGATTCAACAATGCTTACGGCCTTGTATCCTTGTAAAATGGCGCCTCGCCTGTCGTTATTATTATTACATTCGGAGCAAACTTCGTGACGATCTCTGCGGTCCCCTCGCCCCTCGCCGCGGATGCGTATCCGATTGTCGCGACTGGCGTTTCGTTTACAACTTGTCAAACTAGTTAGGTTATTTAGACTAAAGAAAGTAATAAAATATTTCGTATGAATGCACTTCTCAATTAGTAATTTGTGAGTATTACTGTTATTGTGTGTGAAATAAGTGCTAGCAAACGTGGAATAGCGCAAAAGTTGGGCGAGTCATATGTAAAGACGCCATCTTTCTTTACAGATGTCAGCTGGGTCACAAATTCAGATGGCACCACAAACCACTGTCAACACGGGGCAACCACTACACAATCAGGACTCCAATATGAGCACAGGTAAATTGTGATATAGTGCTAAAAGTGCCGTCAAACCTGGTGATTTGTGAACAGTGCTCTGAGTGTTAAACGTTCGAATGCCGGTTTGGTTACCGTACTATGTATTTACTCTTAAACTCTGGAGGGCTCGATCGGTGTAAAAAAACTGTCATTAAACGAGAATTGTGACGTCGTATTGTCGTGTACGATGCCGGATAGGAACCGTGAAAGTGTCGCTTTTCATCCCGAGATCCAAGACTGTAATTGCGTGCCACAATGCATGACTATAAAAGCGGAGATATCATAAACCACGTCGGCCTACTGAGCTCCTTGTCAAAAAGTGAGTTTATTAACCGTATTCATAAACTTCATAATATTATAGTAGTATAAGTTAATACATTTTTATTTCCTTACAAAGATACTTGTTATGGCTTATAGTTTTATTTATAATCTACAACCTAAAGCTTTGTTTTCACTCACCATTGAGAAAAAATGTTGTATTTATAAGTTAGAAGGTGTAAAGATATTATTTTAAACCAAAGAAGTATAAAATATTACATAAATGAGATGTTATAGTCAAAGATAATAACATTGTTGGCGAATTACAATTGCTCTTGATTGATAGTTACAATTTTTATGTAATATCTTCCAGGGTCATCTCATAGTGATAAAGAAGTAGATGCTTTAACTCCGGAGAAGTCTGCAGCTATGCGAGGTTCCACTGCAGGGCCTGGCGCTGGGCTGGTACCACCCAGCGGTGCTACACCTACCATAGCCATGCCTGAGAGAAAAAGAAAACGAAAAGGTCTGTATTTACCATATTATCAGTATGAAAAGCTACAAGCATTGCTTAATTTGAGAACAATTGTTAAATATAGCCCGATTTTGTTATTTCTATCTGTGAATTGATAGGGATTAGAATAGGGATAAAGATTTGTTTATAGTTTATTTTGAAGTTAATTAACGTGATTTACTTTTGGTCAAGGTATTGAAATGGTACAAAAGAAAAAAGTATTGCAATTTTGAATAAAATCTATATAGTTTCTAATTTATGTATTTCAGGAGATGAAGGCGTGGGAGGCGGGGGAGGTGGTGGTGGGAAACAAAGGCACAATTCTTCAGACAAAAATATCCGGGAGTATTTCTCCAAGCATCCCTCGTCAAGTCCTGTGAGACACACTGGCGCCAAATCTCCTTCACCGCAGGGAGCTAATTATCCTATGGTACTATTCTATGCTAAATATATGCATTATACTTGGTCACTGGTTATTTATGAAATACATTGGTATTGTATGTTTAAATAATAGTAGGTAATGCTAATCTGCCAAATTGTACAGGTCCAATGTGGTGAATGATGGCCTAATCCGTCTTCAATTGTAGAGGAAGCCTTTGCCCTATAGTGGAATTTACATTGGCTGGATTATAATTTAGTTCTTATAATTTTATTGGAAATTTAAAACTTATAGAATCGAAAAGGCATAAAAGGATTTTTACAACATGTTTTTCAGTACCCACCGTCACCTTCTGGAGCTGATTTTATGCGTACAGCATCTCAGCAAAGACCCCATACTACTGTTAAACAGGTACATCATTATATTTTAATGAATTAATTTTTCTTTTGACAAATAAATGACTCATTAAACATCTTCAGGTTCAGACAGAACTGACTTGTCAGAGGATACAAGAGTTAGAAACTCAGGCATCATCTGATTTAGAACTAAGGAATAATAAAATAGAGGAATTAACGAGGACAAATGAAGATTTAAAACATCAAGTGCAAACACAGAGCAAGGTTAATGATTCACATATTTATGCAATGTACCTTGTTTAAGAATTTTTAGTACAAACATATTGTAATTTTAGGTTATAGAACAGCATAAGTCACATATTAACAAATGTATAGAAGTGGTAAAAAAATTGTTGAATGAAAAAAGCACAATTGAAAAAAAAGAGGCGAGGCAACGGTGTATGCAGAACAGGCTCAGGCTCGGACAGTTTGTTACGCAACGCGTTGGGGCCACCTTTCAGGAGAATTGGACTGATGGATATGCATTTCAAGAACTAACAAGGTTAGAGTAAATACTATTTCATATTTTATTTGAATGACGGAAAAATATGCTGTGTTACCTCATATATAGTTCAATGTTGCATTCTTCAAGTCATTAAACAATTATTCATATGTTAAAATTGTTTCAAGGACACTTGAATCATGCAAGTATAAATTTTAAAGTTGTAAAACCAGATTGGTTTTTCTTTTATGTAATGCGTACATAATATCTGTATTATTTGCAATTACAAAGAAGTTTTTGATCTTATTCAAATTCAATTTATTTTCATGAAAGTGAATTATGTGATAGTGGGCTATGTGGTTATCAAGACTAAACATTAATTATTACAATAACAATTAGATCATGCTCAAATTGAATGGTTTCTTCTTACGCAGCTATTTAATATTTTGTCCAAGACAAGATTTTCTGTTATTTTGCCCAAGACAATACATTTTTTCAATTGCAAACTCATCCAGCATATATTCTGCGAAATGTGTAGTTTCGAGGTTTATGCATTAGACATTCTTCCATCTAAATGTACAAATGTACTTGACTGTAGATTATGTATAATTCAGGCGGCAAGAGGAAATAACGGCAGAGAAAGAGGAAATAGATCGGCAGAAGAAGCTGTTATTCAAGAAGCGTCCCGTGAACAACGAGGGCGGCGGCGGGCGAGGCAAGCGCACGTCGAGCGCCGCGCCGTCCACGCCGCAGCCCTCGCCGCTGCACAACGGCACCGACGCGCCCACCTTCCTCAAGCCCGACCCGCTGCCCAGCATGACCTACCAGGAGTACTACGAGGCCGACGAGATCCTCAAGGTGAATGTCCGAGCTGCCCCGCGCCCCACACGGTCGACTCAAATATTTACTCGATTGTCTTGCAGGGCAGTATGTTTGTAAAATCGAAAAATTTATTACAGTTGAGGCAGAGTGCACTTAAAAAAGAGGACGCAGATTTGCAGCTAGAAATGGAAAAGTTAGAAAGGGAAAGAAATCTTCACATTAGGGAATTAAAACGGATACACAACGAAGACCAAAGCCGTTTCTCACAGCATCCTGTGCTATCTGATAGGTATGATATATATATATTTTTTAACTATGCAATGACATTTTAAATGCTAATAGATGTTACGTTTCAGGAGACCTAATTATTCACATAATTATTTAGACTTATTTAATTATAAAGAATACTCTATTTCCAAATACTATTCAAAACACACCGGGCACATATCTCGTAGAACCGATGGCCGGTTGGGCCGAAAGGTTCTATAGTGGAGGCCACGCAGAGGCAAGCGAAATATCGGACGCCCGCCTACAAGGTGGACGGACGACCTGGCTAAGGTTGCAGGAAGTCGCCGGATGCAGGCCGCTTCCAACAGGTCGATGTGGAGATCCTTGGGGGAGGCCTATGTTCGGCAGTGGACTTCCTGTGTCTAAAATATTAAGAAAAAACATTCAATTGTGTTTTGATACAATGTGGACATAATAAGAGGGAATTTATTTTCTATGTCATATTTACGGATGACTATTAATTACTGATAGACATGTCATTAACTGGTAACCAAAAAATACTCGTTGGGGATTCGATATGTTCCATTAGAAGAGTGAGGGGGTTTGTTCATAATTGAGATTTGATTATAATAAAACGCCCTATTAAGCATCGATCTTGTTATTATCTCGAAATTTTATCCCATCCGTACATGCCGACCCTACCATACCATGTCGGGATACTCTAGCTAGTGTTTAAATAGTAATTGTTGATCGGCAATCGGCACGGTTACTACTGTCATTCGTGAAGTTTTGGCAATTTTATCAAATCATGGGAGGCACTACCACCAAGAAGGTCATCGTGACACAAATGGTTGCAGGAGGTAACAATACTGATGAGATCAGTCCATATGGTGGAAGCAGAGAGATTCGCCACCTACGCCACCACGCTAGAAAGAGCCACAGGAAGGGGCCAGCAGACGTTATTTGACAGGACCACCACTATTTGCAGCAATATTATAGTGCGTGGCATTATAAATAACTAGATCGATGCTAAATCAATAATCGTTTATTATAATAAAATCACGATTATATACCTGCTCCCTCACAGAAAAATCAATTCACATTCTATTTCCTAAAGCAAATTAACATTAACCTTGGTACTGAGTTAATATTTTACGTACGAAGTAGAAATATTAGCATTGAAATTCCTATATTTCACAAAAAATAATGTAACAGAAAAATATTGAATAAAAATATTGCGCGACTTCGTCATAAAATATGCAACTTTTTTAAATATAGAGGAAACCAAATTTTGCCTTCTATATTTGGGCCAAGGCTTAACAATCCATCTGAATTATCTAAAAAACGCCTGGTACTGTTTGTATTTTGTATATGAATAAAATATAATGTTTGTGTATCAGGTATCTCCTGCTGATGCTACTGGGTAAGGGCGGGTTCAGTGAGGTTCACAAAGCGTTTGACCTTCGAGAACAGCGGTATACTGCTTGCAAGGTCCACCAACTGAATAAAGACTGGAAAGAAGACAAGAAGGCCAACTATATCAAGTGAGTCGTGTATGATAACAAATACGACATCTTGTTTATATTATACTATCTAGTAAGCTCTTCTTTAAATATTACTTTTTCATATTTCATTGATCGTAAGGACACATGTGAGACCATGGACATTAGTAAATTAATGGACGTGTAACATTATATTCCCACATGAGTGTTTGATGAATGCAATGGTTAACTTTGGGAACTGGTGTGAAAAAGATTTTCTAAAATGTTTGACATTGTTTGATTGATTTATACCGGGTTTGTCGAGACTGCGACCGAAAACGAAAACAGGTGGTTGTTTTAGTGACTTCAGATACCATGCAAATAAAATTCTTGCAAATTAAAAGCGCCCATTATTATTTTTTACCTATCGTAGTATTTGGGTGGTAAATACACAGTTTTAGTAAAATAATAATGTACATTCTTTTTTAAGATGCAATTGTACGCAGGGGTTATAATTATTATTTTAGCAAAAACTGTGTATTTACCTCCCAAAAAGACAATGTCTAAAAATTCGCTAATCGCTTTTTTAGATTTATTGTGTCTGTAGTAATCACAACTATCACCTGGATTCATTTTCGGTTGCAGTCTGGACATACTCTGTGTAAAATATTTAATATCTCACCGAGCGACAGGTATAATCAGATAAGTAGATAAGAATGCGTTACGAGTGAAGTTTATTAACACCGGTCGGCGCTATTGCTATTTTAGGACATTCTATGAAATCGACTGCAATGGTTAACATTATGCGATAACAACCGTAACTAATGTACCTTTATGTACAACGTGTGAAATTTTGTTTAATTCGAATTTGTAATCATTTTGAGGACCTTGAATCTTTATCATGGGTAATGCGTGCATCCAGGATATTTTATCAATAATTTGAAGTATTACAGTTTAGTTACCTTATTAATAGAATATCAAAGCAAAACACGAATGTACGAAATATTAATTAATTATTAGGGATTTTTTTTTATTGTCATGAATGGCGAGACAGGCATTCCATTCGCCTGATGGTAAGCGATCGACCGCCCATCGTCAGAACCAAAACCAAACAACACCATGAATTACGAAGCAGTGCCTTGCATTTAACTGCGCTCGCCATCCTGAGACATTAAATATTTAAGTCTCATTATGTCCTGTAGTTACTTTGACAAAATGTCCTTCAAACCGGAACATAAGAGTGCATTTATATTATTTTTATTTAGTTTGGCGGGAGAAACATATTTCGCAGTGGTACATATCCAGGCTACTTCTCACATGTGAGTGACCTACATCAATGCATGAATGTAATGTATATCGAGTGTCACGAGAGACGCAGGTTGCAACAAAAACCAAGACAATGAACAAATATTATTATTTAATACTAGACTTTGTTGGTGTGGGAACTTAAATTAGTGGTCTTTTGTTTTACAATGGACTACCAATGCATATCATAAAAGAAGCAATTGAAACTCCGTGTTGAGATTAGTATATTTTGCGGAATCAGGAATGTAATGCGATGTATTGTGTTGTTACAGACACGCGCTCCGGGAGTACAACATTCACAAGGCACTCGACCACCCTCGCATAGTCAAGTTATATGACGTATTTGAAATTGACGGAAATTCGTTTTGTACAGTTCTTGAATACTGCAATGGACATGATCTCGATTTTTATCTTAAACAGGTATGTATTGCACATATGTTTATGTAAAATTGCAATAATTTTAAAGCATCGTTAGAAGTTTGAACTTCTATTATGATATAACATTTAATACAAAACATGGTGAGCGTTTACCTGTTGTACTCAGGTCTCCTCTTACATTGTTCAAGGATTAAAGGAAATTCTAACTCAAAATCAGAACTTTCTAGGAGTATTTTACTAAACCATATCCAATATGCGATACAATAAAACGTATACAAATATTTACCCATATTTCCTATAGTATTTTTAGTGTATTTGATATAAGAAAGGATTTATAAGACATGAATGAGGATTTGTTTTTGCCGTAATTGTATAGACTTTTCCTTCATATAAAATCATAAATAATGTTAAATATATGTTTGGATTCGTTTAATTAGCAGGAATCCTTTAGATATCTAATAGAAAAGAATATTACCGCATTTTTTTCCAATAACGAGCCTGATAATTTAATATGTAGCAATTTCTACATTTTATCAGTACCCCTAAGGAAATAAGCCTTACTTCATAAGGCGTAAACAATTGTAAATAATCAGAAAGCCCCAATAATTGATAGTAATTTTTGTCATAAAAAGAACTAATAGTAATAATTAAATATATGTTTCAATATTTGAAAGCAGTAAAAGCAACCGCCTATTATAATTACATAATTTTTTTGCTTATATGGGGATAAGTTTTCGTCATCACTTTGGGGCGATATGTACCATTTTCAATGTAATTAATTTAGAATAAGTAAATGTTCACATAATTCGAAATTATTCCTAAGCTCCACTGCTGATCTTTGGTCTCCATCTATTTATATGAATGGGGAACGGGCTGCTTATGATACCATGCTACTACACACTAGTATTGAAAATATAGTTTACTTTTTCCAGCATAAGACTATCCCAGAGCGTGAGGCCCGTTCTATCGTGATGCAAGTAGTGTCAGCGCTGAAGTATCTCAATGAGATCAAACCGCCTGTAATACACTATGATCTGAAGCCGGGCAATATTTTGCTCACCGAGGGAAATGTGTGTGGAGAGATCAAAATAACTGACTTTGGCCTATCCAAGGTGATGGACGAAGAGAATTACAACCCGGACCATGGCATGGATCTCACGAGCCAAGGGGCGGGTACTTATTGGTGAGTACTTCTTACGTTGTTACAAATATGAACTGAAATTCCATTGTAGCTCTGGTTGGCAATTGCATTTAGCGCTTATGACAAGTCGGTTAAAAACTATATATTCATAGTATAGTATTCATAGTAATCACCTTATTAAAAGACAGTTTTAACCTATTTTAGTTATCGAATATTTTGTCTCTTTTTAACGACTTCTGACTTCAGTTTGGGCGAAGAGAAAACATTCGATAATTAAAATGGGTTTTAAAACCGTCTATTTATAAGGCCATAAGTATATAATACTTAATAATATACAAAATAAATATAAAAATATGGTTATATTTTCTAATATCTGAAGTAAACATTTTAAATTGCTAGAAGTGACATACTTTTGATAGAACAATGAGTCTTTCAAATTATTATAATAACTATTAACTATAAGGCTCATTGATTTATCGTTATCATTTAAATTCAGTAATAAAAATAGTTTTAATTTAAATACGTTTGTAGGTATCTGCCGCCGGAATGTTTCGTCGTCGGTAAAAACCCACCAAAGATAAGTAGCAAGGTGGACGTGTGGAGCGTCGGTGTAATCTTCTACCAGTGCCTGTATGGCAAAAAGCCCTTCGGCCACAATCAGAGTCAGGCGACAATACTGGAGGAAAATACTATATTAAAAGCGACTGAAGTGCAGTTCGCTAACAAACCCACAGTCAGTAATGAGGCTAAGGTAGGTGACTATTACTTTAATATGTGAAAATACCACAGCAATTTGTAAGAAATCCAATGACATGTGGAGTCTGCCAACCGTACTCGTATGCGCCAGCGTGGTGCATGATAGCCGTATCACTCTCGATTGTAAAGGAGGCCCGTTCCCTGCAGCGAGAAGTATATGGGCTAATACGCTACAGTGCAGATAATGATATGAAAATATGTCAGCTACATCAATAAATAAACAGCCTGCGTTGATCGTTTTTGGCCGTCCCGGGTAGAGTAAATCAAGCAGTAAACTAAAATAATACACAACACAGTTAGGAGAACTCATTCATGGGATTCAGCTTCACTATATTTTTATTACTTTTTGTTTCTTTACTAATACTTATAAAACTGGTGCGACTGTGTTCTACCTTGTCATAGAACTTTAAGGGGATGTAATTTTTTCATAATTAGTAACTATTAGAAATATAAACTGGAATTAATGATATGTCGACTGCAAGTGGGATGTAGTTACGATTCCGGATTATTTTTATGTGCAGTTAATAAGTGCGTGGTGGCCTGTTGGAAGTGCGTGGTGGCCTGTTGGTAAACAGACCAGACGCGGGTGCCAACATGTTGGCGGTGGTCGCGGGTTCGAATCTTAGGGCACACATCTGAGTTTTCGGACTCGTGTGTATTGATAGTCAATCACCACGCACTAAAAACGGTGAAGGAAAACATCGTGAGGAAACCTGCATACCATAGCGATTTATAAGAATTTCTATGGTATGTAAATCCGCCAATCCGCATTAGGCCAGCGTGGTGGACTATATGGCTTAACTACTCTCAATCGTACTCTCGATTGTAGAGAAGACCCTTGGCTTGCAGTGGGACGTATATGGGCTGATGATGATAGATTGTAATGTGATGTGGTTTGGTCGCGCAGAGTTTCATCCGCGCGTGCCTGGCGTACCGCAAGGAGGAGCGCATCGACGTGTTCGGTCTGGCGCGGCACGAGTACCTGCAGCCGCCCATGCCCAAGTCTCGCGGCGCGGGCGCGGGCAGCGGTGCGGGCGCGGGCGGGGGCGCGGGCGCGGGCGGCGCGGCGGGCGGCCCGGCCGGCGCCGCCGCCTTCAGCTCCAACATGTTCGGCGCGGGCTCGAGCTCCTAGCCGCGCCGCCGCCGCCCTCGCCACCCGGCGGCGCCGTGACGCGCAGTGTGGGGCGCGGTGTGAAGCGCAGTGTCGGGCGCAATGTCGGGCGCAGTGTCGGCCGCGATGTCGGACGTAGTGTCGGGCGCGGTGTCGAGCGCGGCGTCTCGCGCGGTGCGGTGACGGGCGCGGCGTGGCGACGGAGCGTGGCGGCGGCGGCCCGTCGGCCGACCTCGAGTTCGACTCGTGTGCGCGCGATTTTAGTTGAAACTTGTCGGTTGGAACATCCAGAGTTGTAAAATGACTAAATATCATTTACGGAATAAAATTGTTTAAGATTATGCTTACTGTTGACCGTATTTATTGAGCGGGTGATAAAATGTGATTCTCCATTTGTGAGTGATGGTTTTATCCTTTTATCACTAGAGAAGAATCCTTGGGACTGTCCCTTGCATATTATATAAGTTATCCCTATTAAAAAAGTTAAAATATTTTTCGAGGTTTTTCATTTATCCTTAGATGAGAATATAATATGTACATGGATGAGAATATTGAATGTAACAGTATCGCATGTGCCATGCGCCTAGGGTTTCTGGTTTTTCGACTTTTTTTATTTCTTGAGATCGAATCTTTGGAGGAAAATAATCCTTATGATTGAGTCTTTTGATTGGTATCATAAAAGGGTGGTTTTAACCACATGGCGGGATCGATTCCCGCTTTAGAAATGCGATTGTTCAAAAATCTTTGAAAGAAGTTTGATTTGTTTTCAAAACCAAAATGATTATTTAGAATACCTCTCTGTAAATATCATATTTTACCGATTATAAAGAAATGATAATAAATCTATCTCCACACTATCGACTCTTGTGTAGTGGGTATCAGAAACTACGAGACACTTGTAGGTCTCGCAAACAACCAGATCCGAAACAAATACTTGCGGATTACACAAACCTTTGTCTCGTGGATCGAACATGCGGCCTGTCTTTTACAGCTGGCATCTCAGCAAGTGAGCCACGGAAGTTGTCAATTTACAATTTTATTTAGTTTATGTTTGAGTAAGTATCCTAAGTAAAATAAATCAGTAAACTGAAAAATTAATAATCAAACATGGATCAAAATATCATGACAGCGATGCAACATTCAAGACTGCAAAAGATAAATTTCGAGAATTCTCGAGAAGAATCTTCACAGACCCTACATTTGACGTTATGTTACATTTACATTTTTTTTAATTGCTTAGGTAGGCAAACGAGTTAACAGAGTACCTAATGGTAAGTGATAACTGCCGCCTTCCATAGGCGGCAGTTATCCACAACGCTTAGACCATGGATGTGTTGCCGGCCCATCAATATAGAGGGGAGCGGGAAGCAATATTATGGGAGGAGGAGAGGTATTGGGCATCCGGCTATAATTATAAAAACACCTTACAGTTATACTGGGTATATCAAGAATGCTACCGAAAACGAAGCCAGGTGGTAGTTTTAGCAGTGATTTATATTTTCTTTGGTTTTAGCGACTATAAACACAATGCAATTAAAAATTCCGCAAAGGAACGCGACAATTTTTTTATGATTTTTTAAATATCGTCATTTTTGGTGGTAAATCCATAGTTTTTAATAAAATAATAATTTAAACTCTTATATACCTTAGAGTCTTTATAAATAAAAGGGTATACACTATTATTTTCGGAAAAATTATATTTTGTGTTGTATTGTTTCTGAAGTCGCTTAAACTACCACCCGGCTTCGTTTTCGGTAGCAATTTTGATATACCCTGTATACATAGTCCTGACCCTGCAATCAATCAAGTATTGTATCGTGGGTATCAGGCACTACGAAAGAATTTTCGGTCTCTTATACACCCAGACCCGAAACAAATCCCTGTGGATCACACAAATATTTGTCTTGGTGCGGGAATCGAACCAGCATCCTCTCGTTTCACAGCCGGCTTCTAACCATCTATGCCGAGGAGCCTGTCAATTTCACTTACCGAACGAAACGCGACATCAAGGCTGTCGCTTTATGTCGTTCCCTGTGAGAGTGACAGTGGTTCTGCCCTAGACGACCCTGCCCAATTATGCTGAGTCATGACTCATCATTGACAACAGCGTGGCTGTATTATATCCAAAATTCCAAATTCGCTTGTTTTTATGGTGGTTGTTTGGTTTTAGCACTTTTATATGTTTGTATTTTTGAATATTTTGTTAACTGGTTACTTTTACTAGAATATACAGAACTACTCAATAATAGCCTCACATCTGGCTATATATGTTATGGAATAATCAATACTATGTACAAGTGGATGGCGTCGTCTATGGGCTCACCTATATCTCCAGTAGTCGCCGATTTTTTCATGGAGGACTTTGAGGAGACAGCCCTTAGTAAAGCCCTAGTCTCGCCAAGATTTTACAAGCGGTACGTATATGATAGTTTCACAATTTTACCATCTGACCAAGTAGCTCCATTAACAATAAAATTAATTTACTATGGTGTTAGAACATACTAAATCTCTTACCTTCTTAGATGTTTTAGTAATCAGTCCTTATACTGATCAGGATTACGTTGATTGTGACTCAGTGTGTAATACAGAAACAGTGGAAAAAGATCCATGCAGATAAATATCTTAACGGTGATTCTCACCACTATCCAAAACAATTGGCCGTGGTAACTCTTTGTTTCTATTCAGGGATCTGTGACGAGAAACACCTGGCGACTGAGCTGCAACACGCCAAGCAATTACTGCGAGACAACAAGCTCCAAATTCCACGCCGCCGTCACAGAAACCGAGTGAAACCAGCCACAGTTGAACGGGTCCCGGTTGTATTGCCATACATGAAACGAGTCACAGACAAGATTAGCTATATCCTGAAGCGTGCTTCTATTAAAAGCTACTTCAAGCCACCCAAGTAGATTAGTCAATTTCTACCACCTATCAAGTGTATTATACCTTTGCAAGAACCGGGAGTATACAAAATAGATTGCGACTGAGGTCTCTCCTATATCGGTCAAACCAAACGAAACATACGGACCCGCGTACACATTACACATAGCTCATGCTCAACGAAGTCTGCTGTTGCTTATCACATTGAAGAACCCCCCGAGTATTAACTTCGTTATGACCATCCCCAAGCCCTCGCAAAAGAACACCGTTTCCTGCCCAGGATATTTCGCGAAGCTATTGTGTTTAAAAAACATCCTTGAAGCTTGCACAAGCATGGGATCCAATTCTACATTTAATTCAATCGGAACCCAATAGACCAACTGCCAGACCTCAAGACACAGTGACCTCTTTCTGCGTAGATCGGAACGCTAAAAACAATTAACTTTTTTAATTACCTTTTTTAATTTAATAATTGTAAAATAAGGGTAGTTAAATTGTAACAGTCACTGAGCGGATGAATAATATCTCAGTCCGCCCCGTGACCATGAAAATTGTAAAGTGATCGAAACGTCAGGAAGTCAAAAAAAGTAAAAAATAAACCAAATCCGCGATAAAATCCGTAAATAATAGTTTTATTTCAATACTTAGTAAGTGGATCTTGCGAAAAACTTTGAATCTTGTGTCCACTATTAACAAACTGTCATGTAAGTGACTAGTCTTTTTTGAGAATATATTTCTTTAAACCTCAATCAAATAGAGTAGAGCCTAGAGATAGTATGATTATCTCACGCCTATGTAACACAGCATAATGGAATGGTTTGCCATCTCTGCTCTTTGTTTGAAGCTGTTGACATCGACGGTAATATCAACTGTAGGTAGTTCCACTTTAATGCAACAAATTGTACCAATATTGCATTTTGGATTTGGGAAAAATTATGTTAGTATCTGAATCTCAAATAGTCCACGTATGGTTCACAAATGGCCGCGAATCTTTCTTCACCTCACGTCTGGATATTTGTTGGACATTTACCGCAAACCAATTGAAGGGGTAGTGCCATTGCCCTACGCCCAATGAGGAGCATCTCCGTCAAAACTCTCGAGTACTAGAAATTAAAAAGTTCATGACAAAAAGTAATTGTTTAGCACAATAAGCCTACCTCTGATCATAATATTTTAATTTTATGATACTAATCTGGAAATCGCGCCATCGTGCACTTTTCATTATCACCCGTCCGCTCCCTCCGTGCTAGGTCATTAGTTGGCAACATTTATGACACTAGCTTAATTCTGGTTTGTGGTCTAGTCAATACTACACTGTATCATCCCATATACGTCCCACTGCAAAACAACGAGCCTTCTCTACAATCGAGATATAATTGGGAAGGGTTTGGCCACATAGTTACATTTCATATAAATTCTTACAAAACTTTTTTTATTGATGTAAGATTTTTATTGCACGTTGAAATAAAACTATTTTTTACGGATTGTATCGCGGATTTGCTTGATTTTTTTTTTCATTTTATAACTACCCGACGCGTCGTGACGTTTGGTGATTTTACAACTTTTGAGGTCATGGGGCGGTCTGATGTAGTTTTATTTCAATAAGTACCAATGGTCCGTCAATCCGTTAACTGGTGGTAGGTCTCTCATATGTAAGAGGCCTTGCTTTGTAATTCAAGATGCTGTTTGGTTTTGCTACTGTTCATGAGCAGTCGTATAGCTTACCATCAGGCGAATAGCATGCTCGTCTCACTATTCATAGTAATAAAAAAACGATTATCAAAATACGGACAGAGAAATTTTTGTACATAGGATACAAAAGCAAATAAAGACAAAAATACGCAAAAGATTGCTTAACCTGACCATCGAACCAAAATCGCCGCAGCCGGATTAATTACGCTGCAGCAGGACCAATGGGCGAGCGAAAAAACAAAGAGTTCACTATAAAAATACGCGGAGTAAAACTACAATACAACCCCTTCAGTGACCACCCTTAGTCGTCAGTCGTGTTCTTTAATTAGAGAGAAGTTTGCATCCTTTAATTAAAAACGTTGTTCGATGTATCTATTTGTAAACAAATACGTCCCTATTCTTTAAGTTCGCATTTAAATTATGGTTGGGGTAGCTTTATTTTTCTGAGTGAATAGTACTCGCGGGGAGGATTCAGGGCGCGCGTTCACCGCCCTTAGGTGAAATAAAATGCTCGTTGCATTTGTGCAACAGTCGTCAAGTGCGGGTTATTGTGCACATTTGTTTTGTTTGCCAACACTTAGGTGTGAATAGAACCTGATAACAGTTGGAAACTATTCAATGAAATTATTTCTCGTGCATTTATATTGCAGCCGTTTTGACAAGGAAATGTATGAAACTCTGTTATTTGCCTTGTTGACGAATGATGAGTAGCCGCAATTAATTAAAGTGAAAGGCGTAAGAAAATAATAAAACTCATGTTGCAATTAGGTATTTACTGTACTAAATAATCTATATATATAAAAGAGGAAGGTGACTGACTGACTGACGTATCAACGCTCAGCCGAAACTACTGGAGCTAAGAACGTGAAATTTTCCACAGGGGTTGCTATTGTGACGTAAGTGAGCACTAAGAAGGGATTTTTGGAAATTCAACCCCTAAGGGGGTGAAAAGGACAAAAAACTGTTGTATGCAAAATCGAAACCGTTAAAGCTACAATTGTCAAACTTAGCACTTTCGTTACTCATTTAAAAAGGGAACTAAATGCATACTTTATTTGTCTAAAATTAGTCATAAAGGGGTTAAAATAAGGGTTGAAGTGTTGCGAGTCTAGGGTGATTTAATGACTGTCTAATCCACGCACAGCCGAAACTACTTAATCTAGAAACGTGAAATTTTCCACAAAGGTGTCTATTGTAACTAAGGTGAGCACTAAGAAGGGATTTTCAGAAATTCAACCCCTAAGAGGGTGAAAAGGGTAAAAAACGTTTGTATGGAAAATCGAAATCGTTGGAGTTACAATTGTTAAACTTGGCACTTTTGTAAATCTATCAAAAACCAAAATAACTGCATACTTTATTTTTTTATATTAACCCTAAAATGGTTACGTAAGGGTTGAAATTTTGTAGAACCGAACTGTTTAATAAACGCACAGCCGAAACTGCTGGAGCTAGAAACGTGAAATTTTACATAGGGATTCCTAATGTGACGTAGGGTAGCACTAAGAAGGGATTTTAAGATATTCCTCCCCCAAGGGGGTGAAAAGAGAAAAAACAGTTGTATGGAAAATCGAAACCGTTAAAGCCACAGTTAGCAAACTTTGCACTTTTGTAAATCTATCAAAAACAAACATAGCTGCATGCTTTATTTTTCTGAAATTAACCCTAAAGTGGTAAGGGTTGAAATTTTGTAGAACCGAACTGTCGCATCACCGTACAACCGAAACTACTGAAGTTAGGAACTTGAAATTTTACACGGGGCTTCCTATCATAATGTAGATCAGCGCTAATGAAGTATTTACTGAAATTCAATCCCTAAAGGAGTGAAAAGGGTGAAATTGTGTTGTATGGAAAAACGAACCGTGAAATGTACAGATTTCAAACTTGGCAGTTTAGGTAGTCAATTAAAAACAAAAATAATTTCTTACTTTTTTGTCTTAAATTAGCCTCAAAGGGCTTAAAATAAGGGTTGTAATTTTGTATACAAATATCGAAACCGCTATTATTGGTACGAAAATTCGTATTTCAGCTACCTATTATAAACACAAAAAATTGGCATGCGCTAATTTTGGAAAAATGGCACGAAGGGGATGAAAATTTATAAAAAGTATTTAGGTTTCCATGGGTACAAAATAACCCTTAAAAATTGAGCTTGATGGTATAATTCAAGAACTGGATAGGGATTTTAATTTTAATTTTTACTAATTTTATACGTTGTTCATGAGTGTAAGAGTTTCACATTTACGGTCAGGGAAAAGGAAGGAATGGACGGAAGGTTGTGTTGGAATATCGGGCATAAGCAACTTTAATTTTAAATGTCCATTAATGGGTTTCGCACAAATAATACTCATAAGTAAAATTGTGCGTAGTTCCGGGGTTATAAATTTTAGAGGGAGGAATTTATTATGTTTAATAGTATTTACTTATTATAGATAAATAATGACCAATTGTAAGGTTTTGTTTTTTTATGTTTTAAGTGGAGTTAAAGCGGGAAATCGTTGTTGATAAAGTAAGTAATAACATGATTTGCCCAACAGGATGCTCACTAATAAATAGTGACGTCATTCGGAGTTTTAGAATTTTCTCAGTTTTAGGGGAGAAATGAGGACATTACGTCCTGTAATAATAAAACATATTGTAAATAAAGTTAATAACGCAGACGAGGTTGCGGGCAAAAGCTAGTGTTTATATATAATGTTATTTATGCTATGAAAAACTTTATGATAGAAAAAATATGATATATTTGGCAAAAATTATAAATTCCTTCGAGCCGGATTTGAACCAGCGACCTATGGATACCAATGACTTTATACTCTACAGTCCACCGCTCTACCAACTGAGCTATCGAAGGTATGCGAGCGGTGCCAAAATTAAGCATCTGTTTACAGATATCATTTATTTTGACAGAAAATGTGATTGTGATGTATTTTCTGTTAATTTATCTATGCTTAATTTGTGGGCACGTAGCAGCATAGAAATTATCTATACTATATCTCTGAAATAGCTGGATCGATTTTGACGGGACTTTTATTGTCAGGTAGCTGATATAATAAGGAGTAACTTAGGCTACATTTATTTTAGAAAATGTCTTTTATTTTAGAAAAATAAAGTTTTTGTTAAATTCCACGCGGGTACAGCCAGTCATGGTATAAATTGGTAATACACAATTATGCATTTTCTTTTTCAGGTTAAATTTAATATAAAGCGGATGGAAGACCTGATATTAATACTAGAGTAATACACTGGTTGGAGGCTGCCTTTAGAAGGTCGGTGTAGAAACCCTAGTGTGAGACCTACCAATGTTCAGCAGAGGTATATAAAATAGGCAGATTTCCTGACTGAAATGATTGCTACTGCAAAGCTTCTTGAACATGAAAAGAAAACAATCTGTGAGTTGAAATAATTGTATTTTTCTTGTAAATCATCGTGATTAAACATTTTAAAAAACGGGGATGCATGTCTGTGCCCATTATACGTCCTTTCCCTTGAAGCATTCAGCTGACAATGTGCCAACTTGCTTTTCATATTCCTAATGAATCGCTCCACGTCGATGCTTCCAACGTTTGTCATCGTACGATTAGCACTTTTTTAATGGAAATGTCCATCATTCTTTCATTCAGTTTAATTGAGTCGGTTGAGTTGGATTGAACAGCAGCAGAGCTGCTAATAACTTTTAGTAAAAAAGTGCTTTAATGCAAGATAATGAAGTTTATAGGTCACATTTATCCCAATATTTGATTAATCATTTGTTTATATTTAACAACTAAGCTGTGTCAAGTGCCAACCATCAGACCCAGTGAAGAAAATCATGTTATAATACTCGTATATGTGATATAATTATTTAATTAATTGTATATTTATCTAGTTTTTTTCTTCTTATCTCTTAATTAAGTATTCGTACCGTAAGTATTCACCTAACGTTTGATTCGGAGAGAATTCGACCGTCCGTCTCTTTTACTTTTGTTTATGAATCTTGATAAACAAATAAAAAAATATATTCTATGAATACATACTACTACATACAATTTCGTTTTGTGCATTAGACCATAACAATAAACCCAGAAACATTATTTCTATGTCTTGCCTAATTAATATACGTTTACTAAAATAATCAAACATTGTCTACTTTATTGTGTAATAAAAGTGTGTTTATTTAAACTAGCGTTTTAAATGAACTAAATTTAGATGCCCTAGATGTTTAAGGGCGTTATCACAGAGAGTGGGTCTACGGAATCGTCGAAGGAGATAATTTACGGGGCTCGGGAGGCTTTGATGTTCAGTGGCCTTGGGCTGGCATGCGGCGAGGCGTAATCTTCAGCCGACACACCAGCCGCATCGACGTTCACGAACTTGACCTTTATTTGTATATATGTAGTTGCCCAGCTGTAGGTCACCATTTGTATGAAATTTCCATAATCGTGTTTATGAAGAGTCATTGCATTGTTGCATAGTGTATTGGGGGTTTTTAACAGTTGCGTGGCTGCTGTATGCATCCAAAAACAATGTAAATGTTAAATTCACCCCAGATATTAGATGTACAATTTTAATAAACTTTAATTACTCTCTGTACTGCTGTAACTAGTGTTACCAGGTTAAACATTCGGGCAGGAGATTAAATAACTCTTTTTGTTCAAAAATCAGCCATGAGTTTTGAAGCCTACCATGACTTCGGACTTTAAAGTACAGTTAAATACTTTATTAGCAAATTAATCAAGAATATAAAAGGATAAAATGAATTTTACAATTTACGAGCTCCAATAAAGTTCAGAAATTAAATTTTTCTATTTGAATTTGCTCCGACGATAAAGTTTTCCAAAAATTACACATCACTAGATACGTATTTCTTTAGATATATATCGTATTAAATTTCCCCACAAATGATTTCTAAGAAGAATGAAACTTGAAATTGTTAAAAGTAGGAAAAAAGTTCTATTCATTGAAGCCAGTTAACATTCCTGAGATTTAAGATCACTAACAGTTTTCATTACAAATATATATACCATCTGAAATAAGAATAGTTTAGAATAGATATACATAATAGATAGAATGAGATAGAAATTCCTAAAAAACTGCGGGAACTTATTCAAGGTTCAATATTTTTTTTGGACTTAATCTTTGGATATACTTAACTTTAGAATCAAATTGGATACTAAGTAGGTAAATATTTGTAGGAAAACAACAAATACAGTTAGTAAATTATATTTAGTTTTTATTCGTACTGTAGAGGGCTGGTGAAAAAGCGGAAGATTTGGCTTCCCGCCCAAGGTTCTATGGGGATGCGTCATCGAACCCTTGAAATCGAGACGTCCCGCGTAAAGCGGGATACCTTTTTTCTTGTTTCCGCGGGGAAACCTGTTTACCACTATCACCCCACTTCGGGGGAAAGTGGATCGATTATGTTGGTTTCACAGAGATACGGCATACAACCAAACAACCAAAACCCCGCGTTGCCGTCTTCGGCGCAATTGGAACGGCCCCGGGAACCCGAAGCAAGAGCGCTTCAGCTTCAACCGGGACCATTCCTGCACACTGTCGCTTAATTTGCGGCACGTACGTATGTTGGAGGCTAAAGCCTCCTCATTGTTCGGCAACAGGCAATTGTTTTCTCCTCCTCCTGCTGCCGAACATCTCGGGGTCGCCTTGTATTTAGGTACAATGGGCGCTACAACAGCCCCCTACTTCGCGCCTGCGACCTTCATTTTCCCATTAGTCGCCTTCTACGACAGGCAGGGGATACCATGGTGGGATTCTCGAAACGCCCCCATACCACAGGGCGCCCCCCATACCACAGGGCGCAAAGCGGGACACCTGGCAACACTAGCTGTAACCTGTACCCAAGGAACTTAAATACTTTAGAGAATAAGTTCCTTGCCTGTACTATCAAATCTATATTGTAACAATCCAGTCCATCGAAAGGTTGCCTGGAAGACATCGCATCTACTGGAGGTAGGTCTCTCATATGTGACAGGCCGCCTGGGTGGGTACCATCGCAACGTCTATTTCTCCCGTCAAACAGCAGTTTAAATGCACTGTTATGTTTCGAATTGAAGGATATTGCTATTGATAAGCCAGAGTAACTACTGGATATATTGAAACTTCTTATGTCTCAGGATGGCGAGCGCAGTGGTATGCCAAGCATTGCTTTGTAATTCAAGGTGTTGCTTGGTTTTGCTACTGTTCATGAGCGGTCTTATCGCTTACCATCAGGCGAACGGCATGTTCGTCCCGCCATTCATAGCAATAAAAAAACCTACCGATAAGGCCGCCATATGTTACCATACCTTTAGATTTTTTTCCTTCTGTTTTGGGCTTCGGTAGGGAAACCATTTAATTTGAGGTGGGTAAATGGAAAGGAATGTACAATCCTATTTTTTAAATTACCAGCTAAAAAAATGACCAGTCTCTCTTACCCTATAGGCTGCAAGTCCTAAGACATCTTTTAGAATACGCGACATGGTTTTAGGTGTTATCTTCATCACCAGGGATTTTGGACAGAATTTCTCTCATTATCACTTCACTCCATTTTAATAACACGAAATATTATGTAACATATTGGCGCGAGAATCAGAAAATACAATGAACAATCGTGTAAAAATGACAGATTACAAATTCAAAGGTAATATTTTATTTATTTTTAATTGTAACAGTATTTATAGCCAGACTTAGTTTAAATAAATTATTATTGTACATTTTACCTATATCAGAATATCTTCAATTGAAGATAATAGCCGAATACCTCCTAGTTTTACCATGTTTATGTCCAAACTTTGCGATGTAATTTATGTCCTTGGATAGTTAATAACGAAATCTATGAAGCATATCAGCGAAGACCTTCTGATGCGGCCTTGGCATCATACGATTATCGGTGAACTACGTAATTTGCAACCCTCTCGAAAATTGACGGGTCGCGTGCAACCCCGGGCTCACGGCTGACCTTCCCAACCAATGTCAATGTTATCTGATTAGCCGCGATTAGCGTCATGGTGTGTATGGCTGTCCGTAATGAAACAGATGTCAAAATGTTTACTTATATCGTACCCAGATTAGAGCAAAATTTTATTTTATGAGACATAATATTATCGCGGAGTGGGGATCGAAATTGTTCCGCACCAGCTTCTGTTCTATTTCATTATGACGGTAGTCAAATATACTAACTGTTGCAAGCGTAGGTGGAGGAGTTTAATAATGATTATATCTTTACGTACATAACCGTCAAGCCTGTTAGTCCTGACTAATAAATTTTCAGTTTAAAAATACTTAAAACTCCAACCATCAAATAAAAGAAAAGCGTGTGATGAAAGTGAATGAAAATGTATACCTTATACATTGATATCGATGACCTTATATTACTTGAAATACATTTTAGTGTATATTGGAAGATTTAGGTAATAACGAATTCTACTCCATTTTGAGAAGTTCTCCTCTCTAGATCCGAAGATATTCATCAGACTTTCACCATATTTTTATGGCACCAACAGACAAGTACCAGCTTTCAATAAAAGAAGAATAATAAAAAATGGTATACCCAGTACAGAGTTATGAGGTAACAATGATAAAAAAAACATACAGTCGAATTAAGCACCGTCTCCTTTTTTTGAAGTCGGTTTCAAAAGGGGAGAAACCAGGGACGAAATTAACGATTATCAATATTGTTTTAATATCGCACAGACATTATTAGATCACACAATATAATTATTATTGCACGTGGCATATAGGTCTTTCGGCTATTAATTACCAAATACTTGCTACTGCTATTACAAATTTTGAGAAAAATTTCCAAATAAAAACAGTGGAATTTGTTACAATCATTCCTGCCTCCTAGGGTTTGTTGTAACAATCTTACTAAAATACATTTATTATCAATCAATCTTTTAAAACAACTCAAATAATCATAAACAAAACAAATGAATTTTTCTATGAGCAATAAAATTAAAATTTCTGGAAAATCTTGGATTGTTTTTGAAAATTGCAAAGTTGTGAACGTGTATGGACTACAGAGTATCATTCTGCTAATTGTCTGCCTCATCAACACTTTCCATCATTCTTCCTTGATTCTGGATTTACTAGAATAAAATATTCTTTGAATCGAAAGTACCTACAACTTGTTACTTTCGTTCATATATTAAAATTATCCAGATTTAGACAAATATGTGACCTTACCCTAAATAAATAGTTAGATAGTCATCATTGCTTACGCCGCAATGGGAAGAGGAATAGGTAGTTGAGTTTTTCATTGACACTAGACATGCAAATAAACTCACGATGGGGGTATATTGTAATTTGGAGGTATTTTTGCAGCATCGACTCTATAGAACCAAAACTTGATCGAAAAAAATAATAATTCTGAAAGAAGGTAATTTGATGGTGGTGTTAATCTTAAAACTTTATTTAGATAGACTTATACTTAACGAAACCTTAAAATGTGTGTATGTTGATGTAAAACATTAAAGTATTATGGTGTTTTGTATTGCCAGAAATTGAATAGAAAGTAGGGGTTGCATATTAAACATCGAACATGTTAAGCTTTAGTAACGATTTATCTTTATTGCAGTAACCTTCCTTATAGGTGGTGTTTGTACGATTGGCCTCGGGATCGATCGTGTGCAGCGGAGCGCCCGGTAATGCCGACCTCACGCCCGGCGAAATGCCGAGCACTATTTAACAGATAAATCGTGTCTACCTACAATATCTTTTGATTGGAATGCGTTAGCGTTAATCGCTGGTGAGTATATTATCATATTAATGATTACGGATAGGCGGCGACTTGTGTCGCGTGGAACACACGCACTCATTTCTGATGAATTGAGATGGAGTGCTTTCATTTAACTATCATCACATACGTGTAATTGTACATTGTGATTATTTTGTCGTGTGTATTGTTAAACAAAAACAATATTGACAGTTTTTATATAGCTAATATGGTTTTTTATTGATGTCAATGCTATGAATATGTGATTTTATTTCTATGATGGAAAATTATTTTCAAGTAAAATGCTAAACTCCTACGGTCTTACAGACAATTTATAAACCTATTTTGGTTATCGAATGTTTTGACCCTTTCCAACAATCTTTCCAACGACTGTGGAATTCAGTTTGAGCTAAGACTAAGCATTCGATAACTAAAATAGGTTTATAAACTATGAATTTGGACGCTACTGTTGAATCATTATGCTTTCATATGCATAAGATGAATTGATATTTTAACGAGTGGGTATGATTCTAATATTAGCGCTTTTGCATCTTTTTTTTCTATTGATTTCGTTAAAAAGTATCAAAGAATCACGGACTTGAGCAATGGAATTGCAGACTTAAGCTAAGGAATATTCCATTAACTAAAATAAATTCTGGCAAAGCGGATAGCATAGTGATATTATTCGATCGACAACCAAAATGTTTGGGCGTTTGTAATATGGAAAACAAGTAAATTTGAATATCGCGATTCAGATCTTATTGAACGTACTATTTGATATTCATCTTGTTTTGAGCGGTGTCACAGTTTGACTAATTAAACGGTTCTCGTGGTGCGTGTGTATTCATAATGCGCTGCGCGTTAAAGATCCACATCATTAGACTAGAACTAGAAATTGTAAATCACGATGGAAACTTGCTTATCTTAATCGAAGTAAACCTTAATTCTCCATATGGGATGAAGATGTTAAGTGGAGATACATAGATGCATAAAAAATATTTGTCTTTGTTTACTATGGAGAATTGAGTTCTGTGCGATTGTATATTTGATTAAAGAACAATGATAAACCTCCATACATTTTTTTGTTGTATTTTTTTTGTGTGTATTGAGATGAAAAATATTTTAAAATATAGATTTTGAATTCCTTAACAATTATTTCTTATGATTTACTATTATAGCAAGCCTAGGAAAAAAGATATTGCACTTTAAAGTTTTAAAAAAAAACTGTATCTTGTCAAACTCTGTGGGTAGTTAATGTTATTATTTATTTTGTTCTGTTTATATTGGCGTGATGCAAAGTTATGACCCACAAATAAAAGTAAAAAAAAATATTTTAGACGCAATTTAAACATCGAGTACTTATTTATTTCATTAATTTAATAGTAATATCGTGTGCAATGAAATAAAAAGAGGGGACAACTATGTATATATTATTATTTGCACAATAGCGCTTTCGGGCGACAGAAGCAAATTGTTATTCCTTAATTAATTAATCAGTGATTATTTTGCTGTTCTCACTTCTCTGCACTATTTTTTTAGATTAATTATCTGATAAAGATAATGCAAGAAATCCAGTCAAGCATATATTTTAAAAATGGCAACATTGAAACGACATAACGCCTCGCCAATAAAATTAAAGTAAATATCAATAGAGTTATATGAAAAATGTGTTTTCGTAACTCAGGCTTAGGTTCGCCGTGAGCTAGGCACCAAAATTACTTAGAAAATTAATTATTAATATTTTTATACATGAAATTAATAGACGCTTAAGAATCCCATTAACAATGTTTTTACCAATGTTCTTTCATTAAAACATGTTTCAATACAAGGGTAGATTTGAATTAGATGATATATGATCACGGCTAGTGGTTACAATCTTTCGAATAGTTTTAAGAAGCTCAGAAATAAAGTGGGCTCAGCGTGAATTTACAGCTATATATATTATCAAGAGCAGAGTTTTATTTTGTGGCTGCTTTTGTTATAGACGACACTAACTGGCTGCAACATTAGAACGTATGGCACGACGTGACTGGATGCGTTGTTGCGTTTCGTCCAGCGACAGTTGGTTCTCTTAAATACACGTTTGTAGTTTATACTATTCAGTTTGTAACATGATTGTTATGACGTTAATATGACGAACAGAATACTTCGCTAGTGTATAGAAGAGTAAAATATATTTCTGCAATAACCTGAGTTTTACGTCAGTCCGGCTTCAATGTGATTAGGTCTAAGGTATATATATTAATATAATTAATTTTATTTTTACGATTTCTTTTGCATATATTACAATAATGAAAATATAAAGCTAGCTTTATTCTTAAGTTTTGTTTCTTTGGCTCTTGTCCAGGGCACACCATGCCACGGTGTCGATGCCCATTATTCAAGAGGATAATATATTCTTTTCAGTAAGTAGCACACCGTCATGAAAAGGTCAAACACGGATCCAATTATCTCGTCAAAACGAACGATGGCATTAAATATTAATGAGAAATGTTTCTAAATATTTTGTAGCTTTATGTAAGTTAATTTGCGGACTACTACATATCGGCTATGACGTAGTTTTTTGAATGTTGTTACTACGATGTAGATTTTATGTATTTAGGTATTGGCGTAAGAAGGATTTGAGGCTAGTGCGTATTGTATATTTGTCGTCACACAGAAATTACATCGATTATGTTACAAGTTTGGAATCGGCCGATCTGTGGATGCGCCTTAGGGTTTAGATACGTGAAGGAATACTTACCTATATATTTCAAGATAAGGACATACATATTTAAATAAACTCTCGCTTTTTCTCTAGAAGAGGTAGGCAGTGATGCTATCAGCATCCCCACGTTTCGCCTTATGTATTCCGTTCCAAGATGTATAATATTTAATTTAGTACATATAAAAATTTGTATTTTATATATGGTAACAGATTTAGATCATTATAAATTACGTCTCTGTTACAAGAATACACAGCTTGACATAATAAAAAAACATAGTACCATTTAATGTGTAACAAAAAATTTAAAAACAGCAAGGACCTGGGCAGGTGTATGTAGGGAATTTTAATCGTCATAACCATACATAAATATTAACGATGTATATTTTAATGGTTACCTTGATTGTACATAACAAACAGATAATTATCGTTTTTATTTTTGCGTTGTCCCATGTCTGCCTACATTAGCAGTTATTAGGTTAGTTATTAGGCTTTCCGTTTCTGGTATGAACAAAAAAGAGGGATTGAAATGTATTACGAGAGAAAATTTGCCTCTGCGAATCTCGATTATCCCGGGAGGATAGATAATATTATTACTCCATCCATTTTACTTCACTAATTGCATCGTGTCTACATCATTTGAGCGTTTATGCTAGCGGTTGCTAACCATATAGATATTATACCCTGAGCCCTCAATGTTGCTAGCCCTACGTGAAGACGAGTACCAAATGATAATAAGTGTCAACGTTGTCACTTATATTGTACTCGGCTGTCGGTAGCAAACAACACAATAATAAACTACCTTAAGTGTCTTTCGGAGCTGAAAGTAAAACTAAATGAATTAGTAATAATATAAAAATGTAATCCAACAAAAGTATCGGAAAGCCCTTAGGGTCTAGTAAATTTTATGCGGAAGCAGTTACAATCACTCCTTATTGTTTTGGTCTTTATTATTTTTAGTTAAGGATAATATCTGACAGCCTCCGTGGCGCAGTTAGTTAGACGCCGGCTGTGGAACGGGAGACCCCGGGTGTAGGTCAGGACTATGTATGTGACTGTTGGGTGTTTATTTATTTATCTTTGTATTGCGATTGAATGGCATGTGCTGTATATGGACGATGGCCTATTCATTTTCACGAAGGCCTGTGCGTTACCACAAGGTGGGATAATTATTTACTTTTTGAATTTACCTAAATGCAGACATAAAAAACACATCTCTGTATATTATGTATTTTGGTTATTATATGTATCGAAAAATGTGAACTATGCTTTAAAGTTCAAGAAAAAATATTATTCAACGCGAGTTTTTTTGTTATAATGTAAACATTTCGACAGGGAATTTGGTTTTAAATGTGGAATATTACGAGATGTTCCAGGACGGTATAAGGTCAAATACATATTAATAGTATCTCTCGTCTCTATGGTAAATAAAACTACCAAAACCATTTTTTTCCTGTTTATTAACGTTTTACTCATTGAATTTAAATTGTTATTTTTTGACTGTCGCTTATGTTGTGCCATTATATAAACCATTACATTTTCATACGCAAGTAGATAATGGCATATTTTTTTATTTTTATAACAAGGTCCATATTTACCTATAGCGTTTTATAAAAATATTAATAAGATAATATATTCGTTTAAATATGATTAGTTAGGCTTAAATGATGGGCTATTGGGTAGCAAATATTATAATGTAGGTACTATGTAGGTACGATGTAAGTAATGGCGTTGTTGTTTGATTTCCTATGTCGTAGTGACAAAAAAAATAATTTACATACTTTCAATTAAAGGTGATTATAAAATGTGATTTCATTAATCATTTGACTCACCGTGAAAAACAAAACAGATTACATCAGTAAATTTGTTCGTCCTGTTCAGTGATTAACCTGTAAATTCTAGACAAATTTCGCTCTGATGCACAGTAAATGGAATAGAGCCAGATATTGCCAGGTTGGCGCCGAGCTGGGATAGCAGGAACCGTGCTACCTACTTCCGCCAGGCTCGATATCTCCGCTTCCTGCCAGACATCCAGCGCCCGCAGTGCCGCGTGCTAGCACATAGTTTTATTCACCACCGGCGTAGTTGCGTCAACTTTGTGTGCTTGTTTTACATCTGGTGTACTAGTACCTAGTACGTATTTTCTGTTAAGTCAAGTTAATTTGATAATATGACCAAGCTTTGAAGTTCTTATCGTTCGCTTCCCAAGCCTTTGATACGCGTCAGATTGTATTTGTTGCACACAACACTACAGGCAAATACAATTAGTTCCTCTGTCGGATGCGACAACTTAGTTTCCATCTACATTTTACATTTCACGTAAGCGCTGCAATTATGTTACTAGTCCATTGAAAAGTTATATTTAGGGTTGCGTTTTTCAGAAGACGAAATTAAATGCGCCGTGTGATGATTGATCTTTTTGCCCTGTATCTCGTAAACTCGATGCTCTGATAGTAACTTATAAATATTTTATCATACACATTGACTAATTCTAAGATTTTATTACGACAGAGTAATAAAAATATTAAGTATATTTATAACAATATTGTAATTTGTAATATATTTCGTTGCACTTAGGCCTTAATTTACATAAGCAATTTTACTTAGATGTATAATCACGACTTTATCCCCTGAGGGACGGTAGATACTAAGTACTTACCCATCTTAATGATGATGATTCTTTTTTTAAGAGTTACTGTATTGAATGGATATTCGATGGGTATAAACTATAAAGTGACTTGAGAAATATATGTGACCGCGGCACAGTATTGGTCACATAAGGTGATAACTAAATTATAATACGTCCATCACATGCCGCCTAAGGAATTTTATATTAGATGGATTGACATATTCTCCTGTACATTAGCATTCGTGCAAGTAGCAGTTCCAATGTCGGAGGATAATCTGTGACGCCGCGTACATCTACAAGCAGTCCCGAGATCACACGAGATGTGACTCGAATAAGTCATATTCAAGGCGGATCGGAGGTCGAACTTTAACCTTCTAATACTTCTATCGATACGTGCAATAACCTGGAACCGTGTGTAGGAAATGACAGCATTTCGTAATGCGGCTCGCCGGTTTACGGTGCTGCGATCGTTAGCAGTTTTGACAATCAATTGTTCACGTTATAATGATCGCAATCAGCATTCAGCGGCGGTGGCTCCGACGACAGACGGATATAGAGATTCGCCGGCGTGATAGCGACGCGGCGAGCACTGTCGATGTTGGTGGCTCACTATGGGACGGATCACTTATATTTATGGAACAATTTGCCGATGTTTACATTCCATTAACACAAGGAAATATGTTTGCTGACTAGTGTTTATCTTTGTCTACACTAATTTGTCTGAGAGTCTAACGTCGTTATCAACACCGAGTATGACAAACACAAACATTAAGGAATTGTGTTAAAGCTCGCAATTTGCTTTATAAATGTGGTTAGGGTTGGTCGGTACGCTCGTTTTGCCACATCGAGACCGGGTATAGCGAATTATCGACGCCGTCTGCCAACAAATTCGATTTCTGCTGATTTGACGTTATTTTCACCCGGTCTATATTGTAACGGTGAAGTAAAAAATGTTGCATATACGTTGAACCGAAATTTGTGCGGACTAAATTCCCGTAGTATAGACCTTTCCTTTTTCCTATCCCTATCGCCTATAGGTATTTGCTTCTCAGTGCAACATGTCAATTTATGTTTGTAGAAATATTTGATAAAAATGTTCTACTGCACCTTAAAATCCACAAAAGTAAAGTATTAATATGCGCATGTGTAAATTTGTGAATTTAGTATTTATTGAATACTAAATATGCATAAGCGAATCCCTGGCTGGAACCTAAAGGTTCAAACCCATAACCCATAAGGTGATAGTATCCAAAACGTTTGATGGAGAAGGATAAAGTAGAGAGAAAGGGTAGTCATTCTAATTCAAATGTAACGCCTTATGGAAAATATTGCAGAAATATAAACATTCTGTAGAAGCAATGTTATTTTCTTGTCGTTCCCTCACTGCTGATGATCGCGACCACGTACGATCTTTCTCCACCGGGCGCGGTCATGTGCAGTGTGGACCGCACGGTACAGGCTGCCGCCGACTATCTTCACTGCTGCATCAAGCCATCGTGAAGGTGCCCTTCCCCGAGCACGCCTGCCTTCCAATTTGCCTAGCATTATCTGCATCTCCAGATAATGTTTTGGAGATCTTATAATATGTCCAAATAGGCTCAGTACTCTTTGTTGGCAGATTGTGGAGAGTCTTGTGGTGACTTTGAGCTCTTTTAATATGGACTCATTGGTTGTCATAGCAGTCCAAGGTATACGGTGCAGCCTTCTCCAACACCACATCTCAAAGGCATCGATCCTCTTGCTGTCACGTTGTCTCACAGTCCACGTCTCGGCACCATATAGGAAAGCAGAGAAGACGAGCGCCCGCACCAGTCGTACCTTAGTTGTTCGTCGAATACCTCCTCTACTCTTCCAGATCTTATCGAGGTTAGACATAGCACTCTTGGCTATACCGGCTCTTCGGCGAATTTCTTTAGTGCAGTCACAAACTCACAGACTTTTTCATCTCCATTAAGTGCATCAGTGAAAGGAAGTACTTCAGCTCTGTCCACCACCATAATTTTGCATTTCAAATGGTTTATCTTAAGCCCGAGTGCGGCACTTTCCTCTTCAACTTTTTTCAGAAGAATTGCCATTTCAACTTCACTTGATGCAACTAAATTCGTATCGTTGGCATATCTAAGATTATTACCTTGCGACCACCCACTGCAATACCGCCGTTCCAGTCATTTAGTGCTTTCCTTTGGAGACTTTGGAGACAGAATACATCCCTGGCGTATGCCTCGTTCTGGTTGGAAAGTACTAGATTTATGGTTTTCCAGTTTCATGAAGCTTGAGCCATCGAGATACAGATTTTGTATAAGGAAAATAAGGTGGTGAAATACGCTCATCTCCACAAACACATCCAACATTCTCTCCCAATTTACGCAGTCGAACGCTTTGGCGTAATCAATGAAGCATAAGACCATTGGTTTATTAACCTCGCGACATTTTTCATAGAAGAATTTTCATAGAAGAAACATAGAAGCAATGTTATGGCGCGATCTATTTGTCTCAATTCAATAGGCACGTTCCAACCATCGTCTCTGTACTTAGGTCTGCTTCTCCAAGGCTAACATTAATTCTACCTGCAGCGTATAATATTATACAACATAAATAATACGCCAAATTAATTTAACATAGCATCGGCTTTATCAAATCATTTCACATTGTAAATGAATGTACAAATGTTACAAGATATTATTTGTATCATATTATGCATGGATTTTACGAGTGAAATTTCGTGTTTAGTCGACATTATACGTTCAAATGAATGCATCACAATGTATAGATATTATACTAATACAACTAATTCATCATTGAATTTGCTTTATTTGGCTTTATATACTGGTGTATAGTAGGTATGGGTATACATTATTTTTTGGTTGACACGAATGTTCAATATTGACTCTTTGAGAAAGAACAAGAATTACTTAACAGAATCTCGGGCCTATGACAAAGCCCCAGAATTTCTGCACGTCAATTTTGGTGAAAGATATGTGATACAAATCTGTTGTGAACTTGGAATGCGAGAATCCCATTAGCTTTTATCACACTCACTTATACCGTGAATAAGATTATATATATTTTTTTACTAAACCGATTATTTTATCTACACAAAAATGCAAAAGCGCTTCCATTATTACAGAGAGTTAAATTTAAATATCAGTACATAAAAATCCTTTGTTGTGGGTAAAATTAAACGAAAACAAAAACTTTAAAAGCTTTAAGCTTACCACAGTAACATTTTACATGTTGCAATTGTACTTTAAATATATTCTTAACAGCAACGTAGTATCATTAAGTACATCTGAAAAAATGATTAAATCCTCTTTAAATAAACACTTTTTATTTAATACTTTGAGGGAGCCTGATGTTTGGCAATTGTCTTCCTGCAGGCTGTAGCCTGTAACTGACAATTATTGTGATTAATGGCATTTAAATGTAAATTCCAACTTTATACATCATTATTAAAATAATCTAGGAACTACGAGGAAAACAATCAACAAAGTCGGTTATGCACAAACATACAAAATTCCCCGTGCATTGTGCAGTAAGCACAAGTACATACACAGGAAGAATATTAGTTATGCTGAACGTTTAATTTTAAAGCCAATGTACATTCATAAATCTCTGATGCCTAATGCCTATTATAAAAGTATCTTTATAATATACTCTTATACTGAAATGTCAATCAATTAATTACTGTAAATTTTAATATACAAACAGAATAAAAATAAATTCAGATAGGTAGCTTTTCAGTTGCGTTGTGGCCTTTTGCTGAAATGGCCACCTTATTGACACAATGTAAGCATGCTATATGTATTTTTTGTCTTTTTAATCCTAATAGAAAGGTTTTTTTTATTGTTATTTATCCTTTCAGTTTTCTGTGTAATTTTTTAGTTTCTGTATATTCCATGTTGTAACAATAAATCGTTGTCATTTCCTTTCTTCCCATCAGTTACTAATTATATTCGGCAGAGGGTAGGGAACCATGATTAGATCATTAATTTCCAATGTGTGGTGTTTCGAAGCTGACCCATGCGCCATGTTCTACACGTGATATGTGATGGATTTATGTATCACTTCGCTTGACACGAATTGCCATTACATTAGTATTACAATTACATTAGTATATTTATTATGCCTATGACATCATACGTACTCTTTATCACCGTCAAGGTTTATTGTGTTGGTATATAATTGCCCAAAAACTTAATTGTACACGTGAAGCCATTGCCGTGAGTCACGCCTTCTCGAAATTTGCCACATTTTGAACATTTGATTGGAAATTTCAACATCATTTTTATTTTATACAAAAAATTGTATCAAATATTATTTGCAGTCATAAACCGTCTAGGTAAAATATGGCTTGAGTTATACAAGAAAGAAAAAAACTATGGATAAATATGCTAAAATAAATATGCTACTATTCTTTAATTTCTTTATTGTTAATGTATTAAGTTGTTGTTAGTAACTTATTTTTATTACACTTAAGTATAAAAATGACACCAAAGATAATGGAATTTAACATATATGTAAAAAAATATAGGTACCTACGTATAAGATTTAAAAACTTTATGTTATGGCCTGATAGTCAATATCGACTCACATACTAACATATTAAATAAAAGTAAAATCGATCCATTTAAAATAATTATTGTATTAATATATATTTAAGCAAAAGTCACATGTACATTCATGCTTGAACTTTTATTAAATACACGTTTTAAAATGGCGGTCAAAATGTTTAATTCCGACTATCAGTTTAGAATATCGACCAATCGGACCACAAAAAACGAACAAAAATTCCTCGTATTTGCTAGAAATATCACTACTGCTTTCCTCCTATAGGTCATGGCGTGATGATATATAGCCTATAGCCTTCCTCGGTAATGGACTACCCAACACTGAAAGAATCATTCAAATCGGACCAGTAGTTCCAGAGATTAGCGCGTTCAAACAAACAAACTCTGCAGCTTTATAATATTAGTATAGATTCCAATCTAGCAAAATACGGGCGCTGCAAAAAACTAATGATTAAATCGTTGAGCTGAATGACACCACTTCATATTTTAATTGGGAAAAATCATTATAATATTATAATGATAAAGCGGAAAGAGCTACAGTTATTTACATTATTGTGGTTTACAGAAAGAGGCCGTCGCCCGACGCGCTCTGACGTACGCGCAGTTTATTATAGTCCGAGTTTGAGTTGTAACTGTCAAACAGAAGATTAGTTACATTATGTTACTTGCACAACTGTATTTGAAATAAGTACGAGTGAATAAATGAAATCTGCGCGTATAAGCGTTATGAACACCTATCCACGTATACACATAACTTATAAGACTCCTAAGTTTATTGTAACACATAACGTTTCTTCTTTTCATTTTGAGCATAGTATTTACATTTAATTTTGTAAAGATAATAAAATACATAATATCAGAACACTAGTTAAGTAGTTACAACAATGTTTGAGCTGTCTGTTTCCAACTGCAGGGAATAGGATTTATTTGAGATTGAATTGGGATTGTCATTTAAGACACTTTCTTGATGTATGTAATTTGTTTAGGACTTAGCCTGATTTGTGAGTTTAATTCTTACTTACCTACTTTGGATGGTTAGAAGAGTATGCTATTTTATGTAGTAGTGTATGTATAGTTTCTTTTTTTAAATAATTAGTCCAGCTAACAGGTCACCTAACTAAGTAAGTAAGGTAGGTGATCCCCACTGCCCATAACCACCCATAAGGCTTGGATCATGGATGTGTTTCCGGTCTACTATATTGGGAAGGGAGCGGGAAGGGAAAAGGATAGACAGAGGAAAGGGGTGTTGAGCACCGAAAGAAACGCGACATAGATGTTGTCGCTTCACGTTGATCTCTTGTGAGCCAGTGGTACCACCCAGGACGAACCTGCCCATCCATGTTGTCATTTTAAGCCTCGTTTTTGTAACTGATTTAATACAATTGGAAAGTAGAACATTAATATTAGTGCGAATGATAAGCTACGCGTCTACCACATCTTGGTATATTTTTATTCTAAACTCAAAGCTTTCCGTTGGCTCCAATGTATTTGTGTGCATTCGTTGACCCGGTTTCCGTGCAGTATAAATTGAAGGCAATTGTGGCAAAATGAGGAAATTAACGGCGTGTTACATTAAATTATACGAAACATGAACATCATTCACATTTGCGGACAACTTAAGTACAATTTTAACTTCGTTTAACAGCTCTTAACTCACCTGCGAGGAACGAGGATGTTAATAAATCATATAAATAAGCCATAAGCCATCGTTAAATCTTTTTAATTCCATTTATCGATGTTTTATTTAAATAATAGTGAGATTGTGACGACACGGAAATAAATATCCGCAACTCTAAATTGATGCCAGAATTATTTGTCGGCAGAAAATATTTTTTTACCCAATTCAACTTCAACATGCGGTTTACTTTGATCATTGTCTATGTCTCGCATACACATGATTGTTATGTGGCTTTTATGATTTCCCAACAGAATATAGGTTACTTTGTTACCAAACATTTGGTTAGCGTAACATTTCTCATCTAAATTTTGACATTCGTTACATCAATAATTCATTATTTTTTGCTTACTATGGCTTTAATATGTTATGTTCATAAAGAAAAGATAAACTACTCAGTAGGGGTTTTAGAGGTACGATGTTATCATAAAATAACTAACGAGCAATTTAAATAATTTCATCTGCTTATTGCAGATGCTCTTATTTAGCAGTTATTTAAGGACGGATAGCATATTTTTTATATATTAAGATCATAGATTTAGTATACTGTAATATAATGACTTACAAAATTTCAGACCTCACCAGATTCGAATCCTCTACCTGATACCTCACCGTTTACTGTCGCTATAACACGTACATAATAATTATATTTTTACATTTGTTAGGTTACTAGATACAACACCGATATTTTGATTGAATTATAGCTCTTCGAATTATATCTAGGTAAAGATCATCCGTTAGCCTTACACTTACAATATTAGAGCTTTGACATTAAAATAAAAATATTATATCTAAGACATCCGAATAACAAATAGGCTTATTGCCTTTAAATTTAAAAAAAAACATTCTGTTTGAAAGGTTTTTAGGCGTGCGATAAATAAATCTGGCATTAAATATATTCTAAACATTTTGCAACAAAGGCTTGGGGTATCATTTACGACCGGGCGAAGCCGGATCTGGCAGCTAGTTCAATAATAAATAATAATATGCCACTTTATACATTTTGCATAAAATTATGGTTGTGGGAGGTGAGTGGGAGCAAGTGGATGGCCTTATGTGCATGGACAAATACTTTAATAAAGATGCATTTCACAAATCACACCGATGAATCGTTGAATGTTTTACTGTTTTTAAGTGTGGATTAGATTTTATTAGCCGTTTTAAATACACATATGGCAAGTATTAACTAATAGAAAATATTGGCTGCTAGAAATGAGTGTTTACTGCCTAATGATTAGCCGATGCAGAGGCAAGCTTCACAGCGCGGTGGCATCGGCGCTTTTGATAGCTTATCAGCCCATCGTTAGTGTAAATTGGTAAAGTTGCTATGTATGTAATACCCATCTAGATAATGATCGTTAGCCGCACAACATTGTGTTCAACATGTTTATAGGCTGGTCATAGATATAAATATACCTACTTACCATTCTAGTGGGGTCTGTTTGTAAACAATAAGTTTATAAAATGTACTCTGTGATGGTGATATCGTATTAGGGTAATATTTTTCCGATGTATTTTTTGTTTCGTGCGATTTGCTTCAGTTTCGTTTGAAAGGTACCAAATTATTATTTTATTGTATAGATGTAGTTTTGATGGTAAAGGAAAAAATAAACGTTTATGGATTTCTATTTTTTTATGAATTTATTTTCAATTCATTGTTAATTTCATTCATTGTGATTATCCTGGTAAGTTAAGAAGCCGTGTGTTGTATCCGCTGCGCCGCGCTGCCGCCCCGCCTTCCGCGATGCTACCCGGCCAGATGAACGGCGCGCGCCCGCCACCCCGCCAGTCATCGAGCGGCGGTCTTGGAAGGTACCGTTTGGAGTAGCGACAAAATTTATTATGCGTTTAAACTGACATGCGCGCTTTACATATTAAATCGTGAATAAAAACTCACGAAAGAATTGGATTTCAGTGACAGAATATCGTATTGAGTGCAGTGTTAATATATAGTTAGGTTATTTCGTTTGTTTTAACCGATTGGTGCAGTGTTTATGTTCGGTGCGCAGCGGCCGTTCCGTCCGGTGTGCTACCGGGACGTCGCCCTCGAGGATTCCTAATAGAGGTAAGCCAAATACTGATTTAAACAGCTTTTTACATACCTTACCAATGTGCAAACGACAGCCGCGAGCTTTGCACAGGACATGTGGAAAACGGCAAAAGATGATTTGTGAGTGACCATAAGCCGGTTCCTGGCCCGGAGACAACACATTATGAGGATGCGTTGTAATAAATCCGGTTACGATGTTCTACTTGTTGCCTTTCATAATTTTGATACACTGATTTAGTTTACATGTCAAGGATGCACGTTGTTTACTACCCGACAAAAAACTTAAATGATATTTTTTTGCAAACATAACCAGCTTTCTGTTTTGTTACATTACAAAATGTATATGCCAATTTAGGTTATTTAACACAATAATAAATTTGTAAAAAAAATACGTTTATTTACAAATTACCTAATTAGCCATAATTTTAATTTGTGAGTTTTGTGTTTAATTTGTGAATAACGAGAATAAGAGCAAGTTGCATGTGAAACCATGAATACTTAGAAATTAGGATTAAAGAAAATAACGCTAATAAAAAAAATGTTGTTGGTTTTATAGTTGCACAGAGTTGTTTACAAAGTTAAATAAGTACAAATTCAGTATGGATAGAAATAAAAAAAAAACAAATGAAATAGGATGGTTTTTGTAGAAATTGTTCTGTCGAGCATCTAGATTCTAGATAATCTGGACATTCAAAATACGATTAGTGTGTGCACACTTGATGCAGCGCCAATAAAACACATTTTATCATACCGTCCGGTGCGAGCGAATGAGATTTAATCATAAACCTGAATGACTCGCTTTACCCCAATAACCTAATTAAAAACTATACCAAGATAATTAAGATGCAATTAAATTATGCAAAAGATTAACTTATTTAATGTTTGAGCGTTCAACGGGTGCAGCGTAACCTAGTTTTGCGGGTTGCGATGTTCATCTCCCTTCACCTGGGGAAATGTTCAGTGGAAGTTACTCGCTTGACCACACCTCTGCGATCATCCACGAGCTTCACAAATAAGATCACTGATGCACATTTATCACGCTCGTAAAACAGCTTGTATTTTTAATTTTATTAAACGCTTCAAAAGAGTTTGTGCTAAAATGAGTTGGGAAGTAAATTGTTTTGAGATTACTTAGCTGGTAATTTGCGAATGAATATTCGTCCAAAGGGGTCAGCTGGCCGAAACCCTTTTTTGTCAATGCTAGATTTAGGCTATCTACTGAAATAGAAACTATTTTTATTGTTTGTAGATCTACGTCTCTAAGTAGTAAGTTTACTCATTTGTTTTTCTCTATTAAGAACTGATACAATTTTTGTGACCTCTTGTTTTCTCAATATTTGTGGTTTGTTGGCCTTCTGTTCCAATGTGTGGTATCATTTATCTGGTGTGTATTTGACTATTGCCATCGATAGGTTTACGCACAATTTGATTGAACAATGTAATTGTGTAAAATTGAGTTATGATGTACTAAAACGTTTTATGTGGACATGATAGCAAAAATAAACATACGTCGTAAACCGAATTTAATACATAAATAAACTTTGGCATTAATTCTATAATTAACCTCTGGAAAGAAATTACATCATGTATTAACGGTTATTAAAGTAAAAACTCTAATTTTATTGGTTTTCTTTTTAATATAGCTTGTTAGATACGGGTCCGCTGCTGCCACGTTATGAACGTGGTCCACACGCATCAAACGTGCCCTAATTGACACTCGTGGAAGGGTTAGCGATCGTAGAGCGAATATCACGCATCGATGACTCCGCTGCCCTTCACCGGCCGCCGCTATATCTCATCAACATAGAACATAACAAGCAAATATACTTTAACAAGTGTGTCAAATTCATGTACCACGAAAATATGAAATACATATTTGACTTTTCTTGCCGGCCTCAATAACAACACGTCCAACTTTAACAATGTTAGCATACGATTTGTTTATGGAATTTCTGGTTAGTTCAAGCGCAATAATAAGGTTTACAAACACAACTTTTGTTCGCGTTAATGGAGTGAAACTGTAATTATTGCAAAGCCAATAAAATGCAAAATGATTTATGTTGTACAGCACTCGACAAGATAATTAAATAAAGAATTATAAATAGCATTACTTTAGAGCTGTAATGGTTCAACTTTTAAGTGCTTCTTGTAGATGCGATGAGAGTTCTATTCGTAGACGTGTTGTAAAACATGGAACTTATCACTTCCAATATCTTACCCACTTTAAAAACTAAATATGAATGTCTAAAAATAGCAAACGTTCCACTAATACGGGATCGTTCGGAAGAGAAAATTCTAATATTCCCGTGTAAAATACGGCTAAAAGAACCGCACGATTGGCTGCAGTCACCGGAGTGCCGTTTTTGAGGAACGTTTATTGCCATGCACCGGGCTGCCCGCATCCGGCCACTAAAATGTTGAGTGTTTTGCTTTGGTTCACCGGGAATCCTACATTACATCCTGCGTGCCAATTCTGCCTTCTTGGAGTCGATTTGATTGATTGTTATCGTGATTTCTTATACCGGACATGTAAAATGACACGAACATTATTATAGAGGTAACCCGCACTAGGCCAGCGTGGTGGACTATATGGCCTAACCACTCTCAATCGTACTTTCGATTGTAGAGTAGGCCCGTGCCCTGCAGTGGGACGTATATGGGCTGATACAGATACAGATTCTTAAGATATCCTTTTGTCAACAATTAATTAGTCAAACGAACACGATTTTTATCGTCAAATTCTTACTTTCATATTTTATCATGTATATCTCCTGGTTCATACTGGATCAATCAACGTACATCATACTACATCATTTCATCTATACCTAGTAGATAACTTGGTTTCCTAGGCAATAAAGTTATTGAAATCAACATATTTGATGAGTTATGCGTGACCTCTGTGAGTTGATTACCTTGTAACTGAGAACAACAGTTTTTAGCCTCTTGGATATTTTGGTTTTTAAATAGTCCGTAGCGTTGTTAGTATGATTGATAGTTTTTTATGTTAATTGATAAATTGATACAAGTTAATTTCTAAATCCTTTTGAATACAGGAATATTTTATTTGAATAATTTGTGAGCCTTCGTATGTTGTGATTTAATTTGCGACAGAATAAATTAAAGATGTTTTGAAATGAAGTAGAGATTTCTACATTATTGTTAGTGTAGTGTGAAATTTCTTTTGTTTGTGGAAGCAGACTAAAATATTTTTGAAAGTAATACTTAAGAGCAGGTGTTGCCGAAAGCGATTCGATTGTTTGTTATGTTCAATACTGCGGTATGGAAATTTTGGCAATTCTATATACCTATTGATTTTATTTAGAATATAATGTCATGTCTAACTTTTTACCCTTTTGGGTAAAGAAGGGTTATACTTAATAAAATTCGTAACAGTAAGTTTGTTTCAAGAAGATATCATATTTTTGGACTTTATATTGTACTTATTTATACGAAGAATTTTTATAATGATGATACTTGTAATAAAATATTATTTCATTAAAGGTTAAGTTATTTGGACATACTGGTGTACTGGTTTTTTAGAGAATATTAATTACCCGTACTGTTTCAAAGGCGATTTCCTAAATTCGTTTTGGAGTTGTCATTTGTGTCATGTCCATCATTGGCGGACATAAATCTGACTTCATAGTTCATATAGTACGAGAGATTTTTAGCCAGTGTGAACACAAACATTTGTCTCGCAGCGGGGATTGAAGTCGCGACCTCTCATTTCACAGCTGGTGTCTTGACCTACTGAACCTTTTATTTATTTGTCAAGTGCTATGATTCGTAGTAGTATTATTTGGATATTCGTATGATCGGAACACAATCGTTTCTTATGTCAACCTCAATACTTTCTCTCCATGGTAGTGTTAATTATCGATTCTAACGATCTAGCCCAAAACTATTTGAATAAAGAATATTTAGATTTTGAATATGATTTAGGTACGTGCCGTGTCACTGCTGTACATCCTGCGGCAAACGTATACATCGGCATATCTATCATGTTATGTTAGGCGGTTTTGGAGTTAAACCGACATACTGGGTCATTGTGGCTTAGTGGGAAAATTTTACTAGCCCTCAGAGTTCTCCTTATGTGATACGTTTAAGGGGTTTAAGGGGGGGGGGGGGGGGAGGGGGGTTATTAATTGGGAAATTCGCATTCTCATATTAAGTATTTGAAAAGTTTGCTATAATATCGGTTCGGTCCCTTATTTTTTTCTTTTTATAGCTCAATCCTTGACGAAATATATCGTCAAAACATATCTCTCAACATAAGGTTTATGTTTCTTCTGTATTATCTGTTGTCTTTTTTATGAGTTCACAAAAACAAAAATCAGTTGACGGGGAATATGATTTTCTAATAAGATTTATTGAATAGTTGCTGCGAAGCGAAAACAATAATTTCACTCGGGCAAAGCCGGGCCGGACAGCTAGTGTCATTATAATAATGGAAACCAACATTGTGAGGGTCTCATCGTCTATTACCTTAAAGTAACGCCTACCCTGAGTTGGTAGTAAAACTCAATTCTTATTTTGAGGAGAAAAATAAAAAAAGGCCCTTTATTCATAATCATCCTTAGCCAAACACTTTCCTTTGGTCGGTTAGAGAAGCATTTACTCCCAAGTGTTCGACATAAAATTGCTCTGTTTACACCAAACAAATCCACAATAAAACGTGTGCTCAGAAACAAGAAACAACGGCAACACAAAGATTACTTTTGTGTTATATTTCATCACTGAACAAAACGATAAAACGACAAAACTGAAACAGCAAAGTACCGAAGCTTATTCTGAAAGAAAGTTAATTGGGAACGGAAGCTGCGATAGACCGACCACGTTCATTATCGCGTCCATAACGGTTACCGGATGCCTTGTAATTGTCAAGGGAAATATTTGATTGTATTTCGTGCCTTTATTTGATGTCGATACCAAAGGCGAATTGAAATTATTGCTCACCTCGATTGGTTCGTCGTAACTGCGCCCTTGATCCGCATGGAAGGAATTAATGCACTCATAACAACGTTAAAATCGACAAACAAAAATATATTTTTTAACGAAACAACTTCCTTTAATGGAAGCGCTCCAAAATGTCGCTGCTTGCTTAATGCATTTAATCTGTATTCTAGCTAAAGCTTTTGGCGTATTTTATGCGAAAATTTCTTATTAAATTAACAGAAGGCGGTGGAAAATAAGCGGTTGCTGGAAAGTTCAGTGTTGATTTTTTCGTCTCATTAGTTTTCTTATTGAAGCGACCGGATGAGGGAGTTTGATAGCGTTCGTGACAAATCGGAGCGACGTTGCATTAGCACATTTAAATAAGTTATATTGGGATATTGTATGCAAAATGAGAATACAATTTAAATATTTAAATCGATTTTATTAAAATAAAGATGTTAATCTGAAGGTTATTTGTGCAGGAACCTTCGATGGAAACACGCAGAACTCTGTGTGCACATGCACTTGCTTAGTTATCTAGGTATATGGTGCATTGTGGGAAAGGAGATCAATACCGTAATTCTGGAATCTGGATAAAAGTACATTATGGACAGATTTTGCTTTTCGATTAAATTTTAGCCTCTTCTCAATTTTTTCTACTTCTTATTTTTAACATCTTTAATTTTATAACCACTGGGTGTCACGTCTTAGCAAATGTATCAAAATAAAGTAGACTTCCTGACCTAAGAGACCTAGAACCTCGGCGTTCACGGCCTGAGTTCGTGCACTGCGGCGCCGGGTATTTAAAATCGTGCAACTGAGACAAATGCCAACATTCCATAGATATCCACAGTAACGCGACCTTTCAACAAAATATCTCATTAAAACTCCACTAAACGTGCCATAATTCACATTTTAGACATTGGCTACAGTACTCACTATAGTTATGTTAATTTACCCTGAACCCGTGATGTGGAATATTTTTTGTGTGTCTTTGTTATTCTCTTATTTATTATTTTATTTTTGATGCACTTGTCATTTATTTATCTTGTTAATAGTTACAAAAAATGCTTTGTTTAGACAAGAGTGAACAGAATGGGAATACGTCAGAAATAAAATTATGTAATAGATATATAAACCCAACTACTTGTGAACGCTATTGTCTTCTTTTATATCTGTCAAAAAGATAACAGACGGGATTAGAAGCGCAAAGAAAGTTATTTTCTGACGCGCAATTTTTGTGTAAAAAAATACATTTGTGTGCATATTGCATTTCAAAATACTGTCGGTACTGACTAAGATCAAGTCATTGCCGTTAAACATGAGTCACATTGTGTTTGGAACGGTTTATTTTTCTTTGTGCCATATCCTCACATCGCTATATGGGGTGGGCACAATATGAAAACGTCTAGTACATTTGTGGTTTGTTAGTTTTACGACCGCCCCTACCTGACGTCAACACTCCTTGGAATATTCGATTGTAGTTCCATGCCACCAGACGAATATAGTAGGCAGTCGGCGCGACGCCTAGAGACAAACATTACAACTGTTTCATTCGTATCATCAAGCAGAATTTTATCTAGCAATTTAGTATATCAATTCACGCGGGATGAAATAAAAGTTGCCTTAATATTAATTAAAAACACAAGATGTTTAAAGCTAATAAAAATGTGGTTTCGTTTATATAATGCGTCATTTTAATGAACAATAAGCCTGAAGAGGGTTTAATCCGCCTAAAAACGTCTTAACGAAGATAAACACACCCGCTAAATCACGCGTTGTGTCCTAAATTGAATTATGTCTTTAGCGTCGTCTACCTCGCCACTTTATTAGATACAAAGCCGATTTACTAATGGACATCTAATTAAATTTATAACTTAATCCTTTCAAAAACCTTTTTTTGCAAAATGATAAACTTTCGTTTAAAATTTATAAAAAAAGTAAGTAATTCAACATTTAAAAAAATAGGCTTAAAAATGGATGTCACAATTAAAAATAGTCCATAATATTAAAATTTTTCAGATTCGTTATAGCACGTGAGATGCAATAACAAATTTATTTGTGTTTGATTTGTTTTTGTTTTATACATATACTAAAAGAATTAACATAATTAAGTATATGTTTTTTGTTAAGATACGATAGGAGCTGCATACTACCTTTAAAATTATCATTGAAGCAAACTCATAACTAATGCACGTGCTCTCGACTAATCGTTTGTGCACGCTTTGAGAATAATAAGAATATAAGTTTATCCGACATTAAAGGCACACAAATGTTTCTGAACAATTGTCGGACAAGTTCTTAATAATAAAAATAAAGCCAGCATAAAAACGGTCGACCCGCAAGATGCTAAGTGATCATAGCCTGATAATTGCTGTAATCAAGGAGTCGGTTCTTTTCTTTGAAAAATCCTTTCGCGCTGTTTGTTTGTTTTCATTATTATTATAATGAATGCCTCTTGTAGGTTTCTAGATATTTGTATTTTTTGAAACAAGAATATCAATGTACTTAATGCATGTAAATGTAACGAGTGACTTATAAAGCGTCAAGGATATGGTCGTGATCTTATTAGGGTTTATATTATATTACGCTATCTCTGGTAAGAGTTTATTAAATTACTTGAATTATGTTTGTTTCTATTAAGGGTTATAAGACTTATTATTAATATTCTATTTAGGCTCATTATAGGTCTCTGTTGGTTTAGTGGGCGAGGATTTCCCATTTTTTCTCCAAACACCGTAGCCTACAGTTTCTGAGATTAGCAAATCATCGGCTGGCACATAATATTATTAACCAGGACATATTTCATCACATTAATTTTACGTATGAAATCACTTCAACTTTTTCCTCAACTCGGTTGATTTTTGTTCTTAATTTGAGTCCACGTCTAGCTGTCATTTTTGGTTTCTTTCAATCATGAATCTGGCTATTAAAAAAGTTGTTATATTCTGGGCATATTATGAAACTGGACTACTTTAAGAAGTTGAGTGGATATGATATTGTTTTTACTTTAGGTCATATCGGAAAGATGTCAATCTTGTGCGGAACTAATATGCCGGCCATGACAAAAGTGACTGATTTACGTCTATTACATTTACGCTGGTCCATTGAACCTATTAAGGACACGAGAGCGTGAGACGATAGCAAAGATTCTTTATTTATTTAGGTACGAGAAATATCGCCACCATTTTGTTATTTGTCTGAACGAAAGGGAAAATGTATCGAATACGGGTATCATCTAACGCGAATCAGTCTTAAGTTGGGAAAAATGTGTACAGTCAGGTCAGATATATTGTATTTATATTGCGATCTTTCTAACCTTTTTACCAATACTTTTTTTTGTTTCGAGATTTTAGATACGAAGAGTGATAGGAAAACCATTACACATTAGTTTCTAGACATGTTTGCAAAGCACCGACAGGTATGTAATACTGATCGACCGACAGTATGCAATATTGTTTTTATTTTGACCGGTTCAAAATAATAACTAGTAGTAGTTTGCGGTCTTTCGTTTGACTGCCATAAATTCTCTTGGGATTCCTTAATTGCTTTTGTCGAAATCATTTTTGTTGAACCAAGTTGAGGGTTTTAACATATTCTAATCGGGATAGACCACGGTAAACGGTGGCGGGATCTCCTTATAGTGTCCACATTTCGGGTTAAGTTAATGTATATTGGGGGAATGGTAGTCTTCCGTCCCTCCCCTTTCCGACAAGACGAACCAAGCGAAGCGTAAAAGCCAAGGGCCAGCCACATATTTTGACTAACGTATTGAGTTTGTTAACTTGGTTAAGGCATAAAGTGTAAGGAGCTTGGATGTACATGAGATCTGATAAATGTTGACATTGCGTGTCATATGGTTTAGCAACATTTAACATAAAAATATTTGGGGAAATAATCCGATTTTAAGTCATCATTATACCGATAATTTTTTTGTATCGTTGGTTGAAAAGCCTCTCATAGATTCGGTTTGAACAACAGCCACTTTACATAGTGGTCTGAACTTTGTGTAACTGAATTTATTATTAAAGTATGTCACCTAAATGCAGCTCGATCGTTAGCGCAAAAACATGTGTAACATATTTAATGGTATGATTGATAAAGTAGTTAAAGCTCACTCGAAGCAATATTATTGACAGGTGCGATAACATTCGTCAGCATAATCCGTTTAACAAGTGTCCCGCGTGATAACCGGCCCCTCTTAATTAACTGCGCCCGGCAACTTCTGTTACGCACCACTTGTCGCTGTCCAATCTGCATGCTCTTTTTGATTTGTATTAGTGTTTGTTATGTGTTGTGTATTGACACTATTATTAACTACGATAGGTGCTGTCGACGTGTTAATAAGCTTATAGTTATGTTACGTATATGTATAGCCTTGTAAATAATAGCGGCGAGAGATGATTTTCGCGCGCTCGACACAATTATGTTGACTTGCACGAAACTGGTGCAATAAGATGGAATTTTTACTGTCTAAAGTAAACTATCCTGGCAAATATAAATCCTACCGCAAGCTCACGGGATGGTGATTGAATGAGTTTGGCGTTAATGGGCATTTTTTTAAGTTTTCTTTTAAAAGTCTGGTGTAAATTATTTAATTCCGGTGATTGTCGATATCAGTCAGTCTGCCGTTCACAATATCGATATATAACATACTCGTATATATCTTACAATATTCGACTGTGTTGTTTGCTATTGTCAGTAACAAAAATTGTAATTACTTATAACATAAGTATCAAAATGGTAAACATTTCAACTGTTTAGAAATACGTTCTATTAAAAAAATAGATGCTTTTTATATTTGCTAAATAAAAGACAGTTATGTTTATCTACTTTAATCTCTTTAACGACCCGTTTTATATTTAATTAATGTATGATTAAAGCTCAAGTAATAAAATTATACAATTAGGGCGATGAATATTCTGCGCTATAAGATAGTGTTTTTTATAAGTTTGTCATCAAATAGAACTGGTCGCGTGGGCCAAAAGTTGTCATAAAAATATTCTGATCGTCGGACTAGATTTCCTTAAGTAAATATCAGCGGAGATCATGCTCTGTGCCACTTTTTCACTTTAATATTGACATTAAACTTTAACTTTTCTTATTCTTCAACTAAGTTTGGCCTACACATTGGATATTGGCGTAGATATTTAAATTAAAAATGTACACATACCTAATTGTTACAAAGATCTTTATACCAATTCAAGCAATCATCGTAATAATATAATGATATAAACGTTCCATAAAAGCGTGCAAAAGAGATTCCAGTTAAATGCATTAATTTTTAATCGATACTAGAATATAGGGCAACTATAATTATAGTCACACGTGTAGTTCTGACCCCACACCGTCTAGTGATGTATCAGAACGTACCCCTTTGCGTTCCCACAGTGCAGCGATGGATTCTAAGAACTCTGTCTCTTGTAGCCATAAATATTTCGTTGTAGAGGTAAAGCAGTAATTTTAAAGCTATGTCCTTCCCGTAGGTCGACGCGAGTGTTGTCAGTCAATGCCCTTTTTTACCCGCTGCACGCTTCACGCCCTGCGTTATCGTAAAACTCGACTAAAACAAATTCAATAAGTGATAGTGTTTCACTGGAAATAATCCTTGTTATTGCGATAATTTCCGTGGTGTATACTGTACGTGATCACTGGAGCAAACAGCAGCGGGATTTCTGTCAACAGATTACGCATCAACAATTATTCCCTGTGCGAGTGATGCTTTGCGGCCGCTTGTAAAACACACTTCAGGTAATTACCCCCTCAGTTCACTATATTTTCGATTGAATGTTGAATGTATTTAGTACCTTGCTTTTTTGCATTAGCACAAACAACTTCGAGTTATGCCCGTCAGGTGCGTCCCAGACCCGATCCTTGATTTCATCACAAACAGTTGTGATTTTAATTTGATTTAGAACACGTATAACAGGCAAGCATCCAGCAGACATACTTGTCCCTTTTCTTACCATACATTAGCAGTTTTGCCAGGCGGGCATGTCCGCGGCTAATCTGTCGTATAAATCCATGCACAAGGCTTATAGTCTTTTTTATAAATGTCCAACTAAACATCGTTATATACACGATACCTATAACGAAAATGACCTTATTTTTTTTGTCAGTCTGTCTGTCTGTCTTTCTGTCTGTTTGTTCCGGCTAATCTCTGAAATGGCTGGACCGATTTTGACGGGACTTTCACTGAAAGATAGCTATTTTTTGCGGGAGTAACATAGGTTACTTTAATTTTGAAAAATCAAATTAGGGTTCCGCAGAAAAAAAATAAACCTTTAAATTTTGAGGTTGGATGAGCTCATTATGTTTCTTTGATTTATTTGGTCTAAAAATATTCTAAAAATGTCAGGTAGCTGATATAATAAGGAGTAACTTAGGCTACATTTAAGTATATTAGAAAAAATCTTTTATTTTAGAAAAATAAAGTTTTTGTTAAATTCCACGCGAACGAAGTCGCGGGCACAGCTAGTTCATAAATAAACATTAAAAAAGTCCTGGCATGTATGAATTATGAACACGCTGAAATCTCGTTTTCCAGTAACGTCGTCGAGAATACTCGCCCTTGGCAGTGATGGCACTGACTTCCTCTGTGTATTGCGTACTGGCCAAAGATAACACTAACGCCGCGTACACTGTGTCACATCACAGAACTAATTGAATTTCTGCTTTGCCTTCCACTGTGATGTTAAACAAATAGAAGCGATGAATAGTTTGTTTTAGAATAGGCATTCCAGTTTTAAAATACAGCACTCGTGTATATAAAAATACACTCAAATATTTGCAGTACAGGTACCTGGAACATAAAATAAATTTGTTTTATTTTTGTATTCTCTACTGCTGATTTTAAAATAGACACGTACGAGGTGATCCTTGAATTGGTTTTCTATCAATAAATAAGATTCTTTGAAACTGGACCTACGTTTAATGCAAAGGAACATTGCGGATATAACTCACTTAAAGTTTGATATCAATGTGAGGTGTGTTATCTGAAACCATGGCCAAGATTAATCCTATTTATTGTGATTATCCTAATCAGACCATATGCTTTTTTCTTAAGTGTTCAAGGACACGATAGCACTTAAGTCTGGCGACTGAAAGTAAAAGTAGGCGCCGAATATTTATTGTGTCTAATGCTGTTGTAAAACTTTCTCCCTTGCCAGTGTCGTGTGCCAAGTCACAATACTTCCACGAATATCATGTTTTATATTCATGGATGCGTTATTGTAACGGTAAGACTAGTTCTATAATATAATATGTCGAGTTTGCGTAGGTTTTTAGCACTTAACAAATTAATTTATTACTTTCGTGTAATATTCTTAATTGGTTATAATTTATGTATAATATAATTATGTTGTGATTATGGAATATATTTAAAAGATTTAAAACAAAAATGCACAGAACTTTAACAAAAAAATTATTTAAATAAAATATTTATGATACAATACCTACTTCATGAACCGTCAATTAACACCATTATATTTAAATGGTTACCAGTACTGTTGCTAACTTAATTGTTCTGCAATAACAATTAGTTTCATTTTTGTTCCTTATCTATTTGAACTTCCTCGTTCTATGGACTACAGTTGGTGTTCTCAAGGTTTATGTGAAAACTTGTCTGTTTGGTATAAACGATTCATTAGAGCGCATGTTTTTTATTAGTTTGATTGGTCATTAATATGATTTATTTTATTGCAATTTGTAAAACTTGTTTAACATAAATCATAGTTGTTAATGTAATCAAGTTGTAATTTGATAAATAAGTGCGTATTATCGTGTAATAAATCATGTGTTACGGATTTCCGAGATCGTCAGGTTACAGACTTGTACGAAGACGATGCTAATGCGCAGTGTTTGTTAGTTTCATAAACAAATATTTTCTGTACACCATGAAGAATAATTTTTCATTCATGATCTTCAGGCGCAGAAGGTTCGCTGTTGAATTTGTACCGTCCGTAAGACTTGCTACGGCTGTATTCCTAAAGAGGCATACATGGTAACTTATACTGTTACCGAAAGTTTGTTTTCCAAGCTTATTTCTATTCCAAGATCTGATATAGAGCAAATCTTAGAGGCCTTCGGAAATTCTTTGAGTATTTTCCTGCATCAAGCGATGTTTTGGATTCAGACAGCTACGATATTAAATTATATTTGTAGGCGGAAACATGTTATAAGTGTGTGAATAGTACGACTATTTATTAATGTTTCGAGGTGACGATCTATTTTCGTTTGACCAACGTCTGACCGTCCGCGATGACAGATACTCACTAGCATTTCAGTTTTTATAGCTCGTATGCTAAATCATACTTTGTGTAATTTATTATAAAAATATAATTCACAATTAATCGTGCATTCTTTGTTAAGAAAAATGTATATATTGAGTTGTGTATTGTGCGGCCGTGACTCCTGGGGCTGATTCCCAAGGTGAAATGGAGGTGGTTGGGGATTGAAAGATGAGTAAAAGCAGCAGATGTTAGTCGTTTTTATGTGTGTAAGCATCGTAATTTTCTGTAAAAAGCAGCTTCACATGAATCTGGTTTAAATCATTGAAAAATATGTTTTGCGTGTTAACCATTGTCCATTGTGCGATAGTCTTCGACAGAAAAACAAGGATCATATCGGCATTTAATATTTTTTTTGCACTTTATGGCGTGCCAAACAAATATATCCATCATATCGCAAACCTCAATTAATCTTAAAAAATCTGTGTACATATATAAACATTTATTTAATGTACCTGCGGTTTATGTGTTGTTTGTTGTCTTTTTGCAATATTTTATAACGAGTTAATATTATTATGTTTATAACTGAGACTGGTTGAACTTGTTTTTATTTTACTTAAAACAAAAAAAAAAGATTTTCGTATACAAAATTGCGATGACTGTGAACTCTTAAGTAATTTATTTATTCATGATATGTTGTAGGCAGAAAAAATATATGATTAAGTATATATGTAAATGCCCATCGCTCATTCTTAGCTCGAACCGAATTCAAAAGTCGTTCGTAACGGACAAAATATTCTATAACTAAAATAGGTTTTTAAATAGTCTATGAATAAGGCCGTTCATTTTTAGAAATTAATTGAAGGTTTGCAATAATGCACAGCTCCACTACCAATAGCAATTAATCTCTGCAAATAATATGGGAAAGTTCCTTCACCAGCAGTGAGTAATTATTATATACACCTACCTATTTGTCAAAGAGCTCATTTCGATAAATAACAATATAATAAAATACTTGCATAAAAATGTTTATTCGATATCTCTGGAATTTGTCACTCAATAAAATGATTCTACGGTAGAACTTGCAGTGTTTTGGATGGTTGCAAAGGATTACAAACGACATCTGACTAATGATATAATGATACGTTTAGCATTATAATACCCGTGCTGCATTATGAACTCATATTACAGTGACAGGCGCACACATTGAAACATAGTTGATTGTCGGCCTATGAGTCATTTACATATGAAATGCTAATGTCTGGTGCGCATGATAATCTTGCTTTTTGAACGAACGTGCTCTCAGCAAAGGTGAATATTTTTCGACAAGCATTTCATAATATTTACATTGAATTAAGTACTTTTTAGGTATTAATGACGTGACATTGTAGACATGTAGATTAGGTATATGAATAATTACACTCCACCAAAGTTTAACAGAAAAACTGTATAAAGGGTTTATTTTACTGCGACGAACACACCGGGTGCATCCAGACTGCATCCGAAAACGAAGCCAGGTAGTTTAGTTGTGTCTGAAGTCGCCTGGCTTCGTTTTAGGTCGCAGTCTTGATATACCCGGTATTGGTTTTGAAATGGTACAGCCTTTATACAGTTCGTTAAAGCTACTATGCCAATGGATTGCTCCGATCGGGGTGGTACAACTGTCTAATGGAAAACCGATGTGATGTAACAGCTTTGCTTTTGCGGTTTATTGCGTGAGTTAGATTACTGGAGACCCTAGAGTTGGTTATATACACGTATCCATTCGTTTAGGTACCATCGCCCAGTGGTAGAATGAGTAGCGGTAGCCGCTTACTTGGCAATAATAAAAAAATGTCGCATTATAAGTTCATTTTGATATAACCATTTCGCGCTTGCAGTAATGTAATTTAGATGTATTTTCTACATACAAAAAAAAAACGATTAAAAATATGTTGTTTAAAAATTGTAAAATTGTTGACTTTTTATTTTTTGTACTTTATTGTACAAAGTAGATACTAACACCCGAAGGTAACAAAATAATTGTAACTATGTTTAAAGTACAATCGGCGAGTAACAGAAAAGGCAGTGCCCATCTTACATTTCTACAATTTCCCCTTATTCCGTGTAATATAGATATAATATTTTCTTTAATATGGAAAGCTCATGGGCGGCGGAAATCATTTCCCATGAGGTAAACAACCTCGTTTGCCAATCCTATGTTATAAAAAACAAATCCATTTATACAGTGAGCCCAGCGTGGTTTCTCGCTTATTTCTATCATACGTACGTAGGAGTGTGGGATGAACTTCCAGTCGACGTTTTTCCGCGCTGCTTACAATGTTGAAGGGTTTAAGAACGGGTTAAAAGGATTTCACAGACATGCGAGTCAACCCCCGCGTGTTGCAAATGTTCTGAGTCGCGACTTACAATCTGATTATTCGTCTGCCTCTGCTTTATTTTAAGTATGTTTACTAATATATGTGATGCCGGCTTAAGCCTGTAATAACCATGCGGCTCGTTTAAGACTGTACAAAAATACAAAAATTGTCAACAACTCCATTATACATAACAGAAATATTACGGACGCACTACGCAAATAAAATTATATGTTTATTGCTCTGAGATTAGGTTTAACGATTTTTCTTAATATATCTAGAACAACCTATAAAAATTCTTATTTTCGTTTCTAATATTTTGAGTAGAATATTTATAGAACGTCTGTTTTATTTTGTGTATTCTAATTGGGTCATAATTGGTAAATATTGAACAGAACTGACAGGCTGTGAATTTAATAAAAATTTAGCTGGGAACCTGACAAAGGGTGCCCCAAGACTTTGTGCAAAGCGCTTTAGCCGAGTTCTATAAAGCCGGTCGGACTCCAATTACTGTCCATTAAAAAAAAGATACAGAACTTAGCTCAGTCTTCAAATGTTCCTTTGGTTCTGCGCTGAAATATTTTGCAACAAGACTTTTTACTGCTGTTTACGTAAAAGAGTAATATCATTGTCAAGGATGTGCTTCCTAGGTAATTAAGGATAATTATGAGAAATACATTGTGTGTTTATTTTGCCATTAAAGTTTTCATTACCGCAACTGCATAACAAAAGAGAGTCGTAAAATGTTACATTGGCGGTTACTTGGCGCATGCTTACTAAACATTAGCAAATAATAATGTTGTCTGTTATGATATTAAGTTTAACCAAGAGATATAATAAGGTTTCCTAGTATAGATTACATATTAGTGCATATCATGACTTCTATTACATAAATTGCCCACCATTTAGATGCTTCTCCTATATTAATAAGATTGGATTTATTCCATTACAATAGCTCAATTGAGATTAAGAGACGAATGGATTTGCAGAGAAGAAGACTGCCATTTTAAGAAAGTTCGCGATCTCGCGTACTTCTCAGTAATTTGACGATAAAATGAATTCCTACAATTAACTTACGAACCGCCTCGCCTCGCCTTGTGTCGAATATAAATTGTTGATTATGTATTGTACTCATTAATTCGTCACAGAATGAATCAAAGATTAACGCCAATAAATCCGAGTGGCATTAGACTTGAGACGCAATTGCGTTTGTATGACATTTATTGATTTCTATATAAATTACGATCTTGTTAATAAACCCGCGTGTGTTTCCACATTACACAAAAGTCGTAAAAGTCGGTTGTAGTTTCATGTTAACGTTACTTACCTTGTTAACAATGTGTGACATCAGTTTGAAGCCGATAAATATGGCAATGCATCACGATGCGTGCCAAATCAACTATTCGATTAAAAGCCTTACAAAACACATGACTGATGCTAATGTATGGAAATTTCAATTCGTAAAGGTACACAATGAACTGCTTGGCTTCGGAAGACATAAATATATTTGGCAGTAATTATTAATTACCGCGGTGATTAATGCTCTAATTAGTAGGTATTAATGAATTTCAACTGTCCGTAAGACAGATTATAAATATAACTATTGCACAGATAAAAAGCAATGTAGATGTGTTAATACGTATGAAGACTTAAATGTAATCTTTATTTGAGATGCTGCAAAGATAGAGCTATAACACATTCAGACTTAATCTGCTTTTGCCCAAGGTACTCTCCAAACGAACATCTTACGGAGCAAATAAAGGATTCTAATTCAGCACAATACCTCTGTGTGTGGCTGTTAATAGATTATGTTGATTACAAAGCAGTAAAGAGTATATACTTAGCCAATGCTTGCTACGATATAATTTGTCTTAAGTGACAGGCTTGTCTGGGAATTATAAGGCGCATTATACACTGAGACCTTCCATCGATTACATTGACATTCAATAGAGCAAGGCACAAAGAGCTCATTGTGTTTGGTCAGTAATTGTATCTATTACAGTATTAATACAGGCGCTAATAGGATTATTGTGTGGTCACGGCTCGAGCGCGCCGCGTCTTAACGCTGATAACGATGTAAACACAATGTTATCACAAGTTTGCCTGCGTGCATGTTGTTATTTTAAATAGTTTGCTTTGTTCATATTTATGTAAATATGCTTTAAATAGATTTAGCATGTTGTTAATAATAATGCCCCACATTTATTTTTCAGAACAAATAATCTGTTGCGATGTAATTTATTTGTGGTTTACATGCCGTGACAAATTTGACTAAATTGGATTTCTGATAAATATATTCAACAGCCATGTTAAATAAAAAGTAATGTCGATGCCATATTTACATGTTGTGCCTTGCTAAATATCTTGAGCGGTTATTTTTTATCGTGTGTAACCATTTTGGTGTTGTTGAAGTTGGAATTGTTTAGTTGTTCTCCAGAGGGAGAGTTTCGGCAATTAGTAGAGAACAGGAACTGGATTTCCCGTGCTTGTAAGTACTGAGTATTTACACTGCGTATAGTTGCGCAGTTTTGGAACAAACTTGGCAGCCAAGAAGCCAGCATGTTGTGAGACTTAACGTCGCCACTTTACTCCGACAATGTGGGGGCAGTTGCGCCTTACAGCATTCCGTGTACGTCCTACGTATTCAACTTATGTAGTTATACTAGGTATCCTAACAAATATATTTTTATAAGATTGTTAGTAGCATAGAATCGGCAAATAAACAAACCGAATACTACTCTTTGGATTAATCAATTCTTTGTCAGCTATTAAAGATGGAGATTTGAGAAAGTAAAAAATATTTTTAAAACCATTTAACATCATTACCATCACAGTCACTTCTGCCCAAGGGAAGTGCACCGATGATGATAGAGAACATACTACTCCATATCGATATATTGATCACAATTTTATTTCTCATCGACTAATTTACTTGCAAGAATATCGTAGAAATCTTCATCAATTATGTATACCGCGGCGCGTAGAATAGGCTTACTGTTGCATTATCGACAGTGCAAGCGAAGTCGGGCAAGGTCAGTGCGGGTGATTATTTTGCAGCCTGGACTGACAGTTCCACTACAGTGTGACCAATATGAAATATTCCCTTGTATTTGATAAATGTTTTGGTTCCGACGTCATATAGCGACTGTTAATGTAATTGTATTTGTAATGTTATGCCTCCGTCAACCCGAATTAGGACAGCGTGGTGGACTATATGACCTAATCACTCTCAATCGTACTCTCTATTGTAGAGGAGGCCCGTGCCATGCTGATACAGAATGCCTCAGTTTATTAAACATATTGATATAATTTATATTATCTCAAGTTGGGCTTCTAAAGAAAACCAAGCACATCACAATCAAAATAATTACACTCCAGGCATATTATTGATAGGTAGAGTTTAGTCATTCTAATATTTATTTGACGCCGGCTATGAAACCTGAGGTCGTGGGTTCGATCCCCGCACCGAAACAAATGTTTGTGTGACCCGCAGGCATTTTTTCCGGTCTGGGTGTTTGTGAGACCAAAAAGACTCTCATAGTATCTAATACCCACGACACAAAACTCGATCTTAGTATGGGCTCAGGACTATATGTGACTGTTGGGTGTATTTATTTACGTACATAAGTAAATTTAGACAAAATGAAATAAATAAAATTGTTTAAACCCGCGCTTGAATTAAATACTTAATGATGTGTGCAATTGACCTTTTTTACTTTATAATTGAAAAGGCCTTTTCTCCCGCATTCTGACCGTGTATTATAATTGTAACAAAACCAAGAAACTACATCAAGTTAATGAATATACGTGTCGCATTCAGAAACATTCGCAGTGCTGTTAAGATCACGGCAAGAGCACAAGGAAATCGGAAGGAACAAATTACTCGTCCTTGTTTCTGGCTACCGGAATATAAAACGGAGTTCGTTATTCAGCAAACGTATCGCGACAACCATCTTAAGAAACTTGAGGAATTAGCGATTCTGTTGGCGTACTCCACTATCCTTACCTAGCGAATGACAATTCCTCATAAAACCTATGCGAAATTCAAGTTTGCATTGATAGTTTATCTTACTTGATGAATATTTGTTTAAATATTCATTAAGTAGGGACATTGTAGCCAGAGATTGAGACTTCACATCTTATGTCTCAGGATGGCGAGCGCAGTGGAATGCAAAGCATTGCTTTGTAATTCATGGTGTTGTTTGGTTTTGCTATTGTCCATGAGTGGTCATATCGCTTACCATTAGCCGCATGGCATGCTCGTCTCGCCGTTTATTAAAATAAAAAAAAAATTGTTTAAATTCAATTCCATCTATGAGTGTGTAAATACTTAGTGCAAGATATAAGTGTTTTCAATATTAAGCAATGGAGCCACAATCAAGTAATATGTGCCCATTTTCACAGTTCGCACACGTTGGCCAAGCGGGTTGGTGAATTCCAACTGGTAGCACCGCCGTTTGCCACGCTGCCCTATTATTTATCGCTCCAGTATATTGGCTGGATACATACAATAGATAGATCCCAAGCTTGGTCTTAAATGCATTCATGTGTACATAATACAGAAGTGACGACTCAAATTAACAAATTGTTTGCTCAACACTTCAAAATCGAAAGTATTAGTACAGTTTACTTTGTATTTCTCGTATATTTTTTGTTGTTGTTTTTACTGTGTATTCATAACCAATATAATATCTGTCAAAGAGTTTATTCCAGTTTGTTGAACTCGGCAACTTAATGCTCAATTTGTTAACCGTTTGAAATCATAAACGTGTTAACACACCCATTAATCATAACAAACGTTTTAAAAATAACACATTAAATTACATTTACAAGCGGTTGAGCTGTCGCTCGGACGCCATGCAAAATGAATGGCTGGATCCCGTGTACCGTGTCCTGAAAATTTAATACAGTTTTATTTAATGCCTCTTAATGATTCGCGTGCTTATGGGTGTCGACCGAAAAGGAATATCTGGGCGCAGTCAATTATGATAATTAATTTCTTAAGGTTTTTTTTGTTGGTTGTTTGTGCAATTTGTCTAGTTATATAGTTAATGCGGTTAAATATGCGCCCAGGCAAGACATATGACACGCCATTGGAGTGGCGTCATATTAATTTTGTCCTCATTTGAATAATATCCACCTGGCTGGCCACTTCATTGGATATGCACATTTACCAATCAATTTAGCCCGTTTTGGTACCAATTTTGTAATTTTTTCGTATCCGTTTTTGGAGTTGTTTATAATATCGACTGAATTATGGCGAATCAGCTATTTAATACATTTAACCTTACATACGGATTTCGACGTATATGATTATTTAGTAGTTTCTTTGCGTGCACGTCTTCAGTGTGATGTGGTGCGAATGGTCGACAAATAACAATTATGGGGTGACCGGAGGCTCGAAGTTTTCACCGGCTGAATTTCAGACGAGTGCGGCGAGAGTCGGTGAACGGGTGGCCAGAGCGGGCCGGCGCGGCACGGCTGTAGGCGCCGCGGCGCTTGACGTTTCGTTTAGTTGCGGTGTCGGGTTTATTGACCCGTCGACCGTGACCCCCTCCCGCCTCACCCCGACAGTTCACTATGTTCAAGACGTTCTTCTAATCTATGTTAAAAATATCCGCTTAAAAATAATAAAGTTAACACAAACATCCCGCACCGAACCTCGATTGTGTTCGGAATAATTTCCGGATGAGGTCACAATTTGCTAATCGGATGACATAATCATTTTTAGCGTCGACCTGCATAATGTGGCATCTTGTAAATCTGAAATATATCGTGTTATTTATCGTGTTGTTGGTAAAGTTCGCCAAACGATTTCTAATTTCGTTGAACTCGTCATTAGTTCATGCTAAGCAACGCGGTCAACAGTTATTAGTGATTGGTTATGACACGCGCGCTAACAACATGTAGCATTAATACCGAGTGCTGTGCTAAGTTGGTATAACTGCTGTTTGCGTGAGGTCGTGGATGTTTGTAAAATTAGTTAATGCGGGAAATGTCATTTTAAAAATAGCCTATACGACTACCGTTAACAAAAACGTGTTAATTTCGCGAGAGATAAAGAAATCTATTTCATGGGCATGTCTGTGTTCCATTTTATCTTTAATTTGGTTGTGTTAGACGGAACGGTTGCTTTATTACATTTTTGTGTGTTCTTTGATCGTCTGTTACGAATATTTAAGGTTTTATTAGTGTAATGTACGTGTTCGTTTCGCACATTTTATTAGTGTAATGTAGGTTTTATTTACGAAATTGCGTCCATATTGCATTTGAATAAGCATTTGGGAAATACTAAAACCTATAAGTTTTGAATATAAAATTTAAAAGTGCACTTTAAGCATGGCTCGTAGCTCCGTCTCTCGTCCGCTTTTTATTTATCATCTCAACTCGCTCTGACTGATATTACTTTATTATACCGAATGCAATTTCACGTTTAAAAACACCAGGGACCTTTCAAAGTAATGCGCATTTACTCAGCCGCTGTAAATATGATGGAAATAAATGTAAAATGGTGTGTAAGTATTGAAAAATACATTATGATAATTACGGTTTTCAATATGTATGAATATTCTTGTGGATATCAATGAAAGCTTTTAAAATTTAATAGTGCATTAATTATTGTTAGGTTAAATGCAGATTAAATATTCTACGAGTATAATTTCAATTATAATTAAACAAAAATTTTTTTTTAAGTTTCACAACTACTTTTTGAAACCGCGCGTGCTGGCTTGCAAAGCTATATCTTGATAGTCCAAACCATCTCTGCACGAACCAAAATATTCGCAATTTTTTCTCAGCCGCACCGTCAAGCTGTGGAATTATTTGCCGTCACGCGTGTTCCTTCCTATAATCCTGGGTCCTTCCGCCGTAATGTGAAATAACATCTTAGCAGGCCGGCATAATTGTATCGGATGGCAAGGGTCTGTTGTCTGATGCCATTCAATACTCTACCTGGACGGCATTTGCGCTTACCATCAGGTGCAGTCCACTCATTATGCCAGTACAAATATACAAAGGTTTTTGATAGTCTTGTTTCCTGCTCAACTTATAAATATATGTAAGATCATGTAAAATGAACGCCCAAAGACTATTAAGTGGTAAAAAAACCCGTGAAACAACTCACCAATTGGACGTGAAGTTCATACGTATAGTAAATACTGATTTACTACAACATCAATATTTACATATAAACACGGGCGTATTGTTTACGGGGTATTTATAGCATTACTCAAATTGTTGACATTGCTAATCATAGAGTAAATTTAATATTTTATTCAAACAGTTTTTAATTATATTGATTCATTTAATGTTAGGTTGTAGTCATCTTAAACCTAGTATTTTATAGTTCAGAATTCTTCCGTTAGTGTTTACTGACAATTATGCAATTCTGCGCACGTTCTCCGACATTTTTGAAAATGTGCTAAATAATCATAATCACATAATTATCAGCCCGTTGCAGTCCACTGCTGGAAAGGTCTCTCCCAAGGTCCACCACAGAGCCCGGTCTTCTGCTTTATGCATCCAGTCGCTGCTGAACATTTTGTGCAAGTCGGTCTATCATCTGGCTAGAGGGCGTCCCACGCTACGTTTGCCGAAATAATAAAGGCAACAAAAATGCGGCAAAGTGATAAATATTTGTATTCTTAAATGTTCACTACTGAGCATGGTACTCCTGTACTGTAATCGAGATTGATTAAGAATGTCTAGAATATACCACTCTTGCATATTCCGGGTCAACGGTAAAGTTTACACCGAAAAGTTATTTCTTTGGTCAATTTACAAATAATTGGGACAATTACTGTCTAACAAAATTGCATTTGTTTTATCTTTATTATTTATCTGTATGTCGTCCGTCCCACTGCAGGGCACAGGCCTCCTCTACAATAAAGAGTATGATTGAGAGGGGTATTAAGATTGATAGAAGAAATATAATAAAATTGATAGAAGAATAGAAATTGTAAGAAGATTGATACTTAGATATTTTTGCTAGTTGAAAAAAATCCATATTATGTTATTTAGTGGAGCTTCTTTCTTTCGAGCTATACATAACATTCTCTGAATTTTTGTTTCCGTATTTTGTTTTCTTGTGGTGTGCGGATCATTAATAGGTCTGGAAATAGAAACAAGAGTTCTCCGAGTTTTTGTTTATTCATTCGTTGATTTATTTATCGTTTTATATGAAGTTGTTTGGTTGAAGACTACCAAATGTAGGTTAAAGGTTTATTAGCAAAAGTTTGTTTCAAAATAAATGAAAATTATGAAACAAATATCGCTAACTTTATAGTTGTAATTAAGGTGAAAAAGAACAATACATCATACAACATAAATTATTGTTTTCTTTACATGATGATTTGTGTGTGAACAAACGCATAATCACCTTCTGTTAAGCACGGAACTCCTCTACAATCACAACTTCGGTTGAGGGAGATTAGGCCAGAAGTCCACGCTGGCCTAGTGTGGATTTCCAGAACTTTATATACCATAAAAATTCTTACAAATCGCGAAGGTATGCAAGTTCCACCTGATGTTTTCCTTCACTGTTATAGTGCGTGGTGAATAATTATCAAAAAACATTTCGCTGCGAGAGATTGGAGGTTGCCCTGTGATTCAAATCCGCGACCATCGTAAACAAGTTGGCAGCCGCGTCTGGTCTGCTTACCAACAGGCGACCACGCACTTTTCACAGTTGACATCATTGCGTGTCCAATTTTATTGTTCCTACTTTGAACACAAATAATCTAAAACGCATATTTCATTATTCAAAGTCCCTGCAAGTTCGTTATTTGTTGCTTTTTTATTGTCAGAAGTGGTTAAGAAATGCTTTTAGTGAACAAATTATACCCAAGTTGCACGCTCCTCATTGTTTCAACAAATGAAAGGAAGATAGTATGTTGAAGGTCTTTGTATGAGCCAGGAGACCGGCACCGACATAAGTATATGTTGACCTCACTTTCACGCCGCTAGAAAAAGGATATTTCTTTATGCGTTGCCTTAACTAATCCATTATTTACCCTATTTGCTATATCGCTCACTTTTTATACTGCGCTGTGAAGTTTTGCATTGACATTCTGGTTGTAGGTCTCTCATATGTGAGAGGCCGCCTGGGTAGGTACCACTGCAATGTCTATTACTCCCGCCAAATATTAGTGTAAATGCATTGTTGTGTTCCGGTTTGAAGGACATTGTATCCAGAGTAACTAGCATGTGACTAGAAGTGTAGTAGTGCGATTCAAATAGAATATACAATATCCCTCAATGAAAAGTTGTTCCCTCAATGAAAGATCTTTCGCCGGCCGGTATAATTATATCGGTGTACTCAAACCCGGATATATATAATATGAAATCGAAAACTACAACCCTTGCGTGGCCGCTATTCGGGTAAACATTTAAAGTATATTAAAATTGTAATAAATAAAGGCATTTACTTAACATTTATTTTGCGTTTGGCTTTGTAATTTATTAAGATGCTGTTGGAAGGAATTGTGAAAACTTTGTTTTTCGTCTTAACATTTGAGCTAGTGGTCCGCTAGGCTCAATGGTGGTCAGCATCCACAAAGGAGTTAAACCTCCAGGCTTTTTAGATGGTCGGTTACTTAGAAATATTTAATGAGACTGTTTTTGTTTTACTATTTAACAACAATTAGTACTTCCGATCATATCCTTATAAGTAGCTGGAGCTTTATTTATAATACTGATTAATATAGTCCTGTTAACTGATGTATTTTGTGTAAGAATATACCTTGATAAGTTTTTAAATCTATTCTTTGTATTATTTTCGGAGGTATCGTAGACAAAAAAAATGGGTATGAAACGAGAAGCTTGGTTCCATCCGCTACTTGAGTGAATTTGTCTCCATACTTGCTAAATATAAGTTTTTAAAATATACACTAAAATTTCACTGTCAATATTATCTGTACGTTTTAAAAATGTTAACGGGTGCAACGGTAAAATCTAAACATGCCAGCAAATAAGTGCGCATCAAACATTTTCCGATTGTTAAAAGGGCCGCTGTGTAAAGTTAAGAAATAGTCTGCGAGCCGTGTCGGAAACGTTGATCTCAGTTTAAAAGCATCCTGTTACTGATGCTCCGCCCCTCAGTTGGCAAGAGCCCGAGGCGGCCCGTAGCCCTGCCATGTCACGTTATAAATCCGGTATTTCTGATTTCAAATTCAACTCTATTCCGACTTGGTGTACGCTACACTGAATATTTAAAGGGAAACACGTATCGGTGGAGTTTTGAGTAGTTCCTCTATATACACGCCCTCAAGTGCATTTTATGTTTCAACACGAGAATTATAACGATATTTCAACTCAAAGGGGTTCATTATCGAATGGATCCTCTTCTAAATGTATTTGGGTTAGTATCTCGGACAAGGTTTTTTTGACGTCTTTATTGTTGATTTTGTTTGTAATAGCAGTAAGTTGTGAGCTAATAAATCTGGAGTTAAATTTTCTGGTCGAGCCTTTCACTGAACATAAGCATATTGATTTATAAATGTATTTTTTTGCATTTTTCAGTTATGATTTAGATTTTGCTTCCCTTTGCATGTAAAATGTGCCATATACTATTCTATCATTACTAAGACTTGTATACCTAATTGTACATTATCATTTAATCACGTTTAGAGGAACGATTTTTTTAAGTAACGAAATTTCTAAAACTAGTTCTATCCATGAAGTTACTACTTTCTAATCATAAAAAGTGATGGAAAATTCCTGCCATTAGAATGTGAAAATTATATAGTTAAGTCCGATGGCGAACTCCAGTTATTACTTCCCTAACCATTACCTGTTCGTTAGATTTTGATGAAATTGTACACCCGCCCACGGCAAATGATGCCTTTTCAAACACAAATTACTAAAAACGCCGCTACCTAAATTATGTAAACACCTAGAACACTCACTTAGTGAATATTACCTACAGTATGTGAAGTATATATTTTGTTGTAACGGCTTCATTAATCTATTCCCTATATGTGGCATCGTACTCAAGTTTTCATCGTAAGTTCGATTTTTCGATTAGGCAATTTTCTTTATTTATCTATAAATGTGATATTTGTTAGAAATACAGTATAACAGATTATGAATTAGAACAACATATTATAAACTATAACTTAGCTGGTTATCACCAGCTAAGCCTATAACCTAGCCTAAGCCAGGTCGGGCCGCTACTTATAAATAGAACAAAACAAAAGTAATTAAAGTGGCACGCCTGTGTCTTTGAAACCGCATAGAGATTGTTCGATTGTTCTCCTACATGACTCATCGTGCACTATACAATTTCGTCCAAATCATATATCATAACCATCAATCATAAGTAAAACGTTGCTTAACAGTAGAAGTTTTCGACAGCTAAACCAATTTTATGGTCTGTGTAGTCTATACGATAGATTTTTTTATGTTGCGTTTTGTTGTCAGATGAAGCGGCGGTCGGTGTTCCGTTCCGCGGCGAGGTGAGGCGGTGAGGCAGTGGGCATCAGCATGGACCACGCGGTAAAGGCGATGTCGGCGCGCGGGCCGCTGGCTCGGCTGGTGACGCGGCGGCGTTTCGAGTCGGCCGAGCTGGAGGAGCTGTACGCACGCTACGCGTGCAAGCTGCAGCGCACCTCCGTCGGCTCGGCGCTGGCGCTATGGGCCGCGCTCGCCGCCGCCCTCGCCGCCGTCGACGCCACGCGCGGCTGGCGCAGGGCACCGCAGGTACGCACCCTTATAATCAAACTTCCAACACTTGACGTATAAAACAATGTAAACGATATTATAGATGGACACACTTATAACTGCTGTATGAAGAATCCCTTGGCAGTGCTACAAGCGCTCGATTTTGAAAAATATCCTTATATCCTTACAGTAAAAAAAAGTACAACACCCACAACAGATTTTCATATAGGAAACTTTTATAATTAGTACTACTTACTGATTAAGGTAGTTCGTTTTCTATTTGCAAAAAAGAGAATCTTTTTAATAGGTTGGATTGGAAAAAATTACATTATTATCGTCGTGGTAGCGATCCAATATAAGTGCAGCGACATTTGATGTGAGTGCATGCAGGTGGGCGTGCTGGGCGCGCACGCGGTGCTGTGCAGCGGGCTGGCGTGGTGGTGCGGGCGCGCGGGCGGCGTGGCGCCGGAGCGGCGGCTGCCGCGCGCGTGCTGGCTGGCGCTGGCGGGCGGCGGCGCGGCGCTGGCGGCCACGCTGCCCGCCTGGGGCCCGGGCGCCGCGGCCGAGGGCGCCGTGCACGTCGTGTGGGCCGTCTTCGCCGCGTACGCTCTGCTGCCTGTGGGTGCGCCCGTCGCCGCCGCGTTCGGCATCCTCCTTCCAACTGCACATACCATCGCCGCAGCGCTGGTCGCTCATCGGTTTCCGTATCACGTATGGCAGCAGGTCAGTGCTCTTTAAATATGTATTATAGTATAGCAGAAATAACGGGCTCAATGCTCATGATAATATGTTCAGGATGGCTCATAATACGAACAGCGTTACACAATCCTTATTTTTGTACGATAACAAGTTGTACTGACCGCGACGCATTGTGTTTACAGATTATAGTGCACTTAAAGACTCGAGTGCCAATAAAACCAAGTAGTCGTGTTTGCTTTGGGTCAAGTAGGGCTATTCCGAAACTGCAATAAGTTAGTTCAAGAACTTGACCTACCAATGTCCTTAGTGATGGAACTGTAGATAATATAAAAAGTGTGTCGGCGTTTAACGATCTGAACGTTATGTTTATTGGGTAGTTTTGTTATAGCTGAACTGCACGCTTTGGAAATGAGGGTGGTTAACGGGTTGTGTTATGCAATTGAGTTTAGTATCTCGTTTTTACTAACAGTAATAGTGAACACTTAACAGCAGTATTTGGTGGAATCGGCTCGTTCGGGTCGGGACGTGGAGGTCGCAGCCTTGCCCTCTTGGCACCCACCGTGGGGCTGGCCGGAGCGCCGCCCGCGCCCCGCGCCCCCTCGCCGCTGCTAAGCACGCGTGCTCTGGTTACGTCATTGTAGCCGTCGAAAAAACTTCCCGTGACCCTGAATATGTCGTCAAACATAATTTTGACACTCCATTGCTTATTCAGACGTGTTTGGTTAGTGTTCGCCTTTGTCCAAAAATATTTGTATATGAATCCCACGTACAAAATACTTGTGGTTATTTGTAGTTAAATATTAATAAACAAGGAGTTTACTATCCGGTCTACAAGACGTTAATGATGTTCCAAGTATCATTGGAAAATTTTGTGCAATAAAAACCGGTCAGATATTTGGCAACGCATGCGAAATTTTCGTGTTTAGTGCCTATTTATTAACATTCTGACATCTCTCATAAACGTATCATATTGTTGAAAAGTAATAATTTTTGTTCGAACTGTAGAGGTCAGAGTAAAATATGCTCAGTTTCTTGTAGCAACAATATAGTCTCCATACGATTTGCTGTTGCGTCACGAATGTATGTACGAAATATGGATTTTTATAGTAAGGATGACTAACAAGCCCAAATTGGATGTCTGAGAACTTAATTGGATTTTGGCGAGTGCGGCTAATTAAAGGAGAAGGCGTGCAATTTTCTCTGTCGTTCCGTTTTAGCTGAAAATTTAATTTTATGTAATGGCTATTACCATTCGAATGGATGACTAGGCTGTATTGTTGAGGTGCCTTGATCAACTATGCATATTAGAAAACGTAAAAGTGTCGTGTGTCAGCACTTGTTAGGTTTTTAAATACAATTGAAATAAAAATGTTTTGGAAATTAGTTAATTGCTGTGGTATTTTGTAAGCATCGTGTGAGTTTCGACAATAACTATTAACTTCCACGAGCAATTGATGTTGTTAACGTAAGTTAATTCAACGGAATTAAAACTCGCGAGGGAATGTAAATATTGTCAAGTATTAAAATGTATTAACTGTGACAATAAAAATGTATGAACGTTTTTAACATACATACATAAACTCACGCCTTTCTAAGACGGTGTAGGCAGCCAGGACACCCATGTCTAGCCTTGGTATTTTTCGTTCCATGATGTGATAGGTGTCGAGCATATCGCCATATCGAGCACAATATTTTATATTCAATAAATAGGATAATCCAATATCTCTGTCCGATCCGGGGTTCAAACCGGAGACCTCAGCTTTGCAATCAACAACGCCACCGAGGCAGTCATTTTTTAATTAAATTAAAAATGGTATAACTATAAAATGTTTTTATTTTATTTAAATAGAAAATGAGCTATTCGTGACTAATAAATAATATTATAGTGTTGTACCGCAAAATTGCCATTGTGACTTCAAAATTTTTTCCACATATGGTATTAATTACAATAGTTTACAGTTATAAAATTTTATAAGCAACTGAAGAGTTTTAATAATAACTGTCAAAATTCTCATGCCGCTAATGTGCTGTCGTTAAGCGAATTCAAGCTATCCTAAGGGGGTAATAGAAGTAAACATTACCAAGATTACTGCGATTATCTTCTTAAATGAAATAATAACAATTTTATTCAAAGACCCTTAATGTCACAATGTAATGAAACGAAAATAAAAACTAAATAAGTAAAGTGAAAGTTTAATAATGAAAACAAATAAACAAGCGGTCATCGGCGGACTGAGTTCAAAATGCCGCTGAAAAAAAAAACATTTGAGAGTTACACGTGTGTTTCAATATCAAATTGTAAACGATGTAGATTGTAGATGGATGACTTGACGAACGGCGGCGATTCATCCTTTCGTCATTTTATCACTCTGTATTAGTGAGAATGAATTAATGGCATTTAATTCTGTATGAAACAGACAAATTAGTTCCATCATCCGTCGCAGTGCTTCAGACCAAATTATAGTCACATTTATTTGTGGCTTTTACCAATTATTATTGTTTAATGTGCAATGAATGTAAACATTGTGGAAAACGTTTTTCAGAGAATAAATTGAAAATGTTGGAAGTCATGCGCATAATTTTCCGTTCGCTATATTTGATGTGGTCTTTTAATTTAAACTAAGTACGAGGATAGTCTCGGCATGTTCGCTTAGGCACGTTAAAATTCATTATGAAAATGGAACTGGTAGAGAGATATTGTTATTCTCCGTTACCGCTTCACCTCACGCAGATGTCAAGACTCATTTCTCGAACATGACCATCGGAGTGAGTTCCCAACCCATTTCCATAATAATAATTCATTGTGCCGTAATGTGCGTGAAATGTATTCTCAGTAGACACTATTTGCACACGCCTTGGAATACGTTAATGTCGACGCAGATGCATCACTTTTTCTATTAAAAAACGTATTACTCCGCTGAAAGATATATCATGCCTCGGTCGTCAGTACATACGAACACATGATATAGAAAATATTTTCTATTCAAATGTTCTCTGCACGCTGAAAAATGAATCCGATCGTGCAGCGGAAATTGGAGGTGAACGCTGTCAGTAAAATCGATAAATGTGTGTAATTCATTTAGAAGCTCCATATAGTTGCCCTGCATTTGATTTATCATATCATACTGATGTACTAATATATTAGACTTACATGATAAATAACTTTTTTAAAGTATCACCATGTCATGTCAAAACATTAAGCTAACATTTTTTCCAACGTCGGTATTGGAAAGTTTATTTTGGAAACTGACATAATACGATACGCACTTGACCCTTAGTTTATGACAAAGTCGAGTGCAACGCACTGAGATAACCAATTTATGTTAAGGGGATGAAGTGTTAGGTCTACACTTATTCATAAAGAGGACTTTCAAAATAATGTACAAGGGCTTACATACAATACAACGATGTTATACAAAATATATATCTATTAATATGTTAAACTAAACTTTCTTCTTTATGACGGGTGTATTTATAGTTTTATACCTTTGAATTATTTCCTATCCGGCGCGGCGTTCTGATGGAGAAACTATGATTTTACTCATTGTGCCAATCATTAGTCAGTTCGTTGGCGGGTTTTCGCTGCAATTCATTTTAGTGATGTTTATCCTCCACCAGTTTTGCTATCACGAGCCATATCAGAAAGTGCTCGCTGCGACTACTAATAAACACGTCTCGGAACCTGACGCCGGCCGTTTATAATTTCACATGGTTATTTATTTTGCGTGGTAGTCTGTTGGTACTGACCGGATTAGAACTGCGGTGGTCGCGAATTAGAATACCCGGTTATATATCTAACTTTAAGTCGTCTTATTTTCTGTCTCTTCAATAACAGTGTCCACACCTAAGCATAGGACTCCCCAAAGATTGACATAGCGACCTGCTAGAAGCGGCACACATTGACCCTGAAATTTATTTGAGTAATATCTATTGTTAGTCAATTACTTTACGCATATGTACTTTAACGATGAAGTTTTACATTGTTTTATTTTTTTTATAGAATATAAAATTCGTTAACCCAGAACGGTCTAACGCGGTAGACTGCGTTTAAGTCCTGAAACCGAACACTCGATTGTATAGGAGTTCCTTGCTTGGTGTATCATTATTATTTATACGATTGAGTTTGAAACCGGGTTTGTTGCGATGTTGATGAACAATGTTCTTTTTCAACACAACATTTTACAAGGTGTGGCTGACGCGACACGGTCGATGTGTCACATGTATTATGAGTATTTGAGCGCCAACTTTCATTACAAACTGTAATTGTCATATTATCTTGTTAAGTAATTTGGACGTCATGTGTTTCCGGCTTTTACGGTTCGTGACGACCGACCCCTGACACATAATTTTAATTACTTTCCAATTTGTGCGGCCCGTTGGGAGTTTAATGTAGCTAATTTATTACAGATCTCTATCTAAAAGTTAAAACGTTTAGGCATAGAAAAGTTCAGGTATTTATTTGTTTCGTGTATTATCTGAATGTACGTGTGCTAATTAGAACTTAGTATAATTTATTTGCATTAAATAATTGCTCGTTTATTTAATTTAAATCATTCTAGGTAGCATCGATAACGGAATCTTTGCGGACGTGTTTTGCATTTTGATTTCCATGCCACTTCTAGACAGTTGTATGGCGGTATGATTGGATGTGGTGTTGAATGTGTCACCGTGTAATTAGATGATTAGTAAAAGACGCGGGGGTTCGCAGGCGGCAGGCGCGGCGACGCGGGCGGCGACAGGTTCTATTTGCATAACGCTGCACGGCTCGGTGCCTGTACAAACGCTATAAATAAATTAAACGAGCGCCTCGCGCACCGCACTCACACGGATCACTGGCTCAAACAAACTTATTATAATAGATGTGTCACCGTTTATGCGATTCGCTAATGCGTCCGAATGCTCATTTTCCCATGAAATTCGGTAATTGACGTCAGCCTTTGTAATAACATTTTGCATTAATTATATGAGCATTTTTAAATATGTTGCTAATTTAGGTGTATAAAGGTAGGACCAAATAGGCATTTTGATTTACATTTCAAGCCAACTTTGTATAGGTTGCGAAAGGCTCAATTGGTTATTTTCTTACCAGATTCTGCTCGTAAGCAAGAGTAAAAATAAGCTGTACTTCTGCTGTTTTAAGCATACTAAAGCTATTCATATTGGTAATTTATTTATTTAATCTGTGAGACAGTATTACTACTTTGGTTAAGCCGGCTTATTTGTGTCGACTTCAAAACTACGTATACTAAGGCATTCCTATTTATAAAATGTATCGAGATCCTGGATTAGGGTATTCGTAGACTTAGGGAACATCCGCATTATAGTTAGCCTGCTTACAAATTCCGACAGGGTATTCTATGGTGGTCGTAAAAAGCGCCATATAGGTGTCATCAGGGCCGCTGAACACACACACGTACCGTAGTGATTCTGACTCCACATTCGACAACAGTGCCCGTGGCTTCGTATTTGTCGTGGACTCCAATAAAAGTTTAATTATACAACCGTCCCCACAACGTTTTGGGTGAGAGCCATCTGTGCCGCCTAACTGGAGTGATTAGCAAGGGTACTGCGCCGGAAACTTGTGGAAGGAAATTAGAGTGCTTCTTGTTCTATGATATCTGGTGCCAAATATAATGCGCGTAACGGTCACGGAAACTTTAAGCTGATATTCTGGCATAAGATGTTTTAGGGCCATACCTAAAGCATGGCGGGTTGGTAGACGCAAAACTTTGACAATCTCATTCCGATCTCCACTGGGTTAAGGTATAAGATTATAAGAGCCTCAAAAACGTATCTTGAAACTTTGAGAAGCCTTGTCCCTCTCTTAGAAGAAGATATTAATGTCAATGTTCGGTCGTTAAACACATAAGTCAAAATCTTTTCTAGAATACATGTTATTATAACAAACTGAAATAAAGAGATAAGGCATGGAGATAATAAATAAGCAATAAATATATTTGTTATTGTGATTTCTCTTGTAACAGGCGTTTGTCGCCGATTAATTAATCATTGTCGCCCATTATTCCAGAGACAAGTACACTTCTGTAACATCGAATATTTCTTCGTTATTTTTGAAGAAAAGTACAAAGAAAATACGAAGTGTAATTTTTGCCTGTTACTATCTCAGTACGATCATGATATGCTGTGTTACTAGGTAGAACCCCTGACATATGCCCTATCCCATACATATATTAGTGTCACCTCAAGGTAGCCTACGTCGCCTCTGACCGTAGAAAAACTTAAATGTAATCGACTAAATATGGACATTGGTTTTGTATTAGGGTATTGTGAGTTGTGACATTGAAAAAGTTCCTCGTAGTAAGTTGGAATGACACTACTTTTTGTATGTCTGAATATAGGAGTTGATTAATATGGTTAGTCAAATTAATTTACGATTAATATTAATAAGTATTTTTTTGATAAAACATGTCCATATTCCCGGTTGTAACAAATTCCCTTAATTACATTAAAACACGAAGCTGTTTAATTAAAGTAACGAGTGCTTAGAAGTGGCTCGCGCTCATTTGATGGTTTTTTGTATTAAAATCTGGCTGTGAGCTGTGCGTATTGTAAACATTCATTGAGTATTGCCCCGCACTCCCCCCACTTCAAACGTGCGAGTATTTTAAAAGCATTTAATTGAATTCCCGTTTCGACTGCTACCATTGCGTTTGTGTACTCTCACAACCGACATTTACACTGAACAGATTAATACGTGGAAAACGATCTTTAGCACTCACTTGGCTGACTTTTATCGGCTTTCATACAACCACACGCAATGTACAAACGTATTTGGAATATAGTTTAATCACGTCAACTGCAAAGTTGTGGTTCACCGTTGCCGCTAATAATACTGTCCAGCTCGTATTTGCATAACTATCGATCGAGAATCATCGCTCGCCTGTTTTCATGCAAACCATAATGAAAAAGTAAACTTTTGTTATACGTTTGGTAATAAGTCATTGTGACGGTTACCGGGTCTAAATTGTTCGCTGTTCTATTCGCGCCTCTTCCTTTGTTCGTTAACTCATAATTATTGCCAGGTTTTGCATTCTATGCAGGTGTCCTAGTTTAGGATAAAGAAAATTACGTAGGAACGGCACGTTCATCTTCACCTTTATGAATGTTAAATAGGAGTAGAATGAAGCGTCTGTAATATTAAACTTCCAGCTGGCTCTTATCTTAATATGGAGCTTATAAATCTGCGGTTGTACCTCGCAAGAAAAGTGAATAAAGAATTCAGATAAAGGTGTGCGCGAAAGAAAAGTATTGTAAAAAATGAATGAAGTAAAGCCACTTCAACATTGATATCAGACAGGTGCCTCAACTTGTATAGCTTTCGCAAAGTGTTATACGAGAGCTTTATCAAGAACAATGCTCTTGTAGTGTCATTTCATTTGACAGGTCGTTTCTACTATGCATTGATTGATAGCTCTCAGTTTAACATCCATTAAATTATGCAACATCGGTTTTATGTAGTGAGCATTTGTTGGTATAACTTTGATTTTTTATTACGGCCGTAACTGCCCACCTACCATTAAAATATTATGAGATTAATCTAGTAAATTAAATAGAGGAGACTTGTTAGTACAAAGTTGTCTTATTTATAAGAGTAGAGTTTTAGCATATGTGAGGTGCGTTTGCGTCAGAAGTATTGAGTACGTCTAAGCATGAAGAAATAGATTACAAATACAGTTGGCATGTTGAATATACAATAATTGGCAGATTGTCGACAGATGATGGGCAACGTGGTGGTGTTTCTGTGCGTGAACGTGGTGGGCGCGCTCATGCACTCGCTGATGGAGACGGCGCAGCGCCGCGCCTTCCTCGACACCAGAAACTGCATCGCGGCGCGCCTCGACATGGAGGACGAAAACGAAAAGCTGGTAAGTATGTATCTAGCACACTATTTGTAGTTGCTCTCGTTCATTACGCCACGCATCAATCAGCCCGCCGTGTTCTGGAATACGATTAGCTGAAATGCGAACTCGCACGTATATCACGACGGAATTATCGAAACGTTATCTATTCGTATTAATTAGTCACATAACACGCTCTTTCCAAACTTGTTTATTATTAGGAATGAAACATAATTGTAGATCGTTTCATGAATCCATATTTCTGGTTTAGACCAATCTAAATTTATGTTGTATAATATATATTTCATTTATTGGATGTTTGTTGTTTCTTTGTTTTTCTCTCAAGATAAAGCTAAACAAGTTTGAATTGTTTCTTTTCAGGTGCATATAAAGTATATCCTTTCTCACTAGGCTACTTTTGTATAGTGACTCTGGCGTGAAATGTATTTAAATTTAGAATAACTAGTGGTATTTAGTAAACAAATATTTCAAAAGTAATGATTCTTTAAATTGTTATCATAAAGTTTATGTGTCAAAATGACTTCGAAACAATCGCAATCATATTAGCACTCGGAAGCAGTAGATTTTTGTAATATTTCAGTCAACATAAACAGCTTTGATATTTACATAATATGCTCTTACATGAAAGGAAAAAAATATGTTGGAAAACGTACGTCATTAAAATGTACACGCCGATAGGTTCGCTGTCTGTCCCATGTGGGAGCAAAATAAATTATCACAGAATGTGAAGAGTTTGAATACACGTCCTGAATGCGCGCCTTAGTTTACATATTCAGTGTCTCTGTTCTGGCTTTTACGAAGTAAAGGACTTATCGATAAACTTTGTTTTCTTCCCTTTATTACTAACGACAACAGATTTCGCCTTTATCCAATGTATCCGAGTTCGGCATGTTTATTCTTACGAATATTTCGATAATATCGGCTAATAAAAGTTACTACATAGTAATGTTCCAGCATATTTATTATTAATTCAAAAAGGCAATCATTGGAGTTTCCAAGGTTTATTTAGTTTTCCCGTATCCGATTAGTAGCGATATGTTTATTTAACGAAATTGACGTAACCCCTTATGTGCTTTGAATTTGGTTGTGAGTATAAAGTAAATGTAAATAGGTCATGTAACAAATATCGTTTTAGTATTATTGGGATTAGTGGAGTACACATTATATTCAAAGCAAAATTTTGGAACAATGCGCTATTAGCATTCATGCTGCTCATTGTAGGTCACTAGCAAATACATTACATTGAATGCCAAGTTCTGGAATGAAACAGCAATATTTAAGATTTTATGTATGTGGTATGTGCTGCGGTATCGAATAACATTTGGATTTTCATTATTGAACCCTCGAATTGGAAAGTTGGCCTCGACGGGTAGCGAGCCGTACCAGAATATTTTTAGGACGTAGAATTGTTGGACCTTATTCCACAAAAATATTCAATTCGTTTGCTTTGGTGTTTGAAATATTCTATATTTTACGTCGTGTTGTTACAACATCGTAAACTTTGCCTCTACTTACAAAATTATTTCTGAATTATGTCCGACATTTACTGTTCCGTAGCAAATTAAAACACGTGTAACCACTGGCGACTGAATTGCCGTAACAATAAATAAAGTTTACAACTTATTTACCATTCTGTCTTTGTGAAGTCCCTCGTTTAAATAAATATTAACCTCATTTGTGTTACTCTTTAATTATTCTTATAAATCAAGAAATTCAGAATCTTCAGCACGATCGCCAATTGCGATAATTTGATCAGTCTTATTGCGTATTTAATTACTGATCTCTTAGCTTTTTGTTCTCGCGTTGTGGTTTGTGGTTAGATTGGAATTAAGTCAGTATGTTGAGGTTGGGTTTTATTCAGCTAGTTTTAAGGGTTTAAATATGATAGTATTTTAAGTCGTGTGTAGCCACACACTTCACAGAAATAAGGTTTTCTCACTATCTCGCGTACAGTTGTAATACTTTCGCGTTGGCTTGCGTATCAATCTATTCTTAATCTTGTCGTTAACGTCAACAATTTATAAACGTGTTTGCTATGTAATTTTCATTTTCACCGCACTCAACATTTAAGAGTCATTACATGGAGTCTATTCCAGATGTTATAAGTATTAAACGTAGGCTTTGCTCTCTTGTAATTATTGTGGGCGTGTATTACAAGATGGCCCAGATTTGTACCATTTAAGTTTACCAAGACGTGTGTTAATTTGAAGTTCCATTCATAAACTCACGAGGCAGTCTTATGATTTTGGTGCTGTTATTACCATTTTCCAACTTAATGTTGTAGCTCATAACGAAATGAATGTGCGAATATACAAAACTAGACAGGAGTTGGTCAATATTCCGGCTAATATACGAGTAAATATTTTGTTTTGAAGTATTTGCTGGAATTCTATTAAGCACTGTGATTATTTTGTCATAAACACCGCGCAGGCATTCATTATCGTTAGATAAACTGATAGTCTCACCGTTGGCTTATAAGGATATTGATCTAATAGTTTTTGTGCAGGAGCGATTACTACTATCTGTGCTGCCGCAACACGTCGCCATGGAGATGAAGAACGACATTATCTCGCCCGTCGAGGGACAGTTTCACAAGATCTACATACAGAAACACGAACAAGTTAGGTAAGTGCTCTATAAACTTTTATCTTTAATACACCCAACAGTCACATACATAGTCGTTGAGTCTTGTATCTATTCAGTAACATTGTGATTCATACACAAATAGATTCTGTCTGTCCTAATCTTACCCTTAGGACGAGGAACGTTGACAATAAACATACGCATATTTAATTGGCTGTTATGAGAATAGAACCAAGGACTTCACGGTCCACCGTTTATATGGATAAATTGCAATAAGTCAATTACGTTAACAGAGATGCATACTTTTAATGATAACAATCTCTCGTAAGATAACTTCAATTAATTGTAAAAAAGTTATAAAAATCATTGATACCGTTATACTCTTACTTGTTTCGGATTTTACTTGCAATTTTCTTAGATATTTATTGTGCTAAGGAGTCAACATGAGATTTATTTGCTCAAAGAAATTCAGCATAGATCACCTACTTTCCCCAAGGTAATTAAGGATTCAAGAAGATTCAACTATAACCTTACTCTACACACTTTTTTTAATTTGGTGCAAATTAATTTATTGTAGATTTACCTACGGCTTAGTTTTTATGAAGACCTTAGCAGTTTGACCTTTTCTGTTCATCTTTGTGATTTCATGAGAGGGAAATTGAATCTGCTGTAATTCTAAACGAAGATAATCAAAAGCTAACCAGCGTTAAAGGATTTTATTACTTTGTAGTTGACATACTTATTTCTCAATTCCACGAAATGCTACCAAATTAACTTAATCGTTTTCTTGGAGCTTATGTTACGAGGCATGTCATAAACTACGGTTGTCGATAAATTTCCAATATTGCATTACATTCGAAAATAATATGTGCGTGGGTCGTATTAAATGTATTAATATTTTTCTTAATAATATAGTTGTTTAACAAAATTGAAACATTGACTTTTGACATACAATCAATAAATTATAATTTAAGGCGAACTGCTCGAACATGTAAAGTAATAAATGGCCTTATAAATACTGTCTCAATTTAAGCCTATCATACACACACGAATATTCTGCTTCTTCCTCTTTTGATCTTATACCCGAGGGAACGCCGTAACGTGTTTTTAGTGATACATTGCAATAAGATCTCGTAGATATCGTGCCCTTTAAGACAAATTCAATTGTATAAAACCTTATCGAATCTAATCCCGCCCTAAAGGCTTTATGGATATAGAACAAATCGCATCCAAACGAATGTATCGATGTCGATATGCAACATATCTTAACATTAATGTGTCGTTGTGTAGCATTAACACGTCGTGTTCTAAACGAACACAAGTGTCACCGATGCATTTACTTTTTGGCCAAATATTTAATGGAAATAATCCTTGATCTTGGCGTAACGCTAAATAGAAACTTATTTGTTCATGTCAACATGATGGCAATACATGGGTTTGCCAAAAGTGTTCGCGCTGGCGCATCTCCAAATGATAGTTAATCGTTTCGCGCCATTTCAATGCCCTTTTTGAACAACACTGTGGGTGTAATTATGAAATAATTTAAAATGTTACATTATCCTTGCGTAACTTAACCGGTTGGCGGATTCAGTGCAGGCGTGCACATATTAGTGCTTAAAACTTTGCAAATTTATTTTAAATGGCTTTCGTGCGAAGGAAAACATTGACACAAACATTATGTTGATCACATTATAGTCTTGTGTATGAATACAGCTCTTAACGCAATACACAATTTATCTAGTGTGTCTAAATTTGGAATATAATGGAATCTCGAACAATGGTCAGAAATGTGGGCTACAATAGGCGACGGAATAATATCACACACAGATACAACTTGTTACATTTCGCAGCCAAAACACAGACGTTAATTAAGACATTTTTCTCGCGTACAATTGATGAGACTATTGTCGCTTCTATTTATGAATATGATCATATGTCAAGTGACACAATGAATTTTCTCATAATTGTACACGTTCATGATGATTCGAAGCTTGTGTCTTCTCTTTTATTTTGTTTGTCGATAAATCTTCCCGAAAATTGGATTTACCTAATCGTTCGGATTATAATAATAACATTGATTTCAGCAAAAAAGTTACGTCCATATTTACGGGTGTCCGAAAGATTAACTTAAAGGATCGATGTTAAATAAAATACAAAAAAATGATATTCTCAGAATCTTTTATTTCGTGGTTCATGTTTCTATATCGGAAAAATGATCAAAAATATAATAACATGCCTGTTTTGTAGTCTGTTTTTTTTACATGCTTTTTACTTCATATCTTATTTTTCTGCAGAAAATAAGCTTATGTGCTAAAATGCAGACACAACGAGGCTTGCAGTTACATTTAAAGTGTCGTGCGTGTTGCATTCGAGTCTTAAACATAACGTTATACGCACTTCGCTTTGTAATTCATAGTGAAGCGTTGTTGAGACGGTAATACGAAGCACTGAATACGAAGGTATACAGGAATGAAGTCACTAGCGAGATGAATAGTTCACATAATTAGTCAGAACTGAATTCCCACAGTGCTAACCGGTAATTCCGCAGCAAATTCACTAGGGCTGTAAACAAATTATAAGCCAACAAATTACAGATGCGCGTGTGGTTTGGATTAAATACTTTAATTTATATACGTTTGTGACGTTATTTCCTGAGGAGGGTCAATTATGTATGTTTATACGGCTTCTGCAATAATTTTAACGCGCTCTCTTCGCACTAAAAACGGTTAAATTGTTTATGTTTGCAAACTTCAACGTGAGAGTACTTTGTGTGAATTCACAATATTAAAAATAGGGCAGCATTGATTTAACTGAGATAGGAATAAATACTTAGAGCCGAGAATACAAGCGTCTGCGTAGTCGTAACAAATCGCTCAGAAGTATTATCGAAAAGCCACTTGTTTTTTTATTGAATTACGTATTCAAACAAATTAAACGTTGAAAGTAATAACAATCACGACACTTATATATTGAAAATAGAATGTACTGATAAAAGAAAGTCGTAAACACAAAAGACAGTTTAATAACCATGTAAATATAAGGAAATTCCCGGAACAATTCATCGGCGCGTAATCTTTTTTTGATGAGTCTCTAGGGCAGCGCGGAGCTTATGTCGATGCTTGTTTCCCCAACTTCTCATCAAGTTGTCCCAACTAATTGTGCGCGTTATCAGTAGACGCCACGCTAAATGGACCACTCGTTAAGATTGAAGTATTATCTCATACTAATTATACCACCGATGTTTACATTTATTATATCTTTGAATATTCAAGTGTCAACATAAGAAGTATGGTTGACAGTTATTGAACAGTCATTAGGTAATATTTGTTCGACGCGGTAATCCCTACTGCCGTTATTTGGGTCAGGATAATAAAGTTGTTTGGCTAAACTTGTCCTGAGTCACAACATTACGATCTAGATAATTTTTTGTTACAGCCCACGTATAGAACTTAACAATAAGAAAATAATAAAGTGACTGGTCAACGGAGATTTACCGCTGAGAGGAATTTCTCAATTTATCTTTATTCTTATTTGAAGTGATACTGGGTTTATTTCTCTACAAGCAGAAATACACATGAGCACAATAGTTATAAGCCGGCAATGATATGGCATGACATGTAAAGCGACGTGCAATAAGAGTGATATGAAGCTCCAAGGCTTTGCGAGCCTCGTGGAAAACCGAGTTGCCTTCAAACTCGCAACTAATTCAAATCGTAAGAAGCAAAACGTTACAGTAGTTACAAAAGTTGGAAATATACAAATAATTGTCTTATTTACTGTTGTGCAAGCTTAGATATAAAAAGCCGGTTAAATATAACAGCGAGTAGAAAAGCCAGTTATTAATAAATTCTTCAGAAATTTTGTTACACACTTTACGTGTAGTTTTTTTATGCATGAAAAAGTTGTCATTTTAGTTATTTCTGACTGTTATCTATTAACTAAATGTTGGTTACAGGTTTGTGTATATAGTGCAAGTAAAACGGTATTTAAAAAATAAAATGGTCTTCTTGCGCGTGGCTGTTGTACGTTCGCTATTTAAATTTATTTTTTACATTGTTAAAAATGTTGTTTTGGGTAGGATTAGTGTTTTCAAGCTCACGCAAAGCTGTAATTTAAGCTGTGTATTATCTGTCTATAGTTGCTCGTAGAAGAAGAGAAGGCGTGCATTTTTTAATAGAAGAAAAACATATCAAGAATTTGTAAATCACCCGTTGTATGTTTCACAAGTTTAGTTCTAACACTTGCTGGTCTTTTCATTTTGTACTTCTTTTATCGTAATTTGTACTTGTGATATCATATTATCTGAATAAGACCTACTTACAATAAAGTATCAGTTATAAAGCCATTCTAAAGACAATATTTGGGCATTACGTTTTAAAATGCTACGAGGCTATAGTATAGAAGGTCAAATTTGTCATGGTTATTACTTTTCAATATTTTCGTGTTTCGTTCACGCATTAGGTAAAAATATTCGCACGAGATCGTTGAACCTCGTCGGCCGACTTTGGGTTGGCGGGAGACCGATAAACGTCCAATTATCGCTTATAAATAGAATAATATCCCTGCAACGTTGCATGGGTTTTATATCAATTACTTTGGGAAAACGCAAGGATGGTGAGCGAAACGCGATGCGCACTTCTAAATTCAATCTGAATTTTGCGCTCCAAGGTGACCTGTGGCTCCAAGGCAGGTTTTTGTTTGAGTAATGAGAATCAAGGATCCCTTAGACCTTGTTTAGCATTTTCGGTGACGCAAATTTACATTTTGAAATTATTTGATAGCTGTCTTGCTTCATCAGTTCCTACAATCTTTTAAAAAGGTTTTTTAATTAAGTCTTCTAAATTAGTTAAGTGGTCCCGCTTTGCGACGAAGGGGAGACATTTATTTTTTGTGACTTCTATTTATTTTCCGCTTTTTGATTAAATTCGCTACGGTTTCCAAGATAACTTAGTTTTGCTACGCTCGTCAAACTTTGATGGTCTGTGCCATTCCAGGAAGACTAGTGGGATCAACATTCTGACTTACTAGATTTATTAGCTAGCCTATGGATAGAACAAAGTATGTTCTAATTTCCAGTTACGCTTCAGAAAACACTGTGGGTATAAATTACTGCCAATCCGCATGAAACGTGACGATTGGTGAATATTTCCAGGAAATGGGGAATGAAAATTTTCAATACCGCTACAATGTATTTTTGCCTTGTCCATTAATAAAACAATCGAATGACGTAGTGTTGCACGCACGCTTTGTAATTTTCAATTTATTGTAATGTAATTAATGGTCTTCTAGTTTGTTTGCCATAATTGCTTGTAACTCGTATATTAATAACTACTCATAAATAATGTTTGATAAATAGATGCTTATTAATATTGTACATTTCGATATGATAATGGTGAATGAAAAAATCTAGACGGTGTCGTTGGCAGCTGATTGCAAGGCGCTCGTTTGCCAAGAAAGTTTCTGTATTGACGAGTAATTACGAAGTCCCTTTCAATATTATTGCCAACGTATTGACGTGCAAGTGTGAGGTCATTAACCATCTATTATAAAACATATTTATATTATGTTTTTGGTGATCTTTGCTACATAATTAGTCTGTCGGACATTATTATCATTTGGAGCTGTCTACACTTCATCACTTGCATATGAATCGGTTTAGAAACCCTTTATTATTATATATATTTTATAGTATTTATTTGTTTAAATCATTTCGGGACTCCAGCGTTAGGTTTCCGTTTGCTACGATATTTTTCTTTTACATGCGAGTATATTTCTGGCACCATGTTGTGAATCTGACATGCAATGCATAATGCATATGTATGGCGACAAGAACAAGCAGGAGACGCAATGTTTCAGTATTTTCATTTGAGTGTAGAAAGTGAATGAGAATGGTTGGCAGTGCATTGTGTCGGTTGTGGAGCGTAACATTCATTATAATTTTAATATTACTGTGAAGTGTTCGCCTTGTGTACTGCGCGAGGATGGCACTCGAACCAGTGCGATTCACCGCTAGCTCACCGGCGCCGGATGAATCATTGCGTTCATTTAGCCTCTGGCTGTTTGTTCTTGCTCATTACATTGTGTGTTTGTTCAGCCTTTATTTCCATAAAGACGAATCATCCACTTTGCTATTTATGCACTTTGTTAATCCTATGTTAACAGTCATCCTCTGTATCCAAACAAAAAGCAGCAAGAATCGTATGCTACTTGGAAATTTGGCTAGCAACAAGTTATAAAGTAACTCTTGTATTAATGCGGTGATTTTCGAACTCACAAAGTAAAACCAGAAAATATTTTTCCAATAACTTTCAATCAAAGTTAGAAGTGTCAGACGAATCCAATTTCGCCTTTCAGCCTTACTCTCAGACGCCCGCCTGTCAGGAGCGTCTGTTCTGTTCATTTGATGAGTGCCGGTCTTCAGCATTGATCTTTTGTTAGTACTCGTTTGAAGACTTTTTTAAAAAGGTGGATATTTTTGCTACTTCCACCCAGTCATAAGCACAGACTTCCTTTGACTAGACATCTTCGATTCAAGCATTGGCACCTCAGTTTCAATTTGTCTAACTTGGTTTCAAAGTTATTCAATTTAAGGCGCACACAAGTCATTACGAAGTACAGAACTTGAAAACTTGATTTTGATTATAATCTGTGTAATGTTTATCTGTTTTTGAGTACGTAGTTACGCACGTCTTGTAACATGAGTGTGGAAACAACTCGATGTTAGAACACATGTAAACATTTGTAAGAGCAAGATTTAGTACTGCAAACAGGAAACGGATTGCTAATATTTAGAACAGAATATATATGTAGTTATACTGCATTCTGAGTTCGAGATTTCGCTTGTCATTTCAAACGTCGCAGGAAGGTGAAGCTGTATTTATGCATGACTCAATTGTTTATGTTCGCAGAAAGAATAGAAAATTCATTTATTGTAGGAAACTACGCAATGTATTAGAATAACCATTCTTAAAGTAATATTAGTATCATAATACCTATGTGAAAAATTACAGAACAAAAAAAAACTGAGTTATGGGGACCACGTTTCGCGACATGAAACGAATAATAAAAACATACGAAGCAAACAAGCAATTTTCAGGTTTTCAATATGCACCAGTTAAATATCGACAACGATGAATACTAGATGGAATGACAGAATCAACTCGGCGTCCGATCAAAATCAATATGCAAAAAGTTGGCCCGGCAGGACGCGAAAAAAATTGTTTAATAATGGTGAAAAATAAATGTAAACTTTTTGCCTGTAGAAAGTACAGCTTCTAACTTTGTAAAGAACTAAATAAACTTTTCAACGTTTTTGCTTTCTTTGGATTGTTAGGTTGATTTTTAACCTTGGTATTTTATAGGAGTGCGGACTTTTTCGCTATTTTTAACAAATTATTTTGACGTTTGGTATAACGAACCATCCACAAAGCATAAAATACCGCGTTATATTTCAAGTGCAACTCGCGGAAATTAATTTCAACATAAAACAGCGAGAAAATTATCCGTCGAAACTGTTTGCAGCAGAATAGCAAACAAAAACTTTAATACAAAAAACTACACCGATATTATCGTGTTATTTTTGTTCAATGTTCACTATTTATGTGACCGTTGTTTTCCGCTTATAAAATATTCAGTGTGTTTGAAATACATAGCCTTTAATATTTATCGATTGTTATTGCGTACTGATTTTTTCTTTGAATCGGTCACGTAAAGCATAACACATTTTTTAATTCAAATAAAATCGATAAAAGACATATCTATTTCCGATCTATACTTTAGAATTCACTTTTTCCAATAGTTAACGATCCCTCGGCACATGCGACAAAGCATCCTGCCTCTTTAACTTGCTAATTCCATGGATATAAGGTAAGGCGGACTCGTTGACCTGCGAAGAGCCGGCGCCCTCAAAGGAATAGCTCGCACCAAAGATCGGAATCAGTGACACTTCCAAACACCTACGTGCTACATGGAGATAAAACTATGTTGGTACTTGCAGATAGGTAAAGCTATTTTATTTGGATATTATGGTTCAATTGGGGTTTTGAATGTGCTTATTTCTTGGAAAATCGTTGTTTCATATGCACGTTCGTTGAATTTTCAAAAAACGGCAAATTATAAGCTTTATATTCATCAACTTTATGTCTATAACTTATTATGTAGGCGTATTTGACAAACATAAAAAATGATTTGTTTATTTACGTTCACTAGCCTGTCTTGTAAGGATCATTAGTCACAAAATCAAAGCAATACACTTCAGTTCTGTACAATATACAAAAATCATTAATTTCCATATTTTACGTTTGTAATACGAATTTAATAGAATGTTCATATAGTCCATAAAAACAAGTATCATTTTACAAAGGAGAAGCCCTTCGGGGTGTATTAACTTTGTCCAACGCACACTCGCAACATTGGCCTTTTGTTTATCGAATTATGTCGAGTGCCATAATCCATCACCTGTTCGGGTTATGTCATTTAAATGTAATACTATGTCAAATGTACCACGCCTACTACAGGCGAACAAAGTGTTATCGATACAACGAATCTGATATTAATTATTAACCCGTTAATGAGAGCCACTTGACTGGTGTGGTAATGTCAAGTAGGTCTTTGTGATCAAACACTAATCAATGTCAATCTTGTACAAGTGATCGGAGCAGGTACCTCAATAAGTTATTAGTTACCAGTTTGTCACGGTATCTTACTTACATTTCGAGAGATTGAGTCGATAAAGTGTTGGTAATAATATGTTGTGTGCTACTGAAGAGGGTTTAGATCACTTTTCGATTGTGCAGTAGTTAACGGTTAAGTAATGAAAATCTCGGATTTTGTTTGATCAGGTGAATTAATAAAATCGTCTGTTCTCGTCATTGCTAAATCGTGAAATGTTGAATTGTTTGTAGAGGTTTGTAAATTGTGATGTTAGGGCTACTAGAGCGATACGAAAGTGATTACATCAAATTTACTATCTTGCATTTTTTGATCCAACATTTTTTTTGGTAAACACCTGCACGCTTCCCAGGGCTCTAAACTGAATTGCTTGTGTGTTACTACTACTTAGCATAATATAATGATGTTGCCTCCTATAATCCAGCAAACGGCTAACACGTGTTGTATTTCGAGAACTTTTCCGCTCCAGTAGCTACACTTTGTAACAATACACTGAAATGAATTTAAATTTTCTAGTATGTAGGTATATTTGTGCACCTATGTTCTACATACCACGTATTGACATTCCAATGTCAATGGATGCATCAATTACAATCGTCTACGCCATTGTGAAATATTTATGAACTGAACAACAAACACCATGCGCTACAAATATTTTATGTGATTTGTCATTCATTGCAAATTAGTTTTTGGGCTTTTTGTGTATTTAGTGGAGCACTCGAAACGTCGAAAATATTTGCCTTCATTAAAATGCAATCAGTTGTCACGGGGGTAACGTTTCACTAGATTGTTCCGCAAAAGCGTGGAAAGGTTAATTCGGATGTAGCTGATGTATTGCATGGTTTTAAATAATTCCAGTGTATTGTTATTCCATTGTAGCCAGTGACTAGTCGGAATAACATTTAATTACTGAGAGAATAGGACATTTTCATGTAGTGCTTAGTGATAATAATAATATCTGATCGGTGTTGCTGTTTATAATAAGGAACAAAGCTTGTCACGAGGCGAAGGATTTACCTGTCATGTCATTTTTTATGAAAACAATAAAAACTGTTAAGAATCTCGTTGAGAAGTTATATAGAACGACGCTGTGGACGCTGTACTGCTGTACTTAAATTAGGTACATAATATGAGATTAAATAATGCTTACATATTTCTTCTCTGTAAATGTGTGTGTGAAAAAACCACATAAGCCGACCGATGTTTACCTTCATGTCAATCTGCATAACTGAGAGACAAGCCAACGGATAGCCGCCTGACGGTGGACTGTCACCGCTGTCTGTGAACAATGGCACCACCTGCACGTCGCTACTCGCTCTGAAATATTGTGTAGCTGTCTTTTCTATTATTGATTAACATCATAAATATTATCACTGAAATACTATTATATATTTTTACATATGTGATCAAGATTTATATCAGCAGATAAAATAAAACTCCTTCGCGATTCCCCGTCAAAGGCTTTGTTGAATCGAGCTCGCTTACAAAATTCCTCAGTTGAAATTTACTAAATGTGAAGGAATTTATTGTGGCGCAAATTGTATTACCAGCAAGAACGTTCGCATTGTCTTCTTTATTTGTACAATGTCTGCTGTTCTCAACGTCTTTCTCAATTAGGATTAAGAAAGTTTGTCACTGTCGAACTTCGTTTAGATGTTACCGAATTAGTCAACAACGTACGATGTCGTAGCTTAAGAAAAAGTGAAATCATTTCGTTTTGTCTTCAGTGATTGATTACATGTAACATTAACGAAATTAATAAGAGCATATTGATTACTCGACCACTTGCCTAAAATCATGACCTAATTTGGTTAATCTACCTGTGGATTTTATATTCATGTTCATTATTTTTTGTATGCGTCGCCATTCATTTTAAACAAAATTTCTAACCTTCTCCTTCCTTCAATGATTTCTTTTTCCTGAAACCTGCTTTTTCAGCGTTCTTATACATTTAATACTTAGCTCAAAATTGTTTCCCAGTGAAATACCACCTACCGTGTTAATTTAATGCATTGTCCTAAAGGACAGTTACTCTATTTCCTAGTATTGATTCACCGGACACGGGACACATCGACGGTTGTGCAACGCGCCGAAAGGTGTGATGTCACGTAGACAGGAAGACTATTACTGCGCTTAATCCTTTTAGGCTAAACGGATATTCAGCTGATGGATTTGTCTGTCTGGCGGCGTTCGTTACGGACACTAATAACAAATGACTATATATATATCCGATTTACGTTATATTTGTTCGTCTGCAGAATTTAAATGTGTGGTATTAAATTATAAGAGATTCCTTTGGCCTTTGCTCTGTCTAGTTTTGATTATTCCGATCCAGCTTTTTCTAGGAGTATTTCCGTTACTTTAACCTGGAAGATATGGAATGGTATATATGATATTTTGTTGTAGCGGCCATAGATAGGTACTTTATTATTGCTAATAGAACTAAGTAATTGACGTAAGCAAATACATCATAAGCTTTTCTTTAAGCAAGTTTATTTTTTATTTATTGATTAATAATCAATCAATGATTATGATTACCTACTCCGATTATTAATTTAAATACTTTAGGTGATATTTTAATATTTACGAGTTGGCAGGAAAAAATCGTTTGACGAGATATTATATTATTTCGTCAGTCAATTTGGACAGCTTTTGCTATTTGAAAGAAAGAAAGAAAGAAAGAACTATTTTATTCATGATTTCGAATTTCAATTAAGCAAAATATGTATCCCCATTCAAAAATAGGCAACAAAATTGTTATTTATAGTTTTATGGTTTAAATGCGATGAAAGCGACAATATTACCAAAGAGGCATAACAACAGCTTTCCGAAATAAGAGGCTAGTGGGCGATACGATGAGGAGGTACCATTAGCGCCTCATCCGTCGTAATGGCTATTATAAAACCCTATACTGCGTATAACTTTATTCAACACTAATCGAGCGACGCATAAACCCACTGTTTATGGTGTCTAGTCATTCTTTATAGCTATGTAAATTACAACTTTAGGGAAGGATTAACGGAATATTACAATGAATGTGATGGCCATCAGGCCTTAGTAGATGAAAAGCTGGTCGCGATATGAAAGGCTTAGGGTTGTACTGTCACCCTAAAGGTGACCCCAAAACCTTTAAGATCTAAAAACAATGACAATTGAAAATATAACATCAATTTTACAAATATTTTGCTCTTATATAACTCATAACCTTTGTAGTTACAAAACTCAATGGACAAATGTTGAAAATGAAAAATTGGCAAAACGTAGCAGCGAATGATTTACCAAGTGACTAACCAACACGAAACTAGGATATCACAGTTCTTTATTTCTCAACTTCTTTGTAGCAGTTTTATTGAAAAACTTATTGGAGCACTTTATAACTGCACTCCAGCTATTATTCTATTTTTTGTAGTGGATAATGCGCTGTCAAGTATTGGCCGATGTTTACAATGTTCACAATCTGAATACCTAGTATAATGCAAAAAATAGTTTGCGTCATTCGATAGATTTAGCGGCTGTTAGGTGCAAAACACCTAATACATAATTTATGATAGGCTGTGTGTTGACAATCCAATTTGATAAATCAGTGCTTAATCGCTTATGAGCGCTCGATCGTATAATCCCGCTGTTATGAGAAAATATTTCATGCCTGTCGGGTCCTGTTAAAGTATGCGAAAAGTTACGTCACTGAAATGTTTTTATAAATTGAAACGATGGCACTTGTGTAAAACGGGGCAGTGAAGGAATTTATTGCTGAACCATTTTTTATGATAGGTAATGATATGTTCTTCTGCTTTATGAATAGATAAAAAATATATTTCGTCTGTTCTTGTTAAAATAAAGTTGTGCACATTTTAAAAAATATTGGTTAGAGAGACTAGTGTGTATGAATTTTGATTTAAAAATGTATGCATATTATTTTCGACAGGAACCACTTATGACTGTGGGCTAGACATCTTTTAGTATTTTCCACTAAATCTTTCGTCATCTCTTTATTGCTTTTATTTCCTGTAATCGTGTCATCTTTCTGACAAACTTTTTTATATCTTTATGTTCTTGTCTGTGGATGTGTCCATATTTTTATATTTCATGTTGCGTTTGCATGTGCGTTTTAACGCAAGTATAATTTTATAATATTTTAATAGTTTACCTAATGTTATAAAAAAATCTGCTGGGAACATGGAAAACCTTGTTTACCCATTGCTGTCATTAAACATGAATAATCGTTTTAAATACTAAATAGCTATTCTAAAAACCAACTAGCTAGCAAAACAAACATCCTGTCTTCCTTAACTGGATTTTATGACATGCGTTTAAATTGGACATAACCAACTCGACACATATGGTCTCAATAAATATGTAACACAAAGTTCATTAATCTTAATTGATATATCTCGTTCCTAGTAATGTTTCTAGTACTTTGCCACTACGAAAATATTTATTTTCGAATATTTACTATGCACAAAAAGGGTATAAATAGGAAATCTCATAGTAGGTTAGTAGGTAGGTTAGGAGTGACATTAATTGACGGAAAAGCTCTAAAGCTTAACGAAAGCTTCGAAATAAACGAATAGCACTCGGATATCCGAGTACCGGCTAGGGGTCCCAAATAGGCCACGCAGCTGGCGCATCTTGCGGTTGCGGTCACGTTCATTTGCTATTCTGTATCGAATCAGGTTGTGTTCTCCAATTTACAGATATATGTGTTAACCACAAAGGGTCACGTCTCATCCACACTATATCTTGTATCGAGGACGCTTGTCCCTAACATTATACCGCCGGGAGTAAACGATTTCGTGTCTTTCATCTAAACATTTGCTGAACTTCAATTTATATTCCGTGCCTTCTCACAGACGACCGGATGTTTTTTAAATTGGATTACAAGACTTGCCTACGTTGAATTTCAAACACTTCAATATTAATTCATCGAACCGTAAAACATGGAAATAGTTGAAATATTTAGAAGCGCGATCCATCTGGCAATCTGCGCAAGTAATATAAGTTGGCAGTGTATTGGTAGTGTGTAAAGTATATAGATTTAAGGATGTAGTGGGTGCATTCGCGAGGCTAATGGAAAACTTGTTCACTCCGTATGTTGCAGTATCCTGTTCGCGGACATTGTGGGCTTCACGGTGCTCGCGTCCCAGTGCAGCGCGCAGGAACTTGTGCGGCTGCTCAATGAACTTTTCGGTCGATTTGACCAACTCGCTAACGTAAGTAATTTCGGTGTCCGACTATTCGAATCGATACCACTGTATTCCGCAACATTAGACGCCACTGTCGACCACTTATTTGGAGATAATGTCAAATAAGATGATAAAAGTAATTCAATTTTGTCTCAATCTGTTTTTATCGTGGCCGCTAAGAGCATTTAAAATCAAAACATATTTTTAAGTAACCTTTATAAAGATAACGCCTCAAACGTGTCTGTTTATTTTATTTTTCCTTAAACGATAAACTTTAAATACACGGAGGATATTAAGATATAAAATTTCACAGCCGTTATACAATTTTCTCTTCAATAGCTCTCGTGTACACAAGGCAAGCATAATTTCACTGAAGTAAACTTAAACTTACGTAATATACCCGCGCAATTTACATCTGCAGAGCGCAGTACAAATAGTATAGTTGTTATATAGAAAATAATAATAAAGGATCGCCTGGACTGCCTTAGAAGAGTCGTACTACTTTACGATCACAACGCTGAGTTCTTTGGTTCGAATCCCGAGTTGGGAAATGTGACAATGGGTTTGTCCATTTATAATCAGCTCAGAATCAGAATCTTATGCCCAATATGCCGATAGGCTCGCCAATGATCAAACCATGGAATGGAACGTAAAAGGCGAAACGTGGGTCTCCTGGTAGCACCTCTGCCTTCCCCTACTGGGAAGAAGGCGTGAGTTTATGAATGTAAAATAAAGGATTCTGATTAAAATTCAAGTTTTTTAATCACTGTAGAGCTGCTGTAGAGTTACGGTTGCCACCCCTGAAACCTTTCAAGCCTTTGATGATTAAACGAGGCTAACATTTTTTATACACCGCTGTATTATTTCCGCTCTAGTTGTTTAGGACGGATTATGGGCTGGGTTAACGATAGATGATATAAAAGAGAAATCGATTTATTTATTGGTTAATGTAGTACGAAATTACTGTCAAACATTTAACTACATTTATAAGTATTTTGTAAGTGCGGACTTATAGTAGTATTTTCCTGTAGACAGATAACATTTTGTAATATAATTTTTTTGTCATTGTCGTGATAAATGCAGTGCAGTCACAGGCTGATTCCAAAACGTAATTTATAGAGGTCGATGTTGATACAGGATGATGTGGTATTTAATTTAAACCACTTATCACTAGTTGCTAACCACTCCAGGTAACTTTACCACGTTTGAAAAAACCTTTTTGGTAGTATTTAGTATTAAAAAACGCGATTTATTTTTCTCGGCTTTTGATCAACCCGTATAGGCACGAGTCTTCTTACAGCTCAGGTTAGTTCACAAACCCAACCGGAAAATACTTATTACGGATTGGCCAAAAATCGTGAAAACTAATTTTTACAAAATAAAATTTCGTATTTTTTTAAATTTTGTTAAATGTGAAAAGTAGTGAAAAGGAACACGTGGATTGAATTAAATACCATAATATATCAATATCACCTTGTAAATGCATCTTGTTGCAAGTTTCCACCTTCGTCTTGGTTTGGAAGTATTATTACGAATTGATTAACTTGATTAGCCATTATAATGATTGATTGAAGATTGCGCATTATCCAGGACAACCACTGTCTCCGGATCAAGATCCTGGGCGACTGTTACTACTGCGTGTCCGGGCTGCCCGAGCCGCGCTCCGACCACGCGCGCTGCACCGTCGAGATGGGCCTCGACATGATCGACGCCATCGCGTAAGTATACATATACCTTTTAAAATAGTACTTTTACTGGTGGTAGGTCTCTCACTGGTGGTAGGTCTCTCATATATGAGAGGCCGCCTGGGTAGGTACCACTGCAACGTCTTATTTCTCCCATCAAACAGCAACTTAAAAGCACTGTTGTATTTCGGATTGAAGAACATTCTAGCCAGAATAACTAGGGGACATATTAAGACTTAACAACCTATGTATGTCTCAGGAAGACGAGCGCAGTAAAATGCCAAGCATTGCTTTGTAATTCGTGATGTTTTTTGGTTTTGCTGCTGTGCATGAGCAGTCGTATTGCTTATTATCAGACGTACGGCTTGCTCGTCTCTCCATTCACTGCAATAAAAAAAATCGCACAAGAAATTGAGAGAGAGGGTGAACTAAAGAGAGAATGCTCTCCTCAAAGTAGGTAGCAACCTGCTAGGTTCCTGGCCCAGCAAAGGTCCATAAGCGGTGGAGACCGCCTACCTTCGGCCGGGCTGCATGCTCGTCTACCATCTGGTTTTAATAAAAATAATAATAATGCAGTTTATAGTAAAAGCAATGCTGTGATGCATCAGGATCAAGCAAATTGACGATCCATAGCTTCTGTCCAATCCTTAAGGCGTGTCAGTTAAGAACATAATATTTACGAGTATGCAATGCAGTTCAGAATCCATGACCAAGAGATAAAGATCTCTCGGGATACGCGACATAATTACGCTGGGCTGCTCGAAGCCGTATAGGTACACAAGTTGAACTCGGAACGCGACATTCTTATATGAATTGCTAAGGCAGGTTTTTCAATTTTACTGGTGGTAGGTCTCATATATAAGAGATTGGTACCACTGGAATGTCTATTTCTCCCGCCAAACAGCAGTGTAAATGCACTGTTGTGTTTCGGATTGAAGGACATTGTAGCCAGTGTAACTACTGGACATATTGAGACTTAACATCTCATGTCTCAGGATGGCGAGCGCAGTGGAATGCCAAGTATTGCTTTGTAATTTAAGGTGTTGTTCGGTTTTGCTACTGTTTATGAGCAGTCGTATCGCTTACCATCAGGCGAACGGCAAGCTCGTCTCGCCTTTCATTGGAAAAAACCGCGGTTATTTCTTTGTGGCAGAATGTGATAATTCTATCAAATGCTAGTGTGAAAATGTTTTTAATAGCTTAGAACCAGTGAACAAGAAGAGAATGGTACGTAAGTTCTCCGGGAATCCCAATTAATAAATACTGTTAAACGAAACTTACGTTATTTGCACTTCCTCAAAACATTGTTAACCATTCGATCGAGTTCGCCCATACCAATCATATCTGTATTGAAACAAAGGTTAAAAACATAGTTTTAAGAATACGAGAAGTAAAATAAAATATCTACAAAAATTAAATAATCTTATTGATGTTTAAAAATATATTAGATTAATTAGCACGTAACTACGATTTATCTACTAAGAAATTTATTTATTTATTTATTTATTTATTTATTCCTTTATTGCACAAAAATAAAAATACAGTGAAGAAACAACACAATAATAATAGTACAAGAGGCGGCCTTATCACTCTAGGTAATTTCTTCCAGGCAACCTTTTGAAATAAATGAATGTTTTTAATATTGGTGCGAGATTGCGTGCCAAAGCTAAAACAAACGGTCATGAGATTACTTATATTGCCAAGAGGATGCGAGTTAATACCTCGTTCATCTTCGCAAAACTAGGACTAGCAAACCAGATTACACGTTGGATTTAGACATGACCCACCAATATAGCTTTTACATATGATTATAGTATATAGAGCTATATTGTATGTAGATCTATCCTAATATTATAAAGTGGAATTATTTGATTGTTAGTTTGCATTCAATAGGCCCTGAAACTACTGGACCGATTTGTAAAATTCTTCCACCATTAGAAACCTACATTATCCCTGATGAACATAGGCGATATAATATTTTCAAAAAAGTGTATGTGCACCCGGTCGGAGTTTGGCTGGGCCGCTAGTAGTTAAATAAGTAAAGTAGAGATCAAAAAGATGTACTCTTTAGACATATATATGTAATAAAAACTACCCACTAACTTTTCTTGAATGAGTTAGTGCAAAAATAAATTTTTGCACGAACGGCTGACGTGATATTCTGTATTTATTTTCAATTAATTTTATCATGTTTCCATCACTATTTATGTTCCAGTTTTTACAACTAAGTCTGATTCCCGACACTTAATTCATGTAATAAACTGCTTTCATTAGTTTAATAGGTTGTTGGTACAAAACTATATAGGTACATATTAGTATGCTCCTAGGCGTCGCCTTTTAAGCCATCCTAAAACTTAAACGTGAAGTTATTAGTTCCCGACGTACTCGGGCGGGCTTATCGTCACAACTTGAGAAATCCTAACGTAGCGAAAATTGCTGAAACATAACGATAAAGTACTTTTTAAGACGTGGGTCGAAGGCTTCGGTGAAGAAACGTCTATGTAGTGGTTTTTTGTGTTACTTATTCTGTTCCCGTCCATTTACCCCTAACATTACACGTTATAAGGAAAATGGAACGAAAACATTTGTTTATTTAAAAAGTAAATATTTATCTGGATTACTTCAATCTGAGCTTTTTTATAAATAAAAAAAATGTTTTAACCTATTTAATGTGCTTTAGTGAAATTGAAAATATGATTACGATATACAAAAACAAGGAACGAATAGCTTTTTCCCGTGCAGAGAGATGTGAAGCGCACGAATTAATTGAATTCCCGGTACATACATAATTGTTTTGTAATTTGCTAGCGTGTCTGTGAGGGTATTGTTTTTTATATAGACTAGGTTGCGTGTGTGAGTGGGTACTGGGCACTGGCAGTTATCTGCGCGTTGGTTCATCAAAGGAGCTCGGCTAAATATACCCTTTGTGGTGCGGCCCTGGCCTTTACACGCCCTGTGTGGTCCTCCGGCGCCCGCTTGCCGAAGGTCATCGGACATATTAGCGGAATGTCATGCAAGAATAGACTTATACACTTTAATATCATTATTGTTGTGTAATTTATTGAATTATAGGTATTTTTCTTGATACTTGCCCTGGAGTGACGTGATTCGTAATCAAGATTAGAAATGAAACGTTGGTAGCGTAATCTCGATTGTTTTCGTGATTCAAAAAAAACATTCAGCTTCGGTCCCGAGTATTGTTTTTGGCTATCGCTATCCATACATTCACCGATTGGCGGTTATCATTGGGTCAGTATGCTAAACTGAAAATCAAGCTTTGTAAAATATAAAAAATATTTAAAGTTGGTGTAGATATACGTCAATATTGTCATTTGTGCTTGATAGAAATATAGCTGCCTTCTATATTACCTAACATATTTATTTTACCAATACATAAATTTAAGTTCCATTTGGCATATTTTAAAAGATACAATAGGTTGTGGAGGCTGGCAATCAACACTCGTGTCTCGACCGCAACCGCAGACCTCAAGCGCACACACCTATCTGTTTCCGAGCCGCGGGTATAGTTACAGCCACGCGTCACATACATACTGCCTTATATTTATCGTGAAAAATAATACAGCAAGTGAGCTAATGGTAGATAAACCGCGTAAGCTTTCTTCAGCCGTAAAATAATGCCATAAAATTCGGCTTCGTAATCTGTATCTGTATCAGTCCATATTCACCCACATCTTAGCACGAACCTCCATTACAACCCGCAAGTTATCATCTATACGTAGTATATAACAAAGTCGCTTCACTCAACCCCTATGTACGCTCAGATCTTTTTAACTATGCATCGCATTTAAATGCAGTTTTCATCAATAGGATTAAGAGTAAGATTTAAATGTATAGTTTTTTTTATTTTCATTGGATAGGTGCGGCAAACGAGCATCCGGGCAGAGCTGTGACAAGTCGCAAGTATCATATTATATGTCTGTCTGTCTGTATCTGCCCATATACGTCCAACTGCAGGGCACGGGCCTCCTCTACAATCGAGAGTACGATTGATAGTGGTTAGGCCATATAGTCCACCACGCTGGCCTAATGTATATTGTATGTACAATTAACCACAGGAACTTACTACTATACATAATATGTTAATGTACATAGTTGCCTATCGATAAACCAAATTTCAAACACCCATAGGGTTTGATAGCTGGTTTAGTATTATCACTAGGCTAACACTCGGGACTATAGCCTCAATGTGTACTTGAATGTAAGTTAACCATAAGATGTTTGGTAAGGAGCATGATTACTAATAAACCACCTAATTTATACCCGTGTAACTGTATTGCATTAACATTCAAAGTTGACAAGATGATTTTGTTCATTAGCTATTATTTTAATAGTATTACCAAATTCCGTCTTCTTCGAAATGTTGTCATTATGAATTTTATATTACTTTAGCTGTCATAATCCTGTGTTTAACCGTCCTAAACCATTTTGTTGAAGCTGTTAAGAGGATGGTCGTCATATTTCAAGGCGATGAAAGCCTCGGCTAAGTACAAGATTTCTTAAAAGGATTAAGATCTCGGCACAGCGTTATTTGATATATTACGAAATAAAGTAAATTTTGCTTTTACTTGATTTTAGCCTGCTGCTATATTTATAGATACGCTGTTGTAAATATTTTTTTGTAATAATTACTGCCCGCATGTTTGTCGTCAAATTGTTGTTGCCCTTCTTCAAACGAGGTTTAAAGAGAGTACTCTCCTTACGGTAGGCAGTGACTTTATAAATAAATAACACCCAACAGTCACATACTAAGTCCTGACCCCACTCTAAGATCGAGTCTTGTGTTGCGGGTCAGGAACTACGAGAGACTTTCGGGTCTCACAAACACCCAGACATGAAAGAAGTATTTGTGTGCCGCACAAACATTTCTCTCGGTACGAACCTGCGGCCTCTCGTTTCACAAGCGGCGTCTAACCGACTGCGCCATGGGGGTTGTTACTTTGTTGTGCTGGACCCTTGGCATAGTGAAAGTCCAAGAGCGGCGGTGACCGCTTGCGAGCCATACGGCTCGCGAGCATACGCTCGTCTGCCTATAAGGGCAAGAAAAAAAATTAATAAAAACATACTTCATGGCAAATTCTTAATGAAATTTAAAACACCACATAATTGATCCCACGAGTAGATACTAGAAGTCAGTACCATATGGTTAACTATCCCCAAGCACTACCGGTCGACCAAAGAGGCGTTCAAAATGTGTATTTTATTTAATGAATGGCATTTGTAGCCATAAAATGCACGCAAGTCGTGTTGCGCCTTTTGAATTATAACTAAACATTACATAGCTGCAACTAATTGCGGCAACAAGTATCGTATTTGACTGTGGAATCATAATTATTCTTGTTGCGTTTAATTTAGTATATTTGCAAGCTGAGGGACAGTCTAGAGTGTAGTGGGTTCGAATCCGGGACAGGAAGCGATTACTTTTGATATATCTTGTTGAGCTACTCTTTCCCGGATAGAGTATTTATATCTAGATCGTGGTTGTTGCAATAATAATTGTGGATAATTCTTAGATCGCCATTTAATATTAATAACTTGAAGATCGATAATAAAGTTTGCGTTAGTTTAACGTTAATTTAAAAATGTCGTTTTTATCTTGAATGGCTCACCGCCAAGTGAAAATTAGGTTTCTTCCACAATGTAATTTATAGTTCGGCGTGTTAAACTACCTCAAAGCCCTATAAATTGTCTCAATATTCTCGTACCAAAAAAGCCACACGACGTAGCATCTCTCCACTAATTCGCATTAAAACAGCTTACATGATACGGTAAGACCCGCCTTAATCCCGTGATAATAATTAGGCTAATTAGGGATTTATGGGCCATCACGATGTATTTGTAAATACCTATTGTTATTGTTATTTCAGCCGATGTTAGGATTATGTTATTGTGTTTCATTGTCCCGACCTTTAGCCTTTAGTTTGTAAAATCATGACAGTAATCTAAAATAACTGCTATTTAAAAAATCTTGCATAAATTATATTGTAAAAAATTATATTGTACCTATTCGGTATTGTTTATTTTGTGTTGTTCCTTTGAATATTGACTCACGTAAACACGTCGCATGAGTGACAGTGAGGCGCATTGTTGGACAAGGTTAGCGAAGTTTGCTTTCGTCTCCGAAGGTTTATTGAAAGCATAACAGTCGTAAAATAAGCCCAGGTGTTCACTATTCCAGAAAATGTATGCAATGTGAAATGTGTTATTCAACGCCCTCGCATAACGCATTGCTAGATAAAATCAGTTTTATTATTTATAAGTTTCTTCATTGATTTTGTGATAGTTTAATAGGTAGGTAACACAGATACTACATATTATGCATACCGGTTTTGCAGGACGGACAATATTCTGTGAGATTTTAATCTTAAAAATCTCACTAGTTACTGGTATTAGTATTTGTAACCGTTATGGCAAAAGGTTCAGTGTCTGTAATATTTTGGAGCGGCAATAATTTCGGTGAATTTAGATTGATTCACATCTACTTACTGCTTCAGATGAGGCGTGAGTTTGCATGTAAATTTTGTTATAAATCACCGTTGTGTCTTTCATTCAATATGTTCAGCCAATGTTTACTTTCATTCTCTTTGATATACGGGGAATTTGAATAGTGATTGACTAAAGCAAAACATGGTGGGAGGATTAGAAAAATATAGAGTTTACACGTTTACGAGTATTGGAACTGTTGTAGTATAAACCAGTATATTTTTTGTTAGTTAAATTAAATATGTGTACTTCTCATTTAAGGTTCAAAGGAAAGTTATCTCGCATTATAGGAGAATAAACTTTACTAACGAGTGAGTCACTTGCTTAAACCCCAATAAATCATGGCACAAATATTTCTTAATTAGGTTAAGCTAAAAGTTGTGCCGCAATGAGTGTACACAGCGCGCTCCACATACAACGTGTTGACTTTTAATCAAGTAGACAGGCATCAATTAGCACGCCAGACGATAGACTACCAGTGTCGCCCATAAAGCGTTATCTATAAATATAAGCGCACGTTGGAGTAACACACGAGGCGGCGTCATTGATGCATTCTCTGTGTCGTTTCAGATACCATTTCCTCAACGTGCGAAATCTCCACGAATAGTCCGGAACTACGCAGAAACCGTACGGGATATTACATTCGAATATCTTGTTAATGATAAATATATCAAATAATAGAACAGAGTTTTAGAACCACCGAAAGGACATTAAAAACGAGGAACCATCTAAAATATTCGTTTCAAAATAAACAAATACAGAATCAAAGTAATTTCAGATGTATATAAATATTTTCCAGTAAAATATGTTAGCTGCTAGCTGGCGTTGTTTGACATCAGAATAGTGACACAAATCAAACTAAAATTCATAACGTCCTTTTGTGTTCTACCATTTCGTAACAAAACTAGCATGTAGATACAGTCCTTTATTTAAAAAGGAATTTTATCAAAGTAATTTCAAGAATCAAGGATTTATCGTGGTTTTACAGGAACAAAGATTCGGAGCTTGATCCGTATTCATTTTATTCCGATTGTGAATTTAGGTTACTTCCAAGTCCGGCAGTTTGAATAGAGCTTTTTTACCTCTTACAAGAATTTTACGGTCACTTCAACTTTGATCGAAGCGAAGGTTCCGATTCTTTTCGATATTTTATTACATTTTTATTGAAGCAAAGATGAACATGAATTTTGAATGATTGCTTCAACCCAACCAAAGTAATTTTCTAAATGAAAACGAAAGATTGGCTAGATTAAAATGTTTAAACGCACTAACGAAGCACCGGAACGTCGTATTTTGCAAAATTATCTTTCATTAAAGTTGTTCCAATGAAGTTGTAGACGTAATTATACTTTGTAATTTATTCGTTAATTAAAGGAAACCAGGTATAACTAAAAATGAAGTTAATCAAGCGGCCTAATTGTACGCGCCGTGCCACGCGCCTATCTCCACTGATTTGTATTGATTAATCTGCTGCGATTAAACTAAATAATGTTCGACCTCTCTTTAAGTGAGTGTAATCTTACAAAATTGCAGATAACTCTGCCAAACTAAATACTACGGATGAATTGCTCTCACGGGCACATTAAACAGATGAAGGATAAGAAACAAAAATAAACTACTCATAAAACGATGTCTCCGGAATTTACAATCTCTATGTATCAAAGTATTTTTACAAGCACCCGTGTTTATGTGGTAGCTAACGCTCATAATAATGTTATTTCTGTATGTGTTTTATGTTATTTTTACTCATTACATTATGAATAGTAAATACTGTGAAGCTAGCTGAAGTTCAGACGACATTCGCATTAATTTTCACTGATTTCGTGCCATTTACTGAAAGAACATTTAGTTGTAAATTAATGTCATATGCCTAGGAGACGCTGCCAGTATATCACAAGCTCTCTTGTACTCGGAATAATCTATGAATATTATTATGTTACAGATCATGTAAATTATTGCGGTTTTCCTAAGATGTATTATTAAATTATGTAAATAAAGTGGTTTTTAAAATGATGTTCGCATCTATCTTGTTGATGTATTAGTAAGCGTGTATCACATCGTTCATCATATTTATGACGACATAATATAAATTCAATAACATTGAAAGCTTTGGATATGCTGACGCGGATAAAAATAAAGCAATTTTGAGGAAAAAATCCGCAAGGCTTAATACATTTGTTTAGTGAGAACAGGGAATGAATCAATGTACAGCAGAAGTCTGCGAACAGTAGTTCCTTTCAGGTTGTCAGTGACCCGTATAATTTGGCATTCGTCCGCCGAATGTCGATAGTGACACGAGTCGAAACAGGCAGCTGGCACGCTTGGATACCCTCGAGCGGAAAAAATAAGGATAATGCCAAATAATTATTCCGAACATTACTTTAGTTGTGTTTCTGTGTGTGTTTTAGGGTTGTGGCTAAAAATAACGATGTTACGTTGTTTGTTCTTTCCTCGCTCACGTAAACGAGTTGGGACTTCTTTTACTTTTCGTTTGCTTAGCTGGAATTTTAACTTTTCCTTAATTCTAGACTAGATTGAATTAGTCTACGTCTGTGTTTACAATCAAATATGTGAAACTCTTTGATTTATTTTTATTACGTTTCATAGTAATATTGGCATGTTATTATACGGCTACGGTAAAATTCTAAATAAGTTTAGTAACTACTGGCAGACTTCTCTTGTAATAGAGATAAATAGGTATTGTGATTATCCTTATTTGGATTAACTATATCCGTCTGTGTATTTGTAATAATCAACGAAAACACGATACGTAGATTTATTTCTTCAACATAAAAGTTCTCGAATAAGTTATTGTAGCCCTTACACAACAGTTTAGAATTGCGCGAGTTAATAACAACAGCCAAATTAACATATTGTAATTGCGTTAGACGTCCGCAGATTAACTTCTCATCTACCTACGTGAATCATAATTCAATTTGGCTGGAATAATTTGGAACATGTGCGTTCATCTCCAACATAAATAAACCAACTAAAACTTAATATAATAAACATATCAACAAAGCATTTGTATCCATTTAGATTACAAGGGTAAGGAGGATGAAATTATCCATTCTTCGAATATCTAAAGCTTTGGACATTTGATTTCATTGTATCTGGGAGACAAAGAACATAATTAATAATAATAAATACGAGTAAGTGTAGGTATGGTTTTGTAAATCTTACGAAATAAAACAGTCTATATACGTTTTACTGTAGGGGATTAGCTTCCTTTACGATTGAAAGCGCTTCGGCCTTATTGCATATGTATCTTGTCAATATTAAGGCGTACCATAACTTACCATAACCTTCAGTTATTAAGAGTTATTATTGAATTAGTGCAATCACACACAATGACAAAAATATTTACTAAATTCGTATTAAATAATAATAATTACACAATCAGTGTCTTATGGTACAGTCAAAAAATTGAAAATAATGCGACAACAAGTCTTGTTTCTGTCTCCAAGATTAGTGACAGTATATTGTGTAACCCGAGTTAGGTTTAAGAACTTCAACGCATTGAATTCCTTACGAGTGGACGATACCCGTTTAATTGAGTATTGTATGTAATTTTGTAGCTACTCGTATTGTGTGCCTTGAGCCGCTTGTACGATGCGCCAGCGTCAGTAGAAGGAAAGTTTAGACAGCTTTGCCAACAGAGTATTATAAAATTATAATTATGATTTTATTAGCGAACATATTTACTAAAGTGTTAATCCTAAACACAAATTAGTGTAAAATATATGTTATAGTTCGTCAATACACAGCAACGCTCTTAGTAGAGCTTGTCAGCTATTGTTAAGTATTTGATGAATTGTTTGTTTATAATTATTACGTGATAAAACTGCGTTCAATTGACGTGGATTAAAAAACAATATGAACAGTAAAATCTTCGCGAAAAAGTGTTCCCTTTTCTTGGATACCACGGTAAATGCTACGCTTTGGTAGTTCCTATTCAGCAATGGCAGCAGACGTTTAGTGACAATAACTCCTCTTTACTGACACAAAAATAGTCTTTAGTTTAAGAATATCCATTATACGACAAAACGTAGGAAGATGCATATATCCATGATGGAGGATTAGTGTACTTACACCAATAATAGATCTCTGCGCTGATATACACGTAGCTTTGTTTACACCACTTCATTTGCAAGTCCTTGAACATGTGCTAACAACAATAATGCACTATAATGGACGAAACCGGAAACATATCACCGTTTCTCGTATTTCTCATTGCTGGTATTGACAGGAAACTGCAGAATGAAATCCAGACACGGTTGCAGAACGCACTCGTTGACCTATTTCCGGACAGTATCTCAATAACCATTTAAATTACTTATCGATTCACTTTGCCAAACAAGCGGTACATTTTGCGAAACATGTGAAGATGAAACCGATCTGGCGGTGCGCGCGGGAACGCGATGTGCGTCAGTCAGGTGCGCCGACGGACATTTTTTATACATTCTATAAGAGTATCATTTGCGTTTATTTTAAGAAGCAGTAAATATTTTAAGAAATCGCATAATGAAGAAGCGGGGAAGTTAAACCGACGCCGAGCCGTTGTTTGGTACGTCGGCTTATTGTCGTAAATTAATGAAAAAATATGAGTCTGCTGTTGTCATCGTTGTGACAGCCGCTTTATTAACTAACATAAATTGCGCAATTATTCGTTCAAAGTGTGACAAGAACATTTCATGAGATGAAATAATCTCCGTGGTACAGTATTTTTTTCGGGAAGTCCAATCTTTTTAATGTACTAGTTCAGTTGTGTAAACACAGTTTGATCTCTGACCTTTCTAAAAACATTTCATGAAACTAACAAAGTGGATATAAAAAAGCTGTAAACAGAGATCATTTGACTCGATAAAGTTCGCAGTTGAAAAAGGAGTGAGTCAAGTACCTACCATTGATATTAGTTCAAAGAGATTCATAAACGGAGTTGTAATAGGTTGGTGTTTATGTCCATACAACATTTCTCCGACGTGCATCAGCGTCAAATATGTTTCGAGTGCAGGTTTTAGCTCAAAATGGATTCTATTTATGCAAATATGATTAAATTAATCAATTTTCTTAAATTTTACTAAGGAATTTCAATAGCCCTAAATTCACAGATTAACGCTTTTATCGTAATTATCTTTAGACAGCAGCGATCCACCGCTTGCTATATTATCTGTTAGAGGCTGTCTGCAGCTATATGAGGTCTCCTGTATACTTTGTAGGTAGACTAGTCTTCTCGCAATATTATATTATTGTTGCGGAACATTTGAAAATGCCCGACCGACTGCAATTGCGAGTCCCTAATTTATGTTCTTATACAGACTTTTTCTAATTTTACACGTTTATCTAATTACGACTTATTTTAATTTTCTCATGATTTTAATTATTTTCATTTAAAAAATTATTTCTTATTCTTTTGTTCGCAACTGTTAGCGTAAAATACATTTTTGTTTTAAGGCGATTGAGAAATTTCCTAATTTTTATAATATCGCAACTCGGGATTTGGTGCCAAAATACTTCATATATGTTTGTAAGGTTAAGAAAATATTACGGTGTGTTAATCGCAATATGTATTAGAGATTACTATGGAGAGCTTTGGCACGAAATCTGACCAGTTTAGAAGGCGGGCTTAGTTTACAATTATACTCGGAACAGAATCCATCAAGCGAAGTAATCCAAAGAACCTTTTCAGTTGAAAATGTTCATGTAAATTCTGATTCACGGCTACCGGCTAGGAAAGTTGACTTAAATTAATTAATTATTTTAATAGTTTGTTTGGAAGTTCTTGTGAGTAATTTGAAATTCTCTTCGCGTTCATTATATATAACGTTATATTTTTCTCTGCTAACATCCTCGGACGTAAGAGAGAAAAATATTTTTATTGTTATTGCGGTTTGGATTGGCGCCACCTTCCATATTTATCGGGCCTTTAAAAATCAATCTTCGGCAAATATTGAATGTAAGAATTCAGCTTCGGGGGTTTTATTCATAACGTTAGTTTCGAAATGACTGTATGACGTAAAACAGGGAAATTGCATTTAGTAGATATTCTTTTATATAAAGCATTTGTACAGACATTAAATTTAAAACCACACGCGTGTTGTTTTCCCGATTGCGTTAAGATTTCCACTAATAAGATAAATAAACAATTGAAAGCAACGTACACTGTTTACATACGAGTATTTTTATTTGGAACAAATTTACCTATAACATTCCGGTGAGGGTGCTGTTGCCAAATTTATTGCCATTCGTCTTAGAAACGTCCAGTCCGCAGATTTACATAAACTGTATTTAAATAAGATTTATTTCTTAAATAAATTCAATTGAAATAGAGATCTTACCTATTTTTATGACCTTGGCTTGTTTTTTTGGGTTTACGTCTTGTGTACGTACCTATTGTACTGGAACAAGGTATTGGTTTTATGTCTGAGAGTAAATTACGTGATGCCCTTGTTGAAAATAAATTTGGCTAACCATATTATATGTAGACAAACTTGAGTTATTCATATTGCACAATATGTCAATATCGGCATGAAAAGAAATATTTTGAGTGATCTTAAACAAAATGAATGAAAACGATATTTCCCTAACACCGCAGACAGATTGATGGCTTACCAGTCACGTTACGCCGACTCTATATATGTAAGCGTGAAATACGGGGAAGCAGCTTGTTTCAAAAAGTCTGTATGCATTGTTCTTCGGTGTTGTTCCTCTGAGATTACCGAGCATAACTAGATTTAACACCCACTGTCTCGCGGTGACGAGCGCTATGAAGTCCCTTGCAGTGAACAATGCATACAATACACCCAACAATCACTTACATAGTCTTGACACTAAGATCGAGTGTTGTGTCATGGGTATCGAGAACTACGAGAGATTTTCGGTCTCATAAACACCCAAACCCGAAACAAATACCTGTATATCACGCCAATATTTGTCTCGGTGCGGCCAACCCAACGCTGCACAGATGGCGTCTAACCAACTGCGCGACGGAGGCTGTCATGACTTTATGAATTACCATCAGTCTAGCGACCTAGTCTCGTCATTCTCGCTACAAAAACAAAAGATAGGTGGTAGGTTTCTCATATGTGAGAGGCCGCCTGGGTGGGTATTACCGCAATGTCTATTTTTCCCGTCAAACAGCAGTTTAAATGCACTGTTGTGTTTCGGATTAAAGGACATTGTAGCCAGAGTAACTACTGGACATTCTGATTAATTTCGCTGCGAGTTCAAGACAAGTTAGACATTCCCGGAGACTCGCCGAGCTTCAATGCTCGGTGTCATTACATTGCGTGCCACTGTTGATCCTGGTTTACAGGAGTTGCAGTGGTGGGTGTGAGGGCGGGACAGTCTCCTAACTACTGGACATATTGAGACTTTACATCTTATGTCTCAGGACGCCGAGCGCAGTGGAATGCCAAGCATTGCTTTGTAATTCAAGGTGTTGTTTGTTAAGCTACTGTTTATGAGCGGTCGTGCTTACCATTAGGCGAACGGAATGCTCGTATCGCCATTCATTGCAAAAAAAATAGGCAAAATAAGTTTTAATGTTAATGTATGTGTTGCAGGTCGGTGGTGGAAGCGACGGACGTGCAGTTGAACATGCGCGTGGGTATCCACACGGGCCGGGTGTTGTGCGGCGTGCTCGGCCTGCGTAAGTGGCAGTACGACGTCTGGTCCAATGACGTCACGCTCGCCAACAACATGGAGGCGGGCGGGGAGCCCGGGTGAGACCACCTTACTAACTTGCCTCCTCGTCCTCACATCGTTATCCTCATTGCTGAGGGTCGTGATCCCCTGAACATGGAGTAATCTTTGACCGGATTATTCTGCGCCACCCTTTCCTATCCTTGGCATATTAGAGCGCAACGTGAAGCTTGATGTTAAGGGTCGAGCTGACTTGGTCCGACCATCTGATGAGACATCTGCCTCTCGGACGTTTACCGTCGACTCTGCCTCATTTTTTACTATTTGTAGACAGGTCATCTCGGGCCGTTTCTATAGTACGTGATCCACTGCGAGCGGTATTTTTCGTCCCAAGGTTCAGAATAAACTTTTTGTTAGTAGATAAACTCTCTAGTTACTTAGACATAAATGTAAAAAATAAAACTCTTGTTTGTAGACAAAGAAATAAGATTGGATTTTTTTTATACCGAGTACATCCTGACTGCAACCTACAACAAAGCCTGGTGATAGTTTTTGTCACTAGAGTGTAGAGACACTTTAAAACCAGAATTTTAGAAAAAAAAACAACGATATTTATTTTACAATTTTTAAATATCATCTTCTTTTTGGTGGTAAATGTATAGTTTTTGCTAAAATAATAATTTTAACCCTTGTGTACTACTGCATATTTAAAAAAAATGGCTGTTCATTATTTTGTTATATCTACGTATTTACCAAAATACAGAAAAATAGCCACTTTTTTTACGTAATTTATTTTCGCATTGTGTTTGATTCACAAGACGATAATTGTTCAATTCAAAGTTTAGAATGTTTATAAAACATCTAGATTCTAGAAAAATAAATGCTCTTATTGAACTTCTATTGCAATATTGTCGTGTATATCGAGTCAAATAAGCCTCCACTACAGGATCCAATATTCATAAGATGTAAGTTTGATGTGTTGTGTGTTATTGCAGGCGGGTGCACATAACGCAGGCGACGCTGGAGTGCCTCGGCGGCGCGTACGAGGTGGAGCCGGGACACGGAGCTAGTCGCAACGCCTACCTGCGCGACCACTCCGTGCAGACCTACTTCATCATACCACCGCCCAGGCGGAGAAAGGTAAGTTTATTTTTGGCATGAATGGCGAGACGAGCATGCCGTTTGCCTGATGGTAAGCGATACGACCGCTCATAAACAGTAGCAAAACCAATCAACACCTTGCATTACAAAACAATGCTTGGCATCCTCCTGAGACATGAGATGTTAAGTCAATATGTCCAGTAGTTACTCTGGCTACAATGTTCTTCAATCCGAAACACAACAGTGCATTTATACTGCCGTTTGTCGGGAGAAATAGACATTGCGGCGATACCTACCCAGGCGGCCACATGAGAAATCTACCACCAGTAAAACCAGTTACTTGCATTGCGACATATGAGAAATCTACCACCAGTAAAAACAGTTACTTGCATTACTTTTATTACTTGCACTCTTAGGACTTCTTAGAAAATGTAGCGAACATCTTATTGTAAGTACTACGTGACATTGACCAGTCCTTTAAGTTTATTTAAGGGTTATAAATTGGTAGACTGAATTAAAACAGTCTTAACAATTTTAAAGAATTTTATTACCGACGTATTTAACTTTGAGTTATATAAATATATGCTGAGTAAATTATTGGCAATAAAATTCAAACGGTTGGATGCGTTCGCAATTCTTAACAGAGAACCAACAACATTGGCCAGACTCTGCCAGTCTTATTACGGAACAAACAAATTATATTTGTTCGCGGTTGTTAAAACTGTACCACTTTGTGTATATGCTGTAAATTGCACTTTTATATCCAGATGTGTTTGTCGGCGGGCGTCGGGCTGGGCTCGGGGTCTCGTCGCAAGCTCTCCTTCAAGAATGTGTCCAACGTAGTGGTCCAACTGCTGCATTCCATCAAGTTCAACGTGGACGTGCCGTTCTCCAACATGGCCGCGTCTCCGCAAGAACTCAAGGCTAACGCGGCTAGGAAGGTACCTTTGTTCATCAATATTTCCGCGGAAAATTACTGTAGACATATTATTATAGCTTTAATACGAGTAGTATTTCGGCAGCGTTGGTTGGAATCTCACGCACGCATACAAAACGAAAAATACAAATGCAGTTTATTCCGCCGGCCGCGACACTTTTTCACAATTTTAGTATGCATTGTCTGTTGTTAAGGAATACTTTTAACTGTATGCACTTTTACGAAAACGTTTCGCACTCGATGGACATGGCTTAACAGTACAAGTTCCAGTCCACGGCTTTGTAATTTCTTGAAAATGTTTCGGCTCGAGTGACGCGCCACGTATCTGTGATGCACTCTCGAAGGTAAGTTCTCTTCGTATTTTAACTTCCGTTTTATGTGAACTATTACTCTTTTATAATACTTTATTATAAATTGCAATGTACATATTATATAATATTATAATCAATGTATGAGATGTCGTATCGTTATTTCTGTTATCGTTATAATATATTTATCGTATTGCTGATGAGTAATTTTTTTATTATACTTTATAACAAACAGACAATCGCAAGTGCATTGTATCTCAAAATTTTTCTCTATACTGACATATTATGAGAATTTTTATATTTCATGTGTACTTTCGCAATTGGCATAGACGGCCCGCACTGTGTGCTGTATGAGCGCACGCGAGTGTCTGTATGGTGTATGAGGTGGTTCGCTTGGCAGCCGGCGGGGCGGTAGTGTCGCTGGGAGTGAGTGGGTGGGAGGTACTGTATGCGGCAATGTGTGTCAGGTGCTGGACCTGCGGCGCGCGCTGCACGCGGAGCCGGGCTCGGCGGACGCGCTGCGGCTGGCGTCGCTGCGCGCGGACGACGTGAGCGCCGCCATGCGGGCCCCCGCGCCCCCCGCACCCGCCGCACCCGCCGCACACCCCGCCTCCGCCCCGCACCACCACACATTCGACGCAGTCATGCAGCACCACGCCCTCCGCACACACTCCACGCCCGAGCCGGCCCACACGCACTCCACACCAGGCGCACTACCTGATTCATCTGCGCTGCCTCATGTACATACATCACTTGAGTACTGCCTGCGACCACTAGTAGACTTGATTTGGTTTTTTTTTTACTTTTGCACAATGACGGCATCCGGGCAGATCAATTAGAGTAGTGCGCTTGACTGGCGCGGGCGACGAGCGCCGCCACACTGCACTCCCGGGGCGAGCTAGAATGTGGTTGATCTAGGACTAGCGTAGGCGTATGAAGCACATTCCTTCCTCCTGTGGTTTTATGATTTCACGCTTCAACAATTTGTACATGAGACGCATCGCGGGTTTCCGATACGTTTTATAATATGTGTGTCGAATGATAACCTCGCTTAATGGTTTCTTGGTAGTTAGTTTGAGTTTGAGTGATGGTTTACGAATAATCTCTGCTGCTTTCTCTTAAATATAAAAGTGCACTGAAGCTTATCCACCGATACTACTGAAATGATTTTGCGACAAGTTGAAAATGATAGTGATGCATTCGCTTCGTACTAAACTTTTGATTTATACGATCAACATTTTAAATCTAAACGTTAAAGTTCCTATTCGTGTTTAAGTATCCGTGGTCCCGAAGTCCGTCATGTCTGCACGTTACCAGCGCCCGGCACCATGAATTAGGGCCCATTCATTTAGTTGCTGGTTTGTTCAAGCCTTCGCTCATTGTTACTCCATTTACGAGAATCATCGACAATGACGAACACCCTTTCGGTATTCCGCGGATCCCGTGTGGTATCACGATCGTTGTATTAAGTCTTTTAGACTCGTCCACCTAGTTACAGTGTGTGGAAGACTCAAATACACCAGCAACTAACATGGCCGTCTGCTCGTTGTTTTTCAGATATTCCGACCTTGGACATTAGTTCCACAACAAATAGCCGCTGAAACAGTAAGCGCAGACCGAATGTTGTTATGTGTATTATTGTTTTCCACCATTCACTGGGCGACACGTTCATGTTCCCTCGACTGTTATTGTAGGTCGCTTACCTCGAACGATATCTGTGGACACCTATTGCGAGTGGCATCGCACTTTCTGTTGTGTCGGTACTCGGTAGGCCGTAACAGGGGACAGAGCGAATAACGTGAGCACTCGAAACCATTCACCGCCACCGAGTAGCAAATTGAACTTCCTCCGACAATATAATGTTTATATTTAAAATTGTTTTATGACTTTTGTTTGATTAATAAAGCCGAACGCACCGAACTGTGTTTCACTCGCTATCCCAACTAGCAACCTCGAGCACTTTGGCATGGCATGACCCTTGTTCTCATTCACTTGCATGGCGTGATTAGATTGTACCTTAATTTCAGTAGATTCATATTGTAGTTTATGCTTTGTGTGAACTCTTAATACTTGCGTATTTTTTTTTTGTATTGGATTAACTTTGTTCGAGAAAAAGGTAGAGTTATTGGATTTATATTTACAAAAGTCCATTTTAAAAAAGAAGTAAAATCATAAATAATTAAATATTGTAACAATCTCATATGATTTGTTAATCTGAAAGACCTTTCTATTTATTTATGTATTCATGATACTTTGTTTTGATACTATTCTAATAATGTGATGCTGCTTCGGAGTCCGGAACTTTTAAAGCGTAAGGTCAGTTCGAACAGATTGCCCCTCATGCAGCATGGAGTCGGCATGCCTGGACCTCGTGTACCCTGACCTTGGTGTTTCAAAGTCTTGAACCACAGCATCACTATATGTCGTGTCTCGTTTACCTCTGTGTTTTCCCAGTCGATGTGTTCACTTATTTCACCATAGTTAATCGTATAGATAGTAGTCGTTAGGTAGAGATCTAATGCTTTATGTTGACTGTCGTATTACAAATTACAGAATAAAGTGACGGAGAAGTTCAAGCGGCCTCTGAAAAAGCGTCACTCGTCTGTGTACCACCAGCCTACGAACCGCGTGAACAAATATCTGGCGCAAGCCATCGACGCGCGCTCCGTGCACCGCGAGAAGGCCACGCATGTGCATCTCTTGACGTTGTGTTTCAAAGACGCCGACAAGGAAGCTCAGGTACGTCTCACAATTAGTGTATATTTATTATTGGCTCAGTGATGTCATTATTGTTGCAATACGACGTGCGCCAGTCGTACATATGTGTATGCACATCGCATAGGCGATTGCAGCATGATCGATCGATCGGCGATCTTTTGAATGTTAATTTTTTGTACTTGCTATAAAAAGACGCAATAACTTTGCAAGCAGATGTTTGAGCGAATAAGTTTACTTTTTTATTGATCTCACGTGTCCTATACGATTAAGACGGAATGGCTTTAGTCCACGTGGCTGGCACAGAGATCTACCGAATTTATAATATTGTTCTCAAGCTGCTTCATTATAACAGGTTCTCGAATATGGCACGACAATACATCCAATCGGGTCCTAAGCAACCCTACGCCGGCTAACGCCCCTCGTACAGTCTTAAACCACTAAAATTGTCACTAAATAACAATAATGTATTGTTTTAGTACCGTGCATCGACGGACGGCGGGTGGGCAGGGTCCCTGGGCGCCGCACTGGGCGCGCTCATAGCCGCGGGCGCGCTGCAAGCCGCCATACTGCCGCGGACACTCATACTGCTCATACTCTTCGTCACTGCCTTCGCGTGGTCCGCAGCAGTACTAGCGCTTACCTTGGCGGCGAGGCTGAGGTTGATACCCTGTGACGTTTCCAGACCTTTTGCCTTGAGAAATGCGATCACTACGTTCACTATAGTACTGGGATATGCAGTTGGACAGGTTAATGTGGTGAGTATTTTGGTTTTGTTCAATAATAATAATTCAATTTTTTCCCACGGCAGTTTCGCAGGATCATAAGACGATGTTACCGGTACGTAGTATCCGCTTCTTCGGCATTAATTATTGTTAATTTTAAAAATTTTTCTTCGTCATGTTATTGAATTAAATTCAATTAATTTACAGCTAATGTTCGTTGAATATGCATGCAGATGATTTTTTCGTATTTGCCTAACGTGTTTTATATTCCATCTTACAGATAACATGCGACAAAATACGGCTATGCGGGAACCTCACGGAAAACGTAACAATGGACGACATTAAGGCGAGCAGTAGCGACACACTAACATCACTATGGAGTTGTGACGATGAGCACCGCGCGTGTCCTGTTCCCTTATACATCACACTAGGTTGTTGCCTCAGTATGCTGGCTGTGGCCGTGTTCCTGAGGCTACCGATACTGGTCAAAGGAGTCCTACTGTCTACCATGACGGCGGGGTATATGGCCGTTATACTCGCATACCATAAAACCTTGTTCGACTGCTACGATCTCATGACAGAGTAAGTAGTGTGTATTTGGTATAGTAATAGCGAAAGTTTGTGATTGATTACATTATAAGTATTCTTTGTCTCTAATAGCGCTTGATTCATGATAAAAAAATAATTGAAATTAAAAATAAAACTTTATTTGATTTAACATCCAACAACTAGTCGGTTGAAATAGGTTAATTTGAGAAGTTATAAAAATGAATAATCATTATGAGTAACAAAAATAAAATCTAAAGAAATAAACCTCCGTACTTTACACTCTAACACTATTTATAGACAGTTGTAAAACCTATTTCAGGTATCGAATATTATGTCTTCTTCGCTCAAACCGAATTGAAAATTTCTTAAAAAGGGATAAAACATTCTATAAGTAAAATAGGTTTATAAACTGTCTATGGATACACATATACATAATCGTCACGCCTGTAGCCCATAGGAGTAAGCAAAGACTATAGACCGCCGCTTTGCTCGATCTTGACATATTACTTTCGCTTCATCCACTTTCATTAACCTCTTCATGTATTCTTGTCGATTCAGGGTACTTTGACCTGACCCTTGTTGAGGGTATCACCGATTTGGATGGTGTATGTTTGGTGAGGTCGACCGCTATCGACTTCCATCCACACTCGCATTGTATATTTGCTTTCTTGTTCTCTTTTCATCCATCCTCTCATCTGTCTATGGATGCTAAGGCGTAACTATATTATAATTGTAATTTGTTCCCAGGCCGGGGGCGGTAGGTTCAGCCTATATCGCATGCGCGTGGACTTTAGCGCTGGCGCTAGCAGTACTGCTGCACGCGAGACAAACCGAGTGGACGGCCCGCCTCGACTTCCTGTGGCAAGTGCAGGCGCGGGACGAGAAGAGGGATATGGACGCTTTGCAGGTAATATTACATCACGCAAAGATTAAAAAACTCAAAAGCATGGACAAACTTTTTTTTAGTTTGGAAAGGTAATTCTGAATAGATTTACCCAAGTAAGTAATACATTACTTTACACATCATAAAATTTAAAGAAATACCTCATTTGAAGATAAATAATATTCACAAAACTTTATTGAAGGTAGGGTGATAATTTACACTATTTATCGTGATAGTCATGTCGACAAAAGGATATTTTTTTTGTGAAAATAATTTTACAAATTGCTGTCTTAATTATCATATGAAACCACTTTTATGTATTTACAGGCATCAAACAGACGGATACTGTTCAATCTCTTGCCGGCACATGTCGCGACGCACTTCTTGGACAACCAGTTCAGAACGAATATGGTAATTATTGAGACATGGGGCTGCTTACATATGTAACAATATTTCTCACACATATTCCATACACATTGCTTTCATGCGTGTTAACATGTTTTCGATATGGCGCGGCGCTTCGCTGTTACATACTGCACGGCTCATCATGCATATATGCGATATATCTTCTTGTCTTTCATACGGCACTAAATCCTTCATTCATACTTGTCACTTCATCACAGCATTCTCGCTTTTGTCGTTGTGACGCACTGCAAATAGATGGTCAAGTGACAGACTACGAATGTAACGACTGTTTGCTATGAAAATTCCTGAACCTTTATCTCAAATAAAGGTTTTCGTGACGAAAGTCTTGACACATTACGTGTTAACAAATACACTTCAAAACTACTGACTCTACGCATTTTTCTATAAATAAAACGTTGGTCAAGATTTACATGTTATTTGCCTCAATATTAAAGTTCTTGGCATCAGATGTTTTCTGTTAGTCAAATAATATTAAAAATGTATTATTTGATCTGACATAAAAGTACAACTTTAAATACATGACTTATTTTTTACGTATGGACTTTTCTTATTGACTGAATGACAAATAATTAAGTGATTTGTGATTAAGTAACATGAGTTAGAGTATGGGATAAGTGGGAGTGGCGAGGTAAGTTCTGTCGCTGGGCTATAGTAAGTGTGTGCATGGCTTGTTGGCACGCTTGCTGGAACTTGCTGACGTCAGCGGCGCGGTTGGCAGGACCTGTACCACCAGTCGTACCAGCGCGTGGGCGTGGTGTTCGCCTCCATCACCAACTACCACGAGTTCTACATGGAGCTGGACGGCAACAACCAGGGCATGGAGTGTCTACGGCTGCTTAATGAGATCATTGCGGATTTTGATGAGGTCAGTTGGCGAACATTTTAAAGATTTATCTTAATATATTGTTTAATTTACATAAACGGAATATCATACTATTACACCGTAAAAATATTATGGAATTGACTAATCCTCAATATATTTTTTTTATTTTGCAAAGGAATAAATTATTTCCACGATATAAGGATATTCGATATTGATCATTAGCATAATCTTTTTGATTTTGTGATTTTACTCACAGTGTACAGTACTAGTAATCTTATTTTAGCTTCTCGGTGAAGATCGGTTTAGTGCAATAGACAAAATAAAGACCGTTGGATCAACGTACATGGCGGCAGTGGGACTCATACCCGACAAGAAGATGTCTGACGAGGCCAACACGCGCAAGCACATGGCCACCCTCGTCGAGTTTGTGTTCGCCATGAGAGACAAACTCAAAGACATCAACGACAACTCTTACAATAACTTCATGCTGAGAGTCGGTGAGTAGATCACTGCACAATGTCTGTTATGAGCTGCATATGAGTTATTCACTGTGACATAATTAATTAATATAATAATGTTCTAATTTTAGGTATTAATGTCGGGCCAGTAGTAGCTGGCGTCATTGGCGCAAGGAAACCGCAGTATGACATTTGGGGAAATACTGTAAACGTTGCATCACGAATGGACTCAACGGGCTTACCAAACCACACTCAAGTCACCGAAGAGGTTTACCAGGTTCTAAAGGACATGCCGTATCAATTTGTTTGTCGAGGAAAAGTCAAGGTCAAAGGTAAAGGAGAGATGACTACATATTTCCTGACCGACCGAGCTCCAGCCAATGGAAATGTGCAAAACCCGCCGAGCAACTCAACGCCCAACCCTCCCAGCGCGTACGGCGGCGTCGCCACGCCCCTGGCGATGCTCCAGAACTCTGCCAGAAGAGCAGCCGCACAACCGTCTAGACTGCCCCCTCTTAGAGAAGCATCGGTTGCCGGCGAAAATGAACCGCTGCTACCATCAAACGGGAACCAGACCAACGGAAATAATCACAAAGGCAGCAAAGGTAGAAGAAATAAAGATATGGAGGATGTACCACCGCCACCGCCTCCTCATGGTGTGCCCGGAAATCCTAGGTGGCCGCCGCCGCGAGCGCTGGTCCCGCCGTGGCCTCGACCGCAGGAGCCACGACCACCGGCTGCGCACAAGCGAAGGCCACCCACTAGGCTGCCGAGACCACGGTCGAGTGAAAGCTTGCCGCTGGCTCGCAGTCCACGCGTCCACTCTTCAGCTGATGAACTGAGCTCCCTCACGAGATCCCCGAGTCTCAGTTCATCAGATGAAAGCTATTCCCGAACTACTGACGCTTCGCCCTCTCCGCCTCGAGCTAGTCAATGGCTGCCTTCAGGCCGACCAAACCGAACGAGTCCAAGCCCGGCTTACGATTACCCGCCCGTGCGAGCTTCCAAACCCGTCACAAATCACATAAACGATATTTATGCTAAGCACAATATGAACAAGAAACCTTCTTTAGAAGAAAAATTCTTCGAAGCCGCTTTTCAAAAAGAAGAGGACAAATTGCAGAGGAGTATAATTAATATGTTGCAAGCTTCAGCAAAAAGGGACGGCTGTTGTCAAACGGATAAAAAAGATGTGGGTCGTCTTACGCAAAGGACGAATTCATTTTCTAGCTCGGGGAGTAGACCGAACAACTTAAAACATACTAATCATGATTCACGGGACGTTTTCACTAAAAGAAGTCCAACGGACGTGGCTTGCGTGCCGCCATTTGAGAGAGAAATACAGAGGCTGCTCGATGATAAAAATATCATAAAAAGTAATCCACCAAAGATGGAACGGAAGGAGTTGAAACTTGAATTAAGGTAATATTATTTATCCTAAACTAGTATACGCATGTTTGCTTTGAGTAAATTGATGTTTATTGGTTAACTTTTCAGTAGAGTTTCTGGTATATTTAGTATATTTTTCTTCCATAGGAGTCAAAACCCATGTCTGGAGCCGGTGCGCAACTGCAACAACAACAGCAGCCCGCTGCACGCGGTGGGGCTGGCCGCCATCACGCAGCTCGCGAGACACGACGCGCCCAGCCCGCGCGCGCCCCCCGCACACCCCGCGCACCCCGCACACACCGCCCTCTCGCCCCTCAGACCCACCACCGAGTTCCCGGGCGTGCTGCCTACCGACGTCGTCGTCGAGCTGCCCTCACCCACGCACCAACGGGACCAAAACCCTATGTGAGTCACGCAAATATTTTACGATGCGAAACATTGCAATTGGAGTAATAATTACATTACTATTAATGTTTTTTGTTTCTGTAGCCCCTCAAACGAAAGAAAACCAGAAATAGTGGCGGTGAAAGAGAAACAAGAGAAAGACATTCCGGAGAGACTTCACAACCGGGTAAATTTATTTAGACACGAATTTGCTATTTATAATTTATTGGATCTATCGTAAACGCTGACCTCGTGTGATCGTGTTCAGGTGACCACTTCGAATCACAGAGAAATGGGTATCTACGGGGAGAGTCAATCGGAATGGAGCTCGTCGTGCTCGGAGGGCGAGGGTGACGGCGAGGGCGGGCAGCCGGAGAGCACGGGCTACACCACGGACGACCCCGCGCTCGAGAACGTGTCCATGCTCAACGAGGCGGGGCTCACGGACGCCGAGGCGGCGCTGAGCGACGTGAACTCGTGCTACTTCGACCGCGACGACGACGTGTCCTCGCGCGCCTCCTCGCGCCTGCTCGACTCCGAGGCGCTCGTGTCGCTCGAGTCGCTCAGCGCCATCTACGACTCCGACGAGCCCGCGCACCGCTACCTCGCCAACATCCGCACCGTCAGCGAGTCCATCACCAGGAACTTCGGCCAGCCTGCGCACGTCACGGACGGCGAGAGCGACGTGTAGTGCCGACCACACCTCTCCTTGGAATCGAACGCTTTATTCGTGGGTCTTTTTGTATGATCGCCAGTCGGACTCCTCTCGTACTTCGTTTTAGTCAATTGTGCAATCTCTCGTAATCGACTTTCATGACAGAGCTCCCAAAGAATTAGTGGTAAATGCGTGTCAAAAACGATTCACTCGGCTCTCTATGTAATTTATTGACGAATACTCAATGCGTGTAAATGTGACATGTTCCCTAAATTGTTTCCCTTCGAGTGAGAGGAATGCCGTTTAATAAACGTGGACGATATATCGCGAAGTGCGTCACGGACGTTGAGCCGCGCATCGCAGCGTCGGTCTCGTGAGTGGTGGCCGCTGACGTGGTTGTTTTCGACGATGTGTACTTGTAAATTGTATCGATATGTAGCTATTGTAATATTACACTGTATGATATTCATGTACAGCTGAAAGTGCCATCTGATGGCGTCATGCTACGCGTGGGAGTGTGCGATGATCTCCACAATTATAAGGTGCTCTGATTTAGAGTTATTTCTGGTTTTGTGATAGGGGCGTAGAAAATCGAATTCGAGCGACCAATATCTGATAAGTCAATGTTTTAGAGTAAGGGCTGGTCCCCTGTTCAGTCATTCTTGTTCATCTCGCCAAGTCGTTGACTGAGATAATGAATGGACTTAAAGTGGTGTGTGCTAATATAAGTATAATGCATTTCAATTTATCTATAGAATTAATGATGTTACCATAGGCTGAAAGATTGTGCTTCATAGTATTGCTTTCGTCAGTATCACACTTCTTGTTTTGAGAGACGGGTCTATATTTATTGAATTCTATTTCTTCTACAACCATAGGAAACAAGTCCGATTATTTCCCAGATTTCTTGAATTGTTATAATTCCTGTCTTCATTCTAGTCACACTGTTTAAAGAATGTTTCATTTCTGTAGTGTTTATCGCGTCAGTGCCATTCGTCAGTTCCATTATGCCTCTTGTATTTCATGAACAATGACGTAAGTGATGAGTAACAACCTGTAGATGTAAGTAAACAGCTGTGAGACTCGAAAGTACAACCATTACCTAAACACCACTAGCGAATATTTGTTGTAAAATATTCTCTGTATTTATAAAGAATATATCAATTATTTTATATCGTTTAGTGTAACATATTATGTGTCAATTTCATATAATGACTGTTTTGTTTTTTGTATCGACATAATCCTTTGTATCAATGTAAGAAACGTTCAGTTGAACCGTATGTTTAGCCGTACACGGCATTGTTTCGCTAAGTACTTAAGTGAGATACGATGTTACTTTTATTCAATTTGCTGGTCGTGGAACATTTGTTTGTAAGGATTCTTGATTGTATTGCTGCTTGTTCGATATCTCTATTTCGGCAACTCGAATATTATCCATTTTAAAGCACTTATCGGGGATTGCAATTATTTGTTATGACGCTTCATAGTTATAAGGTTATTAAAGTAAGGGATATCGTGTATTTCCCGCATAATATTTCTCGTTTTATTTTGTTCTATTAATTCTTATCGAAGAGTTAGAAGGTATCGCGTTTGTTTTTGCCTGTAATGGTTTATAATGTTATTTGGCTTCTTCAGAATATGAAATAGTATTTTTGGGTTGTTAGGAGGCATTGTAAGTATTATAGTGGGTGGGTTGGTCCACGTCGCCTTGTAATATATTGGGGAGCGTAGGCTCTAGTGAGATCAAGGAGATTGTTAATCATTGTAAATATTGTTAATCACTTGTCAAGTGCTATTCCTCTTAATACACCTTATATCTAAGTATACCAAGCTGTGAAGAGATGACATTATTTTTTGAACGAATCCATTTGTTCACTATTTTTATTCTCAGTATTTGGATTTATAGATTTTTCCTTGTTGACATATGTACACATAGTGCCAAACTATTTTTATGTATATGCTTGTGATCAACATTGTATTATTTATTTATAAAACTTGGATTTATTAGTTATGTTTTTGATGTTAATCTTTATCTAGTTTATTTCTTATTGGAATGAAATAAATCAAATTTAAATCGACAAAATAGATCTGATATTTAGTATAAACCTTCGTAGAGGAGTAGTAGAACGATATCGAATTTGTCAAACGTTTCAAATATACTCATGGAGGAGTTAAAACATCATTACTATTATAATTGTATGTATGGAGCAGTTGCATTATATTAAATCATTAAAAATGTGGTAGAGTACACGAACGTTTCTGCTGTGATATTCACATTATGGCTGTCCAGTCCGCATGCATCACTGTACATTGGAATTTTTGGTATTGCGATTTGCGAAGTCACCGTGAGAGCACAAATGTCTTTAATGGCTTTAATGTGAATAAGTTCAGCTTGATAAATACAATTTATTGTCTCATAGAAACAAAATATGTATCTATATAATTTCCTGTAGGTATTTCAATTGCGCCTTATACATTATTATAGGATGTGTATTGTGTATTTTTTATTTATTTCAATTCAATTAAGCAATATTAATTACTTACAAATTAAAAAGGTGTTTATTTGTATTACCACTCACTTCTTTCAAAGCATTCCACTACATAACGTCAATTTTAAAACTTAATGAAACAAAACATCCTGATGCACAAGTGGTGTTTTCTGCTTCTGGGCAGATCATCCGAAAGTGCCCTATTTCTTTCGTCATTCTCAAAAATAAAGAAATTTATTACCTATATCCCCTCTTTCTCTATTAAGGAATACGATGAGTATAACATTGCATGTTAATCGGTAATATAAATTATTATCACATTACAACATACGAACATATAAAGAGTTGAAATTCTCTTAGTAGGAGTAGTGACTTTACTGGAGAATTCCTATGAACATGCATTGAAATGGTCAACTGCTGAATGGAGCGCGGTATATTGTGACGTGAATACATACAACGATCATCTCTCAGTTATTGTCAGTCGATGGTATATCGCATAGTTCTACGTATAAGGTAGCATGTACATAAGTTGCAGCACGTCTTCCGCATACTAATGCCCTTAGCCTTGAACTTAAGCTATTCAAGTTTTAAACCAACGGATATTTCTCCTATATCCACGTGATGGTTTTTATAATACACTTTTTACATGAACCTTTCGAACGACGAGCTTCTGTATACGCTGGAATTTAAAAGATAGTCAACCACATATTATTGATGATATAGCTTCGTTTCGTTGTTTTCCTGCATACGTAAGTATTGAATGTAAATGTTGCACCTGCGTAGCGCATCGCAGTAAAATATCATTGCTCGCCCGTTTTGCCTACAACTTGATAAACCTATGAGACTCGGTAAATAGATTTGTTTTTCCTTATCGCATAAGTTAATTAAATGCTGCGTGACAGTAATATCAAAATACGCATAACATATCGCACATGATTCTCTTGAGGACTCGAAGTAGGTAGTACACGCCAATATTATAATGGTAATTGTTGTTTAAATATGTACGTACCATGAAGATATATCAAGTACAACTGAAGCTGTAGGTCCCGTATCTATGTACTTTGGAATTGTGCGTAGTTATTATTCACTATCGAGCTATAAAATTTTTCAATACAAACAAAAACTTAGTAGTGTTAGAACCAGTAGTAAGCAAGTCGTACTTAGGACCTTGTTAAGATATGCTGTCGGTCTACACCGTTCTGATATTGGACTGGTCACAAACATTAGAAGACCATACATACAACAAAAAGTTGATGTGTCTTCAATAAATTTCAGTAGTTCTGAATCCAGCGTATCAAGCGTTGTGCGCTGTTGATCTCATCAATAATGTAGGTAAAGATGTTTGTATCATAGCAGTTGTTGGCATGGTGATATTGATCAATCTATTTAATCCTACAAGCATATATTAGGGTATAGAACACTGTGACGACTGACGAACGACTACTGTGTTCCATTATCCATAGCAGTTGCTCATAGGATGACATCAACTATCAATTAAAGTAGTGTGCTTTAGATGTGCGTGCGTGTGAATGTGAGTTATGACCCGATAGAAAATACCGACGCACACACATTGGGCGAGTAGTAAGTTGTAGGTACCACCCAACCGTTGAATGCTGACGGGGCACTGTCAGTGTAGTAGTTGTTACGAATTCTCGCAACTTAATGAGTCGGTCGGAAAGCAACCAGGGGCGGTTTCATTCAAAATTATGTGCAATAGTCGGTATGTGAGTGAAATACGAAGCGGAGCGATGCAGGTATGACGCGGCGCGCCGGGCCACCACCACAAGCGCACAGCTGCCCGACGTGACGCGACCGCCGATTGGCTGCGCGCGGGAACCGGTCGCTGCGTCCCGCCGCACCGCGCCCCTTGCCGCCGCCACAAACAACTTCAAATTCTTATTCATGTTCTTTGCCACGACCGTTGCTGCCGTTAAGAGCGCGCGCTAAAGGTGTGCGCCCGTATTTCGCGTAATCTTATCGAAATGTGTTAAATGTTGAATGCGCGTCGTTCATATGGTGTATCATTTTTATACTCGTGGAAATTGAAGAGTGGACTGCATCACTAGTGAGACGGGACGCTATGAGAGCGCACGGGCGATCCAGTGTTTTTGTTCTTTTTGTATCACTGGTGAGACGTGATCGGCGACGCAGGGTTACATTAACCATGTGCATCAGATAGTGTCTTGCTCCTATTAGTTTGTCGACAAACTAATATGCTAGCTACCAGTGGATACTGCGCGCGTGATAACCAGTGATTTGGAGTACCTGTTTGTATTTTGTATGTGGTGTTGACATGAAAGTGACGGTGTGTTTCGGGTCTGTGCGGGTGCTGGTGCCGTGCGGCGCTGGCGATCTGCTGGTCAGGGACCTCGTGCGGGAAGCGACGCACCGCTACAAGAAAGCTACTGGACAGGTCAGTTTACTTCTAATAGCATGTAGTGTGGTTGGTTTTCGCGCGGTTTCCTCTAAACGTCACTCGTATAATAAAACATACATACCTATTAATTACATTTTAGTTCAAAATTCACTATTGAATTTATCAACTACTAGTGGGCGTAATCAGATTAAATGGTGGGTTTAAATTTGAATTACCTTGCGGTAGGCACATATTTCTTTAGGCGCTACTTTTTAACGAGTTATTTTCTTGGTTTCATTGGGGTTCAAATTAAACGTCTTACTCACCGATGATTTATTATGTAAATTTGCGTCAGACGGTACCTAATCATGGTGCGTTTGGTTACCTATAGAAGCTAGCACTATACACAAAACAATATTTTACATTTGCGTTAGTACGGGCAGGCCAGTTCTCTTTAGAATGCGGACGCCTGGGGCCCGACTGTTATTTCACGATTACCAATTTTCGTATTATTGGCAAATGCTGAGATAGATCGTGTTGCAATGCCATCAGGTTTTGTTTTTGCACTAATGATCATTTGCTTACAGAATGGGAACATAGCAAGAACTACTTTAACGACAATATGTCCATTCTTGACCAGCATTAGCGGTGTCTCAATGCTATCCAGCTAGATTTATGGTCTTAGTGCTGGAATTTCATAATGTTCGCCTTATGTAGAAGCTACATTACAAATAAGAGAATGAAACTGGTTCAGCAGAAGCAAACATTAATACTTAGTACATTATCAATGTACATTATGTTATATTAAACATCTTCAGTTTATCCAAATAAACAATGAACCGATGGACGAAATTTCGTGCCAAACAATCGATGCTATAATTTGATTACGTGATTATCGAAGGACTTCACTAGACTCAATAGTGAATGAGCTAATTGAAGTAAATCAACTTTTACTTTAAAAAATAATGAAATAAAATGTAAATATTTCAATGTGCCTATTTTTGATGCTAATAACACTGCTGATGCTACTCCCAAAAAGCTTCCATGAATGCCTAAGTATTCTCAAATATTTAGGCTAAATGATGAAGGCCTTGTGCCACTGTCTTCTGTAGAACAATCTGTTATCAAAACAGTCTAATTGGTGTTCGATAGTTGTTCCAAACACGCTTGCATCTACCAGTGTCGTTATTTGTCAATCGTAGGAAGTAGTCGACCTTGCTTGCACTTCGTCACATCGCAAACGACTTTGCTACGTTACATATATCGTGAGAAACTACCGTTTTGTTACATCTTCTCAATTTCAATCGCTAATATGGAGAATGTCAACCAATGCATGATAGTGATATTTGGAATCAATTTGCGCAATTCTTCTGTCCATTTAATTATAATTTAGATTGATGTTACCAACGACAAGAATGCAAACGCAACAAGTGCATTTAATTTCATAACACCACGCGCTGTGCGTAATGTTACAGATAAAAACTGCTTGCATTACAATGATACTTGCTGCACAAAGAAATGTGTAGGCCAGTAAGTTAGTTTTGGCAAACGTTAACATTTCTGCATGATTGGTTGGCAGTTACTCAATTAAGGTCATTGGAGTCAACGAGCGGCAAAGTGTGCTTTTGCCGCTCTACTGACGAAACTATATGATATCGACACATAAGGTTTCTAATTCGATAAGAATTACATTGCCTTACTTATCTGGTTAATTGAAGATCTTAAATGACCACGACACGGCGCCAGGTCTATGACATTCAATATTAACAAAAAGGCACAAAACCTTATTGAAATTTTATGTTAGCCCTTAATCAAACAAAACATCAAGTCAAGAAGTTTTGCCTTAAATTTTGCTAGAATCCCGTCTTCACATTATGGTATATTCACACATCGAGGGCGGCGATAAATTTCCAGCCTGTTAAAGAGTCAAGTTTCATGTAATATTTCGATGGAAACAATGCGCTCGCTGCTGCGCCAAATTATATGCTGGCATGCAAGTATGTATAACTTTGAAAACTCGAAACGCCTATTGTAATGTGCCGTATGGCGCGGTCAGACGGTGCTTACAAATCTTGTTCAACGACCGGTTCTCAGAAAAATGACGAGACATTCTTTTGAGTAGATACGATGATCCCATAGATTTATGTTCCATTGACGTTTGATCGAACTACGCACGATAAAACGCTTTAATGTAGATTTATTAGGAAATAACATTCGGGGTGGTCGCGGCGATGCCATGGTTTCGTTTAGTTCAACAATGAACTATTCTTTAGTTTCCGAAAATGACTGTAAAACTAAAGTGGGTCGTTATTGACCGACACAAAATAGTGCCCATATTACGACGCCGTATAAACTAATCTCCGGGATGTGGGAATCATTTTCAACCAAAAGTTTTTTTAACTCACGCACTTGTATGGTATGCTGTGAAATACCAGTGGACCACTATGACAAAAAAAAATGGAATTCTTTTCGCAGTGTGCCATATGTTTCATTCGAAGTGGATTGAACAACGCTTGTCCGATCCTTTACATTTTTTATCCCATATGCTCCTCCAGATATGTAGTTTGGAGTTCAAACACATTTTTGGACCGTTAAGAACAAATCGGAACAGTGTTGAGTTCTTTGTTTTATTATCAGAAACAACGAATAGAAAATAAATAAAAATTACAGTTATTTTTGAGCCCTGATTGTTAGATTAGCAAAGAAATAAGGCAAGACAATTTTATTCTGGGTATAAATTACTAACTAGATCTTATTACATTATATATTGCCAAATGAAATTCTTGTTTTAATCCCAGTTTCATTCATCCGAAATTAATCCAACGGTTATTTCATGACAAGCCAACAATATGTACACCTACAAGAAATGTTAATCTAGTTCGTGGAAGGAATGGTTGGTGTTGACCTGAAGCCGTAGTAGCTGGCTCGGCAGTACATTCAATCGCATTGGTATCGCACTGGCCTGGTTACTACACAAACATCGCTGTAAAAGGTTCGGTTACCAGGTGAGGATGCCCTACTTTTTTATTTTTCAAGTCACCTTTTACACGCCCACCTGTTGCGCTATAAAGATCGTCTGAGGGTAACGACTGAGACTATAAAAAGCTGTTGGCATTTTCAACCCTATGTAAACAACTTTTACAGCGAGAACTAAACAATAAACATATCTATGCCTGCATTTTATTTTCATCAATTGGTACATATTAACTGAACGTACATAACTTTTAACACAATTTCGAAATATGGGTAACTTAATAGTACTACTACTTAAAAAAAATACTCAGTACTGGTCCATATCCATCGTTTTCTTCATTCAAAAATGATTGTTCGTTTATTTTTAACAGTATTACTGCTACTTTAGACACTATTTAATCTTAGTTTAACATTTTTGTAGACGTCCTATTTACCCAATTACGTATTGGTTTTGATAAGATTAAGTTACTAGTAAGTGGAATTAATACATTGACCTTTCGGTTATCGGACATACAGAATATTTGATGTAAATGCTGATGCCTTAATTGTTTCCTAATCATAGAAATATTTTTAATATCAATATTTGTATTTGTTTTATCTTTGATATAAAAATGTAGCAATACGCGTTAAGAGAAGCCTACGTGAAAATTATAGATATAAAAATAACAATAAAACTAATATTTAAAAGTAATATTTATGTGACAACATATTTTAACTCTTTCAATTAACACGAAATCCATAACTATAAGAGTTTTGGTAATTTTTCAAATGGGTTTTGTAATTAACCTGCTTACGAACTGAACATTACCAAACGAATAAGTTATGTTAAACCTAGTAGTTAGTCAATAGAGTAAGTTAATATTAGTTTTCAATAAAGATATACTGGTGATTTACTGGTGGTAGGTCTTTCATATGTGAGAGGCCATCTGGTTGGGTACACCGCAGTGTCTATTTCTCCCGTCAAACAGCAGTGTAAATGCACTGTTGTGTTTCGGATTGAAGGGCATTGTAGCCAGAGTAACTACTGGACATATTGAGACTTAACATCTTATGTCTCAGGATGGAGAGCGCAGTGGAATGCCAAGCATTGCTTTGTAATTCAAGGTATTGTTTGGTTTTGCTATTGTTTATGAGCGGTCGTATCGTTTATCATCAGGCGAACGGCATGCTCGTCTCGTTATTCATTGCAATAAACATATATATATAGGTATATATATAAAAATTAAACCTTGTCATAAATCCTTTACAGACGCAGTTTTAGTCCTGGATTCTATGCTCTGTATTAGCCCTTATACTTTCCACTGCAGGAAACTGGTCTCCTCTACAATCGAAACTACGATTGTGAATGGTTAGGCCAAACAGTATTTTGCGTAACGCGGGTTGGCGGCCTCTACATACCATAGAAATTCTTACAAATCGCTATGGTATGCACTATGCAGGTTTCCTTACGATACTTTTCTTCACCGACATAGTCCTAAACGCGAATATTAATGTAAATTGTAAATAAAGGTTGCAGGAAGTTACTGAATGAAGCCCTCTTCTGACAAGTTACAGTGGAAATCGCAAACATTGCTTATACTTCACAGTGAACTTTCTGGAGTTGAAGATGGTGAAGATGACAAATACCATCGTGGGTATACGTGCAAATTAACCATAATTCATTCAACGGCCACATTTCTGTTCGAAGATACGAGTACGAGTAAACAAACACAAAGCTAAATACTCAGAGGTGCGTAACTGTGCAGACAGGTTATGTAAAATGAGTAAAATGTGCTAATATTGAGCGTAAACTTAGATGTAACGCATTTTATGGAGTTGCTGTGGACTGTGGTGGGAGTTCTCAGTTAGAGTCACGCGCACGTGTACCGTCGCGTCATATTCCATGCCCAATTATGCGACAAACGGCTACTAACATTACCGCGAACGCAGCCGTGGAGCATTCCTCTTATTGTAACATGATTAGATTCGTTATGAGAATGTGGCACACTATTATATCTACTTGTGTCAGGTTCAAACATGCGCTTGCTTTTTGTAATTGAAAACTGTAGTCGTGTGCGATAGCTATGAGATGAAACTACAATGGAATGTTATGAGATTTTTAATTTAAATTTATAACAGTACTCTCAGGCAATAATTTAGCAAGTCTTTAAGTTCTAATTGACGAATCAAAAGATTACTCGTATATGGAAAGAAAGCATTATGGTGGAATTTAAACAAATGAATCCATCATGAATAATCTGAACCGAACTAAACAATTATATGATTCAACTATGGCTAAAATTATGTCAGATTATTAAGCTAAGTTTAAGTTTTATGCTTCATTAACTACATTGCTTTGGCAGGAGAGTTAAATAAAATTTAAAATTTGAACAACAAAAACCATCATAACCTGAACCAATATTTAATTGTACGATTATTTATAGTGATTCGAACCAGGAAAATTGTTGGATTCATACACGGTTGTGTAGTGAACATACGTCATGGCATCAATCATAATAGCGTCTAATGAACAATTGGTTTTACAGCTCCGAAGTGGACCGACAGTGCACGGACCACGAGTGCCGTGACTCACTCGGTTTTTATTGTCCAGTTCAAAACATTCGATTCGTATGTTGTTTATCAAAACCACACGGTTGCGTGCATGCTACGGAATTATGCTAACTGTACTGCAGACGGACTGAGTTGCTGTTAGACTAATAGGATGACCCATTTTGCATTTTGATTGAATTGTAGAACATGCAGGATTACTTTTCACATGGCCATCTTACTGTACCGTTCCTTCATTAGCAATAGCAATAGCTAACTGAATAAAATAAACGTATTGGCCTCCGCCGTTTAGTTCAAGAATGAAGATCAACATCTGCGATCCTAAACACATTACCATCGTGTGATTACAAATGTAAATGCGTTTTAAATTACTCGATGAAGGCGTTCTTGTACTCTGTCGATACTTGTTAATACTAGTAGTCTCGGAAGTCGCCGCACGATACCTTTTTATTCCTTCATAGATTCTATAAAAGGTATGTTCCGGCGAGGTTTTTGACTTCATTTTTTGCTGATTGAACAACTGTGTACGAGTTTAGAACAGTCGCTGCTCGCTAGGTATCTACGACAGATCCTGCTGCGCCGGAATTGTGCGGCTGAGTAAGTAAAAACATAAGAAAAACTCTACCTACATGCGCAACATTTTGATCAGTCGGTTTTTAGAGATGTATAGTAAAAAAATCTTAATGATAACCTAGCGGCTATCGATATGTTTTGTCGCTTATATTTTCATAAGAAATAACTTTATTATGAACGCACTTAATTAATACTGATCATGTGGACTATTCACTTATTTACGACATAGGTACCGATACTAAGCATAAATGTTTATATTTTAAAGTCCCGATTCTGTAACAAATGAGATTATTTTAAATGTTCTATTAGTTCTATTAGGTTATTTAATTAGAACAAGAAAAATAATTTTATATAATATATTTATTATATTGAACACATCGTTTAAGCGTTACTTAATATTATAGTGCAATGCTTAACACAATAGACAAAACCTGTGAAAATAATAATAATTTGAACACGGAGAGCCTACAACAATGAAAAACAACAAACGAGTTTTTACAACGGTTGAACATTGTACAGACATTTTGTAAAAATACGCCCGGCATGGAAACGCATTACCTGTTTATTGTGTTACTATTCTCAAGGCCAGCTCTTTACTGTGCTGTTGGCGAATTCACCGAAAGCGAATTTTACTGTTAAGGATCATTTTGAACCATTTTGCATGGGTGTTGAAATTTACGCATCCACCAACTGAGCTCGGTGAATTATTTGACTTTGTTGCGACATGTTTGGGTTGACAATAAAGAGTTAAGAGCTAAGTAGATTTAATCTCATAAGCTGCATGATTAAATCGTGAAGATATTTCTGCTCTAAGCTGCGAGTATGTAGGTCGACGACGTTGTGGGACATTATGGTGAACAAAAGCTATGAAAATATTCGATCCTTACTCAAAATATTCGGATGTAATGAAAATAATCGATTATTATTACTTTAACCGAGAATTTTTCATTCTGAAATACGCAATCATTCTTATGTAACCCAGGTACCTACCTGTTCACATCAGGTAATGCAATAGTCCATTCTTAACACGCCCTTTTATAAACGGGGATCCTACGCGCAGAACATTTCTCTACATTTTTTTGTTAATTCGGGGCTCTCTTCGAAATTAAAAGGTGCCTTTTTTGTGTTGCTGCCTGTTTCTGTGTGATCTTGAGATCGGCATGGACGCTATGCTAGAGCAACGTGATGGATAATTCAATTAAATTACAAGTCATTATCGCTTGGCTCCACTGTCCCACGTGATCGGAAACACATCTAAAGTATTCAAACTGGTCTGATTAACTAGAATCAGAAACAACTAAAATGATTAACATTTCTTGCGAAACACACTTAATCCTTTCTTGGAAAATGGGATAATAATTATCTCTACATAAAGAGAGTACTTAAATACCCCCCAAATAATCGGGGCAGTAGGACGGATTTAAAGTATTAATGAATAGTAAATTCTATCTCAGATTAGATAAAAATAGTGCCTAGTAAATATTATTACAAACTACAAAGGTGTTTGTATAAAGTGTAATGGAAACAATCAAGCAACTTGTGGGACGGATGGAGAGTGTCTCTCGTCTAGATGGTGAGGGTTTTTATCTGTTGTAATTACAGCCGTAGCGGGTGCCGGGTAGGGCTCGCCTCCTGTGGAATGTTACCTGCCATGCCACCACGATTTATAGAGCGGCCTCGTCGGACGCCTTCTGTATGCTTACTAGTTACTACTCAGTACTCCGTGATACACACTTTCTACTTTTATTTTACGTTTCTTGATGTTATTATTGCCTCTTATTTAACTATATTTACCAATTATATACGTTTTGTTGCAAACATTATGACACTTGAAAATAGTTTATTATGTCTTAGTATAAGATAATTTGGAATTTAGGTGAAGCACAATGTTTTAATGGGATATAAGGTACTGATTATTGACATGTTCGTTTCTACAACAAGCCTCAACCACAAGAATGCAATACGTATAATAATCATTCAGTGATTACAATTTCGTTCAATGTTCGATACAATGCAATTTAAAAAACTCGCTAATCTATTTTGTATTTATTATCCACCATTGTATTATTTTTCAACACATTTATTTTAGGATAATTAGTTACTGTGAAATATATAAGTGGCGTATCTGTTAATGACAGTTGGATTAACTGTAGTTTCAGGTTTTGTTGAGCACAGCTTTACGATAATGTACACTGGTTTATGATTCCGGAACAAAGGGCGCAGGTAGCTATTTAAACAATGTGAAAACAGTACCTGGCTGGGTTCCATTGTTCACGTCGCGTCGCCACGCAGGCCTCAGGCCTACACAGCATTGTGCGTGCCCTCGCCCGGGCATACCCAACCATCCAGAATTTTAAATCATTTTAGTGGAATTGGAATATTTTTTATTTTAACTTTAAGAAACGTGACTTGCCCTGGAATATTTGCTTGGCGTTTTGATCTAAATTACTATGTTTTCCCCTTATTTATGATGGGACGGATATGTGTTTCATGAGACATGACAGGTGTCATGGCTTTGGCTGCCGCAGGTATTCTACCATTTATGTGAAGGGGCTTTAGCCAGAAATTGTTGGTTGGTAAATGGAATTACGGTTGGCTAAGTTTGAGCGTATCCTTTGTGCCATTATATATTCCTGATTTAAGATAGAGGGGCTTATTTTTTTTTAAATCAACACGTTTGTATTAATAATGTATGTTAAGTATATAAAGAGGAGATTATATGCTTCGTATAGAAAATAAATTAAAATTAAAAGGTATTCTAGGATACTTGAGTATTAAGTAAGAGTGAAGAAGTAATATCGCATAATAATAAATAAAAAATATATATGTATTACAAATTATTTGTCTTATCACAAAAAAAGATCTCGGCCCGTAAACCATTTATGTTTATTAAAGATGATTAAATAAATTCTTATTATTATTTAATGTAAAATTACGTAATAAATGCGTACTCCAATTACCTACTTACTAGTTACTGAGTTGTGGCAAAATGTGTCACTCTCAGTTTTTCTCCCGCAGTCAACCGAAGTCGTCATCCTTCGCTGACCACCCCGAACTAATTATTCACCACGACTCCATGGAACGCTAAATACTTAATGTGAATTCATTAGTCGACTAACTGGTATTCCCAAATGGCTTAGTTTGGGACACAATAACTCAAATACATTGAGTTCTTCATATAAGGGTATCCTGTACCTAGTTGAAATAGCGCACGAATAACACAAAAAGGATGTCTTTTCTATATATTCATTTTGTAGGAATATCAATACTGACTAAATATTCGAAACTTTTATTGATGTAAAACAATAGGATATTCGAGTCTTTAAAAAAGTGAGATAAGTTGTTATTTGGATATTAACAAATTAGTAAAACAACTTTTTACACGCTTTATATTAGCTTCACTTGTATGTTTGTTTGTTTTTGATCGATAAGTTCCATTAAAATCCATTTTAAATTAGCACTTTAAGATAATGTTAGATGCTACCTTTTGTCGTGTTCTCGTCATTCTGATAGTAAACAAAACCTCTACATAAATTAACGACAGTCAGAAACAAAACAGGCAAGAATATTGCATTTATTACCATTATTTGTAAATTTACTGCAAGTTGGCGATTGGTTACCTACATAATGTAGCGGGTCGCCGTGGAAGACTGGTAACCCTACGTAATTACGACTATCCGGCCACCGCGGCCGGCCCGTTTCCGGTCGACTTGCACCAACGAAAGTGGTCTTCAACACATGTTCGACTTCGACTACGCGTTTTAATTGCTTTTGTAACCTGAATTTCTTTAAATGGCGATCTTTATATGTATGGGTGATGTAGAACTGTGTGTTTTTTTTTTATTGCGTAGGTCCGGTAAACATGCAAACAGGTCATCTGTGAGTGATCACTGACACTCATGAACATACATAACTCTTAGAACATGGATATGTTGCTGGACCATCAAATCGGAAGAGGACCTGGAAGGAAAAAGGATGGGAAGAGCGTATTGGGCATCCGGCAATCTTATTAGTATATGGAAGGGAACTTGTACATAGGATAGACTATATAATTTTGAAATACGTTAGTCCTAGGAAAAACACCGTTTAAGATTATATAAATTGTAATGTGTATAAATTAACTTTGCTCTACTAGTCTTCGAGTACGGTTATTTGGCATTTTGTGTTTAAAACCAGTCCTTCATTTTCCTTCGTCACCTTCTACCAGCTCAAACTTTAGTCTGCTAGTATTTTTGTCAAGCATTACCCCGGCCGGTGCCAGAAAAGCGGATTTTCCCGCTTAGTTTTCCTATTTCGCCTGGTCTGTGTTCTCCTCGGATCTAAAACCATTGATTCTCATATCCTTTTTGACGTCACCAATTCAACGTATTTTTACGATATATTATTTGTTGATTACGAGTAAAGCAGTCTACAGCCATTTATCTGTTTTATATACACATATAACCGGTTTAACAAAGCAGGTCATCCACTTGTTCTCATTCTTATTTCCATGAGATACAAGTATTTTAAAGGGTAATGTAGCAGGACTGGATGTGACAATAAGTGCAATACAATTCAGATAGAATATCGACTGTCATGATATTAAGATTTCTCGAATGGATTTTTTTGCCGGCCTGCTCGAAACCGGATGCACACTAGGTGATCCCGGAAGGCGGCAGGTTTGGTTACTGTGAGACTTATAAATAGACCTATCACACCGCTAAAATCACGAAAGTTAGCAATAGCGTCCTAAAGTTGATTAATATACCTTGAATTTTGTTTACTTAACTTCATGCTAACCCTTGCAAACAGCGATCGCGTGTGCTATATCAGATTTTATTCCAATTGGAGACTAGTACGCAGAGGCACTAGACTCGTAGGCAGTAACATTGCGTTCCTACTCACAAAATTCCGCGTGTGAGGGTCAAACCTTGCGAATGGAGGCGGTCGTCGACCTTGTCAGAGTAATCAACACTTCACTGATTGATTTAAGCGATTTGCAGGTTTTTAAAAACTGTCTGGATACTTCCTAGAACAATGGGATCGTACTATGATCTAATAGCCTTTGTATACAAGATTACATTTTGAGATTGCATTCGTACGTTTCTCGCCATTCATGAATAGTTTTATTATTGGTCATATGCCCTTACATACAAACAGTCATAAAATGTAATGTGATGTGTCCTGAATCCTGATAGTAAATGCTGTTTTATTGGTACGTCGTATGTAATACGGCGTTGTTCCATCTGGAATCTAGGTTTTTTTTTATTCGTTCATACAATTATCTGCTCATTGCTATCCTAGACGCGCACACATGCTCATTCGATTACATGATTGTACAAGTTACTTTATGAGACTTTTTCGGATAATAAATATGATTTATCCGCGATATAGCAATGGAATTTCCGAATAGGGGGTGTCAGAACGGATGTAAAATCACTAGCCATTGATTATCAAGTTAAAAAATAGTTAAGTTTCAACGGATAACATGATGAACATTATAGAATACATATAATAAATTTTTATTTAAGAAACGATTGTTGTGGATTTTTTGAGATTGCCCTCAGGTTTTAAAAAGAGAACCTACCTATGAAGAAAAAACACCAATTGGCACTATCTATTCCAATGCTATGAAAAAGTCCACCAAATCGTACTATGTATTACAAGTTATATAATTATCACATTTGCTGTGTAAGTATCAAGCTGCAGGAGCTTGATACCTTCAGTTACCCATGTTATTACACGAACACTTAGGTGATAAGTAGACAACATCTTTATTATGGTTCTATTAAACGCCTCTATTGTTTCACAGTGGAACAGATGGGAAATTGCGTTTCTAATGTCTATAAATAAGGACGGGGAAAATATTTCTCCTAGAGACATTGCACGGCATTGCAGTCTATGTCGTATCGTAGCGCCACATATTTCATATTTGTAAAAATATTGTTATAATAAGAAAATAAATAACGGACATATTAATATATCTAATTATCTACCTAAAAATAGAAAATTTGTGTTTTGTTAGGAAAAATCATTTATATTTTTAACCTACATTTCATTTATCTAATTCCCTAATTTACAAAATTGTCCAAACGTTGTGGATAACTTTACTCTCACACCATGGCTGATTCTTGCACCTGTTATGTTCTGGAATAAAACCAACAAAAAAAAAAGATCCGACCAAACATCAAAATCCTCTTTTTATGGAATGATACACACATAAATAAACAAAACAATGACTGAAGAGTAGGTAAACTAAAATATTATCGTGTAAGTATCAGTAATAACCACATTTTAGAATGGTATAGTATCCAAACAAAGTTCAACAGACAGTCCAAACAGTTTCCTTATGCCGATATAAATATTTAATATTTTCAGTATTTCACGTTACTTTTATCCGGGAAAATGTAACCAGCAACGTACTTAGTAGGCATAGTTTAATGTGTGCGGTAGGTATGTAAAATTGTAAGCGACACCATAGTCAACGAAATTTCTAGATCAATAAACTTTGTTACACATTCAGATCCAGTTTTAGAGCCTTGCTCGTAGCTATTTATGTAAATAAGTGAACGTGACAAATACCAATAGATACGGTGATAGTTTGTGTTCCAAGTAATCCCATGAAGGGCTTATATCCAATAGGACAATATGGCCTGCACTTATGCGGTTTCAGGATTCCGCTTTTTCTAGGGAAGCCATTTTAATAATCTGGCCGTCTGCAGGATTATTTACAATCTCTTAGAAACAATAGATAATCTTTTATGTAATGTTCTCGTTAGTAAGTAATACTCGTTTGCTGCTTAATTATTTCGCTCGTCGGTTGTGACCCTAGGGTCGGTTGCGACAGGTGCAGTGACGGTGCCTGGCAATGTAACTTGAACAGAAAACTTGTAGATTGCTGTAAATGTGTTCTCTGAGCTAATTGCAACAAAAGTGCATTTAGCGCAACCTAGAACACACTGCGAGTCTGCTGTCATCTGTTGTTTAGTAACGACATCTTGGACGAATAACATGTGGTAACATTTTACTTAATTATGCAACTTGAACAAATTGTTTGTTATATATTAGTTATTATTTTAAAATATATTCTGGCTTTCAATGCTCAGTTTGTAACAATATTTTAAATTTGTTAGAATTTCCTCTATAGTGACTGACATAGAAAATAAACCTGGTGACGAAGCTGGTAAAGTGACTTTCTAGTACACGGTGTCGTGCACAGATGGCGTTGTAGCGAAATAAATGGTAGACAATATTTTCTTTAACTTTTTAGTTTCTCTTTTAAGTTTTTCAGTCAATTTATTTCTCCGTTTATAAAATCTAAATAGATAAAGAGCAAGAATAATACAAAAAAATATTTTTTTTTAATACATATTGAAAACACGGAGTACATTCTATTTAAGGTAATTATTGGAATTGATTGAAAATATTAATAATATTGAAGTTGTCTTACATACTGAAAATCGCTATAAAATCTGAGGGCACGGTAGTGACCCCGTCAAGACGAACAATGGCGATTTTTTGATTGATCTTAATTTGAGCGTCTTTAAGTGGCATATATACAAAACGATTTCCAATATTATTGTACAATTTATTAAATAATGATATGAATTATACAAAGCGGGTGAAAAAAAAACCTTTTAAATGGAAAGTCATTTGAGTAATTCCGGATTTATAAACTATTATTGGCTTAGTGCTGTGACTGCTGTCATTTTATATTTATTCGACTAAAATAGTTTGCCATCTAGCAAAGTAATTATATTTGAGATAACTTTTTTCTTCAATATAATTTTCGCAAACTCGTGCAATTCGTCAGTTATTTTAATTTTGTAAATAATTATGCTGAATTGATATTTTATTTGTTTTAATAGTTACTAAACATAATATTGTATCTGTCCTAAAAAAAGAAGTAAATTCAGAATATGAAATGAGTCTGGTTAGAAGATTCATAATCAAAGCAAATAGTCGATTGACATTGTAGACAGGGTATTCTCTGCCTACTATTGACAAAGATAATTTTGTAAAAAAAAAGATAGACTTTTGACGTTGCTGTTCCATGAATTGTTAACAAATATTTAAACCGGACGAAGTCAAAAATAATTGAGAAATAAGGAACCTGATATTGCGTTGTATGATCCATGCATTCTTACGGACTTTTATATTTTCTGTGTGTGATATGCTATGTTTGTTATGATCACCGATCTTGTTTTAATGGTTAGATTTATTCATAATAAATATGTTGAGACTTGAAGGTAACTGTCAACTGAGACTGCGGCAGATCAACTCTAATTAATGATAAATGTAAATATATTTTTACGCCAATATAAATAAAAACACAAGCCACTAACAGAACAGGTGTATTATTACGTTTTTAATTTACTAGAAAATGATATTCCTCACAATACAATACTTCATAGTACGGTCAGCCATTTTACTCGTAGTTTGACGTAGGTACCTATATAAACACAAAAATTCTGATGTGAATATCAATTTTTCCCCTGTTTCTTTAACAACAATTATTACACTAGTTGAATTAGAAATTAATCGTCAGGCTAACGAGATTTTTTTCATCTTCAGACATTTAATTTTAATTTCAATAAAAATAATGTATGGACAGTTGCCATTGTTCTTTCTAGGTCAATAAACTTTGTTACACATTCAGATCCAGTTTTAGAGCCTTGCTCGTAGCTATTTATGTAAATAAGTGAACGTGACAAATACCAATAGATACGGTGATAGTTTGTGTTCCAAGTAATCCCATGAAGGGCTTATATCCAATAGGACAATATGGCCTGCACTTATGCGGTTTCAGGATTCCGCTTTTTCTAGGGAAGCCATTTTAATAATCTGGCCGTCTGCAGGATTATTTACAATCTCTTAGAAACAATAGATAATCTTTTATGTAATGTTCTCGTTAGTAAGTAATACTCGTTTGCTGCTTAATTATTTCGCTCGTCGGTTGTGACCCTAGGGTCGGTTGCGACAGGTGCAGTGACGGTGCCTGGCAATGTAACTTGAACAGAAAACTTGTAGATTGCTGTAAATGTGTTCTCTGAGCTAACTGCAACAAAAGTGCATTTAGCGCAACCTAGAACACACTGCGAGTCTGCTGTCATCTGTTGTTTAGTAACGACATCTTGGACGAATAACATGTGGTAACATTTTACTTAATTATGCAACTTGAACAAATTGTTTGTTATATATTAGTTATTATTTTAAAATATATTCTGGCTTTCAATGCTCAGTTTGTAACAATATTTTAAATTTGTTAGAATTTCCTCTATAGTGACTGACATAGAAAATAAACCTGGTGACGAAGCTGGTAAAGTGACTTTCTAGTACACGGTGTCGTGCACAGATGGCGTTGTAGCGAAATAAATGGTAGACAATATTTTCTTTAACTTTTTAGTTTCTCTTTTAAGTTTTTCAGTCAATTTATTTCTCCGTTTATAAAATCTAAATAGATAAAGAGCAAGAATAATACAAAAAAATATTTTTTTTTAATACATATTGAAAACACGGAGTACATTCTATTTAAGGTAATTATTGGAATTGATTGAAAATATTAATAATATTGAAGTTGTCTTACATACTGAAAATCGCTATAAAATCTGAGGGCACGGTAGTGACCCCGTCAAGACGAACCAAGCGAAGCGCACGGGCTCTACCTACGTTATCTCGTAGCGCTTTGTTGTTTTTTTGAAACCTCATAACTTGGATATATTCTTAATAGCAGACTTTTTATAAACATATTAAGTTTTAACTTCATAGCTTTTATGGTTTAGATTTCATTCATACCTATTTAAAAAACACTAATATGTTGACTGATTTACTGATGGTCATCAAAATTCTGAGGGTTGTTCCTAATGTCCTGTAAAGCTGAAAGGTATGAAAACTAGTATTAGTATACAAACAATGAAACAAATCTAAATTGAATCAGGCATATAGTTTGTGAAAAAAGGTCATGTAAAGTTAGGGCTTGAAGAATAAGAAGCTTGTCTCTACTTGTGATCTGATAATTTCTTGTCAGTACGAGTCATAATATGGTCTCGCCTTGGCAACATTTTACATGACACTGTTTTTGGTGGAATTAATTTGTTCTGAAAATTTAAGGAAATTAATGAACACAACGTAAGATCGTTGTATGAACAGGATAGGTAAAGCACATAAAATAAGGAAAGTTGTAAAGGGAAAATAAAATATATTGGAAAATTAATACATATGAAATTTTATAATGGTCTAAATAGATCAATTGATTAATAATCAATATATACATTTTAAGGTAATTCTTAATCCTTACACTAGCGGGAAGTCAAGTTTTAATTTTAAAACTCCTTGAATTCTTGTGCACGTTATTCAAATCCGAGTTTCCCTTCGACCTTGTAGCCGGTGGTTGGTCGCAGCACCCCACGCCGGCGTTCCGGTGGGTGCGCGCGATGTCCGCCGACGCGCTTGGCCACGCACCACGCCACGCCACTGACCCTTGCCATGGAAGGCGATCACACCCCACTGTATACTCTCGGGACTAATTTCACACGTTTCGACTTTCTATGGTTTATATATGTACGGTGTTATAGTGATTATGGTGCTAGAAGTTCTTGTCTGTTTAATGGTAAATGGTTCGTCGTGCTGGTCCTCACATGTATCTGTTGCATTGAAGCTTTGAGCAGGACGGCATAATTATATAACCACAATAGCCAAGACGATATTAAGAAAGTTATAATAAAATAAGAGTTTTTTTGTTAGGATAGTTTACTCCACGACTCCAGACATTCTTGGTGACAGGTAGTACGCCAATTTCTAAACCGTATTTTGGATTGAGCAGAATAATAAGTGCAAACTTCACATTTCGTCCTCAATATGTTACAGGAATTGTTTTACTTTTTCAAAACTGGTATTTTCAAGACCTTTTATCTGAATCTCAAGCCGGTTTCGTGATTCAGCGACAAATGTTATCAAACTTTTAACCTTACGTTAGTAGGCTATTTACATAATACAATTTTATTCAAGGCTTTGTGTGTTCACACACATTTTTTGAGCATATTGGAGCATACAATCCCGACTGGCCTGGAGGCTAGGAAAATTGGCGTTCAGTGTTGTAGTTAGTTACACAGGTGGAACAATTGTTTACATGGTATGCGAGCACCTCTCAATGGCGCGGCTGCCTCTCGCAAGGGGCGCTGGGGGGGCGGTGGGGCGAGAGGTGACCTGGCCCTCCTCCCCGCACGAGCGGCGCCGCGACCGTCGACCGGCGCACGCGCAGAAACCTAACCAGTTGCTCGCCGCGCAGCCTCCCGTTTGTTTACATCGATTAATATATGTGATATTTAACTCGCTTCATGACTTACATATTAAACAATATTACAATTTGGACAAGTGATGTGTGTTGTAAATTATAAATCATAATATGTGTGAGATTCAGTCAGGTTTTTGTGATCGCAGTTCGCCTTTGTAACGAAAGCGTTTCATTTTGTGACATTGCTTGCTATTGTCAGTTAGGTATGTGTGCATTTGCGAAAACGTTGCACAGCTGAATCGCTGGGTTATGTAGGTTTTATTGGTGACGTTGCATTTTCATAATGACGTCAAAGTTGCAAGTTGCTTATTTGAATGATTAAATTAAGGTATTTTTCTATGGAATTTTCCTGTCTTCTTCTTACTGGCGTTCTATAACATTTCTGCTTATATGCTAGATAGAACCAAGTAGTTTTGTAACTAGACTCCGTGTTTGTGAAGTTTAAAGTAGGATTGTTTTACCTTTACGTTGACAAGTTCACTGTGGCGTGACTGCATGCAAAATCAACTTTGCTTCGTGAAAAAGTAAATGCAAGTATTAAGCCAGCGTCTGTAAAACACTTTAAGTAAAAGTTCACATTTGCATTGCTAAGACTTTGACCGGAGAGCAGGTTCAACAGTTCGCAAACTTTTGAATGGTTCTTACAATATTTTGTATTGTAAATTGTAAGAGTATTTACCGTCTCAAACATGTTTATGTTTAAGCCTATCACGATTATTATTTACTTATTTAATTTAACAATTTATTTAGATTTTTTAAATTGTTACTATAATTAAATTCAATATATATACAATAATGCTACAACTAATAATATTCATACCATGTCTTATCAAATAGGTTTAATTGACATGAGATACTTTACAAATAGTAATGAAAACCATAATTGCCTAGTATTGGTAATGTACAATGGTGATGGTGTGAAGGCAACATGATGTGGCGTGTTCCTAATGAGTATCATTGCCATGGTATTGTTTGCACAGGGGTAATATAATAGCTGCTGGCACCGATCTATTTACCCAGATCTCGCGGTAGAAAGCGATGTTGGCGACAATCTCTCCAATATTCTTTTAGTTTCTGTTAATTTGAATGCATTCACGATTAATACGACTTTCATGAATCCTATAACGAAAATTAACACACAAAATGAATTTGGTAATAATGATATTCAATTTAGCACAATAATGTTCAATAACACATCTGTTTTGTATAACATAAAATAAATAACATGGATACCATTAAAATATATCGCTGTAGTATTGGTTAAATAATTTGCTAATAACGGTTATTATTGATGCAATATTGCCATTATGCTTTCATGAAATACAAAATTTTGCCATAAGCGCGTTCAAATCTTCACAATGGCATTATTTTGCACGAAAAGTGCGGGGCGATGTATTTCTAAGATACTCCTTGAAGCGCCCCATTATAACGCAGCAATGACTCGTTCAACTTTTAGCATTACCAAATGCCTGTTTGATGTATATGGTCACATTTTTAATAGCTTAAATGCGGCACCTAATATTTATGACTTTCTTAGCAAAGAAAAAACAATTAACTGCCGCGACGACGCGACGGGGCTTGCCAAGCCTCCCTGCTTCTATTTCAATCCACAAAAAAATTTATTACATTATACAGTAATAATAAAAGACAATCTTATTTACATCGAATTTATAATTCGTTGTATCGGATATTAACCCTTACGCATTTCATTACATTACTTAAATCATTACATAAGTTCTTAATTGTTTTTGGGTGAAAATCAGAATGATTCTGAAATACCGGCAATTTTAATAGCCTTCACATTCTTCAACAGAAAATTATAATGTAATACATTTGCAATATATTATTAAGTGAAACAATTCAAGTCCCACGTGATTGCTTGGCAACACAATACTTCATAATGGATACTGTGTGGAGCAACCCTTGGCGGTTTTAATAGTCAATTGTTTCTACCAATGAATGCAGAGCAGGTATCATAATTACTGGATGTTTATAGGTTCAAAGTATAGAGGTGACGTGAACAGGACAATGGAAATGTTCATCAAGATGCGCATACAAATTGTAATGAAAAAACTTGCGTAAAATTGCACCATAAATTTATTTACACGCAAGATAACTGGTTAACAATTGCTAGATGAATCTACTTCACGTTGCGCGATGGTTGGTCAATTTAGTTATATCGTAGGACGCATCATAAAGCCATCGCTTATGGATACTTACGGTAATGGTGAAAGTCTTCCGGTTGATGTTATGATGTGTTTATGTAATTGTTTCGTCCTTTTATTTCCACATCAGCATGGAGTTGTGATTATTAGTCTATTCTCAGCAAAGCTATCATCACGTACAATTATTTATTATGTATGATCAATCAAATTAATAAATCACTGTTAAATATATTTTCTCCTTAAGCAGGGCTTGATTTTCATTCTCTACTTATATCTATGTGTTGTTTTTGTACAATCACTAACGAGCGTTTTTCTTCCAAGTAAGTATGTATTTGCAATATTTATAGTTAATAGGCACATTATAGCCTTGCGCGTAGCCTGTCTCACATTTTTTCAGTGCATTCTAGCCGAGCTAATAGGTTTTGAAAGGCGGCTGGTTCCCTGCAGTACCATGTTACCGAGCGGGCTGGCGAGCGTTTCGCTAATGTGCAGTGTGATAATTACTGCTGCATGTTCCAAGGTCTCAGTACATGCATGTTTTTGTAGCGTTTCATGAAATAATACACGTTCGGTTCACGCATCATTGCTTCTGTGAGTAAACGTGCTCGAAAACCTAAACAATAAAATACGCGTATAACGGAATATTATACAAACGTAAAAAAGTTATAACAGGCGAAATATTAAGCAACATATAATATTCAAACGACATTATATTTATTTGAGATAATGCTTAAAATATATTTATATTTTAACGTCACCCATCTGTAACACTCCAAAACACGCAATAAAAAAAAAAATATTATTTAAAATATACACATTAATAATGTCAAGCTCATTAATATTCCCGAATTACCAGACATGGAAAATATTGAATAGAACATAAAAAATAACTTTGGGTAATCGTTTATTTATTTTAGTGATGCTCACAAATGTATATTTAGACAACAAATTTTGTATGTAAGCGGTAAGCGCTAACGAAACACAACACTCCGGCTTTCTTTGCTCCACTTGTCCAAAGGCCAGAATGTGTCACGTCCATTCTAATTAGTGTTAATGGTATATTAGGTTTCGTCATCAGCTCTAACAGTCGGTAACTCGGTATTGTTATTGTTCGAAACGCGTCGTGTTCGTGTAAACGTGTCGGAATCTTGGTCTGAGATATTATGTGTCTTAAAGCTTTGAGATTCGCGATACACATTGTAGATACAGCAGGCATGGAGTGAAGGTATGGAGGTTGGAGGGGCGGTGATAGCCAGATAACGATGGCGCCGATAACGGCTTGTAGAGTGATGCCGCAGAAAGCGCCGGACTGTCGCTTGCTCCGTACCTAGTTTTTTTTACAATAAATCAAGTCAATGCATCGTTTTTACGTCTTGTTGATAGATCTGTGTTTGCCGTGTCTTTCCACGCGGAACCGTCTTTGTTTATTTATTAACAGTGTTTGACTACGGTAACTACAGTGAATATGTGATAAACAAATTATATAAAATAAAAGTGTAAACACTAGTGTTGACTAAAGTTTGGTGATAAAAATGAAGGACTCAACACCTCGATGTGAGGATGTGGCGGACAAACTTGTGAGATTGTTTGGATGGAGACAGACCTACCCTGTCCAAAAGTTACAGAGAAGCATATTGCCGCAGAACAATGAAACGGTAAGCACTACGGACTAATCTTTCTACAATATGTTGTAATCCCATAAAACACCAACAAATCTTAACTAATTTCTATCACTGATCAATAATAAATAATTTATTTAGTTATTAATAAATGTGATAAAACAAACCTAATTAACGTTCTTTATAAATGCATATTTAAACGTTTTATTTTTATGCATTTTTTTTTTACAAAATTTATATCAGGTGCAATAAAATCTAACAACAACGATAAAATTATATTTCGTTTGAAAAAAAAACACATGGTGATTATATTTATAAGAATTGTTCTACTACAGCGATAATCGTTTTTGTAATTACTTTTAATTAATGCTCAAGTAATTGTGCACTTATTATATTTATGCTACTTACTTATGCTTATACTTATACTTATGAGTGACAGATAATTGCAGTTTAGTTTTTTATACATATTAAATTCCAATTCTACAGTGAAACAGGTTCAATAGGGAAACAAGAATGGATCGGGATGAAATTACAGGAGTCTATTAATTTAAGTACTACATTTCATAAAACCCAGCCAGTTATTCCTGTAGTTTTGTGTTCAGTTCGACCATGAGACTTTATATCCAATCATCGTTATTTAATGATCATCGTCATTCCTTAAAAGATAAACTTTTTTCTTTATAAATTGTCTATGATTTTTTTAAATAATTCATTGGGTATATTAGTTATAGTCGTATATGTATAGCGTTTAGGACTATGACGGTAAATAATACATCTCGAGGAAACTTGCATACCATAGCGATTTGTAAGAATTTCTATGGTATGTAAGTCCGCCAACTCGCAATAGGCCAGCGTGGTGGACTATATGGCCTGACCACTCTCAATCGTAGTTTCGATTTTAGCAGAGGCCCGTGCCCTGCAGTGGGACATATATGGGCTGATACAGAAGAGGGCAAAACATTCGGCAACTAAAATAGGTTTAATAAGGCTATCAGCAGTTTTCTGCTCACTAGGACTGTGAAAAACTGTTCACACTTGTACTTAAAGTATATAATTATTACGTAAAGTTGATTTAGGGGACCTATTTGTCTCAAAGGCTATTGTGAAGTAGAAAACAAAGAACAAAAATTATGTGTTTGTATCGTATTATTATATTGCAAAATACATTACCAGAATTCTTATTGAAACATTATGTAATTAAAGCAGAAACATTAACTTCGACACGTAGAGATAAGTTAATTATTCACGAAGTCATTTCCTTACCCACTCTGTAATAAAACTAAAAAGAATTACATAAATAACTTATTTTTTGTAAATTTTACGGCTTTTGACCTAATCGAGAGCTTATCGTGTTCTGCCATAATTGTCAGTAGTGTCACAAATTCCTAAAAAGCGGCTTAATCATTACATAATCATTAAAGAGAAAGTAAAAGAGCCATCTAAGTTTACCTTATGCGAAGATATAATTGTTTGTTTAAATAATATGATTTACAATATGGCAATACTACTTATTTAGCATCGAAGAAAGTGGGCAATAAGTAAAAGTCTATACCTACTTGAAAGTTTGTGAATATCTATTGAGGATTTTTATATATTTAAATTAGATTATATTGAAGCATAAAATTATGAACCTAATTAATCTATAAATGCATAATCAATTTCCTATACATTCAAAGACCATACTAAAGAGAGTGTGATTCCGACGTTACTTTCACGGGCCTCTTTTGTGTTCTGAAAGTGTTGGAAAGTACTTCATTAAATCAACGCACTAATAAGGTGCAATTATACTGTCGAGGGTTCCTATAACGTCATTATTCACGCAATCGGGTCATTGAACCGAACATCTTTAGTATCACGTCAAGTATTGACTCATTTTGTGTTAATTAATTAGTGAACACGATTTCAAATAACCTTGGTGGAGTAATCAGTTGCATTCCATTATGGCTACGTTTAGTGGCTCGTGTAGTATCAACAGTGATAAGATGTCCTTAAGCAACTGTTTCGTGTGTTTCGGCGCTTATAACAAAACATCGTTAATTTTTATGTATCACGCGATGCTGTCTACGGAATTTTCATTTATAATATTTCTAATAAATATTTGAAATAACCTTGCTGATTTTCGCAATGTTTTTGCGATTATTAGGTTTCGTTGCTAGACCAATCTAAAACAAATATTATGTCAGACATTTGCGATGAGCATGCTCCTTAAGTCAATACCTACGTTTGGCTGATTATTTTAAAGAATTTTAGTCTCTAATAGTGTGTGTAATAGAAAACACTTTGGTTTTGAGTGGCGTTTATCAACAAAACCGATATTTTATGAATAATTTACGTTATGTTTGAGTATTTGTAAGTCTGGGTGCATGTAGGTGTCAATATTAGCAAACCCACCATTAAACTCGTCTCACACGAGACGTGTTGCAAGTAAATAGTATACATACCAACATATAAATAGTAAATACTAGCACTGTTATTTCAAGACTTTGTGGTTAACATGACTAGTTATTACATACCTCGTATTATACAGGGTATATCAAGACTGCTACCGAAAACGAAGCCGGTTAGTAGTTTTAGTGACTTCAGATACAATGCAACTAAAACTTGTACAAAAATGCGATGATTTTTTTAAAGTTCATTCCTTTCTTCGTATCCGAGTGGTAAATACATATATTTTTCTAAAATAATAAAGTAGGTACTTACCACTTTTTTAAAGAAGCTATGGTACGGAAGGGTTTAATTTATTATAAGAGAAAGTTTATGAATTTACCACCCAAACACGATGATGAAAACATCACAAAATAAATTGTCACTTTATTTTGCTAAATTTTTATTTGCATAGTGTCTGTAGTCACTAAAATTACCACCCGGCTTCGTTTTTTGGTATAAGTCTTGATATACCCTGCATATAATTCATATTTTAAATTAAACGCTAGCTTTTAGCTTTCCATTTGGTGTTTTTTGCTTATGATGATGGACATTTAAGATCTGTTGATCGACCCATGCACTCTGTAGTTATAGTTAAAACAGTATCTGTATCTATAAAAAATGGGGACTACACTCAATTAAAACAAATATTAGAAATTAGTGATAATTAAGGCTCTAATTAATAGTCCCTAATTCAAGACGCATTACAAAGCTCCATTATTCGATCGAAGAAATTAATAGCTAAATCCAATAAGCTAACACGGCGCTCCGTTGATTTCCTTAGCTGAAACCCATGTCGCTCCCACCTAATTTCCTTTGACAACAATCGTCCCTTTACATACGATATGTTTTTAATTGAGTTTATCTACTTGAGTCATTCCCATTACATCGTCAGTGATCGCCATAAAAGAATATTCTTCGTATCGCCCACAATAAGACGGTATATAATTATATTCCTCCTTTAGAATGAGCATTTACTCCTAATACGAAGAAATTAGTAAGCGACGAACACCGTCTGCGTAAGATGTGGATATCGTGGGTGTTGAATTGTTGGCGAACGCTATTTTCATGCTTTTAACGGTTTGCATAGTCTTATTCAGAAATGACCGTTACGTTCGCAGTACGCGTTCACATTAAGACTTAACTGCACTATACTTATGCCAACAATATGTCACTTGGCTGTGGAAAATAATTAGTTTGTTGTGAGAATAGTTTTACAAGTTTTTAAACATTGTTATATTGTATTGTAGGATTTTTTTTTCATTTTCAAAGTTAGTAGGCTGTTGGGCAGTATTCCACCATCTTAGGCGCTTCGTAGATTACCCTAAGCCTCCTCTAATGGAATGAATAATGCCAGTTTGAATTTAAGGTCCCATTGCCTAACCCATTGCAATGTTATTTAGACTTTGCCACTTTCGAATGAAGAACAAAAACTTGTAGTATTATCTTATAAAACACATTTAACACATAATGACTCAAGTAAAATAACACCTACAACGAGGAAGCCTTGGTGAATCACACAAAATAAAAGCTATCACTGACCTACCCAATTAGATAACAGAAGTGATTAGATTTACCCTACTTTTAATTTTATTTCGACCTAACGCGATTTTGTCTCTAATTGTTTTGTTTTAGATTTTCTAGAACAGTACTCATTGCCTTGTAGTGCTTAACAGATATCATCATTCGCAAAGTAATATATTATGTTAACTAATGCCATAGTCTATCTGGTCTAATAGCGAAAACTAACATACATACATAACACTAACTATGAACCTGTGCTCAGGCTGATACGATACGATCGCTAATACGATTCCCAGGTAAGACAACGTAAGGATATAATGAAATATAATTTTAATCGAAAAGCCTAACTTTGTATCGGATTGGCATATTTCCCATCAGAAATGTGGGCGATCGTATAGCATCACATGATAAATCTTTTAAGTCATGTATAATAATCTATGATGCAAAGAATTCATGACTTTTAGGTGTGAGTGCAGTTAGAGATTGTAACTTCAAATCAGAGGCTCATAGCTCTGACTTTTCGAAATTACCTGCGTAAAATTCCTCTCTCTTCCCTCTTTTTTTTAGGGCGAAGTAAAATCTTTGAAATTTTAGAGAAAAAGTACTTATAGCTTTATGAAATCTTGAGCACCTGAGAATCTGCTCAAAAGTTACAAAGTTATTTATGTCCGCTACCCTCACTATGTTAGTTTGGAGCACATGAGCCTCAAACACTCTTAGAGGAGATTTGGGGACTAAAATTATGATATATAGAATTGAGGGTCTGAGGTCAGGAGATCTATTACGGCGAGCACATCTCGCACCTGCATTTTGCTGATATAGTCTAGATGACGGAATCTCTGGAGAAATTCCGCCAGATACTACACAGCAAATAGGTCTTCAAATGAGCTTTGATAAAACCAAAGTTATTATGATCCACCACCACCTTGATCCAAGACCTGTCGCTGTATGTGGTCACCAACTCGAAGTTGTTTCCGAAAGAAAAAAACTTTGAGAAGGAGGCTACTAGGAGGATCCAATTGGTCTGGGCAGCATTTGGTAAACTACGCTGTGTCTTCTCATCACCCCTACCGCAATGCCTGAAAACAAAAGTTTTCAACCAGTGCGTCCTACCTGTCATAGCCTACGGTGCTTAGACTTTTACACTTACTGTACGACTGATCCACCAGCTTAAAGTCGCTCAGCGAGCTACGGCGCGTTCTATGTTCGGACGTCTCTTTGAAGAATAGGACCCGTAACCATCTTAGCCGACATAGAACCAAGTCGTAGACAAAGCACATAATATGATTAGCAAGCTAAATTGCCAGTAGGCTGGCTACATCTGTCGAAGAACCGACAACCTCGCGGGTGGGTTCTTGAGTGGAGACCGCGTCTTGGCAAGTGTAGTGTAGGACGCCCACCAGCCAGGTGGAGTGACGATTTGCGAGAGGTCGCTGGCAGATGTTGGATGCGACAAGCCAATGACAATGCCGAAGACAGGGTAAAATGGCGCAATTTGGAAGAGGCCTATGTCCAGCAGTGGACAATGGTATATGCAATAATGATGATGATGAGAATTATGATTAATCCATTGAGTTGATTCGTAATAGGAATGTCCGTATTACGTTATAATCTCCGTTCATTCATTTTCACGTCAACGCCTAACAGTTTTTCAACGTTATTGAAACATAAAAATAAAGCACATTGACTCATGAACAAACAATTAGATGATGGAATTTATATGCACATATTTCTATATTTTTTGCATATTAATTCATTAGAAACATGCGTGCGACGAGCGTAACGTTACAGTAGTTGCTTAACTGTTAATATTCACTGCAGGGGAACGTTTGGCTATTGTTGATTCAGCTTTATTTATTTTAAAATAATTGATACATGGAAAGAACACAGAGAAATATTAAATATATAAATATAAATTGTGTATAAATGCGAGATTTATAGGAGGTAGACATTTTTGAGGTGTATGCGAGTGTATGCTCTATTTTGTTGCTTCTACTTTGATTACTTTTAATAATTATTTTAAATTTTGTTTATTTTCATAATATAATTACATCTAACCTAACCTATTGATATAATTTCGTTACCTCAGTCTACAAAATATTAATATATTGCAAGATTATTGTGAATGGGTTTAATCCATTTACAAGAGTTCTTGTCTGATAAAACTGCCCAGAGAATAAATTTTTTTTAGGCTTTTTATAAATAATATAATATCGTAATATCTGTTGGTACACAGTCAGTCCGTTAGGTAATTGCAGTGGTTGCTTTTTGTTAGCACACGGCGCAAACCTTGAACAAGTATTAGGTAGACCGTCGTTCAGCAGAATGATCGTTCACACAGTTTTATTTGTGGTCGTTGTTGAAGATCTTTCTAATCGCGCCGGCTTCAGTTGTGTACGTACTACGGTGCCGTGCGTTTGTGCGACTTCAGTTCACGCCACGATCTTTTAAGTAACCACCGCGATAAATACGCGAAATAATTAATCCCGCCGTTTGTAGTATTTCTAATCGAAGTTCAAGGTCGCGATTTCCAAATACAAATGTTATGTGAAAATTCTGTGGTCACGGCAGTAAAGTGAATTCATATTTCAAACAGTGTTGGAGCTTCTGCGTTGACGACTGTACATGCGTTACTTAAACCGTAACCGCGGCTGGTTGCTTTATTTCCTTTTTTTGAGTTTTGAATCATTATATTAGATAGTTGCTTTCTCTGCTCAAAAAGTAAGCAAAATGTACACATATATAGTAAAGGGAGACGTTCCAAAAGTGTCGTTTACCTAGGATCACGCGCGAAATAACTTGTTACATTTACATACATTGCACAAAATAGTGAATTTGCAGCGGCCGAGTGCAACAATGTATTTGCATAATAATTTCGCGAGTCGCCTTGAGGCATGTTAACTTCAACGCCATTGACCGCACCACTCGACCACTTGACAGAGATCGATGGAAAGTGATAAACTGGCAGCCAGAAAAAACACCCAACATGATATTTAATATTGCAGGCAATTAACACGATGATTCATTAGACTATCGGGGCCAGATTCATTGTAACCTGACTGTGAAGCCATCTGCTGCCACGAGAACTTATTATAAATTCACAAACAAGTTTGCATTTTTATTCGCTGTATCTAAATAATGCAGAACCGCTTCATGCTGTTGACCGTATTCATCAACAGTTGCTCAAAATATTTGGTTTAATTATTGTGCTGGCGAGACAGAGTAAACCGTAATAACCACTTTTTACTTTTAACAAACTGAAAAGCTTAACATATAGTGCACGTGTCATAAATTATATTTTTGCAGTGTTTTTAAATTGAACTAATATAAAACTTTTGGTTTTAAAGATTATGTTTATGTAAATTACAGATATACGAACCGTACTGACGCAATTTGACGCTGTTAAAATTCTGTGCGCGCCTTTTCAATCCATAAATGCGTGCATTTCCGTTGGTGATCCACATTAGGGCAGCGACAAATTGGAGAACTTAGATAACAGTTCATAAATAATCATCACTGAGGTGTACATACAATGTTTGGTATCTGTTTTTGCAAATAATAACAAGGTTTTTTGAATGCATAAGTTTGGTCATTATATAATTTATGAAAATTAAAAACATCAATCTCGGTTTATCACTCAAAAATTGCTAGTAAAATCACCGTTTTATTTTTTAACTCATTGTTATCTGTTATCATTCATTCAAATGAGTGTTACTTAATTGTGTACGCATTTACATCGTTATCATCTTCACACATTAGTGCATACTGCTGTGGAACAGCGTAATTTTGTATTATTTAGGGTTTTTAAAAAGATATATTGTGTAAATTACCTACCTACTTATGGGTTCATCGGAGTAATAGTATAATCATTGCCCTACTATGATGTATCATGATATATCATTATCATGATTGTCTCATCTTATTGGCCTTATCAGTACGTAGCTTTTTTTAAATTATAATTTACTTTCTGCATTTGCTTCCTCCTTCGCATTGTTTTATTCTACAAGTATCCTCGAAATTTGTTGCTTCCAGCCAGCTACGGCATTTTGATATATCCTGCATAACTTATACGATATGGATGGCTAGATAGTAATAGATTAGAAATCGACAGACATCCCATAAGTTTTTAAGTTTTTGTTGAAGTTGATGACGCTACTAAACAATAGAAATTGAAAACCAAACTACAATTTTAGTGTCAAAATTTTCCCATATATTTTCAGATTGATAATGCAGTTCAAAAATGTTTAAGTAATATTTTATTGTAAGAAATTTAAAAGAAACTTTACTCACATTTGAGTTAATAGGATTGAGCAGCGCGGCGTACCAACAGTTTTAACTATGTCCAACGAAACTAATTAACATTTCTTAATAGCACAGTGCTAAGTTAACGATCTTTGTGAACGAAATGGCTACCGAAACTAAATATTGCCTCACACACATAATGTGTGAATACGGCTTATTTTAAACTTGACACGTATGCTTTTAATGTTATTGTTGTTGGAGCGGCTCTGCAACGCGATACAGACAGCATATTGTTTTTCTTAACGTCTTCTGAGAAGGCAAGGGGATCGCGTGCGCGGCCGATGTAGGCTGCTCTTGGACGCGTTCTTCGGATTCCATGTGTAAACGCATTTCCACACGGATTACATCCTCAACCGTAATGGTTTTGCGTTACCGTGTTAGTACCATTTACACGCAATGCGCGCTTTATGGATTTATAATTATATACCGGCTTAGATGTAATCTTATGTCCGATATACAGGAGTTTACAATCCATCCTAGACTTTCCATCAACCTGATTTCGATGATACAAGTCTCGGGTCGCGACTAGCTAATACTAATACCTCTCAATTTTAGTGCGTTTTATTTATTATGCTGAATAGCGTGACGAGCGTACCATTCGCCTGATGGTAAGGGATGCAACCGCTTATGGACAGTAGCAAAATCAAACAACGGCATGAATTACAAAACATCCAGAGATGGCAAGCACAGTGGAATGCCAAGCATCTTTTGTCTCTGGACAAAAGATGTCAAATCTCATAATGTTTAGTAGTTACTCTAGCTACAATATATTTCAAATCGAAAAACGAAATGCACTGTGCATTTGCAATGCTATTTGGCGAGAGAAATATACATTGTAGACTAGAATCTACCCAGGCGGCCATATTTAACCAATCTGCTGTAATCTAAAAAATATATTTAGAATGTCTTAAATCATCTATTCGTTTTGGATGCACCAAACTATAAAAGGCGTTTCGTTCGTCAGTAAAAATAGCAAATCATTATTACTATGGGACGCAGTGAACATCTGGTGCAAGGCGCATGAGTGAGAGACTGTGTTTGGTCAGTGGCGTGTGAAGGTCAAGGTTTTGTCCGCACAACTGACCTGCCCTAGAGCCTCTGTATTCAATGTTCAGAGTCATTCGTGCAGACCAGCTGTTTCGACAAAATTTACTAACATTTTCTAAAACTTGCAGACGTAGAAATAATCCAAAAAAATGTAATTCGTTTCACAACTTCGTCGTTCAAAGTTGGTGAAATCGTATTTATACAGTTTTATGAAGAAAAATGTGCAAAACGAAAATGAAAACTGTGTTTAGTGCTGTGCTAGTTGAAAATGGCAGTGCGTGATGGAGGAGGAGAATATGACAGCTACAAAACCGGTGCCTCCGCCGCGACTTAAAAAATTGGCTCGCTTACGTGCCAAGGAACAAGCCCGGAGATCTGTTTCTTGGGTATTTATAGTTGTTCATCGAACCTATTCATCCCTTAAGGTTTTTTTATTGCATAGGTCCTGCAAATGAGCAAACAGGTCACCAGCTCTACCACTTTACCAGTGTTAACACATGTACATTGAACAGTTTATTGCGTACATAAAATAAGTCTCAATAGGCTAAGTCGTGAATTTAAAAATGTTACGAATATTTTCAATGATTTGTAAAATAAGTATGTATGTATGTAGACGTGACATTCATGTAGACTTTCATCGTTTGAGTCAGTGGAAGTAGAGATTATTGAAGCAGGAGTGAAACGCTAGAACCGCTGATAAACGCGGTTTGACCCAGTGCGGTTTGAATGACTAATACAATCTATGAATTTGGTACTTAATCAGAATTTTATAATAAAGTGTCAGTGTTTTAATGCTTCTGTGGGATACAGATTAAAGACAACTGCTATAGCCAAAAGGCAATAACAAGCGTCGAGGCCTTAATATTCTCTTCACGCCATTCGATATAATTGAACATTAAATAGTGAATAAAACTTGTGTTAAAGTGACATAATAGTTGAATGGAATTGAAAGCTTGTATTAAAATTCAATCATAGGCCATAAACATAGATTGAACTCACTTGCATTGAAAACTCGTCGGAACATAATTGTAAACCTTCTAAAAGCATAACTAAAATATTCATTAGTTGTTCATTTTATAGAGCAATCTCGTAATTTCTATACCACTACCTATATTATTTCTGAAATATATGTACTATATAATGTTATTGGGAACACATCATGAAATATTTATTCACTGAATAACGTTCAATGATGAAGAATGTTCGCATATAAAAACTGTCTTTGAAATGAGTGAGATCTGTGCGACATACGAACAAAGGCAAGCGAGCAGACAAAACAAGGAACATACAAGCTCAGTGTGTTCTCTCCGATGAATAAGACGTAAATACAGCGTGGGAACACTTCGAAGTTCCTTTGGATTGTATTGAAAAAAAAAACATTGAAATTCGCTCAACTGCCATTCTGAGTATATTATCCGTAAATTCCGTTATTTTAAACATTCGGATTATCTTTATATTAATTTTACTTTTAATAATATTGGCCCTCGTTCATGGATTGTTAAAGATGAAACTTATTAATTAAAGCCCTAGAGACATATAGATAATTCTAACTATAATTTTGTGTGTACCTATGTAACCACATCACCAATGTTCATTTTGATTGCAGGGTCCAGAGACATGGGTGGGCGTGCGAGCGTTGCGAGCCAGCTCCGGGGGTATATTAGACCCCGATGACCGGGTGCGCGACGTGGCGGATGATCGCGAGACTCTCACTGCGGAGTGCGCGAACCCTGCGCCACAGCCGAGGGCCGCGCAGGCCGATGGAGCCAGCGGGTCTTCTGCAGGCACCGCCTCCCCCGACATGTTCCGGGTTAGTATTTAGCAATACGCAGACTACACCATATATTAAACTCCATATCAACTGCGCGGCGTCGTATTTTATAAAGGTGTGAAATATTTCGATGAGCAATTTCAAAAGATAGATTTGTGATTTAGCATTAGTAGGTAATTATGTAGTCTATATCTATATCAGCCCATATACGTCCCACTGCAGGGCACGGGCCTTCTCTACAATCGAGAGTACGATTGAGTTTGGTTGGCCATATAGTAAATTATGTAGTATTAGATTTTAGATTAGTCTGTTTAAAATACGTATTATGTGGATTAAAGCGCGTACCTTTACTGGAATACGGGTGTGACGAGTTTCATAGTTTTGAAGACAATTGGCAGTCAATTCTTTTTCTTCTTCTCTTTCAACCCGTATCAACCCATTGCTGGGTATAGACCTCTCGATCACGCATTCTTTCCGGTTTTGCGCGAGTCTTATCCACTGTTTGCCGATATACTTCGCAATATCATCAAACTATCGTGGTCTGCCTCTAGCCATTTCTAGGGTACCATTCCGTGACTGCTTTGGTTCACCTGTCGTCTTACTGCCTGATCAAGTGACCTGTCCATCTCCACTTCATCCTGGTGATGGAAGTGCAAATCCGAATTTCCACAACAGGTACATGGTCTACCAGGATACCTAGCATGGGCATGGCCATGGGGAGTCAAATCCTTTAGGCAAAATCGTCGCGAAAACTATTTCTTGAAATAATTCGATCGTTCGATTCATTGTAGTTCGAGAAAAGTTGTAAGGAAATACTAGGCCAGCGTGGTGGACTATATGGCCTAACCACTCTCAATCGTACTGTTGATTGTAGAGTAGGCCCGTGCCCTGCAGTGGGACGTATATGGGCTGATACAGATGTAAGGAAATAATTATGAAATCGGCTGTGCTATGAAATTTCCCGCCAAAACCAACAATTCGTTGTGGTTTTTTTCTGTTTATCCTATATGCGTTTCCGTCGAAAGGCAAAGGTCTAAGCCATACAGCCTAGCCAACAATTTGTATATAAGGAAGGAATATGTTTTATTTCCTGAAATTATGGGCAAAAGAAGTAATGACCATACAGTCTCATTTGCGGTAAAATATTTTTCTTTACATTTCAAAGTAAGTAGTACGTAAAGTAGTACGTAACGTAACATATTCACAAATGGCACCTTTACTTATTTCTATATACTATAGAGTCTATACTATATAATCCATTATTTAAATACTTTCCGTATACCTTATTATTTTGGCTTATATTTATGTAGAACTTACATCGTATTCTGTAATATTTAAACAGAATGAGTTCTTTCAAAAATCTTCTGTACAGTCATTAGTGATAAAACATGATATACCTGAAGAAATTATTTCATGAAATAAAAATAAAAATAATGCAATGGTCTATGCATGAAAATTATTAAAATGCCATAGATATTTATAATTAAATGGAACGACAGATTGCCTGATAGTACAGAGTTTATTTTCTTTTTATTATTAATTAATAATATAATATAATATAAGTTATGTATTACAAAAAAATATGTTAGTAATTTACTAATATCATTACAAGGCTGTATGCTTAATGTTCCGTTACCTTTGACCTTAGAAATGAAAAAATAATCGAATTAGCGCGGGATGTTTGATGAAGACGTGTTCAGACCTGTTAAAACAGAAATTAATTCGTCTGCTAGAACAATTTAATGCAATTTAAACTTGTCATGTCGCGGAGCGGTAATAAGTTTCAACAAAGATTAAACTATAATTGTAGTATGGGTTCGTGTTATCCTAAATTTACATGCTTCGGGAAGACCGAAAATGTAAGTTTGTTTGATTGTTATTACATAATATTGTTAATTCTTATAATTATGTTCGTGCTACACGGAAGCAAAGATCTATCTGCAAGCTTAAAATTTTCAAAAGGATTTACATAAAGGTAAATCTATTATTGTTTACGAGTAGTTGCGTCGCTGCGGTATTATTATGTGTTTGTAATTGTCCGGCTTCAGTATACAGCATGAATATTGTCATGCATTAGTCTGAAGGGCATACGTAAAATGCTTATTACATAGATAAGTATGTGCATATGCAAAACTCTTATAAAATATTAGACCATATTCGGCATTCCATAATATTCAATTTTTAAAATATTTCGTGGCAGTACTGAGTTTAAAAATATTTTAAATAAATGGCACTTATTGAAAGTGCGGTAATAGAGGCGTAAACGCTTTAGTCGGTTCTTTTTTTCGAAATTAATTTCATTGTTTTCTTAATTAATTTTGATTCTATATTTCCAATAGTTATAGTTTTAAATTGTGTGGTTTGATATATTTTAACACATATCACTTATACGTTGAAGAAATGAGCGGAAGTTTTTACAGCTAACTTTTAATTATTCCGCCATAAATCTTATCTCATTTTTAAAATATAGTCTAATATTTATTTACAATACTGTTATGTACAGTGTACTAAATTTGATAAAGCGAAAAGCCTCTGCCGAACATTCGCTCGTAGGGTAGATGTGAAATGGTGATCTGTTTTTACTTGTCAATGGTGCTCATAGAAGTTTTTTCATACTCGTATTTTAATTGACCGTAGATAACAATTATTAGGTGCGCAGTATTTACGTGTCTGTGAACGGTATCTGGCAGCGGGTAGTGACTAGTGGATACATAATCAGAACAAATGACGGTCGCTGAATGGCGGCCTGCTCGCATTCGTTGCGTGCGCTGACGCCCCTTTTATAGGGCTAGCCGATTCTCAAACGCGAATATACTGGTACCTGATTATTTACACTAAATAAAACTTTTACTTCAATATTGTTTTGGCAAAATACATTCATTGAATCAAAATAATTTATTTTATTCTGTGTAAGGTAAGGTCAGAAAACTTCGAAAAATATATTATGATTTATTTCTTATTTAAGTACAATTAATTAATTATTCGGTTACTCGAGAAGATTGTAGTGAAATCATGTCACTGTAGCACGAAAAAAATGAAGCAAATAAACTTGTTTTCAAATGGACTGACAACCCTGTATTTAATACAGAAGTACTGCTACATAAATATAGAGTGCAGTAGGTACATAGATAACCAGCTGAAACTAGGCTAACAGGATTACAGAACTTGCTGGCACGCATTCAATCGTTCATCTATTAAGTCTTTTATAGTTAAAAAGTTGTTATCTTGATTATTAACATTTGTTACATCTGTTAAACCAATAGCAATATTCATAGAATTATTTGTTCTGTAGAACAATGGCTAGCCTATTAAATGCAATTCTATGGTTATACTTAAACGGTCCGTCTGAATATGGCAAGCACTTGAGTCATATTTTGTAAACTTGTGGTTTCTGATTGGCTGAACTTCAATCCTCACCTATTACTCATTAATATTACATTGTTAAACGCTACTGATAGTTCTAGAATAGTTCCAATTCTCGAATACTGATAATAAATTTTATAATAATATACTTGGACTCTTTACTAGGAAACCAATTTTATTGTATTGTAATAAAATAATAGATACGTAGGTGCTTTGTATCGTAGCTCTATCTTCGATAATTCGCGAATCTATCGCGGATTTGCCATTTTTTCCTCATCCTATCTCAGCCTATTTATTTGGCTTAATAATTTATAGTCTATTACACTATACTCTATTATTGTACATCTCAAGCTTATCCTTTTCTTTATAATTCTCCTTTGTTATAAAATAAGTTAGACTAATTATAATCTCACTATCAAAGGTGTTAAAAGTCGAGCATAATGAAGAAGAGTAGTCAAATAGATGAGTAAGTAATTTAAAAAAAAATCTGACTACATATCATTTTGTTTAATTATACATTCGACGAACAGTGGTACTCTGGCATCTCTGCCTACCTCTTCAATGATAAGCTTATACACATATGTAATATGTATTGCAGGGCGGCGGTGGTGTTGGCGGCAGCATGCGCGTGCCCAACACGGACTCATGCGTGGAGGTGGGAGAAGCCGACCTGGAGGACGGCGCCAACGGGCTTCAGGTGCGGCGCGGCAGCGAGCCCACGCTGCACCAGGACACACTGCCCCCGCAGAGACAGGTACACATAGAATTTGTATTATTATCCTGGAACGCAAAATTTTTGCCGAGCACCTATGTACAAGCACAATTTCACCTGATAGAGCACCGAATTGTATCAGACATAAACATGCTGATCCACTTAGTTGCTTTTTTATGCGGCGGATGGACCCCAGATTATGGAAAGGGCAAAACCACGTGCGACAAGGTAAACCAATCCGCAGTTTAACAGTGGCGGCTGGATAATCTTTACTTAATCCGTATTATTGTTTTATTGAGTGCGTGCAAATCTGGTGCTAGAAAAGTTGATTCAATACGCCGCGCCGAGACAATGATCAGATTTTGTGTGTACTGAAAATTCAATTACCATCTACTTTAATGGTAAAGGAAGAAATATATAATAAAACTTGTATATTTAATATAGGTATCTATAAAAGCATTTATGTCGTTTGAGAAGCTCATCAATCCACAAAAGTTTTGCTTGGTAGACTATTTCTTTAGCACTCTCATCGAACTCTCGATTGTAAAGGCGGCTGGTGCTTGCCACTCGGCGTGAATGTGTTGATATGGCTGAATGGAATAATTATGTTTATATTGTCATCATAACTTTTGATCAAAACATGAATTACACATTGATTATCTGCTTTAATCATTGATTTCCAAATTATCAATAACATAAATCCATTTATTAGGCACAAATATTTGTCGGTTGAAATTTTGTAAAAAAGTTGGTTTTCGATCTTAACTATTTCAAGGTTTTACCATGTAACAAAAATAAATTCGTCTATAATCGAAACTAGACTTTATATCTGTATGAACATGATCGTACAAAACCTATAAAAGTTAGAGATGGAAAATACAGATTTGAGATGCTCTCATCGGAATTCGAGCACTGGCATAAATGTAAATTGGTGGGTGATGCTTATCTCTTATCTTATTTCTATTCTATCTATTCTATCTATTCTATCTATTCTATCTCACTCGTTAATCTGCTTGGATCGCTTTGCACTGACCATCAGGCTTGCAGGACTATCGTGCATTCCTAATGTAATTAGCCAAGCATCGTGTTTATTTATTCTTAGCGCATAAAGAGGATAAACCCTTAAATAGGTGTATTACAAATGAACAAAAATGTACAGACAATCATTGGATGGATATAAGAAAATTAAAAGAAGAGAGGGCAATCAAGAAAATAAAGGATGCAAGTTCCAATCAATAAACATATAAATAAAATAAATAAATACACCCAACAGTCACATACATAGTCCTGCCCCACACTAAGATCGAGTCTTGTATCGTGGTTATCAAGAACTACGAGAGACTTTTCGTTCTTACAAACACCAGACCTGAAACAAATACCTGTGGTTCACACAAATATTTGTTTCGGTGCGGACCTCGAATCCGCGGCCTATTGCTTCACAGGCGGCGTCTAACCACGAAGGCTGTCAAAATAAAATAATAATAGACAGACGAATTCATTATAATGTATTTGTTCGTGTTGTTGCAGGTGTGTGAGCAGACAAAGCGCTGGTCTGCGGCGGTAGTATGTCGCGAGGACAGTTGTCGCGTGACGCAGAAGGTGCACCCGCTGCCGGACTCGCGCGAACACCACCCACAACACGCGACCGACAGGCACGGACAACACTTCCAGCGACAGTCCAATAGACTCTCCATGCAGTTCTCCGGACCTGGGTAAGAGTTACTCACGATTATTGCCAGTAACATTGATATTCGGATGGACTGTTCTCCTTCAATCGCGTGAGCAAAACGGATATCATTTAGTTTGACGGGCGTTTTAATGTAGCTCATTAACTTGACAAGGCAAATGTGAATAGAAGTGTCATTAGGATTCGACCTCATCAACAACAAAATCGATGATAGTCCAAACAAAGGTCTGGTAAGAAGTACCTACTCTGAACGGTTGAGCATGCATGAGGAAATAGCAATTTCCTAATTTCGACACCTGCAGCAGCAGGTGTCGAGCTAAGTCAGCAATTTGTACTAGTACATCAGACCATCCTCTCTGTCCGACCATAGGTGTATAGACAATAGGCTATTTGACAATATTGAAAATATACTACGAATTGTGGTCATCCGGCAAGATAATAGCATAGAAAAGCATATTTCACGATAATTTGAACTAAATTAAGTTTGTTTTTGTAAAATAAACGAAATAAAATTGATTAAAAAAAGACATTTTCTCTGTGACCGGAACGCTCTGTGATTGGTTGCAGCTCTCGTGACGTCATCGCGCAGTAAAAAGCTTTGTCAATTCATTGTAGGAAGTAGTTGGGGTTTTATGTGATTATAGATCTAAGGCAAATGTAGTTGAAGTTCGCGATTTTTCTGAAGTAGTTTTCAGACCTTATCTAAGAAATCTTTAGACTTATTAAGCCATTTCGTGGGCGAGTCTCAGAATGGAGTAAAATTTTGTACCAGTTGATAGCAGCAAGCTACCTAAGAGAGATGCGTTGATGGTTGCACATTTCTTTAAAAATAACGCTGATTAATATGCTGCGGAACTTAAAAAATTAAAAACAGCACTGTAAGTAACAGTATTTATTTATAAAATAATCTTATTTTATATTATGTTGAAAAACACTTAGAAATATATTTTTGTTTCACATATCTGCAAGGGAATCCTATGGAGACGATGCGATTATTTTAATGAAAACTAATAATTTTAGTTACATTGAGAATATATGTCTTCGTTAATTAATATTTACATCGAAATGATCTTCACACATAAAAACGTGCCCATGGGATGAAATGCTTTTTGTGTCTCCCCGAGCTAGGTCCAACCACAGTTACATTATTTTATCACGTTAACTTAACCGTCTTATTTATGAAACCTATGAAAGCTAATGTTATAAGGAGGGCCTAATAACTGCGACACAGTTACAACTACTGCAGTTATTAAGACAATATTTTTATTGTTCCATTGCTTGTTGGTTCAGAAATAAACTTTATTTTATTCACAGTTTACGTCTTTTCGGATTCGTTGGAATTGAAACAAAGAGATTTTTGTACCTTTTATACCCGTTTTTGTGCATTGTGACGCTACACACCATTTATACACCATTATAGTTAATAATAATGAAAAAAAAACAAACTGATACAAGGAATTCAGAAATAACCTTTATTTTATTTACAGTTTACGTCTTTTCGGATTCGTTGGAATTGAAGCAAAGAGTTTTTTCGGACCTTTTATACTCTTATTTGTGCATTGTGACACCACACACCATTTATACACCACTATATTTAATAATAATGAAGAAAACTAACAAAAGAAGCTTCGTCGCTTTAGTATTAGTAAACAGTTCACTGCGCTGTGACGTCATATCTCAAACAACCAGCGCCATCAGTAAAATATTCCGGAAATATCAATGTAGTGAGCTTAATATGCGATACAGGATAGTTTAAAACCATTATTGAAAATTAGTCAAATACCCTATTATGTTCCTAGCTATTGACATGGATACGCAAATACTTCGTCCTGTCACAATAAAAATAAGCTTTAAATATTTTCTATTGTATGCTGATACTTGTATTTCTATGCAAAAATCACAATGGTATTACACATCGCAATCCTTGTTTATAGGAAACATCGGAATTTAACCTACCGCTACAGCATATGCGTATCAAGTAATATTTAATGTTTTTACGGATTTGTTTTGTTTTAAGGAGTGGCGTGTGGTTAGACGCTGTCGATAGAGTACAGAGTTACGGCAGTAAAAGTCTTCCTAGAGACGCAAGAAGAGAACCTTTAGGACAAGATACACCTGCTAATAATCATCAAAACCATAGGTATGTACTATTTTTACGTCTGTCTCGACTTTACCTTAAGCTCCTGCTCCAAATTATGATTATTTCATAACATCCAGTATCAGCTCCTACACATTTCCATTTATTCATTCTAGCATGTTCTTTGATTACAGAGTGGAAGACATGCTTCGGTGGGTGTCAGGTGTGAACAATGTGGCTGGAGTACCACACGTTCAGGAACGACCGCTGGACCTCCTACCGGAAGGTAACTTGCATTACTTATAAAATAATTAAATACATAAACAATGATTTTTCCGATATTACAAAACATAGTAAACGCTATAATCTATGAGTGGTGGCCACGATGTTGTCAGTCATGCCTCAGCATGTATAGGCAGGCTCGTCCGGGATGGTACTTGTGTCTTACATCAAATCGACGTGAATAGACAGTCTTGTTTTCGTGTTTCGTTTGGTGAATGAGATTGCTGAATGCCCAATAAATTGACTATTGACCCCTTTCCTCTTCCCATCCTTTTACCTTCCCGCTCCTAACCCTATTTAATAGGTCGGCAACACATCCATGAACCCAGCGTTTTGAATTTTTATGGGCGGCAGTGATCACTTACCCATCAGGTAACCTTTCTGCTCGTTGCCGGACCTGAAGTAGAACCAAAAAAGTAAATAAACCTGGTAGAAGTGGAAGCGGATTCTGAGTGTGTGATCAAAAGGCTCGTATTTTTTTATACCTATGCACCCATCTCAATCCCCTCTGCTCATACTTGTGCAATGTATAGAGGCTAATACAGCCGTATTGTATGTGTAGGCAGCACGGAGCGCGCGGTGTCGGGGCTGGAGGTGCCGGTGAGTCCGAGCAGCAAGCCGGCGCTGGGCGCCACGCGGAGCGTCGCCGTGTCGCTGCTCAAGGGGGAGAAGGGGCTCGGCTTCACCATCACCACGCGCGACAACCCCACCGGCGGACACTGCCCCATCTACATCAAGAATATACTGCCCAAGGTAATTACTAAATCTATCTAACGCTGTAACTCGTGCTTAAACTTCAACGGGAAGATTTTATTTTTTCTGAATCACCCCCACCATCCTCAGTAACAAAAAGACGACAGGTCCATGGTGTTCTCCAAGGATTTCTAAATAATTAAAAAATGCTTTATTCGTATTCTTATGTTAGCTTCTACTTTAGATTTATATCTGCGTCTTCGACGTTGTTGGCGTAAATCATTTTTTGCAACCTTCTAATGTGTGCAAATAACTAGTATTTTTCTGAATCTGATATTTAAAAGATGTCTAATGAAAAGTGACCTCCTCAGGGTGCGGCGGTATCCGACGGTCGACTGCGAGCGGGAGACCGGCTGGTGTCTGTCAACGGAGTGTCGGTGTCGGGACTCACGCAGCAACAAGTGGTGACGTTGCTGCGGAACACGCCGCCTGACTCCACCGTCGACATCGTCGTCGAACGAACTGTACCTAATAGGACACAGGTTAGTGCTGTTCAACTTTGGGTCGAAGGAGTATAAAAAGGTCTAGGAGTAATGTAGGCATCAACTACAAGAAGACCATTGCTAACTTAAATTTCCTCGAAAGATAAAAATAAATTATGAAATCATTTGCTTTTTATGCAATGTTTAATATTATGATATTTTCAATTTTATAACTTTTTCTGTGCATCATATTCAACCAATAACTAAATATATTTTTATCACAGCAGTTTTTATTAAACATACTTTAAGGGTACAATATTTGTGATATGCCATTATTATTTATTTATAAACCTTTTTATCAATTCTAGAGAGTAGAACCACAACAAAGTCCAACAAAATTCGTGGAGAAAGCGATAGGGCTACCAACCAACGGTCCTAACCAGATGGAAGTGGGGGTGAAACCTGAAAACGGTCGGGTGTCGAGTATAGTAAACGCCATAAACCAGAACACGGTCACCAATAACTCCATGAGGGGACGGATACCGAAGAGCTCGTCGAAGGACGACCTGCTAAATAAGGAGCAGAACGCTGACACCGCGCTGCAAGAGGCTTTTAATACTTCTTCTAATTCTGTAAGTTATTTACATTTACTAAGATCTTAATACTTCGAATACATGACATTTTTAAAATATGTACCAACCAATGAAATGGTTTGATAGGGTCATTAATATTAGTATTTTCTCCTACTCCGTATACCTTTGAGAGGTCATTAAATTTGCCTTCCTATGTGAATTTGGTCTCCCTAGATCTTAACATAAAGAAGATAATAAGATTATCTACTATAGGATTGTAAGGGTCAGTTTCACCAGTTCCTGATAAAGTCCTTGATAGCTATCTGTCCCTCATCTGTCAGATAAAATGCGAAATTCCATTGCAAAAGTACTGCAATTTGCATTTTATCTGACAGATGAGTGCCAGATAGCTATCAGAGACTTTATCAGGAACTGGTGAATCTGGCCCTAAGCAACTTCTTTTGAAATATTATTTAAATTATTATTTTGTTTCAGATCTTAGGTTTAAGGAATCGTCTGATCCTGCGGTTGGACGTGCCGGTGCACGACTCTGAGAAGGCAGGGCTGGGCATCAGCGTGAAGGGCAAGGTCACCGTGGGCTCCGACCCTCAGGACTTGGGCATATTCATCAAATCTGTCTTGAATGGTGGTGCCGCGTCTCGGGATGGAAGGTCAGTATTCATTTTAACCATAATGTCACCAATAAGGTTTTTTTTTCATTAATATGAATATTTTAACTTTTAAAGTCTTCTGAGCGTAATTTAGTTGTAGCAACGGTTTTTGAATACTTAACATTATTGGTATGTTTATTTTTCATTATTCCTCGTGTTCGACTACTTTGGCATGTGATTTGATTAGGTATAATAATGTTGTTCGATTTATGATTCGAACAGATTTGAATTTTGTTTCAATTAGATCATATTTTGTTTTGTAGCTACTTAGTTTAGTACATTATTGCTCAGGAACCTTTAGTTGATGACGTAATAAGCACGTCATATTTTTACAGCAATTTTATTTGTTTTTGTAAATTTTAATGTACCATTTGAAATATATATTATGATATCAGGCTCCACACGATTCTTGTTTCCGGACCCGGTTGATGACGTGGTAATAACATTAGCGATATATACATGTCAGGTTGCACACGAACGACCAGCTGTTGAGCGTGAACGGCGTGTCGCTGGTGGGGCAATCCAACGCCGACGCCATGGAGACCCTCCGCCGCGCGCTCCTGCACGCGCCGCCCGCCGCGCGCGCCGCCATCGCGCTCACCGTCGCGAGACGCACCGGTCAGTATACACACACGCACACTACACTACTCACTGCCTGCGCTGCTGCACGCGCCGCCATCGCGCTCACCGTCGCGAGACGCACCGGTCAGTATACACACACGCACACTACACTACTCACTGCCTGCGCTGCTGCACGCGCCGCCATCGCGCTCACCGTCGCGAGACGCACCGGTCAGTATACACACACGCACACTACACTACTCACTGCCTGCGCTGCTGCACGCGCCGCCATCGCGCTCACCGTCGCGAGACGCACCGGTCAGTATACACACACGCACACTACACTACTCACTGCCTGCGCTGCTGCACGCGCCGCCATCGCGCTCACCGTCGCGAGACGCACCGGTCAGTATACACACACGCACACTACACTACTCACTGCCTGCGCTGCTGCACGCGCCGCCATCGCGCTCACCGTCGCGAGACGCACCGGTCAGTATACACACACGCACACTACACTACTCACTGCCTGCGCTGCTGCACGCGCCGCCATCGCGCTCACCGTCGCGAGACGCACCGGTCAGTATACACACACGCACACTACACTACTCACTGCCTGCGCTGCTGCACGCGCCGCCATCGCGCTCACCGTCGCGAGACGCACCGGTCAGTATACACACACGCACACTACACTACACACTGCCTGCGCTGCTGCACGCGCCGCCATCGCGCTCACCGTCGCGAGACGCACCGGTCAGTATACACACACGCACACTACACTACTTACTGCCTGCGCTGCTGCACGCGCCGCCATCGCGCTCACCGTCGCGAGACGCACCGGTCAGTATACACACACGCACACTACACTACTCACTGCCTGCGCTGCTGCACGCGCCGCCATCGCGCTCACCGTCGCGAGACGCACCGGTCAGTATACACACACGCACACTACACTACACACTGCCTGCGCTGCTGCACGCGCCGCCATCGCGCTCACCGTCGCGAGACGCACCGGTCAGTATACACACACGCACACTACACTACACACTGCCTGCGCTGCTGCACGCGCCGCCATCGCGCTCACCGTCGCGAGACGCACCGGTCAGTATACACACACGCACACTACACTACACACTGCCTGCGCTGCTGCACGCGCCGCCATCGCGCTCACCGTCGCGAGACGCACCGGTCAGTATACACACACGCACACTACACTACTCACTGCCTGCGCTGCTGCACGCGCCGCCATCGCGCTCACCGTCGCGAGACGCACCGGTCAGTATACACACACGCACACTACACTACACACTGCCTGCGCTGCTGCACGCGCCGCCATCGCGCTCACCGTCGCGAGACGCACCGGTCAGTATACACACACGCACACTACACTACTCACTGCCTGCGCTGCTGCACGCGCCGCCATCGCGCTCACCGTCGCGAGACGCACCGGTCAGTATACACACACGCACACTACACTACACACTGCCTGCGCTGCTGCACGCGCCGCCATCGCGCTCACCGTCGCGAGACGCACCGGTCAGTATACACACACGCACACTACACTACTCACTGCCTGCGCTGCTGCACGCGCCGCCATCGCGCTCACCGTCGCGAGACGCACCGGTCAGTATACACACACGCACACTACACTACACACTGCCTGCGCTGCTGCACGCGCCGCCATCGCGCTCACCGTCGCGAGACGCACCGGTCAGTATACACACACGCACACTACACTACTCACTGCCTGCGCTGCTGCACGCGCCGCCATCGCGCTCACCGTCGCGAGACGCACCGGTCAGTATACACACACGCACACTACACTACACACTGCCTGCGCTGCTGCACGCGCCGCCATCGCGCTCACCGTCGCGAGACGCACCGGTCAGTATACACACACGCACACTACACTACACACTGCCTGCGCTGCTGCACGCGCCGCCATCGCGCTCACCGTCGCGAGACGCACCGGTCAGTATACACACACGCACACTACACTACTCACTGCCTGCGCTGCTGCACGCGCCGCCATCGCGCTCACCGTCGCGAGACGCACCGGTCAGTATACACACACGCACACTACACTACACACTGCCTGCGCTGCTGCACGCGCCGCCATCGCGCTCACCGTCGCGAGACGCACCGGTCAGTATACACACACGCACACTACACTACACACTGCCTGCGCTGCTGCACGCGCCGCCATCGCGCTCACCGTCGCGAGACGCACCGGTCAGTATACACACACGCACACTACACTACTTACTGCCTGCGCTGCTGCACGCGCCGCCATCGCGCTCACCGTCGCGAGACGCACCGGTCAGTATACACACACGCACACTACACTACTCACTGCCTGCGCTGCTGCACGCGCCGCCATCGCGCTCACCGTCGCGAGACGCACCGGTCAGTATACACACACGCACACTACACTACACACTGCCTGCGTTGCTGCACGCGCCGCCATCGCGCTCACCGTCGCGAGACGCACCGGTCAGTATACACACACGCACACTACACTACACACTGCCTGCGCTGCTGCACGCGCCGCCATCGCGCTCACCGTCGCGAGACGCACCGGTCAGTATACACACACGCACACTACACTACACACTGCCTGCGCTGCTGCACGCGCCGCCATCGCGCTCACCGTCGCGAGACGCACCGGTCAGTATACACACACGCACACTACACTACTCACTGCCTGCGCTGCTGCACGCGCCGCCATCGCGCTCACCGTCGCGAGACGCACCGGTCAGTATACACACACGCACACTACACTACACACTGCCTGCGCTGCTGCACGCGCCGCCATCGCGCTCACCGTCGCGAGACGCACCGGTCAGTATACACACACGCACACTACACTACTCACTGCCTGCGCTGCTGCACGCGCCGCCATCGCGCTCACCGTCGCGAGACGCACCGGTCAGTATACACACACGCACACTACACTACACACTGCCTGCGCTGCTGCACGCGCCGCCATCGCGCTCACCGTCGCGAGACGCACCGGTCAGTATACACACACGCACACTACACTACTCACTGCCTGCGCTGCTGCACGCGCCGCCATCGCGCTCACCGTCGCGAGACGCACCGGTCAGTATACACACACGCACACTACACTACACACTGCCTGCGCTGCTGCACGCGCCGCCATCGCGCTCACCGTCGCGAGACGCACCGGTCAGTATACACACACGCACACTACACTACTCACTGCCTGCGCTGCTGCACGCGCCGCCATCGCGCTCACCGTCGCGAGACGCACCGGTCAGTATACACACACGCACACTACACTACACACTGCCTGCGCTGCTGCACGCGCCGCCATCGCGCTCACCGTCGCGAGACGCACCGGTCAGTATACACACACGCACACTACACTACACACTGCCTGCGCTGCTGCACGCGCCGCCATCGCGCTCACCGTCGCGAGACGCACCGGTCAGTATACACACACGCACACTACACTACTCACTGCCTGCGCTGCTGCACGCGCCGCCATCGCGCTCACCGTCGCGAGACGCACCGGTCAGTATACACACACGCACACTACACTACTCACTGCCTGCGCTGCTGCACACACATACACACATTCACACACGCACGCACACACGCACGCACGCACGCACGCAAGCGCGCGCGCGCGCCCTCTCCCACGCATCCTACTCACTCTTCTAACATCCATGCTACAAGTGGCGCACCGGTCAGCACGCGCACACACATACACCACTACACTACTCACTTTACTAATTTCCACGCTACAAGTGGAAAATAAGTGCATGACAATGTCAGCGAAATATTGCGCACCTACAGCGAATATTTATCTCGCTGTTTATACCAGCGACACACTTCAATCGAGTGTACAATATTAAGAGTTTTAATCAAATATATACTTGATCGAAGATTGAGAGTATAATTAATATTCGGTCATGATCTTAAAAATATTGCTTAATTCATATTTTTTATGTAAAGTAAGATCCATATAAAAGAAATAACCCAATTCCATAATCTCATTACAGACAGCATGGACAGCCTCGCAAGGTGGAAGGATGACACGCCGCCAAACGGCAATGACACAACCAACTCCAACGAGACCAGCTCGCAGAACTTCAACACCGTCATCTACTCAGCCAGCAGCGACAAGGAGAACAAACCTGACAACTACGCTGAATATGACGCCAACAAAAACGAACACGACACACACGACGGACGAACAAAAAAACACGCCTCCATCATAACCATCAATAACAACAACAGCTGGGTCTCCAACCAATCAGACGACAGCAAAGGATATCTAGAAAGAGACAAAGATACGATTCCACATGACAACAAAAGAGACAGCTTCGAGTGGAGCAGGCTGGACGGCTGGAACCCTGTGATAGACAGACTGACGGGACTGAGGAACGAGAGCTATTATATGGCGACGCAGACTGATGGACCGCCGATGAATGGCCACCATTACCGACAGAATTTAGGACACGTGCACATGTCGCGGTCACCGCCTGCGCATCATAATGTTATTATTGAAGAAGACTATGCAACCACGAGGTAAGATACCTTTAATAACTGTTCCACGATTCATTTTAAGAAATAATGTAGGATGTGCTAGAGATATTTTTTAAAAATTATTTTAACATTCATGCATATAAAGATTTTTGATATTTATTTGGTGTAGGCCTCTTATATGTAAAACACAAAAACTTTATTTTAACGGTTATTCTTAATATTTATCCATTTTTTAATGATAAGAAACGAACGATGATGATATGTTATGAGGTTTTTTGTTGGAGGCCAGTTTTAAGCGCCAAAATGATTTAGATTCACTTAGCATATTTTATTTTGTCCTGTTTTATTTTTATTTTATCTTGTTTTATAGTTTTGTTCATTTGAATTTTTTCTGTTTCTTTTTTTCTATATTTTTGAAATTAATACAGGTATGTCTTAGCACTTACAATTTATTGTTGTTTACAATAGTATTATTCCCAGTATGATAATGTGTATATGCGCATGCGCAGGGGCGGCGGCAGCGCGTGCGGCGAGTCGGGCAGCGAGTGCGGCGGGGGCGGCGCGGGCGGCGCGGGCGAGGCGTTCAGTCGCGACGCGGTGGGGCGCCGCTCCATGTCCGAGAAGCGCCACGCCGCGCTCGACGCCAAGCAGACCGGCACCTACAAGAAGATCAAAGAGATCAAGGCCGCGCACTGTGAGGACACTACTATATTCAGCTATTATGGACATTGTCTAGGAAACTCTGGTGTGAAGATATAACACAATAGGGTTGGGTTTACATCTAAATTTTATGGACTGATGGTACAACTGGATTATGTCTACTGTTTCTCGTCGTAAAATTATACGTATTTTTATCGATGAAGGCACTTTGCAATTTTGATGCTGTTTTTAAATTCATGCTTTTTGCAAGCGAACCTTTTTAGGAACCATTACATATTGCTCTAATCAAATCTTGGACACAGTACTATTATGCTAGTCTATTAACTATTAGTTTACAGTCTGTTTTAAAGGTTTTATTTTCATTTTTAGCAATGCAAGTGGGTCCAGCGTTGGGCATGCGAAAATCTTCGAGTCTAGAGTCGTTACAGACGGCTATACAAGAAAACCAAAGGAATCCACGCAACGAGCCAATCTACGCACGAGCTCACCCACGTAAGATATTAATTTCACATCTATGATAAATAATTTAAAAAATACAGTCGAAATGCAAACCTCCGCGTTTTTTGAAGTCAGTAAAAAAGCAAATAAAAAAATCTTAAAAATAAATTAAAGACACGGTTCCCTATTATTGATCCCCATAAACAAAATCTACTGTAGTTTTCCACTACTTTCTGTTTCATTATAATTAACATAATATTAAAATTATATGCATTCTATATCAAATGTAACTCATTACAGCGTTAAAACATTGGCTAACCGACGACAACACAGGGCCGGAGATAATAAGGGGGTCACCGCAGCAGTCGTCGCTTTCACACAAAAAACCATCTTTACTCAAGTCTTTATCGACTATGTTCAGGTTAGTGACATAATCAAATATTTTATTATTTATTATTTATAAATCAAATATTTTCATACTAAATGTACTACATTTAGTATGGTATGTTGTATGCAGGGACCGAAAACGGTAACGAAAATACCGGTATTTTTTGGTATCAACCGAAAAAAAAAATACCGGTATTTTTAAAGGTAACCCCTATACGCCAAATTTATTAGATTCCTAGAATTTAACCGGTATCATACCGGTAACCGAAATAAGGATTACCTCTATGTTTCAAGCGTTGTCGGCAAAAGTCAAAGCGTCGCTGCGCCGTGCGTCGACCAAACACGACCTCAAGGCCGTCGCCCCGGTTGGTGCATGTTGTTACTTGCACTGATTCGACGCAGACCATACGCAGACGCGTTCTTTGCGATTTTTGAATTTTGAGACTCTTAATCTTCGATCAAATATACACTAGATACAACATGAGCGCTTAGAAAATGGCACCGAAAAAGAGTGCTTAAATTTCGAGTAAGCTCTCTTTCGCCTTTAGTTGCGCACCGACCGTTGCTTGTGACAGTGCCTAAATGCTCTGTGAAAAAATGCAAAAACAAAACACTTACAATGCTTAAAATACATGGGATTTCATATTTTCGGCAATTATAATCCATGTACTTGCCTTCTACATTAATAAATATGTGAAATTGAGTACCAATAATTAAATATAAATAAATTTAGCAAACTAAAATCAACAAACTGTGCATCGCAGTTGTCCCTTTCTACTCGCTTAAATAGACAAAGATGAGTAGTGTCATGATTTGGAACAGAAAATATATGGAATAGTTTTATTGTTTTTAAATTACTGGTAATAATTAATGTATACTTATTATAAATTAACATCAGAAACATTTCTTACAGATTTCCACCTAATGCAATAAAAAGGAATAAGTGGCGTGAAATTATATCGCAAGGAATAGACGAAGAAAATTTTAAACCTAACAATTCGAGCGTGGTGTGTGACTCCTATTCCATATTCCTATGCACTACATATTCGGACAACATATTTAAGATAATATAATTATTACACTCTCGTTAATTTCATAGAAAAATATGTAATCATTCGTCTCCATTGCGCCTTTATTCGGGTGTCCAACTAAAGTCGTAAAATTTTATTACTTTCGGGGGCGTGTCATTCAGACTTTAAACAACATTATGTGAAAAGCTACTTTACTCCCCAGGAATAAGGTGGAATTTGTGTTAATTGAATTGGTATATGTGATCTTTTTGTTTGCTTTTTTGTTTCAATGCATCGGTGCCACTTTTTAAACGAACATTTACAGGGAACTGTGTATCTAGTGTATATTTGATCGAAGCTCTTAATTGATATTTCATTCAGTACGCACGTCGCACGGGAGTGTTGAATTATTTGTTTGGTTTGGAATCGGTTTACCTATATACTTTGAAAATGGGACGAAAGCGAAAAAATCATGTTTATGCATATTTACCTACCAAAAAGAAACAAATTCATCTAAATGTAATGTACAAGGGTGTAATAAAGTTAACACTAATAACGAAAAAGTAATAGTAATCACCACAAATCCATATCTATTTTAAAATACGATGTCTGTGCCTTGTGGTAATCACATTGTTAATATTTATTATTGTCTGCCCTGAGGAACTCCGGAATTTACCGACATGAGCGCCGAAGCGTGTCCGTCGATGACTACACGTATTCTACGCCCATGCAGAAAGCCGGAAATCCACGAACACAGGTTGCCGGGCAGACCGTATGCCGGAAGTTTAGAAAGAAGACCACGGTGCCAGACTCTTTCAAACGACTTGGCTATGTCGAGGCTCACAGCAAGAGCCTCGCCACGCCGGTCAATCGCCTCACTCCAGCGATGCAGGACAAACGCTAGAAGATCACCCGTCGATCGATATTGACGGAATCCGTATTGTCGGTCACTGATCAACGAGTGATCCTCCAGGTAGCGGACCAATTGAGCGTTTATGATGCGCTCCATGACCTTACACATCACTGACGTGATAGCGATAGGGCGGTAATTGGTAGGGTCCGACCGATCACCCTTTTTTGGGATCGGCTGCACATTGGCCTCCCTCCAAGATTCCGGCACAACACCTGTGCGGTAGGACGCTCGGTAGAGGCAAGTCAGTGCAGGAGACAACTTGGCTGCACAAGCTCTTAAAACCACGGCTGGTATCCCATCCCATCCAGACCACTGGCTTTCCGCACATCGAGAGACCGTAACTCACGCTGCACATCACACTGCCTGATGCGAATATCCGCCATTGAGAAACCGCAATCAGGCAGTGTGGGCAGCTTCTGGGAACCACGGTCTTCGACGCGAGAATTAGCCGCAAAGAGATTTGCCAGCAAGGCAGCCTTCTCTTGCGGCTTGTGGGCCAGCGACCATTCTGGGTACCTCAGCGGTGGCAACGCTGGACGGCAGAAGTTAGATTGAACGGCCCCGGCCAAACTCCAATAAGGACGATTGCTAGTTGGGTGATTGGCCAACGCACGCCCAATCCTGCTAACGCGCTGGGCATCCACTCTAACGTAGGCCTTCTTGCAAGCCTTAGTTGTAGGCTTATTTGAGGGAACTGATATTGGGATCCTTCATGGCACGACTCCTGATCCAAGCGCTTTACGCCGCCTGTTTGTCACCGACAGCATCGGTGCATGCACGATTGAACCAGGAGCGTCCACGGCCCTTACTGGCGATCTCAAATCTCGTCAGCAATAGCGTTGACACTCGCTGACGGATCTTTACCCTCAAAGCAGCGCCGCCTCCTAGAGATGAATGCGAAATATTCCGGTATACCATCCCAATCTGCCACGAGTAATGCCAGACCCTCCGCTTAATCTGCACGGATTGTGGTGGTGATGCGAACGGTAATGACGACCCAACCAGGCAGTTATCGGAAGTGCCTAGAGGCGCACTAACGGTCACACTATACCTGGCTGGGTGACTCTGGGTCTAGCAGAGAAGGCGCATGACTGTCCTGATCCGGGATCCTGGTGGGCTAGTTCACCAGTTGTGTCAAGTCATGAGTCAGAGCGAATGCATGGGCAGCTCTGCCAGCATCATCAGTCCTAGCCACAGTTCGTGATGAGCATTGAAATCCCCCAAGACCACCATTTCGGGCGACGGGAACTGCGCCTGCGCGTCATCAGCCGCCTGGCTAAGATACCTGAAGAGCCGAGTCGCCTCATCGTCCCCGTGGTGAGAGCTGTAAAGGCACACCTAGATAAGGCTCAGGGAATCTAGATCCACTTGCACCCACAGAGCGGAGAAGGAGGGGTCCTCCATGCAGTGCAAACGGCGACAGCAGATGTCCGACCGAACACACAAACATACCCCGGCTTTAGGCTTGAAGTTTACTTCAAGCGAATAACCGGGATACAACAGGTAAGAATCATCGGCCGGACAACGAATCTGCATCTCCGTTAGGAAGAGCAAAGCAGGCTGGGCCGTCTCGAGATGGACGGCATTGAGGTTCGTTTGGGGTCCGCGGATATTAGTGAACTCCATAGTGAACGCGGTGGTGGGGTTATGCACCGCTGAAGGACCTGCTCTGTTTAATTGCACTGTCATGGTTGAAAGGATGGGGTTGGTGAAGAGGCAACGAATGGCTTAAGTTCGGGCACTAAGAAGGCCGAATGGGCACCGGTACGAAAGGATCGGCAGGAAGCGAATTGATCCGCCGGACGGAAGGGCCCCCGTACCCTCCCGGGATGGGCCGCCGGGACCCCACTTCCGGTCACCAACCGGCACGACGGACCCACCCAAGATTATGCGCGGCATGGTTAGGCAGCCTCTCGAGGTGGTTAGCCCCTGTACTATACCGCGGGCGGCCAGCGGACAACTGTTTCTACGGGTCTCCCTGGCCGGCGGATCAAAATTCCTCCCTTCGACAAACGACCGAAAATACCCACATGGTACAACCTCATGCCTGGACTCAAGCCCCTCGAAAAAACCGGAAAACCATGGGCTGATCCCGGAACGCGATCCCCTTATGGAGATCACTATGGCGGCCTTTACGCCTCGTGGACGGTGGTCGCTACCCGGGCGGACACTTAAGTCCTACCACCACGAACTGTGTCACTCATTTGGCACTACCCAGGGGTCAAGTGTAGGGAATCTAGAGTCCAAGCCTACGGACGCGGGTGACGTTAACCCCCTCGAATGAACTCTACTGCGGTAAAGTGTGGTGCGATGGTAAAAAAAAGCGAAGACTTGTGGACAGAAGAAGACAGTGATACCTACAACAGACGCACAAATCACCTCCTTTATACGTCGGCGGACGCAACCGAATACGACGTCTTGTATAGAAGGCATTAGAAAGACGTAAATGCTCAAGGTCATTTGCTCGGGACGTGGTTTATCTTATTTTAATGTTTTATAATTTAAAAATATAGGGTTTTTGTACTAAATAATATTATTTATGTGAATTTAGGTATCTATCTATTTATTTATTAAATTAAATATACAGAGATATAAAAATGTATTTACTATACAGTATCCCATTACACCAAATTCTTGCCTTTACTCATTTCCTTTTCTTTTCAACACAATTACATCGCAAGTAAAATGAAACGATTCCAGGGATATTGCGTAAACAACACGCCAAGTATAATATATTTTATTTGATATGCAATATGGAAATGAGTAACTAATCTAATGCGCTCTCTTTTACCGTCAAGGTCTTTTTTAGGTTACCGGTATTAAATCGGTTACCGTATATAAGGGTAACCTTTATAATTTGCATTGGTTACCGTCATAAGGGTTACCTAAATCTTAAAGGTAACCGAAATTGGTCGATACCGGTACCGTTATGTACAACCGGTTTCGGTCCCTGGTTGTATGTTTAATTTGTAGGTCGATAATTATATTATCTTTTATAATTTATTGTACTTGCTGTTGTCAAATAGTCTTCCCACAGTTAATACCACATAGTAAGGTCCAAACTATAAGATTAACTAATTAATTATTGATTGATTGACTGATTATATATTTTGTGTATGCCGTACAGGATAGGCAAGCCGCACAAGAAGGCGGAGGGCGAGGTGTACGGGCGCTCGCAGCCGGGCCGCGCGTCCGAGAAGTCGCTGCGCCACGAGCGACACGCCACCAGGGACGACGAACCGCCTCCGTTGCTCAGGTATACTATTACAATGTGGTTTACTCTTAATTTAACAACTATGGTTGTAGAAAAAACAATAAAAAAGATTATTTAACATTTATACTAGTGACAAAAAAACAAGAAGATTGCAGTGTCTCTGCAGAAATACTAAACTGGTTATGGCCCCATGAAACCCTAATCTTCTGCCACCACTGATTTTAGTTCAATTAATTTACATTGTATTAAAATCCTACTGTGCCCGCCCTCCTTACATAATTTATTTTACTCAGGATTAAATACAATATTTGAACGCGTTTATGATTTCTTAAGTTTTATCAGTTTTTATGGATACTTATATAATTTACCGTGTGAGCCACACGCGTTTTTACTCGTATATTATTAGCATATTTTTGATTGTGTAATTTACTGGAAAATATTTACGTGATGCAGGGTAGAGGGGCAGCACTCACGCCAGAGCAGTGGTAGTGGTGAGAGGCGGGACAGAGGTGACAGGGGAGATAGAGACAGAGGAGACCGGGGCGACAGGGGAGATAGGGGAGAGCGAGCTGATAGGGGGGAGCGGGGAGTCCCACCATACCGCGCGCCACCTGCCGCCATGCACCATCAGGTATTCAAGAGATTTTATTATCCTATTCGTTGTTCATAGTAAAAATATTGGAAAATGATTTAGTTGTCTCCCAAATATGTTTAATCCAATTAAAACTAAACTTGATATTTTTGCGCAGGGCATGGACAGTGCATGGGGTCCCACCGGCCACTACGTGAACTACGAAGAAATACAACAGAACCTGAAGTAAGCTTCACGCAATTACATACACGCACCGTACCAAGTGTATACGTAAGTTTCAAAATTCAATTTAAATTCAGTTATGACGAATATTCTAGCGCGCGCAGAGAAAAGTTGAGCGAGGTGCAGATCGGACAGATGCGGCGCCAGGTGCACGCGCAGAGGGCCAAAGCCGAGGAGGAGAGGTGATTATATACCACACCATTCCTTACTACTCCCTCCTTCACTTTATACTATTAACAATTACAGTGTAGGATATCAGTTATAGTTATAAAACTTGTCATAAATTAAATGTATAGAAATACTAGTGTTAGCATATAGGTTCAACTAGAAATTCATAGTACGTAAAGTATTAGTCAATATTGTCATTCCGAATAAAATACTCAAGTAAAATATTTGTAATAATTGCTTACTATAAGCTATGGAATGTATAATAATGGAAATAAATATTTTTCAAAAATAACATGACTTTCATCAAAGATAACCCAGTCATTTAACAACTGAACCTATTACTAATTTTAAGCTAACACTAATAAATGACTTCTAATGAAATATTTTCAACATATCTATAGTAGTTACAAATAAATAGACGTTTTAGTAAACTAGTTAATTAAATTATATGAACACTGAACATGACACTTGAACTAGATAATACGCGAATGAACGCATCGTAGCAAAAATAATTGATTTGATTTATTTTTTTCTGCTTCTCTGTGATGTGTGGGTAAGATGCCTGTGTTTCGTAATGACATAATTTTTAAAGCTAAGTAGTTACAATATCAGTTTACTGTCTAGAAGCAAAAAATGTACAGCAATGATTAAAATTAATACTGGTGAATATTGTTAATAGCACTGAATTTCAGTACATTAAAAATAAGAAGATAAATTTAATTAGAACATACCTCGTAAATGTGCTAAATTATACTATGTAATACTAGCTTTTGCCCGCAACTTCGTCTGCGTTATTAACTTTATTTACAATATGTTTTATATTACGTCCTCATTTCTCCCCTAAAACTGAGAAAATTCTAAAACTCCGAATTACGTCACTATTTATTAGTGAGTTGGAAAATCATGTGGCTATATATATTACTTACTTTATCAACAACGATTTCCCGCTTTAACTCAACTTAAAACATAAAAAGCCAAAATCTTACAATTGGTCATTATTTATCTATAATAAGTAAATACTATTAAACAAAATAAATTCCTCCCTCTAAAATTTATAATCCCAGAACTATGCACAATTTTACTTATGAGTATTATTTGCGCGAAACCCATTAATGGATATTTAAAATGAAAGTTGCTTATGCCCGATATTCCAACACAACCTTCCGTCCATTCCTTCCTTTTCCCTGACCGTAAATGTGAAACTCTTACACTCATGAACAACGTACAAAATTAGTAAAAATTTAAATATTGATTTCCCTATCCAGTTCTTGAATTAAACCATCAAGCTCAATTTTTATGGGTTATTTTGCACCCACGGAACCCTAAATACTTTTTATAAAATTTCATCCCCTTCGTGCCATTTTTCTAAAATTAGTGCATGCCAATTTCTTGTGTTTATAATAGGCAGCTGAAATACGAATTTTCGTACCAATAACAGTGGTTTCGATTTTGTATACAAAATTACAACCCTTATTTTAAGCCCTTTGGGGCTAATTTAACACAAAAAAGTAAGAAATTATTTTTGTTTTTAATTGACTACCTAAACTGCCAAGTTTGAAATCTGTAACTTTCACGGTTCGTTTTTCTATACAACACAATTTCACCCTTTTCACTCCTTTAGGGATTGAATTTCAGTAAATCCTTCATTAGCACTGCTCTACATTATGATAGGGAGCCCCGTGTAAAATTTCAAGTTCCTAACTTCAGTAGTTTCGGTTGTACGTTGATGCAACAGTTCGGTTCTACAAAATTTCAACCCTTACCACTTTAGGGTTAATTTTAGAAAAATGAAGTATACAGCTATGTTTGTTTTTATTAGATTTACAAAAGTGCAATATTTGGTAACTGTGGCTTTAACGGTTTCGATTTTCCATACAACTGTATTTTTCCCTTTTCACCCCCTTGGCTGAGGAATATCTTAAAATTCCTTCTCAGTGCTACCCTACGTCAAAATAGGAACCCCTTTATAAAATTTCAAGTTTATAGCTTCGGTAGTTTCGGCTGTGCGTTGATCCGACAGTTCGGTTCTACAAAAGTTCAACCCTTATTTTAACCACCTCAGGGTTAATTTTAGAAAAATTCAATACGTAGCTATGTTTGTTTTTGATCGATTTACGAAAGGGCAGTTCGACAACTATGGCTTTAACGGTCTAGATTTTTTATACAACCGGTTTTTACCATTTTCACCTCCTTAGGGGTTGAATATCCATAAATCCTTCCTTAGTGCTATCCTATGCCACAATAGGAATCCCTGTGTAAAATTTCACGTTTCTAGCTCCATCAGTTTCGGCTGTGCGTTGATTAGACAGTTCGGTTCTACAAAATTTCAACCCTTATTGTACCCACTGTAGGGTTAATTTTAGAAAAATAAAGTATGCAGTTATTTTGGTTTTTGATTGATTAACGAAAGTGCAAAGTTTGACAACTGTGGCTTTAACGGTTTCGATTTTCCATACAACCGTTATTTACCCTTTTCACCCCCTTAGGGGTCGAATTTCCAAAAACTCCTTCTTAGTGCTACCTTAAGTCACAATAGAAATCCCTGTCTAAAATTTCACGTTTCTAGCTCCAATAGTTTCGGCTGTGCGTTGATTAGATAGTCATTAAATCGCTCTAGTCTCGCAACACTTCAACCCCTATTTTAACCCCTTTAGGGCAAATTTTAGAGAAACAAAGTATACAGTTAAATTCCTTTTTAAATGACTAACTAAAGTGCCAAGTTTGACAATTGTAACTCTAACGGTTTCGATTTTTCCATACAACAGTTTTTAACCTTTTTCACCCCCTTAGGGGTTGAATTTCCAAAAATCCCTTCTTAGTGCTCACCTACGTCACGATAGGAACTCCTGTGGAAAATTTCACGTTCCTAGCTCCAATAGTTTCGGCTGTGCGTTGATACGTCAGTCAGTCAGTCAGGTTCCTCTTTTATATATATAGATAATGATTTCTGAACAGCAACACGTGAGTTTCTAAAATACCAGTATTTAATTTTATCAACGTTGTGGTACTTGCGGTTTCATTTGATATTTGCATTTAAAAGCTAAAGAATTGCACAGCATTTATGTCATAGTAGCTCAATAATGTAGATAATAATAAAGCGTTTTGGCACGGTAGCAAATACATACACACACAGGGGCGACAAGCGGAAATCTTAATGTACATTTATTATTAATATAATGCTATATAAAATATAGTACAACGTTGTACAGTGAAAATATTACATCAGATATTAAATTGTGCATTATTATAATCAACAGTGATTTATAAATGAAAAACATAAAAACAAGTTTTAGTTTTTTTTACTGTGACTCACTTCCCCCCGCCGTGGTTTTGAATCCATCCCTGTACCGCGTGCGACATTGATCAATGACGGATGATCTTGTCCTCCATAACTTCCGGAAGATAAATCCTTTATTGGCTCCTAAAGTTCCGGTTCATATTTCTTTTGTGAGATATTGTCTTCGGTAAAAAAATTGCGTAGCATTATTCATGCTAATATTTTTATGAGTGTTACATACTTTATGGCACAGTAGCGGCAAACTAGACGCTCAAATATTTATAGGCACAGTAGTTGTAAGATTTAGTTAGCTGGTGCTTCAGTAGTAATTTATTAAAGAGAAATAACTATTTAGTTAATTAATAGGGGTTTTATGTTTATTTAAGTTTTTTGTTAGCAATATTTTAATATTTTATTAGTTAAATATATGTAATGGTGCATTTACACGTTGGCTGAGGCTGGGCCAACGTCTACTAACTCCAAGCTATCAACAATGAAAAGCTTAAGGCCAGCCGAGCCAAACACCCAGTTTACAGGCGTTGGTGGAGGCTGGCCGAGGTAGGCCAAGCGTGTAAATGCACCATAAAGTGTCGCCTGGTGATGTAATGCTGCATTTACACGCTTGGCCAACCTCAGTCAGCCTCCACTACCGCCAGCGTGTAAACGGTGTGTTTGGCTCGGCTTGCCTAAGTTTTTCATAGTCAATAGCTTGGAGTTGGTAGACCTTGGCCCAGCCTCAGCCAACATGTAAATCCACCATAATGTTTGTAAATAAATAGCTAAGCAGTAGTATAACCGTGGTGTTTGTTGGTCAGTCGTCGCGTGGGGGGTGGCTACCCTACGCAGCGCGGCTGTAGGGAGGGCGGCGCGCGGCCCGCCTCCAACTACTACGAGTACGAGTCCGCGCCGCCGAGGCGACCCGGCAAGCTCTCGCACTACCACTGAACACTACCACTACACACACTACACACATACTGCACTCTGGTTGTGGATCACCAATACGCAGATGGTTGTATGAGTAGATTGATGAAAAATAATGCTATATTGCCCTTCAAAAAATGTTGAATAAATTTAATGCTTTCTAAAGGTGAATGCCCATTTAAGTATCGGTAATAAATATCATTGATACTTTGATTGATACTGCTTAAAATTATTTATACTATTTTGATGATTTGTCCTTAAACGATTTTTATAAAAATAAAGTTTTTATCATCAAACGATGAACGATTCAAAATCAAAAAGCCCCATACAAAAAATATATTTTAATTGGACTTCAAGTTCATTTCTCCAAGAACTCCTGAGTGTCAATCATGTTTATGTTTATTGAAAAAATATATTTTTCCCTACATAAAAAAGTTGGTTTCATCATGGTACAACAATGTTCGCACCGATACTAAGTTTCATAGTAAAACGGGCATTCTCCTTTAATGAGCATTATACCAGCAGTAGATACTAGTACTGATCGCGTTTCATTAGTACCCATGTCCTTTGAAACGAACTGTGGCGTTTTGTAATATTATATACTGTTCATTAAAACTACAGTTCTATTTCAATTTTAAAAAAATTGTAGTACACCTATCAACTGTTATTAATAGATTCTAAAAGTAATTAACCTCTCCGAACTACGGAGGTGCCCTTGAAAATAAAAACAAAGAAATTGTTATTGTATGTTTAGGTCTAATAAAACAATACCTAGGCTTCGACGTAATTTGTCATTGGATTAAATATGTTTTATAAAACCTTAAATTACGATAACGTATTATTTTAACTTGTTTTCTTAAGGAGTAATTATATTTCTCTCTCAAGTGGCAAGTAATATCTGTCGAGTCAAAAATATTATTTGAGAATAATTGTGTCTCCGGTGTCTTTTTAATGGGCGATAGGGCCTGTTCTAATTCTGTCACTTAACTCACAGCTGTTCATAATAGATGCTGAACAATATTCAGTGAATTATTGTCACATAATTTGTTACAATTATAATTTATATTTACATTTTTGTTTACAAACATATGTAAACTATTTTTATTAAATTGAATTGATATTAGATTATGGAGTGGCACGGAATATAAAGACCAACTGGGAACAGTTGGTGCCATTTCTAGCTAATGTGTTTTACTCCTACGTACAGGTCCGTACTACGTTACGCGAGGGGGGTATTAATTCTCAGGTCACTACGTTGACTCAATGCGTATCTGGTAGAGTCCATTTACAACGATATTATAGGTCGTCAGTTCTGGGTCTAAATTCGTCATTCCATCGTAGTTTTATTGCAAATTGTACGAAAATGGTTCAACCCACAAAATGGTCCAAATCAAAGTGACCTAAATATGAATGACATTGGTTGCCTCCAAACACGTGACCTATTAAGCTGTTGCTACCAAACATTTGTTTTTCTCGCGTCATTTTACAAATAGACCAAACTGTGGAAAATATTTTTCATTTACCGTCATTTTTGTATGATAACTGTAGAATGGCATACCACAACTATAACTTGGTAAATAATTACTGACTTATTCACAGACAGTTTCTAAGCCTATTTTAGCTATCGAATGTTTTGTCTTCTTCGCTAAAAGAAGTTCAAAATAATAACACCCAATGGTACTCAACAGTCACATACATAGTCCTGACCCCACACTAATATCGAGTCTTGTGTCGTGGGTATTAGGAACAACGAGAGACTTTTCGGCCTTAAAACACCCAGACCCGCAAGAAATATTTGTTGTCCGCACAAACATTTCTCTCGATGTGGGGATCGAACCTGTGGCCTCTCATTTCACAGGCGGTGTCTAACCGATTGCGCCACGGAGGCTGCTCCAAATGAACAAAACATTCAATAACTTAAACAGATTTATTAACTGTCTATGGATAAGTCAGTTAGTACTTAAATTGATTTACAACAAGCTAGGTATGCTTACGTGTGAACTTAAGTTCATTTTTATATTTCTCAGCACTGCTAGTGCCATGATTATCCAGTTATAATTTATTATCATTTACAACACTTCGACACTAATGTAAGAGAAAATGCGTATTTTCTATTAAATAGTTATATAATTGTAAATATCACACATTCCTACTTAACTCCAGTAGCTATGAATCGTGGAACAATAAAGCTTTAAAGATTAGACTTATTTTAGATTAAAATTAAGTTTATTGAATTATATTGTGAGCTACATTTTAATCGACTGAATATTTTTATACGATTGTTGTCATTATTATTGCTAAGACTTTTCGTTTCATTTAATTATGTCTTATATTTAGTATTAAAGTCAAGGTCTGTGAGTTTTTTTAATAATTTCATTATTTTTAGTTCTGGTGGTTTATGTCGGTGTAATAATACGAGATTATGCATACTGATATTCACAAAATCGGTATGAGATTACATTAATGTCAACATTTTCTAAAAAAAGCTAATATTATCATTATTACCATATTTAAATTTTACGATTACTGCAGACATTCATTTCATTTATTTATAAATACTTTATTATACACGCCACGAATTTACAGAAATAATAACACAAAGAGCTTAAATATGTGTAACAAACGGCGGTCGTATAGACTTGTTCTTGTTAATATTATGAATGTAAATCCCGTCAATTTTACATATTTTATGATAGGTACAACCAGTTTTGTTAAATATTAGACATCGATTTAAATTGGTATTTAACTACTTATTTTTTTTATTTTCTGTTTAATTCGGGCGAAATAGCAAGAAAGACTACTCACGCCAACTGTTCTAAGTATTACTTAGAAGTATATAAAAAGCACTTAAAATCGTAATTTTTATGTATTAGATACCGACATCGACCACCAAGACTCCATACAAAATCATGTTATCACTTTAAGTTATATTAAGATGTTCATTATATAATAAAATTGTATTAGAATATGTAAATAATTATGTTAAGTGATCATTCTGCGTCATTTGGTGCATATAAAGTGTAAATGCATATATTTGTTAATCCCAGAAAATATACACGGAACAAATTATATTATGTAACATTTGTTCAAGAATGTTGCACTACTCAACAATAAAAAAAATTAGAGCTACTTAAAAATGATATTGTATTAGTAAAATAATATTAGTCTTTAAATTACAGTGAAATTATTGTATGAAATTAATAAGAATACAATTGCATTAGTACGCATTTTGCAATGTTTGTGATACGTATTCATTGTATGTAAACCAGTAAGAATATTCCCTAATGTACATATTATTGTAAAAATAGATATTATAAATGTAGGGCTACAGTAGTGTAGGCTGTATTTAATTGAGTTATTGTGGTCATCGCGTGTCCTTATGTAACGCGTTCATAACGCGTTGCCAAATTAATTTTTATATTTGTCAAATATATTTCTGAATATAACAATCTGTACCTATAATAAATGAAAGTATTATTCAATTTTGTTGTGTTTTTTCTTTGTTTCTATAAGTGAAAACTTTTACTTCTGCACAACATTAGATATGTATTAATTATGATAAAAGCTTGAACTTACGATAAATCTCCAGAATTTCCGGTAAAACCATGAGATATCTTATATAAATATATAAAATTGACAGCTTCCGTGGCGCAGTTGGTTGGACACCTCCTGTGAAACTGGAGGCCACGGGTTCGATCCCCGCACCGAGAGTTTGTGCGGTCCACAAATATTTGTTTCGGGTCTGGGCGTTTATGAGACTGTCGTAGTTCCGGATACCCACGATACAAGACCCGATCTTAGTGTGGGGTCAGGCACTCGAGCGAATCCTGGACGTTCCGCTAAACTACAAATACATAAATACCTTCACCTCTTTCATATTATGTTATTTTTTATACCGTATGTAGGTAGTTTATAAACAAAAATCACGCGAGGTATGGTGCTGCCGCGTAAGCTCCATTCGCACTTGGCCGACTTCAATTGTTTCTACAGAACAATAACATTTAATAATACGTGAAGTTACCTAATTTCGCACAACCTTGACACAAAATGTAGTCGGTGTATTTTTAATGTACTGTGTTACATTTTTTTATGATCTTAATAAGTGATTTAATGGAATATAAGCAAACAACCAAGGTAAGTCATCTTACACCTACATACATTCGCAGCAGACTCCGAATTATTGAATCTTTTAAAGATCATTTTACCTGATGTAGAAAAGGGTTACGCTTCTTCACATATCATTTACCCAGTAGCTGAATATTTATGCTTTTGTAAACCAGTCCTTTTTCGACGCGGTTATGTCAGCGTTTGAGTACCTAACAGCCTTGTATCCACCCATTTACCCCTATTATGTCCAAGTGAAATCACTCGTCATGTCACATAAGCCCGCCTCATTACCCACGATTGCCGTGCATCGTTTATCTCGACAATACGCTCATTATGAAGGGCAAGGCCGGGCATTGCGTGCCTCCAAGTGGTTACGGAGTACGGACAGGCGACCACGGCACACCGCACGGCTGCCCTTTATCGCGGCCTTCCTCCTACCAACCCCGTAACACGACCTCAAGACGGCATAAATTGGCTTCAGAGCTAATAAAATGTTTTTATAGGTAGCTGAAACTGCTTTTGATACGCAACTCAGTTTAAACAAGGTCGAATTGCGAAATGTTTTTACAAAATGTGTATTTTGTGCAAACATTTTTGTTATTGTTGTTTACATGTCAAAAATATAGTGTTAGGTCACAATACAATAAACAGCAAACGTGATTTTCGGTTTAATTGACTTTTATTATTTAAATTTATATTGTCACAAGTATTTTTATTTTTTATTGCCATAACAAAATGCGTGACCTGACTTCTAAATATCCGAAAAAACAAGGAATGCTTTGTGGATATGATTTTAAGAAATCGGCACAGCACATTAAAAATCTTTTAAGTTTAGACTTTATAGAAGAAAACGTTGCTGTAGCCTGTGAGTTTCGGGAAGGCTACCGGAAGCTTTTGACGTTTTGCTACGGAATACATACATTAAGATTTACGGGGCAGGAATTCGTGGGTTAGGTTGTATCAAGTTATTGACTTTCTTTGGCTAAAGATTAGGATGATGAATTATCTGTGTTCTCAGGTTTTTGCATGATACAATTTTTCTATATATAGACATATAATTTTTTACTGTAATTTCTAATTCCTATGTGTACATATATAACTTCATTGCATCACATTTTACCAGCATGTGACTATTTATATCTATCTGCTGTTGACGCAAGCTGCTCATTTCAAATAACTTTTCTTTTTTACAAAACTAATGAACAAAAACTTCTCTCCCTTCTGACCTTTGCACTTTGCTAACAAAGAGCGTTGGTCTTGTCACCGCCACACCATTGTTTAATTTTCATCCGAGTTTTTGTCATCCAAGACGTCATGTACCATTCAGAACTGAAATATGGCAGCATTTTAAATATTTTATTATTTGGCGACAGATTTCTGCATGAAATCTTTTCCACATTTTTCAACTGACATGAAAAAAAAGAATAACGCGCCAGATTAATAAATGCGTTGCAGTGCCACCCAAAAATAGTAGAAAAGAGTACTATAGTATGCACATACCACTCGGAGACTGAAATCTCTCGACACTTGCGAGGATCACGGACGGATTTTATTTACATCGCCTATAGATGCCACAACATATTCAATTGCCCTATGGTGGTGGTTATCCAGGTGTATAAATATATTGTTGTTATCTAACAAATATTAGTGTGTCCACAAAAAAATAAAATAAAAAAAAGAGATTTGATTTGTAGATATAAAATTTCTAGGCTCTTGAATAGCGTTTCATAACACAGTATACTTGGGTAAATCCACCTGTGATTCAGTCGAAAATAAATAATCATATTGCACTTTTTGCGCACCAATGATTGTCAATATTTGCTGCCAAACAGACGAACATAATAAACACAGCAATACTAGTAGAACATGTTTGTTACAAGTTTTCATCCATAGAGATCGCAATATTCATTGGTGTTAGAACCTGGTTACTACAGAACTTAATACATTCCACTAGTGACATGGATGTCCAATAAATGTCTATATTTTACATATGTATGTTGAATTTTGTGCTTTAGTCCATTGCGCTGGGACAAAGTGTCTCAAAACCTTCAACGTTAGTTTTCCGTCTTTCGAAGGACCAATCGTTTGTTACGACACAATTGCTTCCCTTTAGGAGGGGAGGGGACGCTCACTTAATGCAGTGGAATAAGTTATGTTCAGTAAAGTATGTCACTGACGTCATATTTACAAGTAACATAATATTACTTAGAAATTGTTATGCTGTGAGAAGTGACTCGTTGCGTTCGTGACACGCCACTAGAAGGCCTTTGCATTGCAAAAGTTTGCAAATCACATTACTAGATCACATTTAAGATTACTTGTACAAACATAATTGTTATATGCTTGATGCAATTGCGGTTTCAGTAAAACCCCGGTGACGTCAATGGTTTTAAGGTCGTTATTAATTATCGTGTGTGCGAGATCAAGAGTTCGAAACCATAATGTATTGTTAATTTACAATTTAAAATATAGCGTTAATGACAATACAGCGCGTGTTTGATTTCTCTCTACAGGAATAGCCCCCTCCTTAGACTGATGGTAGCGCTCGAGGCTGTGAACTAAGAGAACTGAATTCTATTCCCTAGACATATTGTTCTAATTTTCTTATATATTTTGCACTTTTATCACTGAGTTTTTAGTAATCCTGTCTGAATTTTCCGGAAGTGGAAATGGATGTTACATAAACTATGCGCTGTGGATGATAGGGTTTCTATAAACAATAACGCAAGGTACAATATATTATCAAGCTGCAAGGGCTATATTTAAACGAGCTGGTTTTCCACATTGACCCTTGACAAAAATGTTTTAAAATTAAAGCGCAAATGACGTCTTTCTAAAATGAAGCGACCATTTGCATAAAAAAACGTTTGTATCATTCTGTCTCAGAGTTAATAAACAGGGCTTTTTATGTCGTTGAGGAAGATTACGCCCAACTGGGCTCTGAATGTGCTAATAATATTTAATTATGGCCTTTAAGAAATCCTTTTCCATCAATATAAATATCTTGATAGTATAATTGACTTAATAAACCCATGACTTATAAAATTGAATTCCACTATTCTCTACGCATTCCAATTCTAATTCAATAGACTTCACGTAATAACTGACTGTCGACGCAAATGACGCAGAACAAAAACATAGAAACAAAAAGCCTAACCTAACATTAGACAACCATTTATTTTTGTGAACGGGACCGAGTAATTTTCCTATTAAAATGTCAATTTTGAACATTCACTTTGCTGTAGAAAGCTCGGATGACAAAACCACCGGTTGATATAATTGCCTTTGTTCATGGTTGGCAAATGTTACGGTTTATGTGAATTGCTTAACTACGGGTTCTGTTACAAGGAAAACCACAATAAAGAACTAAATAAGCTCTACAGATGCTGGTATCTTTCCTATTCGTGTTAAGTATTAAATTGATGTTTGAATTAATTATAGATTCATGTTTATTAGTAATGGAAATTTTGAACACCGCAGTTTTTTGTACAATCCTAATTTAAAATGGCTATTTGATAAGCATTAGGTAAGATTAGTTCTATATTCTATGCATTAAATAACAGTATCTGAAGTTGCTCTAAGCCGATAAGATGTGAACAATGATAGTGTTTTCGGAGCTCGAACAAAGGGATTGTTACACAACTATCGGATCCCTCTAAACCCTCAACAAATCGTGGCAGACTAATCTCTTTAATCGAGATTTAAGAGATTCGCAGTTACTCTGCTGAATTCGTAGAGCGAAATATGTTTTGAATTCTTTTTCGCTCATATAACGAATTTTGATATTTCTTATCAATATCGCTACAGTAAAAGTTGTGAGTAAGAAAAGATTTACACGTTTTTCTTGTAATATCTCGTATTCTTGTATAAATAACTGATTATAACTTTTATTTCTTCGTTGTATGAGGGTCTAAAAGCTGTAGAATATTTTTATTACAAAATCGATCATAGTCGAATACCCTACAGTAATCCTAAGCCGAGCTATCAGTACTGACCACTTCATATTTATACTTACTACTTAGTTATTGTCGCTACAATTATGTAACTACCCTTCACGTCAATGGACATGTAAAGTTGTATGTACCTAAGACGAGATAAATGTCGCCAGTGTGCCAGTTGCCCATTTGTGTATATTTACGCCGGTATTTTTTTTTTTTTGTGTAATTAAAATCTGTCTTATCATAATTATTATTTATATTCCAACTATTAAAAGTACGTAATGATATCGTATCTCTGTGTATCATAATCATTATTAGTAGAGAAAGATTACCTCAGTGGCGCAGTTGTACTATGGTACGATTGCAAATCTGAGGTCCCGGGTTCGAATCCCGAGTGGGGCAAAGTGATAACAGATTTTTCTATTAATTATCAGCCTGGAGTCAAGAATTTGTGCCCGTTGTGGTGATAGGCTCGCCGCCTATTGCATAGTGGGACGGATCATACAAGGCGAAACGTGGGCGTCCTGGTTACCAAGGGAACCTCTGCCTACCCCTTCTGAGAAAAAGGCGTGAATTTATGTATGTGTGTATTTGAATGACGTCTGCGTCTACCGATTTCAAAACAAGCACGACGGGTTCGGTAAAAAATAAAAATCAACGAGTTAGCAATTAAAAGAGTTTTTTCTGCATTTTTTACTTCTATGCCAAAAGAACGTAGATGCAGGTTTCTTTTGCTAGCGGTTACGAGTTATTAATAAGTACAAATTTTCGATTCCTTAGTGATAAGATTTAATAATTTAATTACTTGTATTGCACTTTTTTAATCGTCGATTAAACTGTTAGGAAAGTAATAAAAAAATGAATTGCTATTCATACCTAAATAGCTTTATGTTATACATAACTAATAAGTAATTGATAATGTATTATCAGTCTACAATGAGAAAGAATTACCCATGTAGCACCTGGATCATTGCAGGCTAGTGTGTTAAAAGTATGCAGATATAGGTATAATGTAAACTTAGGAAACAACGCCAATATTATGGCTCAGAGTAGAGCAATATACTCGTAAGTACTCAATTTAAAAGTTACCACACTCAGCGCAGTTGTGTCAGTGGCCTTTGGATTAAAGATGAAATTATAATTTGATTGAATTCGGAAAATCTTGTTATGAAAATGGGCCAAGTGACAGCGAAAGTGAGTTATGCAGACGGCCGCTCCACCACACGCGTTTTCTAGGGCGCCATCGCGCGATCTGTCTGTTTTTGTTGGTGAGTGAGAGAGCGTCGGCAATCGGCAAGCCGGCCCACCTCCCTGCGCTTTCGGTCGGCGATGGCGGCGCGGGCCGTGACGATGCCGGTCGCCGTGGCTCGCAGTGTCTCGGTGCCAGTGGTGACTGCTGCATCGCCGCGCCGCACGCGCCTGCCTCGTCGTCTGCGCCCGCGCTCGCGCCTCTCTGTCATCGCCGCGTCTCAACGGCCCGTTATTCAGAAATTATAAACTGTGCCGTGTCCATGACGATCTCGTGCTTTCTAAGCAGCGAAAATAAAAAAGTAACAATATAAATAGCAAGTGATTTTGAGTGACCGCGTCGCGACTCGCGAGCGGTAAGAGGCTGTGTTTGCACAAACGGAGCGAAAGCGGTCAAGCGTGTGCTAAGTTGGAATGAATTCGGCTGTGTAGGTGAAAACCCTTGGTGTCGTAATGAAAATAAGTGCTGAAGTGTCGAAATCTGTTTTGTGAGGTGATTTGCGTGCGTGCTCATGCTGATGTTAAAAACGGGCACACGCGCTTATGTAAGCCTGAATTGACGCATAGAACAAGTGAGTAACTTTTGAATAGATAGTAAACATCTTTGCTTATGCCTCTACGTGAAATGCACTAGTCAGTTAACTTTTAAACGCTGTTGCACTTTGAAAGATAGTAATCGTTTTGATAACAACATACAAACGGTAGTCTCTGACACGACTTTTCTAAATATAGATTCCATAAACCTGACACACGTAATGAGGACTGCGGTTTTCAACTTTGGGCTGTAATTAGAAAAGCTTTCAGCACATTTCACGCTATAATCGTTGCAGTAAGTTCATTGTATGACAAATTATGGCTTAGAATACTTATGTACTAATTATGTATTAGGAATATAGGCCAAGAAGTATGGCAAATTCGACTGAATTGAAGTTAATTAATAAAAATACTATTATTTACCTATGTAGATTAAGATTATATTAGACTTAAGATTCACCCTGATATTGACATGTAAATATAAATGTTGGCGTCAGAATTAAACTAAAATATGGAAGTCACATTATTTTTCACAGCTAAAGAGTTTTCACGCATAATTTGAGTCTAATGCTAATGGCAACACACGCTATAGCACTTGTTCATTTCCCTAAAATATGTCCACTTGCGCTGGTAATATTTTGATACAACCGTTGCTTTGTGAAAATATTGTTGCAGATGTCCATGGGCAGCGGTGTTCACTTAGCATCAGGTGAACCGCGTGCTCGTTTGCCCCCTATAAAATTAAAAAAAAATATATTTTCACGTTTAGGTAAATAAAAAAATAATATTATCACTACATACATACACTAAATCATGGCCTTTTCCACGAAAAGGTAGGCTTAGGTGCTTCCAGGACAATAATGATACATACATACATACATAAACTCGCGCCTTTTTCCCAGAAGAGGTAGACAGAGGTGCCTGAACACTCACATTTCGCCTTGTATGTTCCGTCCCACAATGTGATAGGCGAGCCTATCGCCATATTAAGCACAAATTCCTGACTCCAGGCTGATAATGAATAGAAAAATCCAATATCACTTTGCCAGACTCGGGATTTGATCCCGACACCTCAGCTTTGCAAGCGTGCCTTAGTACAACTACGCCATCGAGGCAGTCTAATAGTGATACAATTCGCGATATTTACGGTAATTAACGGTAAGTAACTAAAACGGTGAAGGAAAACATCGTGAGGAAACCTGCATACCATAGCGGTTCATAAGAATTTCTATGGTATGTAAGTCCGCCAACCCGCACTAGGCCAGCGTGGTGGACTATATGGCCTAACCACTCTCAATCGTACTTTCGATTGTAGAGTAGGCCCGTGCCCTGCAGTGGGACGTATATGGGCTGATACAGACAGACAGACGGTAATTAAACACACAGACACACACAAACTCACGCCTTTTTCCCAGAAGGGGTAGGCAAATGTGACACCCACGTTTCGCTGTGTATTTTCCGTCGCATGATGTGATAAGGTGCGAGCCTATCGGCCACAAATGAATAGAAAAATCCAATTGCCTGACACAGGATTCGAACCCGAAACCTCTGCTTTATAGTTGTACCGTAGCACAACTACGCCACTGAGGTGGTCGCAATACTATGATTAAAGCTATATGAAATATGTAGTTATAGAAGTTACAAGAAAATATCTATTTTTATTTTATTCAAGTAAAGGAAACAATCAGTACAAAGTATAAAACAAAATAAAGAAAAATAATATAGCTAAACTTAGACCAATCAAGTTTCCAATATCTATATTATAACTGAGGCACATGACGGCGACACATTATATAATAAAAAAATAAGTTAAAACCTGAAGCAATGTTACAGAAAAAAAAATGAACAGCAAAAATATCTTAATTTACTAGTAATAAACCAAGTCGCGCAAATAGTTTACAAGGGATATGGGAAGATTAGTTTGAATTACATTAATTAACTGAGATAAGGTGCAATAACATAGGATATACTTATGGTTATTAGAACTTAAGACATATAGCCATTTACATAGGTAAGCAAAAATAAAACACAGATTTTTAACAAGACTTTATATACTTAACTAATCAAAAATATCAATTATTCCCATACATCAAAACAAAATATACAAAAAAAACATATAGTATATTTGTGTATAAAAGGAAAAATAAATTGGTAAGATTATTTCTATACATTCTCTCATCCCTTCATCAATTCCTTTATCAATCCACACTGCTGTAAATAAGTTTATTAAATTTAGAAAATTTCTCATGAAAGACATCAATATGATCGCAATTCTTACTATAGTAACTGCATGCCCTCAAAATAAACCTATTCTTGGCGTGAGCAGCTCTCGCATAAAACGTTTAAGACTTCCTTACACCGAGATATACCGAATATGAAATCATTTGTTAATTTTTTGTTAATTTGTCAAACCATTATTATTGTCGTGATTTACACTGCTGTTTTTCTAACGCTACGACAAACGATCATACGGTAATCTGTTATTTATGGCATATCCGTGTTTATACACACAAGCAAAAAAAAAAAAAACATGACGTCTGTGCATTTACGTACCTACTAAACTCGGAATATATTTGCTTAATCGATTGACATAAATATATGGACAGGGCGGAAAGCGCGTAGTTTTCCGACGTAAGTGGTGCGCACGCTGCAGTAGATCTCTTGTGGAGCGTTACTGAAATTATTCGTCAATCGCAACGATTTAAAAAATGCTTGCTTGGACCTATCCTTATTTTTCAAATCAATGACTTAATATAATCAAATCAAATCAAATATTTTTATTGTGGACAAAGGTTTACATAAACTTACAATTTGTTTATCTGTATAACTATGGCCTGATGCCACAAAGGTCAGTAATCTATGGCATGAATTCATCATTAAATAGAACAGGAATACGGCGATATTTTTATATGTTTGAAATAATTCGGAGACGCGTGAGGATTAGCGCGATGAGTTCCGGTGACTCGCGTTGGCTCCGTGCCGAGGTGACTGTTTGCATTTGTTTACAAATATTGAAAGCACCGCTGAGAAGGACAATCACACCATTACCTAGTTAAGGAACAGCTTCAAAAGAACTTGTAAACATTTATATACGTTAACATTAACATTATATACTCGTATAGGGTTATAAATTGATGTCAAAATGATGTGATCATACTTATTGAATACTTACCTAAATGTTACTAGGTAATATAATAGGAAAAGTGTAATAAGTAATAACATATTATGTAATGCTGGGATATTGTAGTTAAGAAAAACTGCAAACGGTATTGAAATGAACAATTTATTTACAAAAGTCCGAAACATGTTCAATATTTCTTATAGGAAATACTAGTATTTTAAATATAATGCATCTAAAAATCAAATGGTGAGGCCAAATTCATGAGATATGCAGTATAGAAAAGTCTCTTATTGGTAGCGAAAAATATTTTCCTGTACGACGTTTAGTGGAAATAGAAATAATATAGCTTTTAAAACTTAACAAGAACTCAACGTTCAACTTTCGAAAATTTCCATCTTCATTATAGAGACGGTCTGAGAGCGCTTTTCATAAAATGGGTTTTATCCAAGAAATTCGTTAATGCCACCACAAGTTTTTGCTGATCTTTGCTAAACTTAAATAGCGGATATAAAAACGCATCTCGTGGGCAATGCTATTTAATTTACATGAGCCACATTACGTCACTGTTCGGTTGAGAAAAACATGTCAATGTATGGCGCAACACGCATTCTCTTGCCAAATATTTTATTACGAATTGAATATTTATGATGAACCGGCATTAAGTTGCCTATTTCCTGGATACGAATTGCTGAACGAACCTGCCAATTATATTTATAAAATTTATTGACAATTTGGCGTGAAAATGAATGATTATGCCTGCCAACAACATAAATCTTAGCTTCCGTATATTATGACACCGTAAATATTTATGATCGTGACTTTTAGCTCGTTAACTTAAGTCGTAGCAGTCTTATTTATTTCTAGTAATCATTTGTTTTCCTTTCATGCTATGCATTTTATTTACAACACCCTTCTATCGGCATACCCTCCGCATAGTGACACAGAAAATACCGATAGTAAACAGACAAGATAAGAACAATACCCGGACACTCATTCTAGCGTTGCACTTATCAATGGCGCTCGTTTTTGCCTCCATCCGAGTCTACGATAAGCATCGCGGGTCACCAGCTATCTCACTGCACCCGGACCAGCCTTAACCCCGACATTTCGAAACAAGATCCCACGGAAACAATGAATAAATCCTCCAATTCGAGAAAAAAATGTACTTTCAGCGCATTAAAAATAATATATAACATTATCCAACAACTGAAAACGGTTATGAAGCGTGAAATTACTATTCCTTTGTATCAATTAAAATATTCTCTTTGAATGCAAGGCAAACATTAAAACCATGAACAACCGCAGATGAATTAACTCTTTCCAATCTGCATTTGAGATGGCAGTGGCAATGCAATTATTATCGCAGAAACTATGTCATTGAGTTGAGGTTTTGTTTAAAATTGCATATCGAGATTTGTACCAACTTCGTGGACGTATTCAGCGACTGTTGAATACTGTTTTAAATTTACTATTATGAACTCTAGTGAACAATTTAATTAAATATATTCCCGGGTTCGTAGGAACAATACATGTGAATTTGTATTATAATCGTTGATAAGTTCTAGAAACCGATGTTTGCTCAATTCAAAGGCCGGCGCTGTTCCTTCGAGTCGTAACTTGCTCACTTACTCATAAATGAGTAATTTAACTGAATTGTAACTGAACTGTCCAATTTTGTATCTAGATCGAAACTGTGATTGATATAATTGGTTACCTTTAAATCATGAGATAGGGCAAAAAATAAGAAATAAAAATTGCTTAACTTATTTCTTTCTCACTTTAATGTTTATGTGCAATAATCGTGCATAAAGAGTGTCTCCATAATGTATGTGTGTATGTAGGGAATCACACGATACGCATCAGTTGTCATCCATTACAATACACAGCAGGCAAACAGCACAGCATACTTAGCACACCAGCCGGAACGCCACGTAACGTGTACTTACCACTGTCAGCTCACTGACATAAACCAACACTGATTCCAATGTATGTAATAACTAACTAGTATATTGCCAGAACGTATTATGAACAGCGAAATTCACTAAGAAACCATCGATTAAGCATAAACTTTGCAACTACTGTTACTTGATAATGTCTATTTAGGTTTAGCGTATAATTTGTATAAAATCCAGATTCGAGACTGCGCATTGTGTCCCATTTTCTATAATAAACATACCGAAATAGACCTGACACGACGGAGATTATTTTCATTTATTGATTGGATGAAATTTGAGATGCCGCCTCTTGGACTGCAGGTACAAAATTAGCTTATTAAATGTAACTTGAGCAGTTCTTAGCCTATGCTCCGTCCTTTGCGAGATCTTGACGACATCGAACGATGTCCGACCGATTACTTCATAACGATGAAAGGACACGCACAATGGTACAATCAGGAATAATGACAACTATCACGATTCCGAACTCGTCGTATCTGCATAGTACATACAAATTTATCTGCAAATATTGCTTCATATAAATTATACAATATCTCTTTTTGGCATCACCTTAAATTGGTATGTTTAGTTTGTTTATTTTCGTTCAATAAAAGTCAAAATAGCATAGCACGCCTACGCTTCGTCGAATACGAGGCAAATTGAGATCATCTCTTTGAACATGTCAGTAAAGCTAACAAAGAGACGGCACTCTCGAATCGATTGCATCTTAACGTTTGCATTTGGACTTTCAAATTTTAAAGTAAAAGAATCGTGAGCGCTCGCTGTCTCGACTGTATATTTACATGCGGTAAATAATGTTATGTTACGTATATCTCGAACTCAGACATTGATTTTTATTCACACTTGTTTGACGTCATCGATGTTCGTATGTCTTTGCATTCTTTATTTGGGATCCCAAATAAAGAACTTAAATTTTTCCAAAATAATTGTTATTGTTTTAATGGTGTGTATCATAATTTTGATATTAATATAATAAGCATGATATTTTAGGGATAATATATATTTCTAAATAAAGCTTCGATTATTAGGTAAGTAACTAATGAAAACGAATATTTCGTGATAATATAATAATTATTAAATTTATATTTTAAACGCAATCATAAAAACAATAAACACAATCTTTGTCAACAAAGTTAGCATTGATCCAGGCCGTGATTTATAACAACCGATTCCATTGATCTGTGACCAGTTGCATGTAACTGGCTTTAAATTGTATGCTATGACACATCACTAGTTATTTATAAAAAGCATACCACCGTAGGTGTTCAGTTAAATCGTCATTTTATAATTATGTTATTTACCCTTATATTTGTACCAGAACTTCATAAGGTCGGTGGTACCTGATTTATGCCAGTCATAATTGGATTTATCTATACTCAGCTTATCTTTTTTTAAGCATATCATTATGGACGAATCAGATTTTTTGAACCGCTTAGAAAAAAATATTGGAAAACGAACAAGAACGAAGCCAGCAGTTATTTGTTCCTAGTTGTAGTTGCAGTTACGACTTAAATCAGTTATAATATGCACCAGTTTTATTTAATGATGTCATCCACGGACCCCGCACAATGTATAAATTAACATGTCTACAATAAAGTTAATGTAATAAAACTATATTATTATACGCTGTCATCACGAAGCGTTCGTGCAAAATAAACAGCTCATTTGCATAGCTGCCCTTAATTCTTAATTTATTAACTTACCTAATTGGCACGTGTTTGTCATACTCGAAGGACTTAACAGTAACAAAGATAATTTGCATATGAAAATGTATAAATATCTCAAAAAAAACACACCCGTCTATATCCCCCTAGGAGATATGTATATGCTTCAGCTAAATTATGATACTACGATATGAGAGGCCATCAATCGCTATTTTTTAGGGCAAAGGAGCGGCAAAAATGCAAATTATGAAATAGTAATACCATGCAAATTGAGTCAGCATTCAAGTTGTAGACTAGAATAAATAAATAAATGAAATCAATAATAAAAAATAATGTTTATAAAGTGGTAGTGCTCATTATTATCAGCCCGGAGTCAGGAATTTGTGCCCGATATGGCGATAGGCTCACTCCCTATCACATGGTGAGACGAAACAGACGGCGAAACGTAAGTTTCCTGGTTACCACCAGAACCTCTGCCTGCCCCTTCTGGGAAAAAGGCGTGAGTTTATGTATGTATGTATAGTAGAGTTACACCTTATTTATTTAAGACAATAGTAGAAATTCACCGGCACGACCAGGATAATAACATTATTATAATAATAACTTTATTTATTTCTCGCATACAGATAATATGTACGAAAATAGTATGTTAACATTTACAGAAAACCGACGTGATACGACGATTTTTCTTTCGGTGAAATACATTCTTTCTGTTCTCTTTACCTGGTTTCCTCTTAACATTTTGAAAATCTGACTTCTCACCTTGAATCCTTCTTGTATATATGCATGGGTGGAAGTAATCACTTAACATCAAACGAGCCGTGTGATCGATTGCCGATACTATCCAATAAAATGAAAAATAAAATCAAAGATATGCCAATTAAAAACAGCTTTTATTGCCTATTAGCTGCTATTTGTGCTGCCGACTTTAACGTAATCGGACATGGGACAGTACCATTTTTTATATTTTTTCGCTATGCAGAATACCTGAACACTACACTTCTTACGTGAAATATAGTTACCGATATTCACACTCATTGGTATGCAGAACACTCGATTTAAGGATGAGTAACTAATCATCCTATCCTAGTAACAGGATGAACTAGTTTGGCCTAGGCTGTACTGATTTGTTTTATTACTTGTAGGCGGGACTAGTTTGGCCTAGACGACACTAGTGTATCCTAAAATCGGCTTGGGCTGGTAAAATATTAATATGTATGGTGTCCAACAACCCCTACAATATCCATCCATCCATCAGCCAAAGGAAGTCCACTGCTGAACATAGGCCTCCCCCAATGATTTCCACAGAGACCTGTTGGAGGCAGCCTGCATTCAGCGACGTCCCGCGACCTTTACCAGGTCGTCGGACCATCTTGTGGGTGGACGTCCTACGCTGCGCTTTCCGCTACGCGGCCTCCATTCGAGCACTTTCCGACCCCATCGGTCATTAGATCTCCGCGCTATGTGTATGTATATGTATGTATAAAGTCACTCAACGAGCTATGGAGAGGGCTATGCTCGGGGTTTCCCTACGAGATCGAATCAGAAATGAGGAGATCCGTAGGAGAACTAAAATAACCGACATAGCCCACCGGATTAGCAAGTTGAAGTGGCAATGGGCAGGGCACATAGCGCGGAGATCCTACAATATACTAGAGTAATATATCCTATGTAGTTAGCACTTATGGGTACGTGGAAAATTGACCCCTAATGGAAATAGATATGGCGTGTTCATTGTAGTTTTAGTTTCCCTAAAGTGATATAGTAAATACAATTTAAGTGATTAGCTACCGTTTAATAACTATCAACAAAGTAACTTGAAATTGACCTCGTTTTGCTGGTATACATTTGATAAATTGATATATGGATTATTTGTACACGTTTGTAACCGTTTTCCATGTTTTCCACGTGTAAAAAAATAATTCCAAATAGCTTTTCATCACGCTGATAACTTTAAAAAAACGTTATATGCTCTGTATCAGCCCATATACGTCCCACTGCAGGGCATGGGCCTCCTCTACAATTAAATATACGATTGAGAGTAGTTAGGGCATATTAGTCCACCACGCTGACATAATACGCGTTAGCGGACTTTACATACCATAGAAATTTGTATGTTATATGCTCTTCCGTGAATAATTAATACTATTTTTTTACATTATAAATCAGATATAATATTCGTTTCTAGAAGAAGGCTTCATCAGTTTATGATCTATGGAGCCAAGCCTGTACGTCTTGGTAGATGTCACCAGTCACATGTACCTTTTAAAAGTCCTTGGTGAGAACTCTCAAATATGTTGTTTTTATCTCTTAGCAAGGGAAATTAAATAATGTTAATAAACACCGAACTCCAAAAAATCTAAGGTGCTTTAATGTCGAACTCGAGACCTCCATTATCTTTTCCATTCTGCACATAAATGAGCTTCATTTCCTTAACCATAAAAAATATAAAGTAGAAGTTATTACAGCACTGTAGAAAAAAAAAATACTAAAAGTAAGTCAATTTCAGGTTTTCCAATGTGAAAGTATGACAACAACCAAAAATAAATTGTCATCAATTAATTATGCATTTAAAGCATTAAGCAATAAATGCGATCAATAAAATAAACCAGTTGCATGCAATATTATTCAACGGATAACAAGATTATTATTAATTATATGAGTTCATTTTATTTTACCATACATATAGTTGCGGTTTCAATTTTGTATTTTTTAATGGAAAAATTGCGCCTGATTGCATGTTGTTAAACTATTATTGAAATCGAAGATATTGATTTATGATTTGTCCACTAATCGTAAACCGATTTCTGTAATAGCTGACTAACACCGATTACAACAAAGAGGGTCGTCGCTAGCCGTGGACGGCGCAGATAACGAAAGAGCTTTTGGTTTTATACGTAGAAACTAATGGATCAAAGAGAGACAAACATTCATAATAACTACTATTTATAGTATTTGTATAAGAGCATATTATGTATTAAACAGCCTAAACTAGTCAGCACAATGTTTATTGTTTGTTACTTCAATTAAAATCAAATATCAATATTTCGTTGAATTTATCATATACGAAATAATCAGAATAAAATTGTTTCTATAAGATTAAACTTGTTTAAGAATATGCATCACAATTTTATTCAATATTTCGAATGGCTATTTTCGGCGAAAATCTTACACAAGTGTCATAAAAATGAGCTTTTTTTGGTGTCGGTTCGCACAAAAATATAAAGTTACTGTTTAATTATAAAATCTAAGAACGGATCAAAAACTCAAAACAAAAACAATCTGATTGATTGAACAAATTTAACTATCATTTGAGAATCATAAGAATAGGTGGGTAACATTGAGTTACCTTAGAACTTTACCTAGGTACGACAGAGACATTTCCCGCTAACCTGTTCAATAGAACAAAACCATTCTTATGCAATCTGAATAAAGACGTGTATAGCAAATATTCCACATACAAATGTCAGCAAAGACCGCTGATGTAACGTTTAACGTTTATATATTTACACAACCCGCAAGAAACCGTGACATAACCTCAGCTCTTGACCGATCTTTGACTTTAACACCTTAAAATATTTTTGAGAATATATAAATAAATAAATAACACCCAACAGTCACATACATAGTCCTGATCCCACATTTAGATCGAGTCTTGTGTCGTGGGTATCAGGAACTACGAGAGACTTTTCGGTCTCACAACCACCCAGACCCAGAAGAAATATTTGTGGGCCGCACAAACATTTCTCTCGGTGCGGGGATCGAACCCGCGGCCTCTCGTTTCACAGACGACGTCTAACCAACTGCGCAACGGAGGCTGTCATGGATGTATGGATTATATCAATTATTATAATATTGTTAGTGGAATTGGTTAGCGCATTGTAAAATCTTTCCATAGTGTTCAATTATCATGGAAGTGTATTAACGATATTCCACAGGTACTATATAATAAAAAAATAACAATATGGTTTTTACGTGGACACGACGACAGCAAAAAACTTCCACTATGAAGGTCAATGATGATGAATTTCAAGAAAATGTTTGGTTCGTTCGTGTGATGACGGTTATTTGTTTATGCAGACAGAACGTAATACGTCATTTCTTTAAAATTCGTGTACCAACTGAAAAATAGATGTTTCTGTTCTCGCGATTTTTTTAATGTGATCTATTCTAAGTAGGAACAGAGCTGACTGGGCAATGAAAGGTCGGAGGTTCAATAGCAAAGACTTCTTACTTCTCGAAGTAATGTATATAATAGAATAGAATAGAATAGCAAATTAGAATCGCGGGGTAAAAAATAACATTTTGAAAACACTACACGTGGAAGATTTCTACAAGTATTTGCCAGATATGTGAAGTCTATCAACCTGTTTAGGCAAGCGTGTAAGTCGAACTCCTAAATTACATTCTAATGATAGTTGGACGTATATAGCTATGTATATAGTCTGTTATTATATTATGGTGTTATGTTACATGCATCGAATTATGTCGTTTTATCAACGGTTCTTACACGTGTATTGCTATAATGAGAAATTAAAGGACTAATTACTTTTCGAAATTTTTTAAATCTTTAAATTGGCATAGGTCAAGTACAAAACTATAAATACTTCTAGACGTTTCAGTGATGTAATATGTAATTATACGGATGTATTATTTTTCTTCGTTATCTGCCAATTTCGTATTTTTATCAATTCTTATCAGAATTTGTTGAGTGCAATGACACGTATTATTACTAGAATGAATTGTTTGTTTTTCGGTTCCGCACCCTATTTCTTGTAGAAATTAAAACGTTAGCTACACGGTAGCCCATAATTGTCCACAGCTTATTCCATAATCCTTAAAATTGAGAGTTTGGTGCAATTTATGGTGATGGACCATAAATTGACTGATCTATTGAAAGTAGTCAGACTTCACTATCTATTGCAGTACCTGCATATATGTTTTTTTTTAATATGAAAGGGTAACTAAAATTAACACGTCACTTCATGGCTTTATATATTGTTGAAAATTTAATTTAAATTCGTATTATATTTTGTGTAGAAGTAAACTTTTCGTTAAGGAACTTATACGAGTAGTAACCTCAAATTCTTTTATATAAGTAGGTTTTGAAACATATTGATTTATCTTCCAATTTGTTAAAAAAAATATAATCTTATGTTAACATTTTCCAATTTTCTTTAATTTGGGAATTTTCGTTTATTAATACCCGCTTTGCATTTTCACAAAACAATCGACCTCTTTCTATGTTATTCCATTTCATGTTATAATGCAAACAATTTTTGCACAAGTGGAAAAATAGTGAAAACGGAGAATAATATTGCACATTAAGGATTTACACACACGTGCATAAGTCTGTTATTGCTTGGTATAATTAACTAAGTTGTTGCTTAACGCCAAAATTCATTAACCTTGTGTTATCAATTTCCTTGTTTTACTTAATTATTATTCAGCAGATTGCTAGTCCGTCTGTTCCACAAAGATAATAATACGCAAAGCCAACGTCACGTATATTTTGCAACGTAGGCAAAATGTGCAGTCGTTAAGGTAACTTGACTATCTTCGAGTGTCACTTCACCGTTCTCTGTATATCTTACTCTGGCGTGGTGGACGGGGGCAAGTCTGAGCGAATAAGCGCATTTGATTTGACGGTAAGTTGTGCTGTTTGCGATATGCTCGGCAAGGTTCGGTACAGTTCGGAAGAAGCGGCGGTAGTTGATGCCGGCGGCTCGGTGCGGAGTGGCCGTGTGTATAGCGGCGTCGTTCGATACTGTTAAACGCTTCAAGCCGCTGTAAACAAATACTTATTTGACATAGATGTTTTTCTTCAATGAAAACAATTAAATGAACGTATAAAAACGGCAAATATTAAAGTGTTACACGTCGGAGCGCGGCGGTTAGTAAAAATCTAGTCGACCGGCCGCAATGAATTTGGTAACAGAAGACAGGTTACAGTAATGTATTTGGTGTTTAAGTGAAAGGAGCTGGTTAGAAGTGGTGATTCTTGTGTGTGTGTTGTTTCCATCGCTGAATAACTGGACCATCTTTATGTGCACTATGCACGTGAAATATGCGAGCTATTAGCCAGTCCAACCTGTCAAGTTGAAGCACATTGATTCGTGTTTATTGGCCTTGCATGTCCTCTCTGTAAAACGTAAGTAAACAGTAATTTATTTTAAATCATACATTTACTAAATTTCATTTTTATTGATTTATTTAAAGTTAGATATCGCTAATTAATTACAGCACGCTTGATTTTTGAAGTTGGTGTATTATTGTTTTTCATCAATTTTCCTTTAACATTACTGCAGGTTGCTTAAATATTGCAAAAATAATTAACTTACTTATTGTGTTAAGATCAAAATACCCAAAATATGTATAACATTTTCCGTCACCATTTCCCACTAGTAGCCTGCGTCCCTTAACAAATAAATCTACCAGATTAGGGTTATTCTGACTTTCTTTTCCCTTAAACTTATAACTCGTAACGATATCCACAAATGACGTCGAACTAAAAATCTTTATTTTAATTAGTAACCGTAACACGCTTATAAATTTTTTTTTTCGTTCAATCATCATTGATATATTTAATCTTAGCGACATAAATTTTTATTAATGGGATTAAGATGTGATATAAATTATGTATATCGCATCGCTTCCACGCCTCACAGACATGACATCTTAGGTTTGATTCTCAAGTAGTATTAGTAACTTATAAAATACGTAGCAGGAGGCTGATGTTAAAATTATAATCTGAATCATTTGTAAGATATAGAATCAAGTAATGATATCATTTGTATGGGATGAGTAATAAACAGAAAACGAACAATACAAAGGTACTTTTGGGAGTTTTAGGTATTAACACAGCACAATACACAAATACATTCGTCTTCATCTGCGGTGTGCCTTAATCCGACACTTTTATGTATAAAGACGACGCAACGTGACTTTTGGCAGTGGCACGAATTTTTACAAGTTACTGCCTCAAATAAACCCTTTTGGGAGTGAGCCTTTTAGTATTTCATACTGGCCTAATGCAGTCAGTAACTTTACATACCTCAGAAATAATTGTAATTTTAACTATGTATAATAAAAAAAAATGGCTAAGAAATGATCCAAACCATGTCATAAATTAATTGTAACACCTGTATATTTAAAAAGTTATTAATAATAATAGATACAACATAAAATCAATATAAATATTTGTGGCAGGTGATGGAAATTGCATACACCGTAGGTATTCGAATTTAGCTCCCGAATATCCGGACAAGAATATTGTGACACAAATTTAATTTATTTACGGTTTCTAAACACACCTGTTGTACATATTATTACCAGTTAAACATAGCTATATACTTATTCATGCACAGTTAGTAGGTATGTCATGGTTTTTGTATTACGATATTTTACTTATTTGTAAAGTTATTGTTTTGATAATATCAAAACAATGTCAGCAATTGAAGAAAAGTTCGACTACACGAGGAAATTCGGAAAGAAAAATTCGAAAATAACATCGAGTTCTGTGTAAACTTTGACTTTGCGAAAGGTTACTCGCAGGGAATAGTGAACATCAAATATTCACTTTCATTACACAGACGAAAACTAAATATATTTACTCTCGAAAAAAAAATAAAGTAACAACCTTACAAGTACGTATGTGCGTACCGAGACCATTTTAAATTACGGGCATCTGAAAATGTAGTTAACGTTATATTATCGTCTTTAGTATAAATAAATATTTAGATCTATTACATAATACGGTTACATAAGCAATATACGTATTTTTATTTATACTGCACATATCTTGCTAATAAGCAAAGGCATACTAAGTCAATACTCCATCTAAATATATAAAACTTAAAATATTAAATTTGGCCCAAAAGATCAAACAAACAGGAGAAGCTAAATAAAACCGTTTAAAAAACAAGCGAAAGAGCCATTGTAGAATAAAATATATTCACCCATAAATTACGTAAAGTGAGCCATTAACTTGGGAGTGATCTACTCATAGTGACGAGTTCTTGAAAGTCAATAAGACTTCCATTTCCTTGATTATATTTAGATCGAACGGCAATATCCAAGTTGCACCCTCGCCCTCTTCGAATTCCATTAAAATAATTTTATTACTATTCCTCGTAGCCCACAATTTATTGGTGTCCGGCGCACTTTTATCCTTAGCATACTGAATTTGTTATTTGGGAATGCACTTATGTTTTAAATGTTTTCAATGTCATCATCATCATTATTCAAAGAAAGTCTACTGCCGAGCATATTGAACATCCTAAGTGGATTTCCATATTGAACAGTTTGAAGCAACTAGCATTTAAGATGTTCTCTACATTTATGGTGTTATCTTTCCATCTTGTGTTTAGAGATCATAGGAATGTTTTATCCTGATTTGAGACCTATGAAATCTGTGGACGTTAATGTAATAGGTAATCTAAACTGTGTTTAATAATAACAACGATGAGATACATTGTGTATAATAAAATAATGATTTAAGAACCTTGGAAGCTGTGTAAAACGTTGCAAAGTTTCGAGCAAACCAATATCCAATGTCATGTTATGAAACAATGTTGTGTACCAGAAATTCTGTCAAACGAAATTGGAAAGTAAATTGCATTTCAAACGGTACATGTGTGAAATTATTTTCCATTGTTCGTGGCACCGGCGATTATTCGCTTTCTTTAATTTTGCCAAAGCAATACATTTTTTAATACATCTACGTCACAAAAAGGAAACACAGAAAAGTGAAGAGTACTTTAACTGCGTCGATATTTCCGTCTCATGATATAACCTGGTTCGTAAGATAGCGTGCATAAATCCAATCACGAACACGAATGTTGAACTATGCGCTTTGAAGCACGAAAGGTATCGACATTTTTGCCACCAAAATTCTAGCTCTCCCTCCTGAAATCGATATGGTTTAAAAAGGCAGAGAGGCAGCGCAATACTGTCGGGAAAATGTTAAATGTTGCGAATATTGGCGGAGACTCGCCAACATAAGAGTTTCCGGTAACGATAGCTAAAATCTCCAACGTCCGTACACATCTACTGCTGCTTTTGCTAGTCTATTAATTTCTATCTGTATCAGCCCATGTACGTCCCACGAGTATTATTCAGAGTGGTTAGGCCATTTAGTCAACCACGCTGGCCTAGTGCGGTTTGGCGGACTTTACATACCATAAACATTCTTACAAATTGCTGTGGTATCCAGATATACACACGATATTTTCCGTCACAGTTATAATGTGTCGCGTATGATTATCAATTTCTAGCTTGGCATGAATTATTCTGAGTATTTTTGGCCACTCACCCGATGCTGTAAGCTCATCAAGCCAAAGTTTCGATCATTCAACATCCACATATAATTCGTCAGAACTGTATCCATAATTCGCTCCGCAACCTTGCACCTTGCCTGCTAGCCATTGAATCTGCTCAACCTCGTGAGCTGTTGGAAATATCCTGGGACCACATTCGTCTACGGAATCAGAAAATTTTGCCGTGAAATACTGAGAATAATGTAAGAATACGTGTTGACGGGGGCACAGTGCAGCACTCGTGCGCACCCATCAATATTCAAGTCAGGTGTGCACGTGCGCGCGCGTGCGTTTCGAACAATAATTACATGATATCACAACATCAACATGACATTTGTCCAAAACAATTTAGATTTATGATTCGTGGTTACTTTTTGCTCGTAAACTCAACGGGCCTATAAATACCGACATCACGCTGGTATTTATAAATTGAGGTAGGTATGTAATTTGAACTGTTTTTTATTAAAGCGTGTTAAATTATTCAAAACAAAAAAAAACTAATGGCATAGAGTTTTATCAGCGAGGAATTCAGCCTTGTACGACGGGTTATTAAAAAGTTATAACTATTTACGTCAGTGACATTACCATAAGGCGCATCAGTTAAAGTGTTTCTATATTTCCCTCTTCAGCTTATCAGATCCACGTTTCGGCTAACCATGTATGTATAGTGCCTGTTTTCACCAAGAAAAGTAATTATATTAATATCCAGCACATTATTAAGGATAATCAACCTAATTTACAACACCAATACATTTGATCCTAAATAAAATGTTGAGGCTCAGCAAGTTTATGAGACCTAAGTGAAAATTCCTTACCAGTAATTAATTGCAAAGTTCCAAAATATTTAGAAAAATATATTCTACTAAGTACTGAAATAAAACGATTATTTGCGGATTACATCGCGGATTTTCAGCAGCGACAGATGTAAAGTAATCGCCAGGAAGATAAAAAAAAATCAAATCCGTGACAAAATCCATAGTAAATAATAGTTTTATTTCAATGTGTAATATTCGCGTAAATCTAAGAAACAAGAATAATCTAAGAAGCAAGTGTTTGATCTTTAACGAATCCAGCCTTATAAGTGCGTTGACCGTATTTGTTTAAGTAAGTAATTTGCTGGAATATGCTACATAAAAGAAACCTACCCTCACTCAATATATTGTTGGTAGGCCCAGCTTAAGAATTACAACGTAATAAATGCGGCATATTGCTAAGACCGTGCTATCGCATTCATAAAGGTCTTCGCTCGGCGTCTGCTACCATAAAAGACTTCCTTCGTTTCATTCGTTGCCACATCTAAAGGCGATTACGACAGGTCTAAACATTTCATAGTTCAAAGGAGAGGATAATGAACGTGTGTGCTAAAAATAGTGCAATTTAATTATAGATTTGTCCTTGTGTTTATCTTGAAATACTTAAGATTATCAGGTCCGTATTGATAGAATAAAATCGAATTATTGTTGTGTTTAGTAATCAAGTCATTCTTGAAATATTTTTGTAAAGCCATATCTGGTTAAAGGCATGGTCCTTTAATTTTAATTAATCATAATAATTTTAGCCATATATTTCTAAGCTGAGCCAATACGACCAAATGATTATATGAATGTTTACATAATAATTATCTTCAGGCCACTCAATATCTACTTCTAGAGCCCTTAAAAATGTCTCAAATAGCAACAGAGAAAAGTAGAAATTGGTAACACAATAATAATAATAGCAATAAGCGACACATTAATAAGCTTAAAAAAAAATGCATTGCGCTCTCAATATTTTATTCGTACCCACGTCACTCCAACGCATTGGTATCGCAAAATTGGTGTCTATCAACTGACCCATGACCATTTAAACATGAATTAATTGTATGATCCCGTTAATACGTCTCATAGATAAAAAGTAGTATTACATACTCCTACTGATAAAGCGTACCTATATATAAATAGTAAATATAATAATGTGTTTTATCTATATCCAACCTCCTTTTATTTATTATAAATATGAAAGTTATAAGGATAAGTAAATGTGTGTTACTTACTCTTTATAACAAAAATATCTGAACGGATTTTGTATGTTTACAATAATATATAAATCAAAACAACCCATAAACTATAATTTATCAAAATAGGGATAAATCTGTAACGCAAGCCAAATTGCGAGCAAACGCTAGTTATAAAATCCTCACGATCATTGTTATTTCTACCTGCCCCAATCTCACGAGACGAGATGATAAGCATGGTGCAAAGAACCCGGCTCATAATTTTACAAGCGCCGCCTTCCTGACGCCAACCCTTTCGGGAGTTTGTTATTCCACTAATAGGATTATATTCAGAGGTCAATACATCCATAACATGCAGTATTATTTATTTAATTCGATTTGCATGTAAAACATAGTACATTTGCATTTGAACTGCATATCCTTCGATTTGTAAAATCTGCATTATGCGCTTGTCTGTTTTTGTTCGAAACATTAGCTGCAACTGCCGTTTATTAATGTTTAAATTAGCTGCTAATTAGATTTGTGGGTTATAGAATCAGTATTCGCTAAAGAATTTACCCAAAGCAATTACTAATTAGCGTCACTGTAAAGCCTTATTTTTAGATAATTATATCACAGGTTTTTATATTAGTTATTTGATATTAGTTATTTCGGTGGCTGTAGTGCCTGTTTATACCTGAGTTATTCAATCAGTGAACTTTAAAATTTGATTAGCTTACGCCTTTAGTAAAACAAGTTTCATATTACATAAGTATTCTATTTTGTGTAAGCAATGTCTGGCATAAATTGCCTTAAAGCGATAAGTACGCCATGTGTCCTTTTTGTTTTGTATTGTCTCTAAAATTTTTATTCTTTTTTCCTGTGTATAAACATTCTTAATTGTAAAGAACATAATAAAGAATTAAATAAATATAGGGGAAGGCCGGGTAAAGTGAATACCCCGGGCAAAGAGAATACTCCCCGCTATTCCTAAATTATTATTTTTTCCTTCAACACGCCACCACTGTTACGTTTGGCCATCTTGGTTTAATACGCGGCAAACATAGAAGCGAGGGTCCGCGTCGCGTCCCATCCGCGGAGTGGAGATTTGTGTTTTCGTAAATAAAAGATTGATTTTACGCGGTAAGTACATTGATCAATTCTCCTGTATTACTAGTTTTTTATTCATAAAAATGTCTTAATTTGGTAGCATATCAAAGTAGTTTTTTATGGTATATTTAACAGAAAGGCATAATTATTAGTTTCTGTATAAATAGTGTTAACCTCTAAACTTACCTAGTCGGGCAAAGTGAATAGGGCAAAGTGGATATGGTCCACTTTGCCTATTTACTTTGCCTGCCATTTGTCAGTGGTGACTTATTATCTAAACATGTCTTTTATTTATTTCAGATGGTGAATAAATATAAAAAAAATCTAAGCAAGGGATGTGGGATGAAAATGCTACGCAAACGGCTATTGATTTATGCAGAGTTGGAGAATCAATAAAAAGCACAGCTAAAAAGTATGGTTTGGCTTATGCGACCTTGTATAGGCAAACCTTGTATAGGTTAAGATATTTTTTTTCAGTTTATCGAAGTTATTTTTATGTTTTCAGAGTATAAATATGGGTATTCACTTTACCCAAGTACTGTATCCGCTTTACCCGGGGTACCGGGCAAAGCGAATACTTTCGTACTTTTTTAAATTTTAATTGTAGTTGATTATTGTTTAAATATTAATGGTATCTGATGTCCGTATTTGTACGAGCAATAAATAAAGACTGGTTTCTGATAATTATTTTGATTTTGTATTATATACTTTTTCTGCTATAACCTTAAATACCTTAAGGTATCCACTTTGCCCGGCCTTCCCCTACGAGATGCAATCTCATTCTATTTCGTATATTTATAAACTTTTCTACGCTGCAGGTCATCAGTTTGTCACCCATTGTAATCAACAAAGACACGGAAGTTCATTACTCCACCATCTTCCATGACCTTTGCGAAACTTTACAGTCCAATTAAAATTCCCATATCAGCGACATTGTGCCGACTAATCTCAGTAATTGCAACTTAGATTTACATTATATGTTCTAGAGTCTAGATTGTAGTCAATACTTGGTATTTGTAATAAGATAAATAATTCACTTATCTCTAATAGCTTGTATCCGTTAATCTACTTTATCGATTATGATATTCAACAAGTATGTATTATGATTTGTTAAATTCCTTTCGAATGGAACCTTGAGTGAACCACCAACACAAAACAGTGCATAAAATTTTATTCTAAGTAGAATACTGTACCAATATCCATAGCTTGGTTATGTTCCGTCAACTGGCGTAGCACAATGGCGCCTCTTTTTAGTGGCTTGTGTAATAAATTTGGCTAGGATGGTTGACTTATAAAAATCGATTCAATCTCAACTTGCTTTGAAATACCTTGCCATAATGAGAATCTGTTGCAGATAACTTATGTTTTATATGCCCAGTCGGGATTAATAAACGTAAAAAGGTACATTTGCCTACGTAAACGATGCAGAAGGCAATGTTTTGCTCGAAATTTACACCAAGCGCAACCTAACCGCAAATGTTCGTACTTTGCCACAATATTTGATGCAATTCCAAATCCCAATATCATGCAGTACACGCACCCGGCCATTTGTAGCAATTGTAACTTAAATTAGACAGAAACAAAAATAAATAAATAAAATACGCTTTAAATGTTCAAAACAGTTTATTTACATTATGAAGAACGGCTTACTTATGTCTACCAGTAAAATGTTTATTTCGAAACAAATTGATAGCTGTATGAAATCACATGATGTATTGTAAATATCAGCAAAAGCTTTGATATGTGGGTGTTTGTTTACTAAACTCGAACGATACCAATAGTAGGTAAGTTGTATTTCAATAAAATTTGTATACGCTGTTCGCTCTGCCCAAAACAATCAACAACAAATAAATACATACAAGTAATAGCCACTCACCAGACCCAACCTAATAGTAATGTATGGGTTTATCGTTCCCCTAACACCTATAAATATTATCGCAGAAAGCTGAGATTTACAGTTTTAGCACCGGTCGTTTATCTTCCAGCAAACCTTTCGGCAGACTCGAGCATTTTTTTCCGAACTAAGGTAAATGTGCAATATATAAATCGATTGCAGGACCTCACAATTTACAGCCAATGCACCAAATTGAAATAGCGATGCAATTGCTAAAAAAATTCATTAAAAATAAAAAAAATATCTCAAGCATAGAAACATATTTCTGTGATTTCTAGCCTCCATGTAAACAAAACTAAAGCTACAAGCATAATCCCGACTAAGCTCTTGTTTCTATGAAACTTCCTTGAAAGCATCCAAATAGCTGTGCCCAACTTAAGTACTATGTTCCTATTTCCTATAGTACATTTTGTTTATGGACTATCTAAATAGTTTAGCTATTGATCGATCATAGTTAACGTCTGAGGCATAAAAAAATTAAACGATTCTCTATTTTGAAGCATGCAATGCGTTTAATAACGTTTAATAATATAATAATAAAATAAATAATACAGGTATTAGGCATGATACTATATCATCCGCCCTTGTATAAATTTGTGAAAATATACTCTTATACTTCCCTCAAGATTTTTTCTTAACCCAGGGAATCGAACGTAACGTTTCGTGGGTCATATACACCCACCACTTGGTCATTTAATAATGAATACTATAATTACTACATAAACAAGTTATTTGTTATCCGTAAATTGATTCATATAAATTGCAATATTTAAGTTGACTACTAAATATTTTTAAAATATTGCCAGAATTTTTCTACCGTGTAATTCCATTATTTAAACATGGCTATTTTTCGTCCAGCAATATTTTAATACAGAAATATAAAACGAGCACGTGTTCTGCTTGACATATGAATCGAAAGGAATTTCCTCTTGCAAATTGAATTTTCGCGACATATCGCACCTCAATCTTATTTTCTTCAATATCACTTTTCGCAATACAAAATTATTTACGAAAAAATATTGTGGAGAAGGTCATTTTCTATTTATGGGCCTTAGTAATAGCAAAAACGTTACTTAAATTTAATAGATGATGACAATAATAAACTGGGAAAATGAATAAATTGAATGGCAAGCTATTTTACTATAATATTATGTGGTATGCAAATGTCTGGTGATTTTTACATTAAAAAACCCTGTGTTATGAGAATTTAGATGAATAAAAGAGTACCATCCTTGCATTTTATAAAGGTAGTTGGTTTTTTGTATATTTTTTTATTGCAATAAATGGCAAGATAAGCATTCCGTTTGCCTCATGAACAGTAGCAAAACCAAACAACCCATTGAATTACAAAGCAATGCTGGCATTCCACTGCGCTCGCCATCCTGAGACATAAGATGTTAAGTCTCAGAGTAACTACCTGGCTACAATGTCCTTCAATCCGGAACACAATAGTACATTTACACTGTTGTTGTTGTTTAGAAGTGGTAGAGCGACGCTGTTGTTAGTCAGCCCAGCAGGAATGGGTAGGCTCGGCCAAAGCGGAACCACTGTCTTACAGGAAATCGACACGAAGTCAAAGTTTTTCGCTTCTAGTTTCGCGGTCGCATTTCGGTAAGTGAAATTGCCGGATGCCCAATACCCCTGTCCTCTTTCCATCCCTTTTCCTTCCCGCTCTCCTCCCGATTTGATGGGCCGGCATCACATCCATGATCAACGCGTTGTGGATGTTCATGCGCAGCAGTGATCACTAACCATCAGGTGACCTGTTTAGAAATAAAAAAGTTCAGATAACTACACAACTGCAACTACCTTTGATAACAATAAAGTCAAAAGATATCAGAAAAAAGACGTCTAGAGAAGATTACATTTCATTGTAATTATATTACGCAATGATGCCGTTTGATTAGTCATAACATTACATTATTTACCCGTGGATAATATTGTACCTATTATTGAAATCGACATGAGTCATGCACGATTATTGCACTATAAACTCAGATATGTTAAGGAAAAAACATCCTCACGTAGAGGAACAGAACATCACGTTTCTTAAATTATAAATTGATCCAAAAAAAAACAGCTCACGTGTAGAATGGTCGAAGAATAATTTTAAATTACGTCAGTAAATGCAACTCCACAACAGCGGATAATAATATGACAAACAATTTAATACCGAAATAATATTGCGTTTATTATAAACAAGTTTTTGTCCGTGGCCTTAAGTAGGTTTATTAAACTTTTTAGGTAGTAGTTAACATAGGAAACATTCATGTGGAAGCGTAGCATATTTTTATCCTTCGGGAATCGTATGTTTGGCGCACCCTATGTCCTTTTCTATAATCCTGTCAATCTGTTTTCCAGAATTCATCATGACCGGTTTATGACTGCCTCGATGGCTACGGTACGGCTACAAAGCTGAGGTCCCGGGTTTGAATGCCAGGTCGGGTAAAGCCCGGGTTCATTATCAGCCCGGAGTTAGGAATTTGTGCCTGAAATGGCTATAAGCTCGCATCCTATAAAATCGTGGGACGGAACATACACGGCGAAATGTGGGTGTCCTGGCACCTCTGCCTACCCCTTCTGGTAAAAAGGCGTGAGTTTATGTATATATGTATCATGACCGGTTTAGTAGGTAATTATGACGAAACAAACAAATTGGTACTCGTATTTGCAATATAAGTTAAGATGATATTAGCAACGTATCTGTGGTACGCGGAACGTTAGGTTTCAATAAATATGATAAGTTTTTATGAAATTCTATTTTACTGAAAATCCGCTTGAGCGGAGTACCTATTCGTTATTTTTTTTCTTATTTTACATTATTCTAGATTATTAAATACTCGTAAGACCGTTGGTACACCAATTGTCTTAAAACGATCTAGTGAGGTAGGCTCTGATATAATTGAACGCAAACATTTCGAGTCCATATATCTTCGGTACACCAAGCTTAAAAATCATAAGAAAAATGTACAACTTCATATTGAATACCTCAATGTAACTTGAATATTGAAGAGAAGCATGGCCAACTAGTTTTCAAACCTTTAATAGACAGAAATAGTTAGTTACACCCCGTAAAAGAAAGAGATAGACCTTACAATCCTTTAAACCTTAAAGCATTATTGCAAAGGATAACTAAGCTTTTGATATTTAATTTCATAAGTCTACCTTGAAAGCAGTCGACATCTTAATACCGGTCCGTTGCAACCCGCTTCAACTAATAAGATATTATTACAGGCTTATGATGGCCAATGGTCTAGCGTGCAATTGTTAACATATTATTTGATTCAGATTTCTCATGAAAAGAATAATTAAGAGAGAGAGAGAAAATCTGCATATTCCGGAACAACTTAAAACAGGATTACATATTTATTAATTACATACAAAATTAATGAATATAATACGAGTATATCTTCTGCTTACGGGTAAAAAGTAATAAATGCAGTCAGTGCCAATTCGAGTAAATGAGTTTTTAAAGTTTGAATTGTAATTTGATCTATTTCAAATTCATTACTTAATTAAAAAACTGTTAAACCAAAAAGTAGGGCTAACTACCCCTCTTTTGAGATTTACTTTTATTTAATATTTGGTATTAATAAAAATTGAATAAAATTAAATTTAGGTCAAAGGAGGGCTGCATTTAACATGTTTTACCAGAACTTATCAAAGGTGTTATATCTTCTAAATTAAATGATTTCAAAAGCTTATTTTACTTTTTTATGAAGACTTATTGTACTTTACACCAATCCTTTAAGTGGAAAGATTTTTTTGACCAAATTCGCTGATATAATGATATTTTTGATACATTTAACCTGTTTTACTTGTATACTTTTAGTGTAAGCGTGTCACTTATTAAGTATTACATATAAAGGTGATTAATTTAATAAATAGAATTTAACTTTACAAAGGTAAACGATAATAAAAGAAACGATTTTTAATAATCAGTCATTTGTATTTCTTCATCATCATCTCAGCTACAGGAAGTCTATTGCGGAACATAGGCCTCCCCCAAGGGTCTCCACATCGACCTGTTGGAAGCGGCTTGCATCCAGCGACTTCCTGCAACTTTAGCCAGGTCGTCCGTCGACCTTGTAGGCGGGCGTCCGACATTTCGCTTGCCTGTACGTGGCCTCGACTATGGAACCTTTCGGTCCCAACGGCCATCGGTTTTATGCGCCATGTGTCCGGCCCACTACGACTACAATTTAAAACCAGACAACTTGTCCCAAATAGACGTATTCGTCCACAACTCCGAGCGTAGAGTTTCCAACCGCAATCCAGGTGGACACGACATAATCTTCGTCTTGTCCATTTTCATTTTAAGACCCACCTGTTGAGCAACTTCATTGAGGTCCTTGAGCATATGGCGCAGGATTCCAGATTTGATTTCGCCAAGACTACGATGTCGTCGACAAATCGAAGGTGACTGATATACTCGCCATTGATGTTGATGCCGAATCCGAATGCCGAATAGCGCAGCAGTGAACATTTTCGGAGATATTATATCTCCATGTCTCATGACCCTCTGTAGTAGGGAATAGCATTCGTACTCTGATTTTGTACTCGGACTGACATGGTGTCGTTTTTGTACAAACACTTCAACACTTCGATATACATATAACCAATGTGGCACCGTTGAAGAGACTGCAGCACATCCCAAATCTCTATCAAATCGAAAGCTTTCTCATAGTCCACAAACGCTAAGCAAAGTGGCAAATTATACTCCTCAGATTTTTATGTAACTTGCCGGAGCGAATGAATGTGGTCTATGGTACTGTAGCCTTTTCAGAAACCAGCTTGTTTGGGAGGCTGGAAGTTATCAAATCTGTATTCCAAACGAATTGTGATGACCCTTGAAACCACCTTATAGACATGGCTCAGGAGTGAGATGGGCCTGCAATTCTTCAAGAAGCTGTTATCACCCTTTTTGAAGCACAGTACCACCTCACCTCTGCTTCATGCCTCTGACGTTGTGCCCTCAAGCAGGAGGGAATCAAAGAGCCTCCGAAGGCCTTGCAGTATCAGCGTTCCACCCGCTTTCGGAAGCTCTGCTGTAATTTCGTCCTCGCCCGGCGCTTTGTTATTTTTAAGTTGATCAAAGTCCATCCGAATCTCATACCGACTGATGTCCGGGATGTCTTCGCTGTAGTGTCGGATCAACTCGGCTCTCGGGCAGCAGTTTTGTATTTCTTATCACGTAATTATGGCAATCAAACATCGATCCTTAATAAACAAAAATTAATAAATACAATGGAATAAATAACTTTAATATAGTGATGGTGTTTAAATTGTAAGATTTATAATAATAAATGCGTTAAGACCTTGTCACAACACAAAGTAAAAAACTTTAACCGTATTTATTGTTTTTTACCTGTTAAAATTGAAATGCATTTAAGCTATAAGAATATTTATTATATTTTACTTGTATATTTTTTACAAAATGTAAGAAGTTATCACTTTTACAAACTTATTATCTCAGAAGATATTGGACTTTGCTTTTATAGGGTTTTACCAGTAGATAGAGAATAAAAAATTCCATATAACTGCATTCTTAACTCGATTTTGTAAAAAAATCCATTTATCTTGTTTTACCAGTAAGCAGACGATATGCCTTCTAATTTTCGCCGATTTAAGATTCCATCTTATAGAAAGTAATAAACTATTCCATTAAAAACGCTGATTTAACTCAAGTAAACAATACCAGTTTCAATTATAATAACATTCCACACAACTAAAAATACAGCTCCGTACTCAAATATAATTATTCACGTTTCTAGTACACTGCGCGATGAGTATAGCACTCATCGCGCAAAATTACAAGTATAAAAGAAAGGGGACAAGTGAAAGCCTAATCCATTTAGCAATCTTGATCGAGTGTTGATAGCATCTGCATTTAACGGTAAACACGAGCTCGTAGAACGCAATAAAAGGAAGTTGTAGTGACGCGTCAGTACCTATACAGCCATGAAACGCAAATGATAGAGTACGGCAACTGACCACGCAGCCAATTATTATATAGGCTACTATTAAAGAAGCAAAATAACCTCTATAAATGTTTACGTGTGAAACAATCGGCCTATCGTCGTAGTACTAAAATATTGTTTTTGATTATTAGGTACAAATAAATTAGAGGTGTAGAAGGATGAAGGTCGAACACCATTTATCCATTCGAACGTAGTGTTATTTATGTTTGAAATTTCGTGAATTGGTTTTTAAACTACAAAACTTTATCAAGGTATGTTTTTTTGTTTGTTTTTAATGGTAGGTATCAGGTGAAGTTATTCTTATACTCGTTATATCTATTTTATCTTGTCCTACATTTATCTACTGGTAAACATAGGTCACTTAAAAAGTGATCGGATAGACAAACCATTTGTCGAAAACAAGCGCAGGGCTGATTCTGTGGCGTGCATTGTTTCTTGTACTTTTTTTGTAGGAAAGAATTACTTCCATAAATTTGATAAATTCCATAAAATATTAATTTGATGCCGCTTTAAAGTTTCCCTTCTACTTTAATCTTATTTGACTTAACAGATAAATGTTATCGTGGACACAGATAATCGGTTCCAATTGAACTCTCTGTTTATTTATGACGATTAATTTACGAAAGCCTAATGTTAAATGTGCGTGGTGGCCTGTTGATAAACCAGACGCGGCTGCCAACATGTTCACGGTGGTCGCGGGTTCAAATCTCACGGCACACCTCTGATTTTTCGGAGTCATGTGTGTATTGATAGTCATTCACCACGCACTAAAACGGTGAAGGAAAACAGCGGAAGGAAACCTGCATACCATAGCGGTTTAGAAAAATTTCTATGGTATGTAAGTCCGCCAACCCGCACTAGGCCAGCGTGGTGGACTATATGGCCTAACCACTTTCAATCGTACTGTCGATTGTAGAGTAGGCCCGTGCCCTGCAGTGGGACGTATATGGGCTGATACAGATACAGATAATGTTGGCGATAATTCTATCTTTATAAAATTGCTGGTTATAAATTCTGCTTTGAAGTCCTAACCTCCAGACTTCAGTCATAGATACTTTCTTGTTTCATCATTAATTAAATTATAGTTATATATCGTCATATTTTTTACATCATTATGTTCACATAGATTGTATTATAACATTCATTCAGTTATCTTTGGTTTTTCTAAAAGTATCTTTAAAACGGTTTAATTTGCCTTTTTTGAATCAGTAGATGCTTTCATATTTTTATTCTCTATCATTATATATCGTATTTTTATTTTACATCTACACTAATATTATAAAGAGGAAAACTTTGTTTGTTTGTTTGGTTGTAATGAATAGGCTCAAAAACTACTGGACCGATTTTAAAAATTCTTTCACCATTCGAAAGCTACATTATCTACGAGTAACATAGACTATATTTTATTTTGGAAAAAAATAGGGTTCCGTAAGATATTTGGATTTTTCGGACACAAACTGAAAAAAATCAACCAAAGAAGTTACTTATTTTGCGTACGCTGCCTAAACTACAAAAGATAGAACCATAAAATGTTATAATTCATTGTAGATCTTATAAATATCTACAAAAAAGTCCGCGACACACTATACCTATCTATGTCGAGTGAGGCACAACAATCACATTTTTATTTAAAAATCTTGATTTTTTTTTTTGGACTACATTTAAACGCGTTTATTTTACTCATGCTATTAATCCTTATCAAAATAAATTATTTCATCAATAAGTACAGTTTATGTTGATAATATTTGGTCTTTGAATGATTAAAATTGGACGTTTGGTTTTGAAGTTGTGGTGAAATTAAAATATTACGATTTCTGCTGCACGGCCCGTTGTATAAGATATATATGGATGTTTGTGGAGAGAAGGGACATAAAGTAAACTAGAATCGAAGGTACGGGAGAGGGCTGGGATAGATCACAGATTTGTTAGGACGAAATTTAAATGCACGTTATAAAACGGGATGGATAATAAAGAGAAGGGACGGGACGGATTGGGAAGAGACTGAACAGGCGGATGAGACGGGATTGTGCCGGACAGTAGGATAGCTGCGTCAAGTTTAGGCATACAAGAGTTTATACGAAAAACAACATGTATTTGGTGTGGAGTGGAATCAAAAAATATATGCACCCAGGCGAAGCTGGGTCGGGCCGCTAGTTTATAATATTCATAAAAAGTACAGCATATCGTACCTTTAGAATTAAAGAGACCTAACTAAAAAAAAACATTTTTTGGGAAACATTCTTTAAAGATTTGTAACATAAGATCTATTCTATCTTGTCTATTTTTTTTAATTCGGTCAGTTTAATATTAAAGGAGCGATATGTAACATTTAATAACAAAGAAAAAATATGCACGACTATAAACAATATGGATTTACTTGTTTCTCCAAATGACTTCATTCACATCAACTGACTGATGGCTCGCTTTGTTTTGGTCCTGTTATGAAAAATAGCTACCATACCTACCTCACGTGTTAAACATAAAACTTAGTCGTGAAACTTATTTTCATTTATGATGAGTTTCTGAAACTAATTTACATGAAGATATGATTTATCTTCTCATTAATTATCAAAAGGATAGCGAATATGAAAGTATTCATTATACAGGCGCAGGAATTAATGCTAATGCTAATATTAGAATTGTTAATTAACAGATTAAAATAGTTAATTATATAAGTCTGTTTATATTTCAACCCGCGAATAACTACCATTTCCATTAGAATATCACAGAATTTTCATTTAATAAACTTGCACATTAAAATTTTCACGCTCTGCCGTAAGAGGCGCGCCGACTTAGTTTTATTTCACAAAGCATTGTTCCCAAGTATTTGTACAAAGCAGAATACTTTTGCTAATAAAAGCTGACATCATTTCTTAACCTGGTATTATGATGCTTGCTTTAGTATTGTATTATAATTTATAATGATGTAGCACGCAATAGGTCAAAGACTTGCGTGCTCTTGAAATTTATTTGATAATCTTGACATTGTTTTATGAGAATAGTGGTCATGTTTGTGGATCATTATCTACAAACTTAGCCTTCTGAAAAATTGTAGTAAGATGGATTTAACTAGAGAGGACAAAGTAGCCTATCTGGTTCCAAATTTTCAAGCCACTTTGTTAGTGACGCGTGGTAAGTACTATTGAGTTTATCAAATGGTCCGACAGAGAAATGGCGGCCTATTGTGCGAGGCAAAAACAGTTTTAAACCAACTAAACGTACGCTTAAATACGTTATTTACTAGCTGGTGAACGCGTCTCAAAAATATCTGATATCTGGAACGGTGTGCGTCAGAAATACGTCCATTGATCTCGGCAGCTGCCAAATCATAACCGTTGTTAAATCAATATGCATTATGACTGTATTATCAACCGGAATTCATATTACTGTCTGTACTGTTTACTAATAAGTAATAGTGCGTCGATTTTAGCTCACAATTTCGTCTGAGATAAGGATCCCATGAGGCTTCCTAAATGCCCGACGTCAAGAGAATGGTGTTATGTGTTCGAAAGCTTTATCAGTCTAAGATTTAAATACATTTTTTTGTTATTAATATAGATTATTTTGTAAGCATTTTCGTCACTTTTGACCTTATAAAATAGAGAAATAAAATATTATTTATTTTTAATAGCTAATGTTTTACGTCGGCGTATTAATAACTTTTTAATTAAAGTTCTCTATTGAACACTTGCTCAAAGAAAGTCATAACTGTTTAGTGAAATGAAAGTAATACGAATACAAATATCCTGCAGTATTTATACTTTTCCAATAAGAAAGTGAGAGACATTTTAAAAATATTTATTTGTACTTTTCTTTCTTAAAACACAATTTCTTCCAAGGCAGAGTTTAACTGAATATCCATTTAAATAAAAACTAATTCTGCCCTTGCCACATATTTCAATACAGCGAAGGTTTAATTTTTAAACTTGTGTTGGTTTTCCCAAAAAGGAGACGCTATATTTGCAGACGCATTCATTTCGTTACAAGTACGCCGGCAAATAAGGCATGATTTATTTAGTGTTCAGAGTACACGCGAAGTGTTTTAGTTCGTCCCGTGAATGTCATGTTAAACAGCTTTTGACCTTATATAGACGTCGTGCTGGGGAACATTCCAATATCACTAAGATTTCTTAGAGTGTAAAAATAAATACTTAACTATGAAGTCATCATTGAAACTTACGGATTTTTGCATATGCGTCGATATGAAATTAACGCACATGTTATATCACCGTCCCAATCAGTATCACCAATGTCTTTCTGAATGGAGAATAGATATTGGAAGGAGTCTAGAGAAGAAGATTAAGAGTTATGAAGCACTCGACATCACGCAATAATAGCATGCCTGGTTACTGCATATTTCCAGGTAAAATCGACTCACTAATCCTGTTCTTTTTATATTTAACCTTTGTGATAACGAAGCAAAAAATCACTTACGGCTTTATTAACATAGCAGTATACCATAAAAGTTTTTAAACCTATTTTAACTACCGACTGTTTTGTACGTCTCGAACGACTTTTGCATTCAGTTTGAGCGAAGAAGACAAAACAATCGATAGGTAACTAATAGTCTTTTAATAATGTTTATGAATAAGGCATTTTGTTTTTAAATAACAATTATATTGGAAATAACAAGGTAAATTATGCAAATCTTATACATACCGATATTGACAGAAAAACTTAACGCCACATCAAGAGTGTTTAACATTCGATAATTAAATTAATCAATATAAAAAGGTTATCATAATCACCGAGCAATTTGTTCGCAAAACAATGTAATACGATCCTAATTAAGACTTGGTACTTACACATGCGAAGTTCAGCAGTGGAACGGTCGAGTCGATATTGATTTTTCATTAGATACCAGTGCTATTGCGACGTCATCAATTTAAAATTAAAGCCGATTATACTTTCGCATATCGAGGTCAAACATCGGACATATCGATTGCATCTCCAATTTATTAATTGACCAAGTTATTTTGAAGTCACGGGAGCGGAGGACGATACAAACGGGACATTCTATGGAGACGATATACCGACAAGCGCTCCCATTTTAGTAAACCACATAGCAAACCTCTAGTCTCATTAGCTTGATCCATTTTTAGGTAGGTATTACAATTGTCCTCAACATAGCAACATTACAATATAGAAGTCATGAACAAATAAACTGGCACATATTTTCCTAATACATATCAATAGTGGTAATGTATATTCCACAGGATAAAAGTATAAATAAAATAATATTAATTAGTAAGATTAAAGTAAAACCAGTGACTTATTATGATAAAGGTAAATATATAAGGATAATAAATAATGTTTTTGGTTCATCTACGACCAATTATTTATCTAAAGTAAATGAAACCCATTACAAATTCAATTAAAAGCAAAGTAAATATTTATTGTCAAAGAATATAAAAGGTACGAATCTAGCAGTCAACCAACTAGCTATCGCACTGTCACCAAGGAAAATGTAGTCGAAATGCAAAGGACATATTAATATATATAAGGTATTCGAGTCATGCTTTAATTATTAGCACGTCCGATGTTATACATGCGACGTGATCTCCAAGTTATCGGAACCAAAGGAAATTTCTACCCGGCTTATGCAACGCAGATTATTCACTTGAGAAATTTAATTATACTAATCTCCTTGTTAATACTGTATGGGGCATGCTCTGATTATAAGGATTTAAAATTAATTTACAAGCATAACTTTAGACCCCAGCGGGCCCACTGGCCTTCAAGTGTTTTATCAATATTGTTTTCTATAAAGCAGAATTCTGATTCACGCTTGACAAGTATTTATTGGGGCAACACGTCAAAGGAACTTTGATGTGAAGTTCCTCTTGATACGTTCCATCATATCTCCTTTACCAATATAGTTCATGATACATTCGACAGGTACAAATAACTTTCTCGATACGTATTCAATATTGAAGACAGTTGTTTCGATCAAACGTAGCAGATGGCAGGCTGTCAACTAAACAACAAATGGGCGGCGGTGGAACAAGACCGACGGACCTTGCGATTACACAATCACTTAGCAACAAATCGTCTGTTGTAATTGAAAATCGATCATTTAGTACATCAGGCAAGACAACCAAGGTTTCGTACTCAGCAATAAATCGAACACTGATGATTCATAAAATGTATGTTAGGAATTTTTAGAAACTAAAAACATGGCATTATTGCAATGTACAATAATGAAGCGTAGCTACTTCACTAAATGTAGTAGGAACTTAATAATTGCGCATTGCTTAGTTTAAATGAATCCTGGTTTTATATAAAAGATGCTGCATAAACGGACATGTAAAATATAGTTGCACAGTAAAATTTAAAACTCATTCTTGGTTTGCCGAAGCTCGTCATTTACTGCGACCGCATAAAACAAACGAGATCCGAGGGCAAAAAACGTGGATACCTCCCGGTATTTGGGGCCGATCTCATTTCGTCAGGTGTAATGTTCCAAGCGGGTGCTGTTCAAATATTAAACTGAGGACGCTCGCCACTCTAAGCTCATGTAAATTGAGAATACATATATAAGCACACATTACGGCCAAGATCCCCTACACCGCTTGTATGAATATCTTAAAGTTGTCTGCAAACTAGCTCTAACTAATTGCCAACTTAAATTTTCATTTGCATTGCTTGTAACTGTGCTTGTTGCTTGTGATATGCAATTATATATCTTATTTTTCGTAAATGCCCGTGTTTTCTTCAACTAAATTACTAGTAGTTTGACTGTGCTACTCCACTCTAATAAAAAAAACCTCGTCTTGATTTAGTGTAGTCATATGAATATGTATTAGAGTACCAGTAGACAAGTGCATTGTAGAGCAATTGTGCGGCGTCAACGATAATATATGCAAATTAAAACCTGATCTCAAAGCAGAAATAACGGTCCACGCTTGCCGTCTAGGATTCACCTGATCCTAGTTTTTAACTACTTGAGATCATCATAATATTTCGAAACTGTCAGATTCGAGATTGTATTGATAGGTGCTACATTTCACAGATTGAATTGGTCATCAAGTTGCGTTTTTAAACCAACTGTAAATTTGAAAGGTGTTAAATTACTTGTGAGTTGTATGTACGACAAAGTGTTTTATAAAGTGAAATTTTTTGATAATTAATACCTTGTTGGCCAACCCGCACTAGGCCAGCGTGGTGGACTATATGGCCTAACCACTCTCAATCGTACTGTCGATAGTAGAGTAGGCCCGTGCCCTGCAGTGGACGTATATGGGCTGATATTGAGTACAGTACAATACCTTGTTTGTAGTTTTAGTATAGACATATATGTATATTGATACCTTTAATAAAGACCTAAATAGACTTTAATAAAATGAGTAGACCACTATAATAAATGTATGATATCAAGGAGAAATTATAAAGTACATAATTCATGTTACGCGGTGATTTCTTTACATATTATTATTCGTGTGAGTAGGTATTACATAGAGCCAATTACGGATGGCAAGAATTTGATGTCATAAACGCAGTGTAGACTTTCAGAAATTCGATATCGGCAGCGCAAGCTGAATAATTTCTTTGGTACTTTTGATGTATCGTTTCGCTTGTGAACTTTGCCCTTTGGTTAAGTTATATTATGCAAGGTAATCTGATTGGGGGCGGAGCGTGGGTAGACGCCGCAACTGTGCCTATACAATGCGCCAGGCTCACTAATTTCATATTGATGAAGCTTGTGTGGAAAGCAATAACCGTATTTCACGTGTTTCACTCTACTTGCAATTTGCTTTTGCGTCGTAGTTGAAAATGTTTTGCGTATTTATTTATTTGTATAACAACGTTTGTTTGAGATCGCACGTTCAAAGGAATTTAGATGGATATTAACATAGTTTGTCAAAGAGAATACTCGAAGCTCCGGCGGAACAGTAGTAATGTTTGCTCGGAACAGGAATGGCGACTTTTATTTTGTGACAATTCTGAATACATTTGCATAAGCGCATTTGAATTGAAAACTCGGGATTGTTACGAGTTAGAATCACAAAACGTAGGTATGTTTAAACAAAGGTGTAGATTATATGTATTTGTTTTTAAATATGCAATTTTCAATAGGTACATACTAAAGAGTGTTCCTAGTGCATTTTAAAGAAATCTTACCACACAGTGGAGCACAAAGGCTTTTGTCTGCTTTTATCCCGTTATCGGGAAGCAGCCTGAATAGAGATCAATTACTTTCGCTGCGGAACGCTCCCACCTATGGTGTCGACAAACGTATTGTTAGCAAACCTATCTCACAATAGCTGTATTAAATCACAAATAGAAGCTATATTTCATATTCTTCGGTGAAACCATAAATAGATTGATTTTTTTTTATGATGGCCCGGCCCGGCATATTGGCGGCATTGCACCTGATGGTAAGCGCAGATGCCGCCCAGGCAGAGGATCCATTGGCATCGGACGGCAGTCCCATGCCAATGGAAACAATTATGCCGGCCTGCTAAGGTGCCTCTTCACACTACGGCGGAAGGACCCAGGATTGTAGGAAGGAGGGAACACGTGAGATGGCAAACAATTCCACAGCCTGACGGTGCGGCACAAAAAAGAATTGTAGAACCGTTATGGATCGCGCCGGGATGGTTTGGACCGACAAGCTATGGCTTCGCAAGCCAGCCCGCGTGGTTCTGGTAAGGAATGGAGAGGAGGGGATCAAGTTGAACAATTCCTCAGAGCATTCCCCGAATATTTAAACTTTATTGATATTTAAACTGGCTCTTCATACAGAGAAGTAAACATGACATTAAACTGCAACACGATCTCTATAACCGAACGGTTCAATACTGCTGGGTTATAGCTTTACTAGCTCTAAATACATATTATTTTGAACTTCAACATTATAATCTAAAAAGTATTACTGTTTGAAAACAAACACACGAGGGAAAATAATTTATACGGCAAACCGTCGCGTCGTCGCAAACTCTGTTAGTGGTTTCAATTAATTTCGCCGCGTATCTACCACCCTGTACATCGGAAACAACTAGTTTCAACAGCCCTACCCTTATAGTCACCTGATACATTTAGCACGGCATTAATAGCATGCACAGGAAGATATCCTTACGATCGAACAAAATTTGAAATTCAAAGAGAATTGCTGATAATACAATACTCCCACAATTCTTCAACTTTCTGGTATTCCAACAAAGGAAGCAAAAGTTTCGTGTTTACGTGCCCCTATAAAAACTTGCTCTTTCGGAGAACACTGTATTCCGTTGTTGTCTGTGAAATATAACACTGGGAATTACCTATTATTAGTTTTTTTTCTCGGAGTCATTTGCAGACTATATTTATCCGTTCCAGGTAATGGGAATATCACAAATCAATTAAATGTAGCTTTTCTTTTATAAATAAGTTCTATATCTGTCAGTCTAGATGATGGTTCTGTTAGTCAGTTTGTCGCCAAGTTTTAAAAATCAAATGTACTCCCAACGGATATTGGCCATTGAATGCTAATTGGTATAAGGTCACATCTGTACGCTAGTTACTGCAGATGTAACCAGCACTCAATGTAATTGTCTCGTATTGTCTTATTGGAAGTGTTTATAGATTTCTTCAGTAGTAGGCTATTGAGTATTGGCTATCAACATTTTATAGCCCATAAAGAATATTGATGCACTCACAGTTTTTATCACGGATTTTTATTCCCTTCTTAGTTGAATACCTATTCGAGAACGATCATTGATTCTAAGAATTATTGTATTTTTCTGGAGTATCTGTCCTCTTATTTGATTGATAATTGGAGAGCTCAAAAATAAATTGTTTAACTATAATATTAACTGCAAAGTTGTATAAGCTATCTGTACTGTTCTGCTGATGCGATGATCCCCATAGTCGGCCACTGTTGTCGTTGTGCACGAGATTATTTATGCCAGAGCTCAATTGAAAGTATTTACTGTTAAGGTTCTTGTCCACCGCTCCACACAGGCCTATTGCACGTTGGCGGACTTCACATTCAATAGAAATTCTTGTTTATACTATGCAGGCTTGCCCACAATGTTTTCCTGTACTGTAAATGATTAAAGTAAACTTTGTGTATGTAATGAATATTATTAATACGAATGCACCCGACTGGCGTCTAACAAATACAGATGGAGGGATATCGTGCGGCGAGTAACACCATCGTTTAAGAAAAAAAAACATAATGACCGCGACCCCTGCGCCAGGAGTGTAACGAAGAAGAGGAAGAACGAATATGATGTATAACTAACCTTATCGTCTTTCCTGACAGACCTGCCCACTTAGCCAAGTTACAATCGCTTCCAATCTATTCTCTTTCTAAAATCGTTAACTCCTTGACGTAAGCGATGACATTTGTACGTTGCACAACGCCATTGGCTAACTCCCATGCAAATGCTATCCAAGATGCAATGTTATCGCTTACGTCAAGGCGTTAACGATTGCAGAAAGAGAATAGATTGGTAGCGCTTGTAACTTGGCTAAGGGAGCTGATATAGTGGCCATTTATTTAGTGAGAAAAAACTGTTATTTGAAAATTCTCCCCCATAAGCCTAGGGAGGGTAGGGGAGGGATGATTAAAGCTAATGAATGTTTGTGTCCACGTATAATTGAATTAATTGGATGGTGTTGGAGCCGCGCCGGCACGCCGCCACACCGGTCGTGTCATCGCTTTCACTCAATTAATTAATTAATATCTTGCGTATCTGAGACCAAGTGGTACCGACATCAATTTTCATTTTGTCATAAATAATCCAAATCTTTTTTATACTTGTGTAATCTAATGTTGGGTATAAAGAAAAAAAAACGTGACCGTCATCCTAGCGACGCACGCAAAATCCCGCGTTTCGAATTCAGCAGTGTAGGGTTGGTACCAGAAACTGCGATGCAATTTCGCATCGTAAGAATCTACGAACATGACGCAATCGCAACTCGCAAGAACTCTTTGACCTCTAGGACGTGCTAACGATTTTTCTCTGAAATTATTACAATGAATTTATCAAATGAATATTTATAAATATAAATATTTACTGTCTCGGTTCAAGGTAGTTTCTTAAATTTCAATTTATCTGTTGTACACATCTAGAATAACTATACATTGAAATTTTCACCATAGTGATGCACACAAAATAAAGAAAAACTAATTAACACTTTGAATTTTGCGCATTTACAGCTAATAAGTATGTCATGACGCCGCAATTCCAAGGAGTTACTCTCCAAGGATCCGAGAGTATTGGGATCCTCGGCGTCGAAATATCGAGTAAAATCGAGCTTAGAAGTCATTTGGAGGACAAAGCCAAACTGGCGAGCAAAAAGTTGGGTATCCTGAACGGAGCCAAGTGGTACCTACTTCTCGTGGGTCATTGACGCTATATAAGGCGAAAATCCGGCTCCACGTGGAGTACTGCTCTCACCTCTGGGCAGGTGCCTCAAAATATCAGCTCAACCCACTTGACCCTCCTTACAGCAAGTTAGCAGCAAGAATAGTCAATGATGCTAATCTCACGGACAAACTGGAATCGTTAGGAGTGCGGAGAGTCTTGGGGTCTTCGTGTGCTCTATCTTTTTCTTTTTTGTTCTTTGGGGAGTTGTTTGAGATAGAACCACGGTTACCTTTCTACCATCGCACCACCCGTCAACGCAGTAGAGTTCATTCCTAGCTAGTCATAGACTATCCATTTCCGAACGCTACGTTTCCAGTGCTCTTTTTTACCGCACACGTGCAAGCTCGAGAATGAACTCCCTGCTCCTTCTTCAAACGAGGCTTAAAGAGAGTCCTATCCTTACGGTAGGCAGCAACCTGGCAGTGCTGGAACTCTGGCATTGCGAAGGTCCATAAGCGGCGATGACCGCTTACCATCAGGCTGGCTGCATTCTCGTCTGCCTGCTAAAGGCCAATAAAAAAAATCACGGGAAATCTTTATTATTATTAAATTGTGTCTCCCGTGTAGGAGTCAATGACGTCAACCGCCAATTTATTCCAGAGCTGCGAATAAATTTGTTAGTAGTAAAGCCCGGGCTCTAGACAACCGTCTCCAAGCGGTAAATGATGTGTAAATAACCTTTTTACGTACAATTAAGGTAAAGTTTAATTATAAACAGGTTTGTGATGATAAAAAGACTAGACTCGCCAAGGCGCGTAATTTTTTATTTGATATGGCCTTTTGGTGTTCGCCAAAGTTTCTCAGTACAAGCAATCTATTTGGTATAATTTTCTCAATTTTCAGTCGAGCTGCCGGCCTCAAAGTAAAACGATAGTCTTTTCTGCATCTGCATTTATAAAACTTTTCTAAATTCACCAAGATGCGACATTAATGCAGGTACTCGTAGACTGTCTTACTGCAGATATTGATAAGCTGTCACATTATTAATTCCTCAAATATTGTCAATCAACCTCGTTCACACATAAAGCTCCCTTATATGTGAATGGAACAAGCTGTGAAAGCTGCGACATGTTTATAAGCCGTTTCGAGCCATAAACATGGCGAATACGTCGTAAATAGTGGCGGCAAACAATACATCACGCTATTATCACTGGCCAGTCGTGTAACAGCTAGAACGGGACTGGCGACTACAGCTAGTCCGGCAAACAAAGCCTTCACAAAGAGAAGCCATACTTATAATAACACAGTGAATGAGCACACGTACCCTTTGTTCTAACCTGCTTACACGACGATACATTATTGACTTTCTTAGTTATCGAAAACAACGCTGTTCCATTAATAAGTTGGGATTACTTGCCTTAAGGAACTATTTTTGTACAGCGAAATAACTTTGACACGTTTTATTGGTTTAATAATATCAGAATGAACACCCAATTTTTTGGAACAAAAAGCCAGATGTTTTGGGAGACAAAAAAACGACACATAAAATAATAGTAAAGGTATTTTGTAATGGAAGGATAGAACATGTTTTTATCTCAACAGACAAAACCTTAAGTTAAGCTTACATATTATGTACATACACACGTAGGTATTACTATCGTCAGATGTTTAGTGTATTCATCTGTTAAATTATATCTGCATGTCAAACCACATTCAAGATTTTAAAAAACTTAAGAAAGAAAAATTTACGATTTTAAAGTTTGACAAAATATACTTAAAAGTGCAGTGCCGTCCAGATTGCATAGGTACTTAAAAACGACATAACTGAATGACTCGAAAGTCGAAACAATTATATCAGTTACATTTTTATGCAGTAGCACCTGTTACTTTTTGCAAAAAACGTAATTTATTTTTTACAAATTAAACAAAACACCAGTCAAATCCGGGCTCGGGATTTCCCATGGTCAACTACACGGCCCGGGTTTCGAAATAATTAACACATACATTCCTCTAGATTGGTGCAACAGCTACACCAACTGTCTGTAACGAGTTCATAAAATGCTGACCGACATCACATTTATTATAATGTGATATTACTTCACGGAAATTCACAAGAAAAACTATTATAAACTCATGTACAGCATTTTTTTATTTTTATTACCTGTTGGCTGTGTTACATCTATTATACTCAAATTAACCTATGTGATATGTCCTTTATATCCAACAGCAGATCTGTACAATATATTTGTAGCCTAGTCATATCAATTAGAGTACAATCCAGCTGCTTACATCTATAGAAATGGGAGCATTGACAATTCTAACACAAGACTGACCCCTAGTCTAATAAATTCCCATTCAACCGCTAAACCGCCTTAAGCCACCGTAGTGGATTAAGACCCAAACCCGTTCAGATAATACGGTCGAGGTATACCCAACTATAGAACGTATAGCCGGATAACAAAAGAATAGGTTTGCTAATATATCAAGGGAATACATATTACTTTTTTATTCATTATTTGCTCAAATCCTTTACTATAATGAATATTTATTGTATTATACCGGTGTATCCAAACTGCGATCGAAAACGGAGCCAGATCGTAGTTATAGTGATTATGGACACAGTGGACTACACAACGCAACTAAACATATCGCGTATTTACCAAACAAATATGACGATAGGAAAAAAAATAATTTAAAAGTCGTCGCTCTTTTCACGAAATTATTTGTTGCATTTTGTTTGAAGTTACTAAAACTACCATCTAGCTTCGTTTTCAGTAGCAGTCTGGATATACCCGACAATTATACAATAAATATCAATTATTGGCATAAATACTTATATTTTCGAGACGGAAAACTCGTTAAGTGTTCCGACGTAAGTGGTGCGGCGCTCCAGTGCATCTCTTGTGGATCGTTACTGAAATTTACTATTTTGAAAATGCTTGCTTGTAAAACAAAGAGTTTAATAAAAATAAAGATGGAAATTAGTGTCACCGTTTAGTCAAAATCTATTATATTAAGTTAATTTAATATTTATTTTAGCGCTTTTTTCACGGTCATCTTTTTAAAACTCCAAATGTACTGAAGGGCCTGTCCTTAGTTTTTAAATAATTGCGATTATAGTAAATTACTTATAGCAGATGGTATATACTATAATAAACTAGCGGTCGGACCCGGCTTCGCCCGGGTGCATACACGTTTTAAAATGGCGGTCAAAATATTTAATTCTGTCGATCAGTTTAGAATATCGACCAATCAGACCACGAAAAACGAACAAAATTTCCTCGTATTTGCTAGAAATATCACTACTGCTTTCCTCCTATAGGTCATAGCGTGATGATATATAGCCTATACCATACCTCGATAAATGGACTACCCAACATTGAAAGAATTATTCAAATCAGATCAGTAGTTCCAGAGATTAGAGCGTATTTGCTAGAAATATCACTAATGCTTTCCTCCTATAGGTCATAGCGTGATGATATATAACCTGTAGCCTTCCTCGATAAATGGACTACCCAACACTGAAAGAATCATTCAAATCGGACCAGTAGTTCCAGAGATTAGCGCGTTCAAACAAACAAACTCTGCAGCTTTATAATATTAGTATAGATAAAAATGTTTTACCAGTACCGTAGGTACGCTTACAGACATAGATATAAGACCAACAGAATAGATAAATAGCCGAGGATTATACGAATATTTATCCATATACCATACAGGAATTGCACCAGCAACTACCGACATAGAAAACCAACTTCGTAACCTCTATGCCAATCGGTCGTGAATAAAGTTAAATGTTAACTGTACTGTATTCCATAGTATAGAATCCATACTATCGAGAGTATGACTGAGAGAGGTTACTGGTTAGGCCATATAGTTCACCACCTGGCCTAGTGCGAGTTGGAGGACTTTACTACTACAAAAATTCTTACAAATCGCTATAGTATACAGATTCCCCTTTGATGTTTTCTTTCCCTGTTGTTCAATAGATATTAACATCCAGATGTATTTACAAAGCGAAAGCATGTCAAACTCGCTGGAATCCGTATACCTTCGTTATATAAATACATATATGCGTCTATGCCACGTCGAACGTCTTTAATCACAACTACGCTCACATTCTGGGAACAGACAATGTCGGTATGAGGTGAGCAATTCCACACATTCCCTATTTGCAGCTCGTATTTCCAGGCCAAAGATTTTATACCAGTGCCAGTTTTTGTACTTTGTTTTATAATCGAAATACACATGACTTATTTTAATACTATAAATAAAGTTGTCCTTGGGTTTTTACGTAACGCAGCTTTTACCTTTAAATATCCGGGCTAGTGTCCGGGCTCCTCAAGGGTAAATATGTATGAATAGGCATTGCATTGCTAGTCGAAATAAATAACTACAATTTCAAAGCCAATGAAACACAAAATCTAAAATGCGTACGAAAAAAAAATATTATAAAATCAAAGCAATAAGGAATATAATGAAACGCTGGCTTCTGTGCAGGTATAAAATATGTGGGCCCAGTGTCTTCTCCTTAAGTTTATTCTTACAAATAAAATCTATATTACAAATAACAACAAAAATAAAGATAAAATAAAAATAATAATAAAAGCAGGGATAAAGTCCACACGACGATAAAAGGGTCTACCTAAGCAATCAACTGTAATAAATGTATAATACGGGCTCCGTCTCAAACGTGTCTCACCTCACATCTCAGACGTAAAGATCAGAATAGTCAACACACAAAACCGGTCGATGACCCCACCGTGACGTCAATCGGAATCTTGCACCGCTGCAATAAGTGACCGAAGCACAAAATTGAGATAAAATAATATAATAAGTTAGGATGGAGATGAATCTCCTATTGTAATTATTTTATAAGCAATAATGTTAGGCTTTAGAAGTGAACACATATCTAATGTTTAATGTTATTAAAAAAAAATGACTAAATGGTCTAACCACTCTCAATCGTTCTCTCGATTGTAGAGGAGGCCTGTGCCCTGCAGTGGGACATATATGGGCTGATACAGATGATCAAATAAAACAAATCCACGAGATATTGATATATTTTGATAAGTATAAAGGTTTATGTTTCTAGGTTAATAGTATTCCGTCTACAAAAAATATATTTACATATATGGTGTTAATATAAACAATGTTTCATACACTTTCACGTATTGTTGGATTTATGTATTATTTTTCATTCTACTGTTGATACTAGTTTAGTGGAATAGACTATCATTTTTACAACAAATTATATTTATTAAATTAATCAATAAAATAAATATATGGTACCTATATTATATTGAATTTATAAAAACCTATTTAAAAAAATGTTGCCCCAAAAGGTGACGTTCAGAAATATCCACAAAAATTGATTTCCAGCCGGTCCAATCATAAATTTCCAGGTCAGTGAAGACATTTGTCGCGGTTAGTTGGGTTTATTTCAATCATCCGCCTTTCAAATCTATTTATCCTTAATTGCGAACAGCTTCCGAACGCTTTCGTTTTATTTATATTCCATATTTAAAAAAATCTGGTGCTCTATTAAATTGTGGTCAGTGGTGCATTGCCGGCCCACGTGTTTCCTACTTCTTATAAACCGTGGTTCTAACTCCGTGACGTGAAAAGCATAAAGGAAATCGGCATAATTGTTTCAAGTAGCAAGATATTGATAATAATCCATATTTATCTACATACTAGCGGTCCGGCTCAACTCCGCCCGGGTGCAGATAAACTTTTGAAAATAGCGATCAAAAAGTCCAATTCCGATGACCAATTTAGCATAACGACCAATCGGACTAGATTTGCTATATTTTCACTACTGCTTCCCTCCTATAGGTCATAGTATGATGATATATAGCCTGTATCATTCCTCGATACATGACCTATCCAAAACAAAAGTATTTATAAATTCGAACCAGTAGTTCCTGAGATTAGAGGTAACAAACAAAAAAACTCTTCAGCTTTATATATTAGTTTAGATTACAATAACCGTATTAAGAATCTTCTTGTTGTCAAGAACGGTTTTAATGTCGCGTTCTTGGAAAACTATATAACAGTGAATAGGATTACGCGCGTGGTAATCACATTAATCTTTACTTGCCGAGGGCTCGCGGGCGTTGAACACGTGTTGAGTGACATCGTGTAACATTGTTTAGAATTTCCCTCCCCACTCAACGTCATGTGGAGGAACTAACTCGATTTGCGCGGCCCAGAGAGTTCCATTTAGATTGTTCTAAAACAATTTTAATCCGTCCGTCTCACGTCCATCCAGATTGGAATCGGAATAGGCGGTCATTCATTTAAGCACGTTAAACTGAATTTCGGAAACAACGGAGTTAATTCAATTATAGCCTCGCTCGGTCCTTGAGGCCAGAACTGCTAGCGTTATTCGTATAGACACGAATTTTCTTTATTTTACCTTCTCTCGATGCTGGGTATATGACATGTACTCGTATTAACGGTCTTTCGGGATTCGTTTCAATTTTGTCACCTTTATTGACATAACATAGAATGATTTTGTTATTTGATTGTCTATGATCTTCTTTTAAGCACTCTGTGTTGTAATTTAGTTCCGTGGCACTTACCTACCAAAGCTAATTATTATGTATTTAAATCTGACATTTTCTTTTGACTAGTATGTTTTGCGATACATAATCACAAAAAGTGAACATCGTTCCTGGTTTTAAATTGTGAGAATTCATATATTCACAAAAAGCAGCAGTCTTTATGCGTTTTTATAATACTCGAGCAGAAACAGCAAAAACAATATGGCGGCAATGCCTTTGTTGCATTCAAAGAAAACATACATAGTGCTGTTACGTTTTTATGCGTCGTCTCGTTTTCCTTAATAAAAGAACACAGTCGTATACACATGTAAAGACTAATTTATAAGCACTTTGATATTGATTTCTCGTGTACCAGTTAAATACCATGATGGGTCGATGGTGCCATTATGTCTGTCACACGCCATGAATATTAATGAGCCGGATACCACACGGTAACCACTAGTAATTTACAAAAACGACCATGGACATAACCAATCATGATTAATTAATTAATATCGTGATATTAAATACGAATTTAAATTTTTGTTTTCGTTTTGAGCGTTATTTTTCAGCACTTAAGGTCACTCCAGCATGGTAGTCTAAATTATATTATTTAATTAGGTACATAATTAGGATAAAAAATATAGGTACAAAAATTTTCAAATTACTATAGCTCTATCTCGACAATTCATATTTGAACTACTATTTCGATGAAAAGTTTTTTCAGCTACTGAACGAATATTATAATCACATTGTCAAGAGTCCAGACACTCATTGCTCAACCTGTCTATAGTATTTTTAGTAAATATGTACAATGAAACGAATGCTTTCATAATTTTACGTACAGTATTAAATAAAACAGGTCGTGAGTTTGTAATTATGTTACTTGTTACATTTACGTGATTCAAAGTGTAAATTGGCAGTTAAAAGTTAAATATCCCAGCGACTGCTGATAATGCTCAGCAGTACGTGACGTTAATTTTGACATTATCCCGAGCAAAAACTGTAATAAAATAGCGAATTTAAAATGAAAATGTGAGCGAAATGAAGACTCGAGTCGTCCAACCTTCAGTTTATAACCTTTACCCTCAGGTTTATGCTCTCTTTGAGATATTTATCTATCTGATATTTTCACGTTATGTATGTTCCTTTGTGTAACCACGAGACTAAGTTGGAATGGTTTGTGTTTCCCGGGTATTCGATATGATATAACTTGTTCTGTTTTATTAATATAAAATTTAAATTCTTATTTTTGAATAACTTATGAAACGTATCGTGGAAGCAATGACATTATGCATCCTTTATTTTAAGACACAATTAATTATGTTCCAAAAATATCAAGACGATTAATTTAATTCAAATATGTACTTATTTATATTTATGGACGTTTATATTCGTTGCTTCCCCTTTAATTCATTATTTAAAATATATATTTGTGGAATAAATGATACAAATATTTTATATCGACATATCCTAAATAAGTAAAAATGCTTAAGCGTTTTATTTATAGATTCTTATTTCAATATATGATTGTCACATTATTAATTTTCTTTATTATTTTATTAATAACTTAGTTTACATATTACGTACCTATAAAATCTTAAAAAACTTGTTAATCTCATTTTAAAATTCAATTAGCATTTTAATTATACAATATTGCATTTTTATTTCGACGCATTTATTACTGAATTTAATAGATGGCTTGATTTTTCACGTCCATATACTGCAGATACTCAAAAAAAATAATTAATTTGGTTTGTGGATTATACTATGGTTTAGGATAGCCGCTGAAATGACAGCAGTGTTCCAATCGAAATGTGGATTTCATTCCAGGAGATTCTGTATCTAGATATCTATCTGTAGGGAATTGCAGTAAATAAGACTTTCCCAACGAACAAACCAAAATAAAGGGGCGCCTGAGAGGCCCCTTTTCACATAGCACCCCTGGGCGGTCGCCCAACCGCGCCCTACCTTAAAACCGGTACTGACTAAAATATTTATTAACAAGTATCTTAATACATGACAATTCGACAGATATTCATAAATAAGTATAATAACCAGACTTTTAAGTGTTGTATTCCTTCAAAACACATGCGACATTATATCACCACATGTTAGGGATCGATTACGGGTACAAGATAATTTCCATAAACAGGCTACTAAAGGGAACCCTAACCCTTCAGACGCGGCGAAATTCTATCCCTTATTGACACTTTGACATTTTCTCTCCGTGTCCTTTGTCGGAGAATTCTAATATGTTGTGAATATCGGTGTTCAGTTCAGCCATGTGGAATTGTTATTGGAATGTAATATTGATATTTCCAATACTTTATCTTTGTAGATATACAATTCGTAGTCTTTTTAAAGTGCTCTCTTTGACACTCTTTCATCTTTTCACGTATTTGTTGCGGATTCTTTTAGCCTAGTGACACTAATTGAAACCAAGTAGGTAGAAGATGATATCGTTATAGCGTTCGTACAATAAAGTATTAAAATGTGATAAACGGTATAAATACTCACTACTCACTGGTAGGTCTCTCATATGTGAGAGGCCATCTGGGTGGGTACCACCGTAGTGTCTATTTCTCCCGTCAAACAGCAGTGTAAACGCACTGTTGTGATTCGGGTTGAAGGGCATTGTAGCCAGAGTAACTACTGGACATATTGAGACTTAACATCTTATGTCTCAGGATGGCGAGCGCAGTGGAATGCCAAGCATTGCTTTGTAATTCAAGGTGTTGTTTGGTTTTGCTACTGTTCATGAGCGGTCGTATCGCTTACCATCAGGCGAACGGCATGGTCGTCTCGCCATTCATAGCAATAAAAAAAAAAAATACTTGATTTCTATAGGATTCATTACGTTCTCATAGAATATGTGTAAAAATATTGTACTTTAATTTTACACCTAATTTAACAATTTTAAAATATTCTCATCGGCTCTTAAGTCGTAACGATTGTGTTGAAGTGTATTTTAGTCGTGTTTCCCTTGTATGCAATGTACAATGCGTAATACGTAATGAGGTCACTCAATCACGTTCATTAGGTAAGCGTAGGGTTATATTCTGTGACTGCACATATCATATAACATCGACATCGTCTCGTTGTATCGCGGGCTGTAGTCACCATTGTAAATCTCTAGGAGTTTTAATTTTTATCGAGATACTAGTTGAGATAGAAAAACTTACACGTGCACAATCTGGGAATAGATTTCAAGAACTCAGTGTTTCCACCCCATACAAGCTGCTACAGGCCCAAATACGGAATTTATAGGTGTGATGGTTATCAAATTATTTACCAAATTCACAGGACTTTAAAGTTCAAACCTGAAGATTTATATACATTCTTGCAAAAAATAATTATTAATAACATGCAACATATACAAAAAGAATAATACAACAAAAAAAAACACACGATGGATGTGCAGTTGACATCACTCATTGCATAAATAAAAGAAACATGTTTAATAAAAAATTACAGAAATACGAGTAATACCAATAATTTGTAATATTCTGTATTTCCGCTTGTCACCCTCATCCAACGAAACCCAACAGAAAAGGCTATAGAATAGAAATAAAGCGTTATAAGCAGTATTATTTTGAGAATAAAAGTGAATATAGCGGGGAAACAGCCGACTCGAGTTGCCAGTTCATCTGATAAGTGGAGTCTAGTTCGCCACTTATCCATTAGGCACTTAACGAGTGACGTCACTACTCACTCCTCAACACAATCAACCACTAATTCAGCTGTCTTCTTGCCCTGTCCATGTATAAAATATTTGTTCCTAAAGGCGTCTGTATCGCCACCCAGATGTAAGGAGTCTGACTATGGAATAATATTGAAGGATCATGTAACTGCACAGTATATTTATTTATTTTATTTTATTTGGGTGGCTCACAGCCATCAATAGCAAACAAACATGTATTACACAAATTGTATACAAAAGACATCCAATTACGAGCTACCGCAGATATAATGATTCTAAATAATAATTTAAAAAATTGTATAATTTACAATTTTGTTGTGAGATTCAATTATTTCTCCAAAGAATAATTCCGGGGTTTATTCAAAACTGCAATAAATATCCAGCGGTTCAACCCCACCGATGCAATGGTTCGGGCATCGTTCGTATCAAGAATAAGAAGTTTTTTTGAAGGCCTTTGTTTAAAAGTTTTAATCTCAAAATTCTCTGGGTAGTTGTTTGAATTTAAAAATATTTTGATGTTGAATATCCCATATATTGACAAAGGTAATAGGCTATATACCATATACTAAGACTAACAGGAGCGGACTAACGATTTTTTTGCAGATACGGTTTTCCGGTCAAAATGTATCTGCACCCGGTCAAACTCGAAACAGGCAGCTAGAGTATATGTGTATATATAATATAGGCTATAATACAGATTCTGCGGGACAAGAAAAAACAAAATATTTTTACGCTATGATATGATGACGTATGTAACTTATCTTCATAATTTTGATAATCTGGAATGCCGATTTTTGCATTATAATTTGTGCATTGTCGCGAACATAAATACTGGACATACTAGAGAGTAATTACTGGACATAATATTGAGACTTATCATGTTATATCTCAGGATGCCAAGTGCAGTGGAATGCCAATCACTGCTTTGTAATTCATTGTGCTGTTTGGTTTTGCTACTGTCTATGAGCGGTCGTATCACTTAACATTAGGTGGTCGGCGCTGCGTGCTCGTCCTGCTATTCATTGGAATATAAAATACTAATTATCTCCCAAATAGGCTGATTTATAGAATTTTAATTTTAATATCATAATTAACTGGGTTAAACTTAATTATCTCTGGTTTCAAATGCCTGCATGCTTACTGATTAGCTTTTATTTACCTCTTCAATATTAATTGAATTATATATAATGGAATATTCATAATTTATTTATGATAGGTACTAATTTATTTAAAACAAGCCTAATAATTATGAAATGATTAAATGTCGATCATTCTGCCTTGCACTCTGCTAAACAGTAGACGTAACGTAAGAACTTTCTTGTGATATTTGCAATTTGGATTACACGTGAGTAACATCAAATGTTATTTTATTTTACGAATAATCGTATTTTTTTATATAACTAACTCCTACTTAAGCGGTTTATTTACCTGTGATTTTTGAGCTAGGAACTCAATTTTTCATGGAATCTTAATTGTTGGATTTAATAAAATCTGGTTAGCTTAGTTCTTGGTTAACAACATTAAAAATAGCACATATTATTATAAACTATTAAATAATTAAATTGAAATGCATATTAATAATGGTAATACTGAATATTTTCATATACTGGTAGGATATTTATAGGTGTATGTCGTATATTAAGTTTGCACCAATTAAAACGTGACGTAATGAAGAGCGGTGACGGTGGCGATGACGTAGCCGCTGTGGGCGAAATGTTACGACCCACCGCGGAGCTATTTACCGAACGCCAAGTAATAAACCAAATCGCAATGACCCACGCACCTCCCAAATTACAAGCCACCATTTCAGATACTCAATTATGCAACAAATGCGAGTTTGATGACATTTTTTATTGTCATCGCCCGGGGAAATCTAGATAAAAATGCTCGTCTGACCTTTGGATGTAATTTTTAGATGAATATTTGGCTATGCGCCAGAAATAAAACCTTTTCAGTGTTCTAATGAATTTCTCGGGCGCAGATCATAAGCTGAGTATTCCTTCAGCTTTGTATGTTTGTATTGTCTGACGATAAAAAGAGAAGACGTGACGTAGTGGATGCTGAATATAAGGCGCATTTCAGTAAAATACCTTATCTCACCGCAATATACATAATGGAAGCTCTTTCGACATGAGGTCGACGCGACTTGACTTTATGGATCGCAGAAAGATTGATCAAAATGCTTTTACGACTGGTCTTATATCAACCGTCCTGATATGTACACCGATACTCATCTCTGAATTGGATTCTAGATTTCTTTATCGGTCTCATAGTAGGAATAGAGGCCCTACTTAAGCTGCCTACACAGAAAGAAATATAACAGCAAAACTATCGCTTCACATAAAAGCATCAACTCCAGAAATATTTTTGAAATAATTTTAATTTGAATTCATCTCAAACTTCTAATATATCTACAGTAATGTCTAGTTATAACCCCACTGTCAACTCTGATAGCATAAATTTTAGTGGTTTCCTGATGTTATTTACTATCAAATATTATATATTTTTCTAAAGCATTTTATTAAATGAAAATGAACACATCATTGGTTTCTGTGATGTAGTAGTACCAATTGTGTCGAGCCGGCTTTAGTCAGTCTACTGTAGCCCTATCGTTTTTGGGACCTCTGTAAGCCCATGCACGTTGCATCTTGCTAATTTCCATTACATCAGTCATCCTGAATTTTCAATAACTGGTAAATTCTCAATTATCTTTTCATACAAAGTGGTACTGATCTCGGCTTCGATCGATCTCGGTGTCAGACCGTCTTGAGCACTTTTGTGATAATAGTTTCAGTAAGGCCTGTACATTAAACATATCCTACTAGTGCATTGGCACTAGTAGACAAAACATACATAATGTGGGAATGCAACAATTTTAATTGAATCTGTAAGAGATATGATATAGATAGACCCATGTACCGCAAGTATTACCAAAGCAGAACGGTATCTTTCTTTACATAATTAATCATGTATTTATTATTTTAATGTGTTGACAACATACCGTTGATCTCTGTTTATTATAGTGATATCCACGAAAACCTTTAATTGGCTACGAGTATTAATTACTAAGTTGTCGTCCATTTTTGTATTTAAGCTGTCGATTTTGCAAATAAATAAAAAAACATAACTACTCAAAGTAACATACACAGTGTATTTCGTCGAATAAATTGTATTGAAAAATCGTGACCTCAAAGTGTGGATTCTCTTTGAAGGGTCACTTGTGTGGTGTTGAGAAAGTTTCTTAGAAGGATTCCTTCTCTATACGAATGTGTTACAGTATTTCGCCGATACCTGTGTTTATTCATGTTTGATATTTTTGATAAAATAGAGTGGAACCACAGGTGGAACAATACCATAATAATACAAAACTTTCTCCTGCAAACCCTGACATAAGCAGTGTTAGGTAGGGTAGGATACGGTAGGGCGTTCTAAATGGGCTTGAGAGGAATATAGGAGACCCAGCAATCGCGTACGGCGCCAATAATACTGAAAATAGCGTTAGCATTCAAAGTAAAGTAATGAAAAAAGGATGAAATGTTTATATCATATAACTACCTAGTCGGAGTAATAAAAGACATAAGAGAACAATCACCATCACTCACATTGTGTTTATAAAGCAAGTTTCATTACACTACTCGCGCGTACGTTTATTTATACAACGCGATGTTTCAACACATCACTACAATGGCTACTAGTAATAATCTATTTAAAGTTACCGTGAAATAATGTGAGTGAATTATAGCGTCATTAATTTATTATATCAAACAAGGCATCCGACGGTAGTTTATACGATTTTTCTCCTACAAATACCTCTATTAATAAACTGGACGGAAACTGCTCTTAAATAGAGCACTTGTGTTCTTGTTTTGCATACTAAGGAGGTAATTGACTCTTACAAACTCTTTAGAGCGAAAAAACAGTGTTCGGAATCCGGGCGATGCTATTACCATTGCAGTGGATTCTGCATATCTATTATTCGTCTGGAGAACTGTACATTGGGCATACGTAGTTCGTGACGTACTAGCTCAAAGTATTATTAAAGCTGCAGATGATTGATAACCTCTGTTATTGAAACGAGGGTATCCGAAAATGAACGAGTTTGAAATATAAATATTCTTATTCTTCAATTTTAAAGATTGACGACTTCTTTGTTAGTAAGAAAATAAAATGATGATGATGGTTATAATTTAATACATGTTTTTTGCTTCAAATTCGATCTGTAACAAGCGTATAAATACCACATGTATCCTTAAAATTTAGATATTATCAGGATAAATATAATAAATTCACCGCATATATGTAAGTACGTAAAAAGCGATCTTAGTTTACATTGGTAGCTGTATATAAAAATCCAATGCATCCGTACAACAACCTCCGAGCGTTTTATAATAAATATTTATGGTCGAGATACTGACGGCGCTCGGTACAACATATACTAAATCGAATTCAATAATCAAAGTACCAGACTCAACTGCACTCTGAGCGCATTGCTTGTAAATACCTACTTGTATTTTTAAGTAAAATCTAGCTTACTACACTAAGGTCAAATCTGATTTCGGTGTATTTGACACAAAGAGAGTGTCAACTGGGATATTCAGCTTTAGCATTTTATGCCATAAAATCAACCAAATTGTTAATCTGTACAATAAAAATGCACTTTTTAAAAGTGAGTTTTAAAAAAAATATTAGACATGTAATGAGAATAAATTTGCATTTAAAACATCGAACGTTCCAGGGTTAAATTTCAAACTACACAATGCAAAATCGTGGTTTAAAATTACTTTGACATTTAATCAATCTTGTTCCAACATCTGACGTCGGTTTATGGCTCCCTCAGATCATATGAAAGTTACATAAGACATTACTAAGGTGTTTATAGAACCCATCATTATAATGTTGTTACTCCTTGACCTTTGTGAGACAGCTACATTATACACGGTAAAGTTCGCGCCATACAAAACATGAGCGCAAATTGTTCCCCATAGAGCTATAATGTGGGAAAAGTCTTTTAGATAATTAATTTACTGGGACACTTCATAATGAGGACTTTTTGGCATTTTGCAGTCTCTCTATTACGCAGAAATAAATTGATAAATAAATAAATACACCTAACAGTCACATACATAGTCCCACAGTAAGATCCAGTATTGTTTCGTAGATGTCACGAACTACGAGAGACTTATTCGGTCTCGCAAACAACCAGACCCTAAACAAATACCTGTGGATTACACTACTATTAGTCGCGGTGCGCGGATCGAACCCGCGGCCTCACTTCCGGCGGCGTCCAATCCTTTAATCCAGCACTGGGTCGATGGAGGAAAAGACCTTTTCCATCAATCCTTTCTACTAATATTGTATGGGCCAGAACGGGATATAATGGGACGGGTCGGAAAAGCATATAGTCGACGGCGATCACATTGAGGTTAAATATACCGGGTATATCAAGACTGCTACCGAAAACGATGCCGGATGGTAGTTTATTAAGCGACTTCAGAAACAATACAACGGAAAATGTTGCAAAAAGCGAAGATTTTTTAAAATTATTTTTTTCATATGGTCGTATTTGGGAGGTAAATACCTTTTTTCCCTAAAATAATAGTGTTTAACCTTATATTTATAAATACTAAGGTATAAAAGAGTTTAAATTAATATTTTAGCAAAATCTATGGATTTACCGCCCAAAAATGACGATATTTAAAAAAATATGAAAAAAATGGTCGCGTTTTTTGCGAAATTTTTAATGGCATTGTGTTTGTAGTCACTAAAACTACCACTCGGCTTCGTTTTCGCTAGCAGTCTTGATATACCCGGTATAACAGTTACTACGCGAAATAATATGTTGTTGATGTGAACTAGACTCAAAAACTATCTGAACCCAGCCGAAGTTGAGCCCGACCGCTAGTGGCATCTTAAACAACTATGTATACCAATATGAAGACTATTTTGCATCCTACGAACTAGGCAATATAATGTTCAACAAGATGTCAGGTCAATCAGGATTTTTTATTTTTTTTTATTTATTTAATAAGGTTCACCAACAATTGTTTACATTGATTTAGAAGTAAAATGTACATGTAAAATAATCAAAATGTATATACAACAATCACTTAAAGGTAAATACCACATGTGATGTAATGTTCTAATAATCCTGAAAGCTATAATCTTTTCGCTCATACTATATTAATATGTTGATCGTCGACACATACATACGTTATCAGTATTAAAGTATTTTCCCTATATGTCGCAAACCTCTCATATTTTTGTGAACGAATTTATAATTGAATTTACTTGGCTAGAGACGATTAGACCGAAAAGTAATTATAAACTAAAATTAACACTTATTTAGACTACAGATTTTTGATCGCAGCTTAACTTGATATTATATACAAATTGCGGTTAATGTCATTGTCCTTGTATAAAATATAAATAAAACGAGGTAAATAAAAGATTAAAAACGTTATTAACGACAAGTAATAAAACTTTGGCGATTATTGCTTAATTTCTGAAGTGGCGGATCATTGTAAAACGAAGAAAAATAAAAAGTACCTATTCAACAAGCAATTTGACAAGATCTATTTCATTTCGCATTCAAAACGTGTTATAAAACAAATCTTGGAACAATATAATAAAAAGTTTCCGCTGACTGAAGCCTAATTAAGGGGATTACGGTAAACAAAGTGTAAAAGGTTCCCTTCTTACCGAAATGGCAGCCGGTTCAGCGCACGGGAATAGGGAACAAGGCGCCCGTAACAAATACCCAACAAACCACTTTGTAACAAGTCGCCGAAGTTTTGTAACTTAATACAAACTCGTCCCATCATATTTACGTCTTGCCAATTAACCGTTCGTGAAAACGATGCGTTACAATTAAGTTTTATTTGGCATTTTCAAAGTAATTTATACTGTTTCCATTCGTTTATTTTATTTTTGACAGTTCACGCCTATAAAGTACGACATTACAGTAGAACAATATTTTGAAATAAAAGTAGATACTTTCTTGACGGGTAACGCCCACTTAGAGTTGTGCCATTCGTAACGAATGACCACAGATAACAAAAACGATTTTGAATAGAATCAATCAATCGGAATCATTTGAAATAAAATTACATTAAAATGCTAATGAAAACAGTTAAACGTAATATAGTACCCAATATTAGGATCGAATGTATTTGCTGCAAATTAATTAATATGAATAAAGGTATACGTATTGAAGTGACTTTTAATAAGAGTTTAATTTAAAATAATTACAATGATTACAACGAAAATAAATGTTTAGTACCTACTTGTAATAAACAGTTAAACCATGTTGGAATTCATAGTACTTTAAGGATTAAATAATTAAAACAACTAAAAGGTAATTTGTTAATATTTTTATTTATAAACAATCGTCTGTTTCGTCGGAATCGGCGTCGTCGTCACTCGTATCCCCAGTAACACTAATTATTAATGAGTGCATGGGTAAGTTGTCAAATGCGACATCGCGATCCCAATCAGACATTATTTCTTTCTTCGTCTTATCTACGACACTCGCCCAGTTATGAGGCGTCACATTTTCACACGCATTTTTAAGCAACTCCAGCATTTTGTTTGCGGTGAAAGGAGGAGTTGTATTTATTCTCGCAGCATATCCTTTCACTTGCGCCCATATTAGCTCTATGGCATTATACTGGCAATGATATGGAGGAATTCTAAGGACGGTGTGCCCATGTTCTGCAGCCATTTCATCTATAACGTATCGTTTAGGCTGCTTCCTCATTTTTAATATTTTAAGTAACTCTACTTTTAATAGGGACTCGTCCACCTCCTCGCCATTGTTACGGAGCCAGTTTATTATTTCATTTTTTTTACTGGCTTGCGTTGGCATTTTGTTAATTTGCCGAGAGTGATAGGACGCATTATCTATAAATATTGTTGATGGCTGTTCGAGTGACAATAACATTTCCCGAAACCATTTTTCATATACTTCGGAATTCATTTCTTCGTGGTAATCCCCTGTTTTCTTTGATTTAAAAGCTAACATAGCATCTTGCACAAATCCTTTTGCGGTTCCTGCATGACAAATTATAATTCTTTCACCTTTTCCCATTGGCACTGCGGTCGAGGAGCTAGCAGTGTTGTCAGTCCAAGTTTTTGATACCGTGTGATTCGCATTGAGCCAAGTTTCATCGGTGAAAACAACATTCGACCAGTCTTCTATTTTTTTAGCTTGTCTTAAAAATTCGCATCGATACAAAGCAACATCATTGCGTTCCATCAATATTTTTCTTTTGTCACATTTTTTGTATTGGAATCCAATCCTATTCAATACCTTCGCCAAAGAAGACTTTTGACCACGGAACAAGCCACTAGTTTTCAGAGATTGTACTAGGTTATGTAAAGTAGGAATCTCTTTTCTTTGGTAATAATCGTATATATGACGACGAATAGCATCACCATCAAAACTGTCAATTGCTGTCACTTTAAAGGGCTGACGTTTTTTCTTAGGTGTAGATGGCTTGTTTTGTTCCATGCCACTACTGCCGTAGCCTTCTTTAATTATTTTTGAAACTGTTGGAGCAGTAATACCTAATGCTGCTGAAACACGGTCTCTGATTTGAGTCACTGGTATAAGAGGTCCACCATTACGGCTTTCCCTTTCAAAGTACTCATGAAGTCGCAACACAAACTCCCTTGTTTGTCCTTTAAGCACCTTTCCTTTAGGCATTTTGAAAGTGATGAAGGCAGGTACGATGTTCTCAATTCAACCAAATGTAGGAATTCACGGGTAAAACAATACGGAGGAATATAAATACTCAACTCGATGTATGAAAATGTGAATTAAAATTCAGCGAACGGAAAACACTAGCACGGGCGCGGGCGTCTCGTTGTGAGTGACCACAAAATGGCGGCGCGCGTCACCTGTCTGCCCAGTGTTGCCGTTTCACAATTTGTTTTTAACAACATTACTATTGCCGACGGAAGTGATAAGAATATTAACTTAACATGAGTAAATGGTTTATTTTAATATAATTATTAAATCAAGTAACTTAAATATCCCTGAAGTTTTATAAAACAATGCATGGAGCAAAAAATAAAATATGTATTAAATCGATTAAAACTTGTTCAAAAATAAAATCGTTTGTTATAAAAAATTGATTCGATAACGCATCAGGCCATCACTATTTGATTCAGTACTCGATGTGTCAAAAATAAAATAAACGAATGGAAACAGTTAAACTGTAATGGTAAGTAACACGCGTGAAACTAAAATCGCATTTCGTGTGATTTTTCACATGCTATTTATAAAATATCACTCAACAGCTACACCTGACCTTCTGCAAAATGTTTCAAGTAATTTTAGTTTGAAAAATAGAGTTTTAATATTACTATTTTTGTGAGTAAGCTACATGCTATAAACGAAACGAACTCCAAGCGACTAATGCTTTCTAAATCCAGATAGTTAATGGAATATGCAAATCTGTGAAATGGGGACGTCTAACAATACTTTTAGGGATGAAAGTATTAAATGCATAGAATTTCTGGGCGACCATAAAATAGGTAAATCAATATACTTACTCTGTCTTCAGTGTTACTTAAAATTGCCTAATAGCCTAGGACTTTCAGGCACCGTTTCTCTTTCACTGCTACAACACGTTCCGAAGCAGTTGTAATTATAATTAACGATTCAATACATCTGGCGAAAAAACTACTTGAATAAAAAACTTTTGTAACTAAATAAAGAATTAGTGCAAGCTCCTAAAGATGTAGTCAAGAAAATATATCCAACTTTACCCGCCCGAGTAGAGTAAACGGCACAAAAATATCCTTTGAAATAAATTCTTTAGAAAATCCCCTAAAAATAATATTGAGTACATTAAGCGCCGAGCTAATAATAGGAGCCCCGTGGGCGGTGGTAATAGAATCTGCCGCCAAGGTCGATGGTTTCAAAGGACTGTATTATGAACACCGATGTGAGTATAAATACCTCTTGAATTCTGGGAAAATATCGTGTTCATAAATAATAGATATTTTGAGTTGTAAATACCGTTCTGTGGTCCAGTGGCAGCATTTTTAGGCTGTAAACTTGTTGGCTTGTGGGTTCGATTCTCTGGTGAGGCAATACAATTAAAGTGCGCTTTTCAATTTACGAATATTCATATATAGCCCAGAATTACGTCCCTGGCGCTGCGTTAGGCACCACCCTTGCACATCGTGCGACGGAAATAAGTCATACTTGGATGACCATAGAACAGTTTAATATGCAACTGATATGTGTGGGTGACACAGGATACTAGACTCCACCTCTCCTTTTCTGAGGGCATTGAGGTGTGACCTTACGTATGCATGTTATAATTACACTTTAACAATATTGACGTAGTCCCGATCTCGCAATAAAATTAATTTTGTAAGTGTTAAGAACCCCAAGAGAACCTTCATCCCACAACCCTTGTTGCCGGGTATTTATTAATCTCAATCAGCAAAAACATCTCGTGGGAATCGCGACCTTTCATTACCGGTCGCTTTTATTTTTAGCTGCGAGTTACCGTCAAGTTTATTCTTACTTTTACCAGTTGTAAAATCAACTTAATCCGCATAACACGAATATTGCATCATAATTTTATGCTAGTACAACAAAGTAAGTGGTAAATTCAGAGAATAAAAACACGAGAAGCAGTGATTATAATAGTTTAATATAAATAAATAAATACACCCAACAGTCACATACATAGTGCTGACCCCACACTAAGATCGAATCTTGTGGCATGGGTATCAGAAACTATGAGAGACTTTTCGGTCTCACAAACACCCAGACCCGAAATAAATACCTGTGGTGCACATAGATTTGTTTCTATGCGGGGATCGAATCCGCAGCCTCTCGTTTCACAGCCGGCGTCTTACTTACTGCCCCATGGAGGCCGTGAAATATGGGAAAGTATATGTTTCGGTTGTTCATTGCATTTAGGGAACGCGAAATGATTAATCATAATGGACCCCGTATACTCGGAACCGCAACCTTACTAGATGTATACTCGTACTTGGCCTGTTTTCTTTAAATTAAATCTTGCATGGGCAATAAACCGCAAGCGAGACTCATAATATTACTCATCACCGTAATACACCGACATTATTGGCGTAATACATTTTTATAGTATATTTTATAACGTTCAGACGGTCACTAACGTATAGTAATGCTCCAATATAGGATAATCAGGTGATCAGAGATTACTAATTTTATCAAAGTGAACTTATTTTGGCTGAAGAGACATAGAGAGAGAAAGAAAGTGATTGGTAGTGACTACTATACTTAGAAATATATTGGATAAAACTAACTACTTATCCAATCGCCTAATTAGGTAAAGGCAACATGTTAAAGGCTTTTATCCCCTAGGTCAAATTATTTATATAGTATGCATTAAGTTGCATTAAGTATTTATAATTTATTGTATATTAGAAGTTTACGCCTCACATGATAGACAGTGGTGAATGTTTCTTTTGAAACCAGAACTAATCTTGTGGTGCTTTTACCATCATTAGAGAATGAAGGAAAGAGAGCAGGAAAATAATGGATTCGGAGTTATTATAAATGACTATCTACCACATAACTAACCGCTTAATAATCCACCACAGTACGTTTTTCCCGAGACTTTCTTTCACGTACTACAAATCTGTAGAACCGATTACCAGCAACGGAATTACCGGACAAATACAACCTAGCAAAACGAGCGTATTACCACCTTAAAACCCAGTAACGCATCTCCATGCATTATTGTGTTGCAGATGTTCATGGGCGGCGGTGATCATTTACCAGTTGAACCATTCTTATTTGCCCCCTATAATATAAATTAATTATAATAATATATGACACGCAACAAAAATACAAAGCTTTCACATGTGCTTTCTTTATTAACCTTAGAGTTAATCCGCTTACTAGCATCTCATACTATTTAGAGCATAGAAGATCTAAATAAAAGCAGTACGTAATTCCTCATGAATATTAATATCCACGGCAGTTTGCTCACCGTTTTGTCCCGGCAGTCTAATCCGACGTGCCACTGCCTAACGAGACTACTGACACCTCCACTCTATAATCTATTAAAAGAATTTTGAAACAATGACTCGATGAGTACGTTTAGACGATCTTCAATGCTACGTGTAAATACATTTATAGATTTACGTTATACCTCTGCGATATCATCGATGAATCATTTTCCCATCGGCATTACGGAACTAGTAACGCTTTATGACAATGTGATGTATACGCTTCGTCAATAAACTCCCTGAGGAATTTAAAGAGCTATAATTACTCAGAGGAATATTAATGTTTGGTTTCAATAAATACCTACAGAAAAACCTTAAGGGATTTTTGAAATTATATTTTAAACACTGTCAATAACAAAAGAAAAGCCCAACTGACTTTAAATAATAAAGAAGTGTATTCATAAAACGACCATATGAAAAAAGTTCTATTTTAAGTATGATGTAATAATAAAATTCAAGCACAGCCTTTAAAAATGTATATATTATTATAATGAAATTGTAATCAGGTTTTCCATTTTAGCACTAAAATATGTATGTTTAAGCTTATTACATAGCACTTAGAAAACTTACTAATTCATTAAAATTCACTCTATCTCGCTTTTGAAATTCTATTAGAGCTAGAAACAATATTTAAGAACAATAATTAATGGGCAAATGTGACAAATTATAGCATCTTTAGTGGTTTCGTTAGAAAAACATTAATAAAAGGCGATTGCACATTCATATGTCATATCATTTTATGATTTCGGCCAACCTAAAATCAAATTCCAGAAATATTGGAAGAATAGTTCCCCGTACTGATTTGGCGCGGATTCTCAGACTTGTTCCATTAACGTTATTTTTAGTCGAAAACTTGATACATTATTTCCTTGCATAATAATGTTAAAATGGCTTATTATTGAGTCAATATACCCATGAAAGAAAGAGGACTTGGTATGCCTTTCCGCCAACAAAACAAAGAGAAACTGAATTATTTCTTATTCTCCATATTATATGATTATTTAAGTAACAAACATTGATGTGTAAATGGGTTTGGTAATAACAACTTTCTCTCAAAGGGATTTCTACACGCTATGTCATGTTTCATAGACGCAAATTCTCTTATCTTACTAACATTATAAATGCGAAAGTTTGCGTGTTTGTTACCTCTTCACGCTCAAACCGCTGCACCGATTTTGATGAAACTTGGTATGGATTTAACTAACACCCTAGATTACTCTTTTTATCCCAGCAAGATGTAGTATTACGGTGGGATGTTCAAGGAAATGAAATATATTCGATGCTTTTTCTTAATCAAAGGAATGGGATAGGAAGTTTAAAGTACGGCAGTAACGTAAATAGTTTCTCCTTGTAAAATGGACAGGACTCAAAAAGAATTTACACCCGGGTGAAACCCGATCGGACCTCTGGTTCTCCATATAAACAACATTAACCGCCACTAATAATACATAATACCGCACTTAAACATAAATCAAGAAAATTGAAGTAATGTGAAAAGGAAAGGTTTGTCCCATTTTCTCACAGACTGATTATTCATATAATATATTAAATAGAAAGTTTTTAACCCGGTGACATTAGATTATAATACTTTTTATCACGAAAGGTAGAGTTTCTCAAGGTACAGTTTGAATTTCCGACTCTTGTCTTATTTTGTAACGTAATTGGTTTATTTTAGTTATGTTACGGAATTTTACACCATATACTATTATTTAATTCCTATAAATACATGAACACGGGCTTCGTTATCAATAAAACCAAGACTTTCGAAATTAAAGTTTAAAAATACAGTAACCGGTTGTAGGCCTTTCAGAACAACGTAGTGGCATAATTGTTTCCGCTTCGGTTATTAACAGACTATAAATAAGTTTATTTAAAAATAAAAGTTATAATAGTGTTGTGTTTGTTGCAGCATGCCGGCGCTCCGGCTCCTCGGACGCAAATGGCTGGCCGCCTCCGACGACCTCGTGTTCCCCAGCATCTTCGAGCTGCTGTTCAGATTCGTATGGTACGTATCACAGTGTTTCTACATCATCATATAAAGAACTGGTCTATCAGTGAACGAGGTATAAGCTATCATGTAAGGTATCACGTATTAGTTGATGTGGAAAATGTTAACCGGAATTGAGTACCTGTTTTTTTCGTCATGGGTAAAATCCTTTTGGGTTCCTGTACTTAGCGGGAATGCCGGATTTTTACCGACTGAAAATCCCATCTTGCTCCATCGGCACTTTGGAGAAACTCCGGGACCTCACAAAAAACACGCCAAAGTTCCTCCAGTGCGTAGCTTGTAGAAGCACTACTCATAAGAATTTGTTTCTTCCTCCTGTAAACTTCTATCTACCTAGGGCGATGTCTGGTATCACCTCGGCGCATTCGTCTCCGAACAATATCGGCCTTCCCTCGATCCTGCTCTGCTGCTTTATTCTTCACCATTACGGTTGCACAGAAAGACGACTTTCCACTAGCATTCTGCCCCCAGCATTGAGTTGAGTGCCCAGCATGACAGCTCTCTGTTACAACCAGTTACAACTGCCCACGTTTCGTCAGCCTTGCGTCGCGTCGCCGTCCTGTCCCGCACGCTGTTTGTAAGCCTAAATCTAGTGAATAATCTAGCTTACAGGAGCTACGATTTTAATTTTACGAGCTTTAAGCTGGCTGGATGGGTTTCATTCCAATATATTCACTTTGTGTATTTTTCGATTCGTTAAATATAAATTCAGGACTGAATAATTTCAATTTGTAAAAGTCGGTCAATTTCCCACATGAATATTTTGATACAATATGTTATATTTTGATATTAAAACAGAAAGATAGGTCGAAATAATACTTTGGCAGCACTGAACTCGCCATGTGTGACGGAAAAGGGAAATACAAAAAGACTTGAATATGTATGTACATAGTTACAGTGTAATACATAGCGCCGGCAATTGGGTGCCGGCTTAGCAACACGCTTTCCTTTGTAGAAGTCTTCTGAAAGTTTTGTTATTGCTTTTTTGTATTACGTACTTCTGGTATATGGTATAGAGATTGTCAAGTATCATGTTCAATTAATGCACAACTTAAAAATACTTTTAAGACATTTTTACAATTTGAATAATAATAGCAAGAGTTGTGATGGCGTCTAAAGAAACCAAGAAGATGAATCATTTTAGCCTCAAACGAATAAATCAAGAAAATCCCGAAAAGTATGGCTATTTAAAGAAAACACCATCGGATTTGTTTGCTATAGATCACCTCCTGATTTTTTGGTGTCCGAATGCGTTGTGTCATGTTGTTGTAAAAATATGAGGCACAGTTTTCGTCTCTTCACATTTTATTATATTGGACATGTTAATACTATTCGATAACGAGTCTATTTCTCCCGCCAAACAATAGTGTAAATGCTCAGTTGTGTTTCGGATTAGCCAGAGTAACTAATGGACATATTGAGACTTAACATCTTATGTCTCAGGATGGCGAGCGCAGCGGGGTGCCAAATATTGCATTGTAATTCAAGGTGTTGTCTGATTTTGCTACTGTTTATGAGCGGTCTTATCATTTACGGCATGCTTGTCACACCAATCATTGAAATAAAAATAATATTAATAAAAAAATGAGTATAAATGCTTGTTGTTTATATTAGGCAAACAATATCTCAAACAATGCGTTGAATGTATATTTTTTAATTTGTTTATGTGGTTCCCAATTCCGCCACACGCCAGTAGTAAATAGTTGAATTATAACAAAAAACAATCGGTGAATGTTTAAGTAAGATAATTTTATTCCCTTCAATGCTATTTAGCTATGTTTTGTTGCTATTTCGTAAACTAATATTATCATTAATGGTAGACTAATTTTAAAAAGTATCTACAAAGATTGCCCGTGGAATAAACGCACACAATTACACATAAATATGAAAGATTTAGATTCAAAATGCACCTCGATTGCTAAAAGAAACCAATTCTAGATATCTATAAGGCTTGTCAGCTGTAAATCCAGCACATTATGTGCAAGTCTGGCGGCCCTTCGACCTCCACATTTGTACTTGAACTTCTTACGATCGATAGTAGGTAATGATCGAAAAATAAACGCGTGAAATACATTCCTTATTTTTATTAAATAAATGTAAAACATGACAGATATATTTGAATAAATGTATTTTTATACACCCTGTTGCTCTTGACCCACATTAACCTTTCATCAGACACTCCGATATGTTTACATGAATCGAATTTGCCTTTCAAAATGCTACATTCGATAAAATTCTTGACCTAAGAACTTGACGAAAACTGTCCTACCACAGTTATGTACGATACCATTGGATCAAGGCCATTTTTATTTCAGGTGTTTTGATAAAATAGACTATATTTCAACCAATATTTCCTTAACTAAAACTTTATAGTGGAATTCTTACAGACACATAGTGTACTCATAATAGTTTTTGAATATAATCTTAAATAATATCTACCATGAGAAATAATATCTACCTAGTACGTAGTACGCATGTACATTGTCCACAAAAACTTAAGCGTTCCGTCCAATTTCCTCCAGTAATATTTTTAATGTCCGTAATAGGCACATCAGTCTGAGCGCAGGCTAAATTAATCCCACTCCTTAATTAATAAAGCGCTAATGGTTTCGGTTATATATAAAAATTACTTGTACTTCACGGAGTTGTGGGTAGCACGGTGGCGCTATCTTTAGCTCAATGTTACTTGTGATTCCCGGTCTAGGGATGTCGCACAAACTAATTATATGTATGCACACAGAACAGTTGAATATGGGACGTACACGCATTAATCGTAATGCATAGATTATAGGAAATCGATAGGTAGTAAAGATATTGTTGTCGCGGAAGATCCGTTGTTCTGTAAGCATTACACTTTTAATTATTTTCAATAATTTGCTGGCTAAATGATACATACGTAAAATACTGGGTACGAAGTCGTAACACCGGAAAAGCGTACACATACATATTATTTCGTAGACGAATCCAAGAACATAGACTAGTGAACTATTAACAGAAACGCCATAGCACGAGCTTTTATTAATAAATATTTTATACTATGAAAGACAAGATATTTCTGTTCACGTCCTACAAGATAAAAATAAACTGCAGCATATTATGCTATTGTTATTTATCAGATGTCTTAGATCTTTTATAAAGCGATGAACTTCTCTGTGATCGTAGGCAGTCTCCATTATAGGAAAATATTAATAATAGAAATGCGTGGTAGCCTGTTGGTAGACGGACCGGACGCGGCTGCCGATATGTTCACGGTGGTCGCCAGTTCAAATCCTAGGGCATATCTCTGACTTTTCGGAGTCATGTGTGTATTGATAGTCAGTCACTACACACTATATCTATTACGGAAAACACCATGAGGAAACTAGGATACCATAGCAATATGTAAGAATTTCTACGGTGTGTAAAGTCCATAAACTCGCATATAGTCCACCACGCTGACCTACTGTAGGCCATATGGCCTAAACACTCTCAATCGTACTAGGCTGTGAAGTAGGCTCGTGCCCTGCAGTGGGACGTATATGAGCAGTATACGTCCCACTGCAGGGCACGGGCAGTATTAATAGAAACGGGTTGGGCATAATCTGTGGGGTAAAGTAAATCTAATTTATGTTTCAATGGGAAACTTGTGGAAATAATACTCCATAGAAATATTTTAAAATGTGCTGATAATTTTAATTATATATTCAAATATTCAATTAAACTATTATCAAGCCAATATTTTGATATCCTGAATTCAGTTCGTTTCACTGAAGTTATGCCTAATATAATTTCTGAAATCAGTAATACTTCGTGGGCGAAAATGTCACAACAGCATTGAATTCCTTGCTCTCAATAAATAGTTTTACGGCAGATCGGTCTAAAAGCATTCAGGCGCCGCCAATAAAGTGTGATGAAACGAAATTGTTATTCTGAAGGTATTTAGCTCAAACTCGTGAAATGTCAACTGAAAGTGCAAAGGAAGCTAGTCGTACAGCCATAAACAAATGACTTTCCCCGTTCTAAATATTGTTTTATTTGTGTCGCGTCTCTGTGCGACCTTCGTATCTTCGTAGTATCTCTGATTGCTTTGTAATGGATTTTAAATTGTCGTAATATTCGACATTTCCATTGACCCCCATCATTGCTCTGGCACTTGGAACAAATGTACCGATTTTTTTGCGATGTTATTAGTTGTGTTATAGTTTATATAAATTAATTTGTGCTGCTAGTTTGTCTTTTTACGAACTTCGTATACTAATAACAAACTAAGAATCTTTGAAAGGCTTAATTTTGGAAATATATAAAAGTCGATTTCAATCCTGACTATCGTTCACTAAACTCAAGGGACAACCATAATGCTGGAAATGTACTAAATTATTGTATGTTCTAAGAAAGCATATATTTAGCATCGTTCTTAACCTTTTACTGAACACGGAGAAAACAAGCTCTTTTGTAATATCTTAAGAGAATACATTTTAAGTCTTTAAGATATTCCAACAACCGTGACATACGTGATAGACAAAGGCTTTTAGTGCTCCAAACATAAATCTGCCATAAAATATGACTTTAAGCTTTCACCTGAGGCTGAAAAATCCCATACTATCCAATACTTTCATTGGGAACGTGAATTTATCCGGAATAAAAACTAGCCTGTCACTCACATAAACTAAACTATCTATATGTTAAACATGTCAATTCGTCAATCCGAAGCCAAATGAAAAACCTTTAAACCCTATTTTCAGGGGAGATATTATCGTCTGGAAAATATGATTACCGTTAGGAAATAATAAAACTTTGCATCGTGTTGTTTGCCAGAATACAATAATCTTAAAGCATTTACGTAGAGTAACAGCACTTGGCAGAGTAATTACCACTGGACATATTGAGATTTAACATCTTATGTCTCAGGATGTTGAGCGCAGTGGAGTGCCAAGCATTGCTTTGTAATTCAAGGTATTGTTTGGTTTTGCTACTGTTTATGAGCGGTCGTATCGCTTACCATCAGGCGGACGGCATGCTGGTCTCGCTATCCATCGCATAAAAAAAAAAAATATTGCGCCTAACAAGACATAGCAAAATCTGAAATAATAGGGAATATGCATGCCATTTTTTTATATTTTTAATTGATTCTGTATGTCATTACATTACCAGAAAAAAATATAAGGCTTTAAAAATATCAATCAAAAAAGTACAAAAAAATAATAAATACTGCTATCAGTTTCGAAGCATTTAAACGCCATTTTGGCGCGACATTGCTGTGACGTCAGAGTCTAATATGTCAGCAACGTAGTATTTGGATTAAGCTTCTTTTATTAATTGCTACATAACTGTATTTCGTCACAAAATAATCAATTTTTTTTATAATACAACGTAAACACAAAATAACTCTTAAACAAACGTAAAACAATACACCCAACAAGCTAAAACTTCATAAGATAGTGTACTCTGTCGTCACTTTCCTTTTCAAACGTTTCGAAAAAATTGCGCGGCAATTTTGAAATGTCATTTTTTAAGTATTTTTTTTACCGATTTAGAGTTGATGAATTTAAAAAAATATCTTAACGATATATTTCTATATCAATAAAGATTACAACAATAAATATTTGACTTATTTTGGAGTCTCGTGCATATTCCCTATTACTAATTACAAGTTTAGTACAAAATCACGTGTTTCCCAGTACTTAATTGTGTATTGTGCTTATAATTGTTTTGCTGTTTTACTATAAAAATACTAGTCACTTCGTAGTAATATACGCTTAAGGTAAATGGGGATCTTAGCAATTACCAACAATCACAACATAATAAATCTCCGGATAACAAAAGGCACAGTAGGTGTGATAAATAATGCATAATGCGGATGTAATGGATACGAAGTTTAAACAATAACTCATGTCGCACACATTGAATAATGCATTACTTTTGTATCTAATAAATAAATTATTTTCTTAATTGTAGGCCGTGTTCTAATGCTTGCATTGTGTAATAGTTTGTTGTTAAAAAACGATCGTATAAAATTTAAACCAGATCATAAAATTTAAACCAGATCTATTTGTAGATCTGGTAGCGCTTCATTTATTAGGAAATGTTGAATATAAGCACTAATTAATAAGCACTCGCTTCCGTCTCTCTGCACTACCTTAAGGTTTACCGGGAGAAAATGCCCTTACGTATTAAGTCCGCCTGTACGATTTCATTATATTTTTAGTGCCATGACTGGCGAGACTAGTATGCCGTTCGCCTGATAATAAGCGATATGACCGCTCATGAGTAATAGTAAAACCCAGCAACACCATGAATAACAAAGCAATGCTTGAATTTTGCTTGAAATTTCGCTGCGTTCGCCATCCTGACATAAGATGTTAAGTCTCAATATGTCCAGTAGTTACTCTGGCTATAGTGTCCTTCAAACCGGAATACAACAGTGCATTTACACTTCTGTTTGGCAAGACAACTAGACACTGTGGTGGTACCTACCCAGGCGGCCTCTCACATATGAGAGACCTATCTACCAGTAAATTAAAAAAGTCAACTTCTTTCAATTCATTTTTTTTTGGCAATTTCCATAATACCGGATATTACCTTCTTTAACATCATCCAAAACCGCTGGAAACCATCCTCAAAAATAATCACCTTCCTCTTTATATTATTTCTTTTAATGAAATTCTAGAAATACAGGATAAAATACTTGTGGAACAAACATTTGTCTTTCTACCTTAGTCTGAAACTCACTTCGCATCTAAAGTTTCTAAGAACTGCAACACGAAGGCTATGTAAAATATGAATAAGAAATATACAAAATTTGATATGCAAAAAGTGTGTGTTGAACAATACTCATGAGTCACCTAAAAGTGCTTAATTAGCCATACCTGCGTGTGAAATCAAGATCTACCTGAAAGTACAATGAAAAATAAGACGAATTACATAAGTTTTTTATTTACATTACTAATGATAACATTGGTGATTATTCATCTTGATTGAGTGCTATTTAATGTGTACATCTATTAGAGGCATAAATACACCCAACAGCCACATAATTAGTCCTGACCTCACACCATATTATTTGTATCTATTACTACGACAAAATTTTCGGTGTCACAACAACCCGATTCGAAATAAATATGTGTCAGGCACACAAACATTTGACTGTTTCTTTAAATTGCAATGAATGGCAAGACGAGCATGCCATTCGCCTGATAGTAAGTGATATAACCTCTCATGAACAGTAGCAAAACCAAACAACACCCTGAAATACAAAGCAATGCCTTGCATTCCACTGCGCTCGTTATCCTGAGACATAAGTGGATGTTAAGTCTCAATATGTCCAGTAGGTACTCTGGCTGCAATGTCTTTCAATCCGAAACACAACAGTGCATTTACACTGCTGTTTGGCGGGAGAAACAGACATTGCGGTGGTTGTATTAAAGCAGCGGCCTCTTGTCTCGGCCTCACAGCCGATCTTTAACCAACGACAGCGGCAGTCAATCGTTCTATCAATTACTAATTTTATTTGTTTTGTCCCCAGGCTAGTGCTAATAGCACTGGTAGTAGAGGTTCTGTACCCGGTGACATGGCGGTGCCAGTCGGACGGGTGGCAGGGCGGCGCGTTCGTCCGGCTGTACCTGTGCGGGACCCTGGCGCTGCAGGCAGCCCTGATGCTGCTGCTGGCAGGTCTGGCGCACCAGTCCGCGCGCGGCACCATCACAGACCTCGACGCTAGGAAGATGGTCTCACCCCTGCTTCTTTTCAAGTAAGTTCGCAATCATAACATTATAATAATTCGTTATGACGTACTTTTCAATTCTTTTCATCGTTTTCAATTCCAAAGTACGAATTTTATGCTAATTGCTGTGAAGACCTGTAAGTAGTATTGACGTCAGAATGTTTCTTTAAAATAGGTATACATGTGTTTTATTTGTTAATACTGTTAGTGTTGTTGACAAAAATGGAGAATTTTATTATTCAGCCACTTCTTCATTCATTTTATACGAAACTTCTTTCTCATTTTATTCAAAAAATATTTTCTTTTGACGATTGAAAAATCGGTTTTAACCTGTGGCCTCTTGATCAAAACACTGAGCACTGCAATAAGGGATATGCGGTTTCTGACTCTGTTTTGTATGGAAAACGTCAAGAATAATACGCGACATTGTGCATTAAGCGATCAAGACCAAAGCTGTGCAAAATATTCATTTTCCATCCGTAAAATCATATTTTTTGACCTTTCTAATATCTCGAGTGCTTAACCCTCAGGGTACGGACTATAAAAAAGTTACGTTCAGTACGGACATGGGTTAGCCTAACCCGGCGACTTTGATTGGGTGTATGTCGAGCTGTACTTTGTCAATTTGAATAATTTTTTTTTTCATTTTGTGTGAAATTGTCTCAAAAATATGATAGAATTGTCAGATTAATCATTTAACTAATTGAAAAAAAAATATAATGAAAAATGTGAACGGGTCTTGAATTTTTTTTGTAAAAAAAACGATTTTTTTCAAAATGCTGTAACTTTTTGAAAAAAAAAAGATATTAACTTTGTACAAATCGCGTTTGAAAGGTAAAAAGTAGTTCTTTCAAATGTCCATAACGGTTTTTTGATTTATTCCAAAAACTATATTTTTTTTGAAAAATGAAAATACGCGTTTTTTCGAGTTAGCGAAAAAACGTTGTTTCGTTGATTTATGATGATAAAGGTTAAAAATAATTACTTTGAGCGTAAAAAAATTGTTTCTCAGATATTGTTGAGTAGTATCATATAAATAAATACCAAAAATAATTGTTAAAGACAAATATTTATTATCAAAAGGTTACAAAAGTCATATTACATAGTATTGCTGCACTCGCAGCACAGTTTCGCTACGTGCTCTTTACACATCGCCTTATGAAATCTAAGACACTTATAATACGTTTTTCGGTCAAGGGAACTTGGACATAAGTTACATCTCTTTTGCTTTGGAAGTCTATTGTCGACAAACTCATCGCGAATGTCCATTTCTTCTGGCAACTCACGAGAATCCAAAAACTCTTCAATCGTATTTCGCAGACCTATCCTCAGAGTAGGTGTTTTAATGCGTGTTCTGTAATAAAAAATTACAAGAAACAAAGTTTAATGAGTTATAATTCACTACGAGCAGCAAAGATTTCGATATAAGACGTACGTTCAAGTGATTGAGATCTACTACAATACTTCGCTTACCCATGTACAACGCGTTATTTTGAGGTTAGAATCTACAAAATTAAGTAAAGAGTACGTATCTTACTTACCTTTTTATTCCTCAGCGGCAAACAGACGAAAATTAACACTTTATATTTTTAAAAATTTTGGATTTTGTAACGTTGGATACGGACTGGGTGTACCACACCCGAGCACAATGTTCATATATGTCTAGCTCGGACACAAAGCGGAGACTGACTCTGCCGCTTGGGCCTCTAATAGTGTGTACCTATAAGTTTTTTCCCCCCCTGGTCCGGACCCCCAGCGCCGACTTCTCTTCGTATGGCGCGTCTTTCAAATTTCGCTCGGGTTACGGTAACCCAGTCCGTACCCTGAGGGTTAATAAGGAAAAATATTCTACATAATTTGATAGGCTATAAAAGCATTTCCCTGTTTAAATCTCAACATAAGAAACAGACGAGAAACTGGAACATTATTTTTATTTTATGTTTGTCTTAAAATAAGTTGCAACGATCTATTTAAAAATACATCTGTGTTTTATTAATCATGTATACACATGTATTTTAAAATATGATTAATTGCCTATTTGATGTCATTACCATGCTTATAAACGTACAAAGGTTATATTATTTGGCAAACATTTCCCAAAAGCATAACATTCATGTCTGTGCATTCATGCCTCCAATATCAAGGTAATAATTTACAAACAACTGAAATATATGTTTGAACAATGGACAGTAGGCTACGTAGCAAAGTTATCATAATTGGGGCGTCATGGCAAAACATTCGCTTTTGTATCAGTATTCGTACTACCGGGCAATTTATACATTACTGAGTCACATTTTGTGTATTTTTGTCGCTGGAAGTCAGACATCTTCAAATAGTATATTTTTGTAGAATTTTACTACAAAACTGTTACTTTTGGCGAAATCACCTTCATTCTATCGACTTCAATTATTTGAACCTATGCACCTCAGTAATGTAAATTGAATATTACATATATTCAAACAATTTTTAGACAGCAAATACACATCTTTAACTTATTTACACAAACAAAGCAGAAAACACATAATTCCCGTCAACTCTTTGAATTCTCGACAAGTTCATAAGGTTATTCTAGTCTTGTCTACGAGAGATCTACGAGTATGTCTAAACTATAGATAAAAAATCTCGCGACATTAATAATGTGCAAGACGATTTATTGTGTTGTCTTGCGTCACACGAAATCCCGCATTACACGTATCGGATTCTAATTATAACGATGCTGTAGTGATTCGATATTAACCGGATAAACAGTGCTGTCATTTTTAAATCAATCAGATTTTTCAATACCGTAGTAAAATAAAAGATATTATATACCTAAGTAGTAATAATTCATATTGAGTGTGACTGTAACTAGAAATTTGAAGGATTTTTCAACTAGAGAAAAGCTTGTAAGCTCATCTTATAGTATTTGAAAAGCCCAAATGGGTATGACTACCAGCATAATGTAACCTGGGTAAGGTAGAGGCTGAGCTGCTCTCTATTAATCCTATCCGTTAAAGGTGGTTGCAGAATACCTTCTGCAAGAAGCATCCTGACGCTGACTGTGTTTCGCGCGGCCGCCCCGCGCCATAATACTGATCTGCTCTGGAGACGCATGGCCCTACTTCAGCTTTGTTTAGTTCTACTTTGTTTTGGTACTTAGATTTACTTTGATTTGATTTGCGCCCACGATTTATTTATTTATTTATTTATTTATTTATTATTGTCGCTGTCGGTGAGGTTGCCCCACACTCAAGTGTACGCAACGTCGCGTCGCCGATAACGCCTTTAAGTCTCCTCTCACAACGTGCAGGGGATACTATGGCGGAATTGCTTCACACCCTAACCACAGGGCGCACAATGAGTTCCCATAGCACAAAGATTTTTAACGTCCTCGATTAAAACAGACAGGGCAATAATCTCTCCAACTCGTTTAGTCTCTTTATATTCGCCATCTTATATCAACACTAAAAGCCTTATTTATAGACAGTGTATAAACCTATTTGAATTATCAAATATTTTGTCTTCTTCACTCAAATTGAAATCAAAAGTCGTTTGAAAGGGACAAAACATTCGATAACTAAAATAGGTTTATAACCTGTCTATGAATAATGCCGTAAAACTAGAACCTTCTATAAACATGAAGGGAAAAACCCATATCGGGCGTACAGGCTACTCAGACTCATAAAATAAACCAACCTTAAGTAGAGCGGAATCGCCCGTGCCCTAAACTTTTATTATAAACCGTTACCTTGTCAAAGTGGTAAAATTTCATAGCCAGTTACTTATTTATCAGGCGTTTAAGGATAACCTATTATGAAGCATTTTCATTTTTACACCCGGCCTTCGTTTAAATTATATTTATATTTTGTATACAGTTTTTAACCATCTCATATCAAATAGATAAAACTTATCCACTTCATATTATTCTGCAAGAACGATTTTGTCAGATGAAACGCAGTTGAATATTATATTACAATTTATCGTAATACACATACCGCAAAGTAATAAAAACAAATCAGGAACCTGTGTTAGATTTAATCGCATATAATTAAACAATTACTATTCACAGAACGCGGCCTTTTGTTTGCGAATGCTGTATTGCACAAATACGGTAATAAAATCATATCTTAGACATTAATAAATGGTTCATAATGGTAAAACAGTTTCCTATTAGCGTAGTCAGTATTGAGGATAATTCTCGTCACAAACCTCGCACTTCGTGACAAATGGACGTAAATGATAATTTTCCAGTAATATTGTCCATTATGAATGCACTTATAACCTTCCAACCAATGATCTCTTAATTATAGCATTCTTGTAAATGCATACGTGTATTAATAACATCTATTAATTAAAATTTTTATTTCGAGCAGCTAACGCTAATCAACAGTGGGCTTTTTGAGGCTGACAAATAACGATCACATATATTTTATACACTGGTTATGCCACTAATAACATGCAAATTATGTAATTTATTCATATTTTTATTTAATGCCCGGAAATAAATTATAACTTGTATCAATTGTGACTTATAGCAATAACTTTTTATTCAGTCCCAATTGTATTGCGAAGTCTAAGTTTTTTATCTCTACCAATACACGACTTATGTATTAACTTTTTTTAATGTTACGACGACGATGTGTTTCGCATTTTATATACAGTTTAACAAAAGCATGTGGTTTTAAGTCCTGTGACGCAAGTAAACAAATTAAAATTTAATTGTAATTCCAACTGGAATTAACAAGTCTCTTCCTTAATTAGTTTTTGTTTTATGAATATTCCGAGCTACTTCACCTCTGACCTGTTGTATAATTAGAATGAGTTATAAGTTTATGCAGCGAGCTCATTAGGAACGTTGCAAAAATGATTAGTTCAGTAGATTTGTCTAGTAAGACAGTAATTATAAACGACATATGCTATATTATGGTATAAAGGGTGTCTTTTCCAAGTGGGAGGGTTGGCCAATCCGATACTACGAGTATGAGGAATAGCGGAAAATACTCGAAGATGTCACAAATCCAATTTTTTTGAATACTTAAACTGCGTGCAACTATATCACGTCTATAACTATAATATCTTGCTTCAACGTATACACAAAAAACGAAAACCCAAAAGCTTTTTCAACCATCAAATATAATAGTCGATATCAGTATCATTCGATACGGATATGAATACCTAACTACAACTCGGTAACAGATCTCGGGTCACAAATCTACAAAGCTACAATGCTGTTACCACTACGCTCCATAATTCTCCAAAATATTTACGAAGTTCAACAAACAAATATATTTCCAAATATACTTACATAAATTATTATTTCACCATAATCATGGTTTTTTTACGAATTCAGTTATACACCGTATCATAATTAGGTATTTTTAAATCATTTTGTTTGTTACATTGCCATAATATTATTAAAATTTGCATAAATCGCATTTAATTCTAAAAATAGTCAATTTTATTACGTAAGTCTTGTTATGCTCCTTCAATCAGGGTCGGACAACCCAGATCCAATTTTCGTTATTGCTTTACTTTTGTAATTAGTTCGCGTTCTTTTTAAATACCGCAAATTAATTTTATCGTCTCAGATACTCCAACGCTGATTTCAATTTTGGTAAGGAAATATTTTAATACTTAGGTACGTTAATTATAGCGTGCTACATAATATTTTTTTTCTAAATAAAACATCGTATTCGTCATCGTTTAGGTATCGTTTTGTTTTTATTTGTTTTCTAACCCAACTGTTTTCGTTGTCTTTATTTTACACTGCCCTTTCTTTTTTTCCTGCTCATATACCTATACATCCCATGGTTGTCTAGTAGAAATTGCCTCAGAGCGATAAGACCGCCATTTGTATTTTGTTTTTTTGTATTATCTCTGTTATTCCTTTTTATTGTGTACAATAAAGAATTAAATAAATTAAATAAGATACAAGTCTTGTGAGTGATAAGTCAATACCCCTTTCCTGCCGTCCTTTTTGCTTCCCGCTCCCTTCTTAATTTTATAGTCTGGCACCACATTCATGATTCAAGCATTCTGGGTGTTATGGGCAACAGTAAAAAGCCATCACTTAGCATCCGGTGACCTGTTTGGCTATACATTTAAAAAAAACATATTTTTTGATTGGGCTGAATGATAATCGCCTTAGCATGGATAGTTGTGGATTTTACTTAAAAATACTACTAGACTACATATCCATCAGTCATTAGATTAAACCTGACCAGTAAAAATATTCTTATCAACAGGTTAATAACACATAAACCTAGACATTCCCACGAAATTTTTCAAAATTCAATGCGTAATTAAGGCAAATGAAACAATAAGTATAATATGAAATCACTAATTATCTATACATCTATACTAATATTATAAAGTTGCAGAGTTTATTTGTTTGTTTGAACACGCTAATCTCTGGAACTACTGGTCCGATTTGAATGATTCTTTCAGTGATGGGTAGTCCATTTATCGAGGAAGGCTATATCATCACGCTATGACCTATAGGAGGAAAGCAGTAGTGATATTTCTAGCAAATACGAGGAAATTTTGTTCGTTTTTCGTGGTCCGATTGGTCGATATTCTAAACTGATAGTCAGAATTAAACATTTTGACCGCCATTTTAAAACGTGTATGCACCCGGGCGGAGCCGGGCCCGACCGCTAGTGTTCTAATAAACAGCGAAAATTATTTATTAGAGAAATATGATAATAATGCATATAAAATTTTGAAAGATGGGTAACAATAGGTTTTTTTTAGAAAAGTCATCGATTTCTTGGTATAGTGGCATCCAACATTACTGAGAAATATGAGGATCTTAATTTGCCCAAGATATAACCATAATAAATGATTTTCGTAAATATTAATGCGAATATGCAGGCGTCATAACTCATACAATGCAATTCGTATGGTAGCATGGGTCTATAAATTATTAAATAAGATAGCCCCGATCCTACATGACGGAAGGTATGCAAAACTATGTTTGTAAGAAATAGACCTCAACATGTTTATGAAAAATATACATTTGAATGTCGGCGGGCCATCCGCATTATGAATGATGCAGACGCTACGAGTAACTTACAGTCACTACAACTGCGAAGCCTCTCCTCCTCGTCGCTTCTCTAAGCGTGTCCTACCGTCTGTATCACGGTGAATGCTCTGATTTGATTGTTCAATTTGATCTCCTCCTCTCCATTACTAAACAGAACCACGCGTGCTAGCTTGCGAAGCCAAAGCTTGATGGTAAAAACCATCTCGGCACGAACCAAAAGGTTCGCAAATTCTTTTTGGTGCCGCACCGTCAAGCTGTGGAATTGTTTAGCGTCACGTGTGCTCCCTCCTTCCTATGATCTCGGGTCATTCCGCCGTAGTGTGAAGAGGCATCTTAGCAGACCGGCATATTTGTAACGAATGTCATGGGCATACTACCGTTTGATGCTATTCGATAGTCAACCTGGACGGCATTTGCGCTTACCGTCAGGCGCAGTTTAGTCATTATGCCGGACCAGCTCAATATACGATTCTTCATTTAAACACACAAGTGCTCATGGTATAGCTAACAGTTAGTAGTATTATTGAAGTCGTTATTCGTCAATACTTGTCATTATAAAATTGCTTTTTCGTTTCCCCAGGGTGGTGCTTGTGGTTCCAGAGACAGCTCTCAACGTGATGGGGACCATGTGGATGTTCTGTGAAGTCATACAGTGTTCAGTCGAAGACAAGTTCTCTAGCATAGTTATACAAAGTAAGTAATTTCATAATATATAGTTCAATCCAACTAAACTTCACCAACGATCCCACTAAACTAATAGGTACCGTTTGACGTTACATACTTTTCAAGTTTAAAACAACTTTGTAAAGGCGTAACTCACATAATTTCAGTAACATTTTCCGTAAAACCATGGAATTGTGGTCTTATGGAGCGGTGTGGTGTTTCGCCTGTACAAAGTTGAAAAGTATCAGTTTATTTGGATTATGGTAACGCTATCTATTGTCGATCATAGGAGACGCTGTGGCGGGTGTGAGGGAGGCATTGTGTCCATAATCATTTTTATTTTATATCGTATATATGTCAGGATGTATATATATTATCTGTATGTGTTTTTATATTTTTTTTTGTTCCTTTTTTCTTTCTCTTTTTTACCCTTAATATAATTATTATACACATGCTTCCGTAACTCTGCACTATCTCAAAGTCGACTGGTAGAAAATGCCATTAGGCATTAAGTCCGCCTGTACTATTTAATTTTAAAAGTGTAAAAATAAATTAATTAATTTTACTACACGAGTTCTTTTTTACAAAATATACGAACTAAGTGTATTTGTAGAGTTTTATTTATTAGGTGACGCCTGAACCAAACATCAGCATATCGTATATGTGGTTCAGTGATGGAAACCTCAAATATAACCTACATAGAAAGTTAGACTCAGTCTAGCCATGTTACACCGCTAGTACCAAATAATATTTGAATTTCGCCACGGTATGGTAGTGAGGAACTCAATATAGTGCAGTAATATGAGGAGATATCCTAGTAAGAAGTATTTACTGAGATTACCTTCTACCTACCGCCTCTAAAAGTCTAAACCGTGCACGTGTCATTTAAAATTACTCAAATCTCAAATTTTCCACTCTTAAAGGTTATCTAAACTTAGTAAACGTTTATGACGCTAAAAACAGATTTTACTTGAAAATATTTTCGAAAATATATGTAGGCATTCTGAGACTATATTTTCCCGGTAAATTTTAATATTTCCATTCCTTAACAAATAAAATATAATCTAAATTTTCACATCGAAATAATATGAAATTAGTTTATTTATTGGTATAAAATTCAACTTTAACTTTTATGTGATATTAAAGGCTTTCTGAGCTCCGTCGTAACTTCAGTTTTGACATTATGAGACATTTTATACTGGTTCTTTGGGCTTCTATTACTAAGCCTTATGTTCTATCCTAAATTATAGAGGCAAAAAACCATAATATTATAAGTACAAAAACACACCATGCTGTAGAAAAAATGTCCTTCATTGGCTATAAATAATGGCGAATAAAATATTCTTTGACTTTTGAAACTACTATCTACACCTATAAATGTATAGTTCGTAAACAATTTGTCGAAATAAATCATAACATACTCATTAAAACGAAATATAAGACCTGTAATAACTAACTACTAATGACATAACCGGATTCAATATAGAATCAGTTAACAAACTACTTTAAAAATGCAATGCAAATTAATTAAATACGATTTAAATAAATCTAAAGGATACATTATATCTCAGTATTCGTTCGATTTTTTAAATACTCAAATATGAAAACGATTTCGATTTGTTTCACAATTTTCTGTACACCTTGATACGACCAATATGATAGAAATTCGATGATATCCAAAAAATGCATTCCATTCATTTAAAGAATACTTTTACAGCTTTTTTAAAAAATGCCAATGTGCTTTAAAAAAATATTTCATGAATTGTCCTGAGATATGTATGTATTTTATTCAATATTCGTGAGGAGTGACGACAGGCATTGTTTGCCTGAGTTCGTACTTAATCATCATAAATTTCAATAGATAAATAAGAAACAGGCATTAGGGCCTCAAACTTTCCGAAACTGATTAAACACAGAATATACAATCTCTGTAAACTTATCCATTAATTTAAGTTTCAACCCTGCGTACATAACTTACAGACCTACATAAGTTTTTGTTTTTCTTATTCAGTTTCATTAAGACTTATAAATAGACCGACCGCGTTTATCTTTGAAAAGTAAAAATAAACCATTATTTACTGTTGGATAAAATTCTGTTCCTATCCCACAACCTTATTTGCTTTATTATTATCTGGTATACTATTTCCATAATACTCCCACTTCTTAAGAACTAACGCCTCGTCTTGTGTTAGAAATTGTGCGAGAAAAACAATGTTTTAATTAACTGGTTTTCCAGAAATAACACTGGTTCTGAAGAAGTTTATTTTCTGCCTCTATAACAGTGTTTTTATTTAATATTATTATACAAAAACTTTTATATATTGATTCTGATTTAATAGGTTTTATATATGTGAATTAGTTATAACAATCAACGATCAAGACACTAAAGGCCTTATTAATAAACTCGGATGAGCGAGGAATTAACTTTAGGCCAAGGCTTTAGACAAAACTTAATTATTTTGTTCTTTTTGACCGACTTTAAAAGAGGAGGTAATTGCTTTTAAAATCAGTGTATTGCCACGACAGAATTGTCATGTTAGGCCGCTGTATAATATCCGTGTTTATTTGAAAAGTCGTGAATACCTCGCTATTCAAAATAATTGAGTCTATTCCAAAGCCTGGTCTAAAGTTAATGCCTCGATCATCCGAGTTTATTAATAAGGTCCATTGTTTTTATAATTAAATATTTACGCTTTATTGTCACTTTATAATATATTTAAAGCATTTTATTCTTTCAAAAATTCATCATTCAAAAGTAATATACTAAAAAATGCATCTTTGTCCATAGGTATAGTATTATTTAACTGGGTACAACTAGGCCTCACTATATTCGGTCTATTTATGGTGTTCGACCCCTTGGGTTCCGTGAACTACGGCGACATGCAAGACACGCCAAACCAGGTCCGACATCACAGGAAGGTGACAGGGCTCTGGTCGAGGCGGTTCCGGTGGGCCTTTTGCTGGCTCAAACGAGACGAACATGGGAAGGAAGCATTTCAACAAGTCGCAGGTAAACACAAGTAAATGCCTTACAACGACATACAAAGCTTGCTCACCGTGGCTAAAACGACACATGGCTAAACCTATTTTTTTTACATTATTCAATAGTAAATTTACATGTATTTATGTATTTTATAGAGGTAAACGTGAATATGCGCGGATTTAAATACTTAGTAAAGTATTTAAATCCGCGTATGCAGTTCCCATTTCATTTAATTTCCATCATATTTTTTATTATTTCATGACGTTAATATCCGCATGAATATTTTGGAATTTCTTCTAGACCACGGTATATGGCCTCTTAGTGCCTTATTTTTAATGTAAGCCACTTTTATAAAGCTGTAACTTTGGCGCACACTTTGTGGTACACTGGCCGCCCACATGGGCCCACCAACTCGAAATGTTATGAAAACTTAATTGGCAGAAAGAGCTAGAACATTTGTGGGTTGCCGGCTTATCACACGGGGAGTGTTAAAGAAATAAGAATCTTATATAGGGCAGTGGCGTGCACAGGATTATGATACTGGGTATGCGGCGAAGTACTCGGCACAAAAACTTTTCTTTTATAGATGTTTAGCATAGCCACAGCCACGCGACGGATCTCTAAGTCGGAAACCATGCCAACAGAACAAGCAGGGGCGTGCGCTCCTTGTAGGCAGAAATGCAGTGCTTTACTTGCCATTTACAGATATTTTATTATAACGTACGTACTTCTTAATGACTTTAATTAACAGTAAATAAATGAATAAACAAAATATAATAACTTAATAACGCCTAATATTTTATAAATAGCACCTATTTGCAAGCGCACAAACATTATGTTTGCCACTCGAAAAGCAAAAGGCGCTGCAAAGCAAAATAATGTACCTAATCAACCAAGTAATGCCGCCGCGTCCCGCATGACATTTGTTTGCATGTGTGTAGTAATTTTGGTGTCCGTGCATAGTCGCAAACGCACACACGCATGAATATTGAAAGCCGCGACTCCTGCGGCAGGCCTCGGAAGCTCGGCAGTTGTCGGGAGTAATCGGAAATGTTCGTTGCCTATAATCCGAGTAAAAATAATAGACAGAAATCTAATAAACTGCGCAAAATGCACATTATGCATTTTTGTTTGGTAAGGTTTTATTTCTTTAAATAGCACAATTTTTTTGTGTTTCGCGGGGGCCATTTTGCTTTTTTCATGTGATAAGCATTGTTTATTATTTTGTTTGCGTCAGTTTAATTATAGTTTTCTTATAATATTTTACATTTTAATATTTGAAAGTGTGTACATTTAACAGTTTATTTCTGAGTTTCTATAATAATTGTAGTGATTTGCTTTTACTAGTACGTTTGTTGATTTTTTAAAATGTTATTTGATTGTGAGGTTTGTGTTGAAAGTGTGTGTTTATTAAAAATTAAAAATAACAAGTTCTCACAATTGTCATTCAGTGAAAAGATTCAAATTTTGTCTAAAGGTAGGTGTGTACCCGAGTTACAACAATTAAATCAACAAAAAGGGAATGTAACTCGAAAGTTTCATGTTAAAAGTTATGAAACGTATAACTGGCTGTGTGGTTGTGTACACACGATTAAATTATATTGTTTTCCTTGCATATTGTTTAGTAATTCTAGTACAGTGTGGACTGATTCAGGATATTCAGATTTAAATTATTTCTATGCCGCGGCAAAGAAGCATGACCATACAGAAAAACATCTGGAGGCCTGCTTAAAATTAAATACTTTTGGTAAATCTCGTATTGAAATGAGTATCAACAGCCAGTTACGATTAGATATTGAGAGGCATAATGCTAAAGTTGATCGCAATAGAAACATTTTTCAAAGGCTGATCGATGTTGTTTGCTTTCTGGGAAAACAAGAATTAGCTTTTCGCGGTCACGATGAGTCAGTATCGTCGTTGAATAGAGGTAATTATTTAGAAATAGTAGATTTATTAGCCAAGTATGATGGAATTTTAGAAACCCATTTACAGAGTGCAAGTACCTCATTCACGGGCATGTCGAACCGTACGCAGAATGATTTGATCTCGAGCGTTGCATCTGTGATGATCGATCGCGTTAAAGCCGAAATTAAACAGTCCGATTTTGTCGCCGTCATGGTAGATGAGACTCCTGATGTTAGCGGCCGTGAACAATTAGTATTAGTTTTGAGATATTTTCGTGATTTTGAAGTAGTAGATCGATTTATCAAATATGTTGATGTCAGCGCGGATCGGACCGCTGTAACCTTGAGTTCTATTATTTTGGAAATTTTAGAAGAGTTCGATTGTGTATCCAAATTAGTTGCACAAACTTACGACGGGGCAGCAGTTTTATCCTCACAAATTAATGGCGTGCAGGCTTTGGTGAGACAAAAATGTCCACAAGCTATGTACGTTTGGTGTTCAGCACATATATTAAATTTAGTTTTATCGAAATCGTTCGAACGAGTTGCTGAAACAAAACGCTTTTTTAGTATTATAAAATCAATCGCGGCTTTTTTTCACACCAGTACAAAGCGAATGGCCCATTACAACAACTTTGCCGATATGAAAAAGCTGCCTCGTGTCGCGGAAACAAGGTAGACATATCATTCGCGCACGGTTAATATTATTAATAATGCGTCCACCCACCTCCTAGAATTGTTTGAAAATATGAACGAAAATACACAAGACTGGGATGGTGAAACACTGACACAAGTCAGTTCATTTTTATATATTATGAAAGAATTTGAATTTAATTTTCTTTTAAAATTTTTCGCTGATATTTTTGCAGAAACGGATATTCTGTACGATATTTTGCAAAAAAAAACTAGTGACATCGCGTATTGTGTAACAAAGATAAAAGAGTTAGAGTCATTTTTAGAACGTTTTAGAGAGAAGTTCGAGATCTATTATGATGCCGTCGTTCACATTACCGGACCACCTAAAAGAAAGCGCAATGTCGATGATGTAAAAATACATTATCGGCGAATTTTTGTTGAAATAATTGATAATGTAGTCAGTGAATTAAGAAATCGTTATAAAAACATTAAAGATTTAAAGTTTATTGAGCTACTTTCTTGTGAGAATTTTAAAAAATATAGTGAACGTTTCCCTGAAAATGAAATCAGAGAGTTCACCAATAATTATCAGGCACATTTTAATTTTGATAAATTGAAAAATGAATTGCGCTGTATTTATAGATCACCTCAATTTGCAAATAGTTGTGTATTTAGTATTATTCAAAATTTGTATAAGGACAATTTAAATAAAGTTTTTTCTGAAGTGTTACGATTAGCGAAATTCATTGTGACTATCCCAGCAAGCAGCGCATCGGCAGAGCGTTCATTTTCGTGTTTAAAACGTATCCACACATATTTGAGAAACACACAAAATCAACAACGACTCACAGACCTTTCCATGATTTCTATAGAAAAGGCATTAATGATAGAATTAAAACGCAATCCAACTTTCTATGACGATATCCTAAAATCATATTTAAAAAAGGATAGGCGCATAGATTTAATCTATAAATGAATGAGTAGTTTTTTTTTACTAACCCGTAATTTTATTATTAAGTTTATTTATATATTTTGCGAATCACATGAAAATCGGTCTTTTTAAAGGCCACATCGGATATCTTGCAAGGGACGTGTTCTATAACCATCACTCACTTGGATAAGATATTTGAGGTGGTCGTTTATTTACATCGGGCTATAGTAATCTCAATTAACCGGAACCTTGAATATGTGAAAATTGAAGCTGACTCGGTGAGTAGTTATAATATTTTAGTTTATTAATCATTTACTTATTAGACTTTCTTCGGCCACGACAATCGATCGCTGGTTTTTCTGCGTTCCGTAGATGTATATGAATAGTAGTACATCTAAGACTTGTTCTGTTGGCATGGTTTCCGACTTAGAGATCCGTCGCGTGGCTGTGGCTATGCTAAACATCTATAAAAGAAAAGTTTTTGTGCCGAGTACTTCGCCGCATACCCAGTATCATAATCCTGTGCACGCCACTGAGAACAAGTCTTAGATGTACTACTATTCATATACATCTACGGAACGCAGAAAAACCAGCGATCGATTGTCGTGGCCGAAGAAAGTCTAATAAGTAAATGATTAATAAACTAAAATATTATAACTACTCACCGAGTCAGCTTCAATTTTCACATATTCAAGGTTCCGGTTAATTGAGATTACTATAGCCCGATGTAAATAAACGACCACCTCAAATATCTTATCCAAGTGAGTGATGGTTATAGAACACGTCCCTTGCAAGATATCCGATGTGGCCTTTAAAAAGACCGATTTTCATGTGATTCGCAAAATATATAAATAAACTTAATAATAAAATTACGGGTTAGTAAAAAAAAACTACTCATTCATTTATAGATTAAATCTATGCGCCTATCCTTTTTTAAATATGATTTTAGGATATCGTCATAGAAAGTTGGATTGCGTTTTAATTCTATCATTAATGCCTTTTCTATAGAAATCATGGAAAGGTCTGTGAGTCGTTGTTGATTTTGTGTGTTTCTCAAATATGTGTGGATACGTTTTAAACACGAAAATGAACGCTCTGCCGATGCGCTGCTTGCTGGGATAGTCACAATGAATTTCGCTAATCGTAACACTTCAGAAAAAACTTTATTTAAATTGTCCTTATACAAATTTTGAATAATACTAAATACACAACTATTTGCAAATTGAGGTGATCTATAAATACAGCGCAATTCATTTTTCAATTTATCAAAATTAAAATGTGCCTGATAATTATTGGTGAACTCTCTGATTTCATTTTCAGGGAAACGTTCACTATATTTTTTAAAATTCTCACAAGAAAGTAGCTCAATAAACTTTAAATCTTTAATGTTTTTATAACGATTTCTTAATTCACTGACTACATTATCAATTATTTCAACAAAAATTCGCCGATAATGTATTTTTACATCATCGACATTGCGCTTTCTTTTAGGTGGTCCGGTAATGTGAACGACGGCATCATAATAGATCTCGAACTTCTCTCTAAAACGTTCTAAAAATGACTCTAACTCTTTTATCTTTGTTACACAATACGCGATGTCACTAGTTTTTTTTTGCAAAATATCGTACAGAATATCCGTTTCTGCAAAAATATCAGCGAAAAATTTTAAAAGAAAATTAAATTCAAATTCTTTCATAATATATAAAAATGAACTGACTTGTGTCAGTGTTTCACCATCCCAGTCTTGTGTATTTTCGTTCATATTTTCAAACAATTCTAGGAGGTGGGTGGACGCATTATTAATAATATTAACCGTGCGCGAATGATATGTCTACCTTGTTTCCGCGACACGAGGCAGCTTTTTCATATCGGCAAAGTTGTTGTAATGGGCCATTCGCTTTGTACTGGTGTGAAAAAAAGCCGCGATTGATTTTATAATACTAAAAAAGCGTTTTGTTTCAGCAACTCGTTCGAACGATTTCGATAAAACTAAATTTAATATATGTGCTGAACACCAAACGTACATAGCTTGTGGACATTTTTGTCTCACCAAAGCCTGCACGCCATTAATTTGTGAGGATAAAACTGCTGCCCCGTCGTAAGTTTGTGCAACTAATTTGGATACACAATCGAACTCTTCTAAAATTTCCAAAATAATAGAACTCAAGGTTACAGCGGTCCGATCCGCGCTGACATCAACATATTTGATAAATCGATCTACTACTTCAAAATCACGAAAATATCTCAAAACTAATACTAATTGTTCACGGCCGCTAACATCAGGAGTCTCATCTACCATGACGGCGACAAAATCGGACTGTTTAATTTCGGCTTTAACGCGATCGATCATCACAGATGCAACGCTCGAGATCAAATCATTCTGCGTACGGTTCGACATGCCCGTGAATGAGGTACTTGCACTCTGTAAATGGGTTTCTAAAATTCCATCATACTTGGCTAATAAATCTACTATTTCTAAATAATTACCTCTATTCAACGACGATACTGACTCATCGTGACCGCGAAAAGCTAATTCTTGTTTTCCCAGAAAGCAAACAACATCGATCAGCCTTTGAAAAATGTTTCTATTGCGATCAACTTTAGCATTATGCCTCTCAATATCTAATCGTAACTGGCTGTTGATACTCATTTCAATACGAGATTTACCAAAAGTATTTAATTTTAAGCAGGCCTCCAGATGTTTTTCTGTATGGTCATGCTTCTTTGCCGCGGCATAGAAATAATTTAAATCTGAATATCCTGAATCAGTCCACACTGTACTAGAATTACTAAACAATATGCAAGGAAAACAATATAATTTAATCGTGTGTACACAACCACACAGCCAGTTATACGTTTCATAACTTTTAACATGAAACTTTCGAGTTACATTCCCTTTTTGTTGATTTAATTGTTGTAACTCGGGTACACACCTACCTTTAGACAAAATTTGAATCTTTTCACTGAATGACAATTGTGAGAACTTGTTATTTTTAATTTTTAATAAACACACACTTTCAACACAAACCTCACAATCAAATAACATTTTAAAAAATCAACAAACGTACTAGTAAAAGCAAATCACTACAATTATTATAGAAACTCAGAAATAAACTGTTAAATGTACACACTTTCAAATATTAAAATGTAAAATATTATAAGAAAACTATAATTAAACTGACGCAAACAAAATAATAAACAATGCTTATCACATGAAAAAAGCAAAATGGCCCCCGCGAAACACAAAAAAATTGTGCTATTTAAAGAAATAAAACCTTACCAAACAAAAATGCATAATGTGCATTTTGCGCAGTTTATTAGATTTCTGTCTATTATTTTTACTCGGATTATAGGCAACGAACATTTCCGATTACTCCCGACAACTGCCGAGCTTCCGAGGCCTGCCGCAGGAGTCGCGGCTTTCAATATTCATGCGTGTGTGCGTTTGCGACTATGCACGGACACCAAAATTACTACACACATGCAAACAAATGTCATGCGGGACGCGGCGGCATTACTTGGTTGATTAGGTACATTATTTTGCTTTGCAGCGCCTTTTGCTTTTCGAGTGGCAAACATAATGTTTGTGCGCTTGCAAATAGGTGCTATTTATAAAATATTAGGCGTTATTAAGTTATTATATTTTGTTTATTCATTTATTTACTGTTAATTAAAGTCATTAAGAAGTACGTACGTTATAATAAAATATCTGTAAATGGCAAGTAAAGCACTGCATTTCTGCCTACAAGGAGCGCACGCCCCTGATATAGGGGATATCAAGACTGCTACCGAAAACAAAGCTGGGTGGTAGTTTAAGTGACTTCATACACAATGCAACTAGTAATTTTGCAAAAAAAAGCCGAGACGGAATTTTTGTATCTTTTTCCTTTAGTCTTATTTGGGTGTTAAATACATAGTTTTGCTCTAAAATAATAGTGTACAACCTTTTTTAAAAAAGTCTTTGGTACGCATAGGTACAAAAACTATGGAATTACCACCCAAACACGATGATATTTAAAAAACCGCATTTCTTTGCGACATAAGTTGCATTGTATTTGTATTCACTAAAGCTACCATCAGATTCGTTTTCGGTAGCAGTTTTGATATACCCTGTATAAAGACAATGTATACAATAATAATTTATCTTGCAGCCTTACTCAGCGCATTATTCAGATCGACGGATCTCGTTCCCTCCGACGTGGTGGCGGGCTGTGTCCTCCTAAGAGTAAGGCAGAAACGAGAAACAAGAGAAATGCGACGCATACAGATGCTAAACGATGAAGAGCCTATCTACACCACAGATATCAACAAGATATTCTCAGAGACCCCGCCGTGGATGAACTTGGAAGATGCGCTTCATTACTTGAGGTTGTCAATAGCTGCGTACGGCTGGCCCTACGTGTTGTATCGTCATTGCTTCACCGGCTTCTGCAAGCTGGCAAGGCATCTCACATGTTGCTGTTGTCGGTGAGTTGTTTTTTTGATAGCTTAATTTATCGGATCGGATCGCGAAAACCAAATAACTTTTTAAATTAACTTTTTAATTTAATAATTGTAAAATAAGGGTAGCTAATTTGTATGTCACTGAGCTGTAATACCTCAGTCCGCTCCGTGACCACGAAACCGGTAAATTAAATAAAACTTCGGGAAGTTAGAAAATGTAAAAGTTAAACCAAATCCGTAAAAATAGTTTTATTTCAATGTGTAATATCTGCGTAAATCTAAGAAAATATTATTGTTAAGAGATGTTTGGTTTATTTTTTCGATTACGAGCTGGCATATTGATCTTTTCAGCATTAACTTTAAATTTCCTGGGTGCGATTTCAAAGTTGGGCATCCTACTTTATGAGAGATTTAATATTTTATGACAAAATCGAGAAACATAATTTTAATCCACCTTACGTCCTTTACGACGCGACGGGTAAAAGTACTAACAAAGTCGTTTTTTGAAAAGTTTAATCAGTGTGTTTAACTATGTCTCAATATTGGAGATGCGGTTGTGAATATCATATAACTTTATGTGTTAAAATATTATTATTATGTTTTATAAAAATAATAACTGTAAATACATGCAATTTGAATATACGTCTTTACGGTTTTTTCTTTATGAATGTTATTACATAACTTCCCTTTATTAAAATGCATAATTATCTTAATATGAAGTGTTTATAACCTTATTAATTTCACAAATACTTATATACTTACAAAACAGTAAATATATGTAGATTATTACAAAAAACATTTATTTTATATTTGGTTAATCTGATGATGATATGATATTGCCGTAAGCAATGGAATTGAATGCTTCCTGCATATTCAAATTTTACACAAATAATCATTATTTTTTAAATATTATGTTGTAATATAACGTTTAAAAGTCCACTGGCCGCAAAGAAAAAAAACGTTAACAGTTATATTTCAGTATCTTTGAAACGTGACTATAACTACCTTAGACTATAATTACAGTACCGTACAGATAGAGTATGACGACGGATGATTTTCACTCGCCATCCGAAAAATTGCTACTTTACGATTCGTTTAAACACGCCTACGTTCTAGGATGGAGAGAATACGTGGGCGGGGAAACTGTTCCACAGCATTGACATACGAGTATATATGTGGACAGGAGGTAACGCGCGTAAAGTGTTCCGACGTAAGTGGTGCGCGCGCTCCAGTGCATCTCTAGTGGAACGTTACTGAAATTAGTCTTCACTCGCACGGATTTTGAAAATTCTTGCTTATAATATATTATGACAGAAAGTTTAACAAAAAATGGTTGCCTGTAAAGTCGGTTTTACGGGCGAAGATTTTACGTGACAACGTCTTTTTCTCGGTAGAATATTTATTGATATGAATATAATTAAATTAATCACTCAACTATAATTAGATCATAGTTGAGTGGGAGAGAGACGCAAGGCATTCGGCGGGCCTCTCTCTCGTTCGGTGACTCATCGTAATGTTACCGGGCGTTACACTTTTTCATAAGTGACTCCCAGCCGCAACCTAATTTAAGACGTTGTCACGTCAAAATGAAGATAATATATTTTATCACCGTCTAGACAAAATCTATTAAATTTTCACGGTCATCTTTATGAAATTCCAAATGTACCTATCCTTAGTTTTTAAATCAATGTTCGGTAGTTAATGGTTCAGAAGAGATACGAACTAGCAAACTTCTCGTTTTGGTTTAGCTTTGCAAACAACTGGTGTAAAATAATTTTAGTTTGGTTGAATCGTGGCGCAAGAGAATTCAGCAAACGTGAACCGAATATTACCATCTAATTATGTTATTATTTTTGCTAACTTGCGTCACGTGTCACGACACTCGTGGTCATGATTTAACGTGTCCTTGTATTTTGTTTTAGAACTCAGATCATTTCGCAGAGTAGCAAATATTATTGTTGCAGTCGCTTTTTTACTATGCACATTTTTAAAATTGATCCATGTATGACTTTATTTACTTCTTTTACTTATCATTGATGCAGAACAACAAAATACTGTAACCAGTATGTTGGTCTATATATTATACTTGAGCAAATAGTCAAACTATAAATATACTCTTAATACTCAGTTTATTTTTTTTTACCTTACCTAAAGAAAATAATATTTTGCATCTTTCACAAATGTATTTTTTATTTTTCAAATGTATGTGTTTTTGTTTTCATATTTTATGAAATGGCGAAGCTAATAAAAAATTGTGATGTTTTCACCAAGCTACACACACGTGTTTTCCATAATCTGATAAACCATGGGTGTATCGGGATTTAGTTTGTATTTTACTCCCTTGAACGTATTAATAGTATATTGCACATTATAAAATAACCCCAATATGCGAACACATTAATTAATTGAGTTTGTAACCATGATGTTATACTCGTTTTATGCGGGTGGTGGAAATATGACGTTATTTTATATATATTTATCTTCCATCTCTACGAGTTCCTGATTTTTCTAAATGGTTAAGTTGACTCATGCTAATCTTTTCATAGAAACTAAACGAAAAAAATTACATTAAAATTATGTACATAGATTTGACGTAGGTTTTCGTACGTACGTTTTACGTAGTAAAAACAGAAAAAATATCGATTGCCCGTATTTTTAATTACTTTTCTGTGTACTAACTACTGACGTTGTACCTAGGTAGTTTCATTTGATGTTATCTTGTCCCTGGCATACCTGTGTTCAGCCGTCAGCGCTTATGTTATCGATTAACACTTAAAGGAAAATACTTTACGCGTTTCGCAGTACTCAGTAAAATTACTTGAAAGAGTTGATATAACCGCCACCATATGTGGGAATCGTAAAAAGTTAACTGTATTTTATTTAAAAGGGGAAACCACAAATTCAATTTCGTTCACCTACTTAATTTGAATGCAAATTATTTTCACAAATTCCAGCCGCTTGCAACTTATATGTGATTTTACCTTCCGAAAAATCCAAATAAAATAACTTGACTTGGAAATTGACCAATATGGTGCCTCTACTCTTGGTAAACGTCAAATACTATTTAATTAATGAATTAATTTTAACTTTTACAAACAGGCCGAAGAACTCCATAGTGACTGACGACAACTGCTGCATGTGTAACTTCGCTGGAGTCAAATACATGTCCAAATTACCAGCAGATGACATCGTCTTCGCGTCCTTCAACAACAGAGTTTTTGAGGTAATACAGGCTTTTTCTATCTGTATCAGCATATTTCTACATCTTCCTCTTACATTTACAGCCTTATTTTAAATACTTTTTTAATCGATCATTTTATCCCTTTTGAATTCAGTTTAAGCATTTAAAACATTCTGTAAATAAAATAGGTTTTAAAAATGTCTGAATAAGATATGTTTCGTTTAGTAAATATGTAACATGTACCCAGAGAATGTTTTCATTTGTATAGAATTCTACTCGTACTACAAACACGAATAAGTTCCTAGCCGATGTAGAAACTTATCCTAATAGGTTCTCGTATTTTTTTTAAATTTTATACTATAGTTTTAATAAGGATATTAGTAATGGTTCTATTATCAAGTGTCAATAACTGGAATAGTCGCCTCAATACAGGGTATATCAAGACTGCTATCGAAGGAAGCCGGATGGTAATTGAAGTGACTACAAACACAATGCAGCTAAAAGTTATGCAAAGAAAAGCGTCAATTTTTTTTCTCTGTCGTCGTATTTGGGCACTAAATACATCGTTTTTTCTAAAATAATCCCTTTCATTTTTAAAAGACGCTATGGTACGCGAGCCTTTAAATTTTATTTAAGCAAAAACTATGTATTTTCCATCCAAAGAAAATAAAATTGAAAAGATACAAAAAGAAATTGTCGCTTTTTTTTGCGAAGTATTTTACTTGCGTTGTGTTTGTAGTCACTAAAACTACAACTTTTCGGCAGCGGTCTTGATATACCTTTGATATATATAAGAATGTTAGGTTTCCAAAGGAAGTTGATAGATTTGAATCCACGCTATTCGCCACAGAAGTATCATTCGAACTCTTTTTGCTACAATTATTGAAATATCTTCATTTTCTATGAAAGTAAGGAAAATGTTAGTAATACATGACTTCCTTATCATTTTAATTTATTTTATCAAAAATATTTGGTGAAATACAATTAGGAATTAATTAGGACAAAAAGCCTAAAAACACGCCCAATCACTTAATAATTAAGAACTATTTTTGTAATCTATTTAAACACAGGTGCTTAGACAAAATATGTTGTTCTTACTATAACTAATAACAGGTAAATTATGCTGCTTGCGTCAAGAGAAAGAAACTTGTACCAAAGCAGGTGTTAGGTATTCCTCAGACGTCATTTGAAAAGACAAAAAGCGACTTCCGTCGTAAAATTGCTTTGCAGTTCAAACAATTACGCAAATTGTTGTTTGTAGCTTAAAACAAGTCACGAAAGACATAGGTTAAGTTTTTTGCTGCTTACTAAAAATACAATGCATTACAAAAATAAATTCATTGTATAAACAATATTTTTAAATGAATAGAAATTCATTGTGGTTGTTTTAAAAAATCGTACACATAATATTTTAAAATATTCTTTACGTAAATGTATACACGTAGACGTGAAAAATAAAACAATATAATGTAATAAAAAGTATATTTTACGTGATTGTATGTAAATATTCAGTCTTATTTATTGTGTGTAAATTACGATGGCTCTTACTAAATTGCAAATTTCGTTGGGCACCTATGCCTATACAAGAACCGACAAATAAGTAAAAATCTTTAAAGAAGGCTTTTTCCGTTGTGATTCAAATGACACAAGGATTATAATAAAACTAGCGGCCCGACCCAGCTTCGCCTGGGTGCATATATTTTTTGATTCCACTCCACACCAAATACATGTTGTTTTTCGTATAAACTCTTGTATGCCTAAACTTGACGTAGCTATCCTACTGTCCGGCTCAATCCCGTCTCATCCGCCTGTTCAGTCTCTTCCCAATCCGTCCCGTCCCTTCTCTTTATTATCCATCCCGTTTTATAACGTGCATTTAAATTTCGTCCTAACAAATCTGTGATCTATCCCAGCCCTCTCCCGTACCTTCGATTCTATTTTACTTTATGTCCCTTCTCTCCACAAACATCCATATATATCTTATACAACGGGCCGTGCAGCAGAAATCGTAATATATTAATTTCACCACAACTTCAAAACCAAACGTCCAATTTTAATCATTCAAAGACCAAATATTATCAACATAAACTGTACTTATTGATGAAATAATTTATTTTGATAAGGATTAATAGCATGAGTAAAATAAACGCGTTTAAATGTAGTCCAAAAAAAATTCAAGATTTTTAAATAAAAATGTGGTTGTTGTGCCTCACTCGACATAGATAGGTATAGTGTGTCGCGGACTTTTTTGTAGATATTTATAAGATCTACAATTAATTATAACATTTTATGGTTCTATCTTTTGTAGTTTAGGCAGCGTACGCAAAATAAGTAACTTCTTTGGTTGATTTTTTTCAGTTTGTGTCCGAAAAATCCAAATATCTTACGGAACCCTATTTTTTTCCGAAATAAAATATAGTCTATGTTACTCGTGGATAATGTAGCTTTCGAATGGTGAAAGAATTTTTAAAATCGGTCCAGTAGTTTTTGAGCCTATTCATTACAACCAAACAAACAAACAAAGTTTTCCTCTTTATAATATTAGTGTAGATAAAAACTTAGGAATGTATTATAGTTTTATTTGTCGTATTAAAATTTAACTTGGAATGTCGATGTTATTTTTTACACATAAATAAGTTTTAATTATGTGTCTCTATTTGAAGGCTAGGCTAGCTAATTAAACGGAACGATTTTAATAGCGTAATAGGTATCTGACATAAGCAAAAACTCGTCTATTGCTTTAATTTATGACACTATTTTGATACAAATAGGTACCTCTTTTTTTTTATAATATTACAGTGCATTAATTATTGCCTTAGGTTGTTAATTGGCAGGTTTGTTGAGCGCTATTGCAGGCAATAAATATCAGTGTTTTTTCATAAACTCTAGCAGCATAATTTGCACATCCCTGATCATACAGATGAATTTAAAATGATGTGTTTGACTGTTGTTTAATTTCGCAGTTGCCATTCTGCGTGATCGCTGACCACGAGCGTGAGAGTATTGTGGTGGCGATCCGAGGGTCCATCTCGCTGAGGGACATCTTCACTGACTTCACAGCTGGATCCGAGAGATTCGAGGCTGATGGTAATTGTACAACTAATTGTTTCTCACCGTTGTTCCAATCTCGCGTGGCGGCTACCTACTACCCATCAATTTTGTAGTCTACATATGCTTTCAGTCATTTCTGATGATTGTTTTAAATATTTATGTTATAATATGCAGTTATTATGTTCCATCTTTATGTTTGAATTACTGAATTGTTGTCAATGTAACAATAACACGATTTAATAACCTTCAACGAATTCACATAGTTTTTCGTTAAAACGACAACAAAGAAAAGTTAGCCAACTACATACCTAGTATTATTTACATCAAATTTTTACAATAAACATAAAAAATACTTTAATTTAAATAGTTTACTTAGTTGGATTTAAATAATTGTCCAAAAAGAGCTTCAATTATGCAAAACAACGGGGTTATAGGTACATACTTGCATCAATAAATTGTATCTATTAATTTACCGGTATTTTTTGCTCGTTCTTCTTATTTTAAATGACATAAGCATATTATTATAATTTTTATAAATAAAAAACGTCAGTGTCCATTTCTATACAAATATTAACCTACATGTTTAAAGATTGATTGCGGTTACTTTACCGACAATGATGTAATACTTCCTAGTTTCGCTACTCAGATCCGACAACCACGTTGTGTGAATTTCTTTCCTACATTTTTTCCATTTTATTAATATATAATTCATCTATTTTCTATTGGAGTGCGGCGGAATGTTGAACTAAAAATAGCATTTTAAAAATATCTATTATATCTTTGTTTGAGAACAGTCAGGCTCAAAACTCAATATAAAATTATAACCTACTAACATTAACATACATAAAAGTCATTTTACGTCAACCTACGTCATTATGGTGTTAAAGGCAAAATACTGAATACCATAAAACTGACACAATGCTTTAAAATTAAATGCAAATATACATAATTTGCATATGTTATCTTAATGTTAATTACACATATTTTCCTGTTGAGATAGGTACACAATTAATGGAAATATCATCGGAAAATAATTTAACACTAAAGTAATAAAACGAGAATACGCATTAATTAAACAGTTCCCACTTTTTCCTGATTGTTTTATAACAATACAAAAAAGAACTTGCACACGGGGATATTACATTATGATCAGTATATTTAGTTGCTTATTGTTATATATAATGAAATATCATAACTTTAGGTTTATGTTAGCGAGGAATAATTAATATTTTATTGTATATTCATAAGCATCAAATCTGTGTAATATCAAGAGATTGCGACTCATAAGGAATCGTAAATCTATTCCTTCTAAAAATAATGGGAAAGAAGGGTACACTCAAGGTATTTTTAAACATTTGACGAACGTAGTTGTACCTACCTAAGTGTAAAAAAGATATTTTTGTGATACTATTATATCTATAGGACAATCTGTTATACAGGTTTACCTGAAGACACAGCGGCCCACAAAGGAATGGCCATGGGCGCTGCAAAGATGCTGAAACGACTACTGCCGGTACTTGACCGGGCTTTTCAACAGTTTCCACATTACGACCTCATACTCACCGGTAAATATTGTAGTGCTTAGTCTAACACGTTACATTACAAGATGTTACATAAGATTGTCTATAAATAATGTTGTTTCTGTATCTATGTTGTCCAAATGACCTAATCATAGAGAAATAAAAAATATGAAATTAAATGTTTAAGAATAATTATTGATGTAACGTTTTTTCTTAACCTAGAAGCAATTTAGAATATAACATAAATCATTTTAAAATACTTTTTTAAGAATTGTTATGATTTGTTTGTCTACATTTGGGTAGCAAAAAAGCATAATATTTCTACAAGCTAGCACCGAATATTTTGCATGTTTTAATGTATGACAAAAACTGTTACAATCATTACTAGACTTTTAATAACGTTTTTCACAACTGTAAGAAATATTTAGATGGGTCACACTTTATATCAAAGACATTTTTTTCAGGTCACAGTCTCGGGGCGGGTGTAGCAGTATTAGTTGCTTTAAAATTAAGGCCGAAGTACCCACATCTCAAAGTATTCGCTTTTTCAACCCCAGGTATAATATTTTTATCTTAATGTAGATATATTTTACTGAGACCCTCCTTTTAGTTCATATAGTTTAAAACTAAGTACATGAGTGAACTACTGTGTGGAATTTTGGTTAGATAAATTTCATAAAATTGTTCTGGGCGTATTCAATTTTGAAAAATAAAAAGAGATAAATTTCTTGGCGCAGAATATTTTTTTTTTTTCATTCATCATTAACGAGTGACCGATCGAGACTTTAGTTCGTCGCATCTAGACAACTGTTTGTGTTTCCCACAAGTACTTATTTACTTCGGGTTCGGTGTTTGTCAAACCGAAAAGACTCCACGACACAAAGGTTGTATCTTAATATGGGGTCAGGAGTGTGTGTAACTGCTGAGTATATTGATTTATTTATCTAAAATGTGCATTGACTACAGCCGGCCTAATTAGTCGAGAAGCGGCGCGGTACACGGAGAGCTTCGTGCTGACAGTAGGAGTTGGAGACGACCTGGTCATGAGGCTCAGCGTGCACAGCATAGAGAACTTACGGACCAAGATCATACAGACCATACACGCCACTAAATTACCAAAGGTGAGACTCGTCGTATTATATCATGTAGGTAGGTTTTAGTACGTGTTTTTTTTTGCATCTCCTTTGTATCAAAAGACCTATTAAAATAATGCCATACTGTTCAATATTCTTCCAATTCTAACTACTTCACTTACTTAAGTTATAACACTTAACTTCTAACTTAATATAAAAGAAAATAAAAAAGTATAATTCCTTGCATTTGAACCTAAATAAGTATTCATAATTATGTGCATTTATAATTTAGCATCACATTGTGTAAATATAAATTTTAAATAATTCAGTTATCTATTTTATTATTTTATTGGTGCTTGTATCCTTTATTTTCTAGACTGCCCTGACTTCTTTTTCTTTTCTTAAATCCATCCAAAGGTTGTCTGTAAGAAATCCCCTAGAGCGATAAGACCGCTGTCTGTCCTTTTTTGTTCATTTGTAATATCTTTAAGTGTTTTATCCTTTTTATGTGCAGTTAAGAATAAATAAATAATATAACTTCTACGTCACAAAAAATTCACATCACTATTTTGCATAAAATAGACACAGCATAAAGTAGTTTACGTAAGTTTATCAGCATACTTAAACTTTTAACTGGAAATAAAACTTATTATTCTGCCATTAAATCATAAATTTTAGCGTGGAATAATATTATCTTATTTGGCTGCATTGTTGTGCAATGTATTTTGGCAGTTTTGTAGGTACAAACATACTAAGATGTTTCCCTGGATCTAAAAACTAGCACGTAGGCATCAATGGAAATATTCCAAGAAAATATATATTATTAAATACCCATTTATTTCGGCGTTCACATTAAATTATGTGGTCTATGACAAATTTTGAAGTAATTTGACGGTTAATTATAACACCCTAAAGGAATTTTCAAGTCTACTTTTTAGTGTCTACTAGAATTAATACCAACAAGACGTGGGTGACAAAAAAGATACGTACTATTTTTCCCTTTATATCTAATATCTCTTTTACTCTTATACAATAGGAATATTTCCAATGTTTAATTTTAAACAGATTTTAATAATCACTATAAAATGTCTTTTATTACAAACATTAATCTACAACAGCTTCAAAATTGGTCATAAAATGGCAGAGATATTAATATTTTTATTAGTGCAGTAAGGACACTACCTTTATCTTCCGCACCCACGCGCCTTATGGAAGATGAAGTCACTAGACGATATTAGGACGATAATTGAACCCTTTTCTATTCCTCCTATGACAACATTTGATAAAAGTGTAACTTGTTTAATAGTGAATGGACTCAAAAAATATTTCTTTATAAATAATTTAATATATTATAATATATTAATAATAAAAATGGCGTCAACATTCTTCAATCGATCTTCCGTCTTGGTCCACTACGTTCCTACTCTCCCTGTTGCTCAAGTACAGTACGTACAGATTTAATTCTTGATTGACGTGAAGTATAATATTAGCCCCTTACAGCCTTATTCATAGACTTTTAAAATTTTATTTTGATATTGAATGTTTTGTCTCCTTCGATCAAAATGAATTCATAAGTTGTTCGAAAGGAATAAAACTATCGATAACTGATATAAGTTTTAAAAACGTCTATGTATAAGGACGTCAATGTTTATTTATATATTTCATCCTTTTTTGCACTGTACAGAAAAACAACAAAGAAATTATTAAGTTATACTAAATACATGAAGGATAGTTAGAAAGTACCTACAGATTAGGTAAATCCATTAGAACCCTATAAATGAAACTTACCTGGCGTAGACCCATATGTTTCATCTACTACCGGAGTCTAAACCGAGCTCTTCATAAACTTGAAAATGACGATAATAACAATAATAGTACAAATGGCGGCCTTATCACACTAGGTAATTTCAGTTCATTATTTCAAAATATTGTAAACTGTTTACTTGTCTGTAATATGTGGTGAACAATAAAGTGTTATCTATCTATCTAATTTCCTGAGGTAATTTCCATGTTGATGTGTACAGTATCGGATAATGCTGAACGGTTTCGGATACGCGTTGTTCGGCGTGCCGGCGCGCGACCTGGAGTCCACGTGGCGGCGGCCCGAGGAACTCGAGGCGGGCGCCGCGTCCGACGACTCCGCCGACGCGCTGCTCGTACAGAGCGTGTCCACCGTGAGTGCTGTCAGTCCAATCTTATACTATACGTGTGACGTCACCAAGCGTACACCCCATCGGCTTTGTATTTGCTTTGTTCATCAATTTAACCGTAAGTCATTTTTTTTGGTTTTGCTATTAAAACTGGACTTCGTTTTATGTTTCATCGGTTCATAAAGGTAAATATGAAAATAACTGTATAAATACAAAAATATAAAAAATATCTAAATGTAATTGTTTTCAATTCATCAGAGCTCCTTTGTACCTGGAGTTAAAATTAGTATCTACAGTTTAAATTCAATTACTTGTTAACTAATTTATTTCATAAAATACTTAATGAATTTAATTTCAGGACAGAAAGGGCGAAGATTAGATGAAAATAAATTCAAACTAACAATTCAGTGTGAATAACAAATTAATACTGGTTTTGTACAAACACACTATCATGGTACAAAAACATAATTTAGTAATTTACTAGCTTTTATAGTATAGTCAACGCTTTAATTTTAAAATATAACACGTTATACCTATCTACTTCATTTACATTTTTAAAACTGTTATTGTTTTTTTTGCGTTTTTGCATTCATATTTTATTTGTAATTATAAACTAATATTAGTTTAGTAAGTTATTGAAATCTAATAAGAACGACCTGATTGTATAACAACGTTTATTGATAGAAGACGCATACCTATTTCACTGTGTTAGATTACATCAATAAAGAATCAAACATTTATTCGTTCATAATTTTAAAAACAAATCTTACTATACTTTCCCAGGAGGCGGCGCTAGTGTCGCGCGATATTTTCGTGAGGCGATTCTCTTCAGCCAGGCTTTTCACAGCAGGGCGGATTCTGCACATAGTTCGGCGCAAGCGCATGGGAATTGAAAAGTAAGTATCTATTTCACACTTAATTTTCTCTGACCTAAGTAAAAAATAAAATGAACATATTACAGCGAAAAGTTTTAAACATCGAGATTCGAGCATCTTATACGAGTATGGTCATGTCTAAGTATAAAACAAAAAGATGCGCTGTTTTCAATAAAATATTTTTAAAGTAACTAATTAAACCGCTAACTGGAAAATATATGGCTTCCAATCAATGAAGACCTCTGATTTGAGTTGATTTATCAAATTTTCTATTTTCCGTCATGTCTGATCACAGCAATGAAGGCGATGAGGAAAGGTAAAATATTGGCTAATAAACATTATATTAAACATGTTGTTATGAATATATACAGAAAGAATAACTTCACACATTTCGTTTCAGAAAAGTGCGCACGCAGGAACCAACGTACGAGATGCGGTGGGCGTGTCCCGAGGACTTCATGGAGTTGCAGGTGATGCCGCGGATGCTGCTGGACCATCTCCCAGAGAACGTGCACCGCACCATACAGACCGTGCTAGAGGAGCGCCACACCTACCGAGTCACACACATCGTGTAAGTCACGATACTAGTTCCATGTCATTGCCAGTCGCAGCACTATCGAGGCTTGCCAGAACCAAACTCGTAAACTAATGTTACTTGAAAAAATTGTCTCAAAGACATATACGCCGTACACGTTAGTTCAACTTACATATTTACATGTATTCAAACCAGAGTATTTTATTTTCGTATTCTTGACATTTAACGTTCTGAGCTATCATGACATGTCCTTTTTGTTCCTACTTCATACTCGGGAATCATGACCCCATATCACGAACAATCTGTATATATTACGATTCACAGTATTTCGTATAGATCTAATAATATTGACAAAATCAGTGTGCGATTAAATGATTTAGTTTAAGTAAGTGAGAAGACTGTGATGATGTTATAGGATGAAAATATTATTATGTGTAAGTGACACGCTGTGAAATGCGAGGTGTATTTCTAAAAATATAAAGTTTCGTTTATGTAAATAAAATATTATATAAGAAAATTGTTTAAGTTTCAGAGAAACTTTGGGAACTTTACCTCGTCCCGCTACATATCAACGTTTTGAACGTTTGTTTAAAAACCTGTTAGTTAATTTGTTGTTTTATAATCGCTTCATAGATGGCGTTGATTAATGATTGAGGAGTTATAACGTTGCGTTGCTCAATTAAAAAGCAATCAAATCGTTTCTATTATAGATCTCCAGTTTCAATTACTGTTAACACTATATTGGCTACGTATAATACCATAAAAGGGCTACTACACATGATTGAAATAAATTATAATAAGAACCTACTTACGTTTCTGAATATTGCTATAGATGAGTAAGACTTGCAAAGCTACCACTAAGTACAATAACTAGATAATAGTGTAGTGTTACCGGAGTCAATTATGTAATAAAACAGCATAATACTATGTACATTGTAAGGACATACGTAGTAGATATATATTATTTTCTATGCTTATTACACCAACCAGTAACACCATTTGATAATATGTAGACATATAGCATTTACAATTGTGCTTTTATAAATACAAACAATTTATGTAAATATTTATTGTAGACCAGCTGTCTAACTCTTGAAATTCGATTTCAATCTGATCTAAAAAATACCACTGCGCTCAAGCAAAATAGACTACTATCCAACTAAACTAACAGGTACCGTTTGACGTTTCATACTTTTCAACTTTGTACAGGCGTAACTTACACAATTTCAATAACATTCTGCCTAAAACCATGGAACTGTGACTTTACGGCAAGCGCAATCAAAATTGTGTGAGTTACGCCTGTCCAAATATGTTTAAAATTGAAAAATATGAAACGTCAAACGGTACCTATTAGTTTAGTTGGAGTATAAGTAACGTGACCATTTATTTTTTGTGCCAATGCGGGACATCTGTGGTATTAAATAATAATAAAAAGTTTTTGGTGTTTTACAAATTTTTAATAAAGAAGATTGAATTACAAAAAATAATCATAGCACTAAACACAAAATAGGCACGATTTATAAGCCCCAGTAGTGGCATGACTTCCAGGTAGACACATAACGTACTCAATAATTGTGGAAAAGTTTTTTAAATCAAGATTGTTTTTACGAAAGTGCTGGAATAATTTGACTCAACCGTTTTTAGTAATAGTTCGATAAAGCATTTCGATCGGGAATACTTTTAAATCATAGTTTGGTTTGTTTGCAAAAGCGGGACTATGTAGGCCTTGCTGGGGACACCGGGACAGACTTCCTGAAAGCGGGACTGTCCCGCCTAAATCGGGACGTATGGTCACGTTAAGTATAAGGGACTTATTCACACACAGTTCGTAAACGTATTTTCGTTATCCAATGTTGTGTCTTCTTCGGTCAAACTGAATTCAAAAGTCTTGCGAAAGGGACAAAACATTCGATATCTAAAATAGACTTTGAACTGTCTATAAATAAGGCCATAAAAATGCGGGCTATCATTTAATAGTAGGTACCAAAAATACAAGTTTTGATCCTTGACATAAATTTCAAATTAAATCGAGTATCAAGATTAGACTAGCAGATATTGTCAAATCTGTGCAATGTTGTGTTGTCATTCCAATTATTATATAGATTTTTATTAATGTGTCTACTTTTAATGAACTAATGATATTTTTCTTAGACAAATGTACTAACTTTCTTGTAAATAGAGGCATATTAATCAAACCTATATTTCAAAATACGTTTCGAAAACAACGCAAATTTTTAACACCGTTGATATTACGAGTAGGTCTATGAAGATTCCTTTAATCTATATGTGTCAAAATCGTATATTAGGTCTTGTTATGTGTAGTAATATGTAACTTTAAGTAGGGACCCAAAATCAGTGAGTAGAAATTGCAACCTGACGTACCTAAACTTCGGGAACAAAATTATTGTGACAGTGAACAAGATATATGACGTTTCTGAACGTTTTATTGTAAATAAAAGCATTTATTTCTAATAATTTACATTCCAGTTTGTATCTATAGTCCTCAGTCCCTTGCCGATGTGTTGATGATGTATGGTGCCTTTGTCGTCTTTAATTAATTACATTTAAATAATTAAGCTGCATTATTTGCTGTGAACACTTGCATTCGCTTGTTTCAACCTATCTATAACCATCGAAATCGAGTTTGAAAATGTAAAATATGTAGAAATCTGTTTAAAATAATAGAATAGAAAGATGTAAAAATGTGGAGGATTCCAATGTGTGAAAACTTTTTCTAACCCCAGAACAAATCAATGCAAGTGTTAAAAGATCTTGCCTATTTTTATCTTTTAGACCTGATACAAAGGGTTGACATGTTTTATTATAAAATATTTTTAATGTTTCATGGAAATCTCATATTATGCTGTTACTATTAGATTTAGCTAATATATGTATATTCCATATAAATTTGTATATAACGTTGTTTTCTCGTTCTGTATTGTTGTCAGATACTTAAATTGCTAATTATTTATGTAATTATGCAGAGGTTATGAATCGCGTGTATGTTCAAGTATTAGAAGGACTGAGGTTCTTTTCACTTGTACCCTAAATTAGGGCTTTGTAAACTCTTTCTTCTTATGTTTAGGGTATAGCCAATGTCTTGTGTTGGGTTTGTGTTTATTTATATTAAAATATATTTTAAGTATGTGTTGTTGTTTATTTAAAACACTAAAGAGCTATATTTCACACAATTAATATCACGAAGAAAAAAATTAACTAAAATTAACTATTTTTTCCAATCGATTGAGACTAATTTTAACATGATTTATTTAGTTGATTGAATTGACTGATTTGTAATCAACTTTAATTGCATCATCGTAGATATCAATCACGGGTAGTCTTGTTTTAATAGATCTGCTTTTGTGTTTTTTTGAGGGTAGATCTACAACAACAAAAGTGATTATTAGCGGTTGGATCTTGCAATTCTTGCATTCGGTACTAGGAGATAATGTAAGCGAAGAGGTGTCAATGTTTGCTTACGTAGGCGGGTGGGCGTGGCTTTAAAGCGAGAGCGAATGATTGCACTATCTCGCTCTAGAGGCGTGTCGTCGAGTACGAGGCTGTCAGAAATATGGTTGTACTCTTCACACAATGAGTTACTCCTTTACATTTATGCACTCCTAGTACTTCACGGCAGATTTTGCTCAACTTGTATGATGAATAATGTTTTTGTGTCCGTCCCGATTCTCGGGTTTTTAGTGTCGGTTGCAAGCAGTTCACTGGCTGATGAAAATACCCTATTTTGAATTACAATGTACTTATTTATCAGGTGTATTGAATGAGCATTGTAGTAACTTTATGATGCGAAATCGAACTGACCGCTAGTTTTAATAAGTAACACGTTGATTCAGGGAGGAGACGATTCATTTTAAGACATCAAAAGTTCAAAGTCGCTAAGTTAAAACTAATAACTAATTATTTCAACTGGCCTTTCAAATCACTAGTCAGAAATAAGTCATTCATTTTATTTGCCAAATTAATGCTTATACTGGCCAAAAGTATACGAAAGCCCTTGTAATCATCACCTGTTTAATTATTCTTGCCCATTCCAGGTGCAAACTAAAACATTGCACAAAAATAACACAAACACCGTCTCCGAAAAAAATAAGACAAAAAAGTAAAATGATTATCTTTATTTATCATTAATTAAACATGATATAAAAATACAATTAAATCCATCAGTCAAGATATATTTGATATCACAGAACTTTGAAAAAAACGCATAATTTAAAAGAATTTTGACGGCAGAATAAACATTAAAAAAATAATAACGACATTTAATTTATATTTGGCTTAATCTTAATTATTGCGATTATATCAACACATCTCGGAATGTTTTCACAGCACACTCAACCTCAGACAAACATAATGAGCATTATACATGGGCTTAAAATTAAATTTTTATCTTATATCATCTACACAGATTGCGAAGTTCAGTCATTGCGGCTTGAGACACTGCCGTCTTGTTCCTCTCCGTCTTGTATCTGAAACAATAGGAAATTGGAAAAAATTGGTAATCGACGAAAATCGGAGAGTATTAATTTCAAAACTTTTAAAGACGGCACTTATATTGTAGACTAACTATGTCTACAATATAAGTGCCGTCTTTAAAAGTCGTTTCGTCGATTACCAATTTTTAATTTGTTTGTTAATAATTGTGCTATTGTATAATAATCAAACTTCTGCGGAAAATTACCATTTCCCACATTCTATACTCTTACTCAATTTAAGTCACCAGCAGTATGTTACACTGAAGCCAGGACATCGGTAAAAAATAGTACCCATTGCGCATGTACTCGGACCACGCGAAACCAGCGGAAGAGGAAGAATAGTGACTGCGTAGGAGTGACCAGTAGGGACAGAGAAAAATTAATACAGTACCGCTTTATTAAGCTATTAAAAAAATACTTTGTGATGCATTCCTCTTTTCTTGATGCGCTCTGACTGCCTCGGTGGCGCAGTTGTACTTCAGTATGATTGCAAAGCTGAGGTCTCGGGTTTGAATCCTGAGTCGGGCAAAGTGATATTGGATGGTTCTATTCAATATAAGCTCGGAGTCAGGAATTAGTGCCTGATATTGCGATGGGCTCGCCCTTATCACATCGCGGGACGTATTATGTAACACACAAGGCGAAACATGAGTGTCCAGGTAGCACCTCTGCCTGTGTGTATGCCTTCCGTCTGTACCTATATTATCTGAATGTACCCCTCAACTATCAAATCGGCCGTATTACGGATTCTATAAAAACATCAAAGGTGCCGCGAACTGTCAAGCCATAAAACCGCCTAATGTATATAGAAATGGGAATATTTAAAAAAAAAAACGTTTGCTCGTTGACAGGTTGATGTGCAAGTACCTATATATATAGATTTGTCAAAGGGTGCTGGTACCTGTTGAGGAAGTGGTGCGCGACGTCGGGGCGGTATGCGGCGAGGTCGCGCAGGTAGGGCTGGTCGTTGGCGAGCGCGCGGCGGTACGCCAGCTCGCGCCACGCCGCGCCGCCGCGCCCCGCCACCAACACCAGACCCTCCATCAGGCTGCACGCACACCAACGTAGAGATATAACATTATGCCACTGGTATTCACATCAGCTTCTATACTTTTCTATATATGAAGTTTAATAACAAAAATACAAACATCTCGTAGGGATTACGTATGAGAGATATTTTATATGCAAAAAATGTATTAAAAAGTAATCGTACTCAAAAAAATTTATATACATTGAGTGATTCTGATATTTTAAATGCTAGACAAATTAAAAAGTATAAGTAATGACTACGCAGTTTTCAAACAAATTGCCAATTAAAAATTAACACAGTTAAAATGAATAGCTGCCACCAAAACATAAATGAGAAACGAAAATAAAAAGACATAATTTCGTGCTACTAAAAAAATACTTAATCATAAGTAAGGTCTAAAAGTAGCCACTACAATTTTAAATCAATTTTTCTAATAACAAAATAAATGCAAAACTCACCTTAAATATTCACTGACAAGCCTATACATCTGCTCAGTGGTTCTGTTCAATATGAGTCTGGTGGGCGAAGCGTTCAGCAGCGACATCTGCAGAGCTATTTGTTGCGCGAGAGTCGCCATCTCTCCCGCGAACCCAGTACATCCGCCCTGAAGGTACAGCTCCGCAGCATCCGTGCAGTGGTTGAGAGCCGTCTCTAGCAGTAGCCTGGTCGGCTGGCTGTCGTGGATCATAAGCCAGGTCGGCGGCTTGAACGGCTTTTTGGATGTGGCCTAAAATAAACGAAAATCTGCTTATTTAATGGTGTAAGTTATTCACAAAGTACAGCGAATAGAAGAGGAAGAGCCAATGGGTCGCCTCGACCACAGATTAGAATGTTAAAACGTTTTATAAAGCCGACCTGAAGTATAAGCTTCTTTGTTGAGTTTCGTTCATATGTGAGTTTACCAGTAATCTTTGAGCTGCTGCTGGAAAAGAACACATCTACCCGAATCTCGATTACCGTACACCACGTGACCGATTCCAAGATCATTTCCAAAACGACCAACTGCAAATAGCCTATATACACTTTACAGTGCGTTTCTGCTTACTCTTTATTACGAGACTTATTACTAAAATAAAATGACAAAAACAATACACATGAAAAAGTAACATACCCTCGCCGCACCCAACGCCATTTTCTCCAAATCCTCGATCAAATTGAGCGCTTGTTTTCTCTTCACGTTGGCCGCCTCTGCGTACATGTTGAAATGCAGCGCCACCATGATGTAAGTATCGGTGTCGCCAGGACAGTGCGTCTTGAGGAAGTCCAGCAAGCCTTGTTTGAACTCCGCGATTTTGTCTGGCTGTTGTCCTAGCATGTAGTCGAACTGGCCGAGGAGGTATTCGAATTGGTGGTTGTCTCGTAAGGCCTAAAAACAAATGAAATAGGCTATATATCTGCTATGCTAGTATCTGTGCAGCTGACTAATTGACCTTATAGGAATATAAGGCTCAGCAAATAATACTGTACTATGCAAAATATAGGCGAACACGGGTCGAAGCGCGGGAAGCGCACGGGAACGGCATTCCAGCAAGATGCACCGATATTTCCGACGGGTAGTACGTATATATAATAGTAGGAATGTATACAATATAGGTAGTAGGTATGAAAAGTACGGTAGTTACCTGGAAGATGTAAGCGCACTCTGCATACCGCGCGAGTCCGGTGAGCAGGCGCACCATGAGTCGCCACGAGCGCGCGGCCAGCAGGCGGCCCGCCAGCGCCTGCGCAGAACGCACCGACACCGCCACGCCCTCCGTGTCGCACGCGCTGCTGAACCACTCGTGCGCGCACACTAGCAGCTCGATGCAGATTATATTCACCTGCACCACACTCGCGCACTTTATATCACATTTAGGGCTTCGCCAATTCCTGATAAAGTCCCTGATAGCTATCTGGTACTCATCTGTCAGATAAAATACGAAATTCAGTACTTTGGCAACCGAATTCATAAGGGACTTTATCAATAGAAACTGGTCCTTAGGGGGTCCTTACCTTGCATAAATCTTATTAATATTTACACAGATTTAAATTGAGAACCTACTCCTTTTTTTTTAATTTGTTAAAAATGACCCAAAAAATGGTTTCTCGTATTTACGCGAATGTTACCTAGTACCTACACATCGAAATGAAACTATTTTTTACGAATTTTATCGCGGATTTGATACAATTTTATATTTTAACTTGCCGATGTTATGAAGAATTTATAACATTCGAGGTCACGGACCGACTGAATCATCCGCTCAGGTAAGGTGTGAAAACTACCTTCGTTTTATAATTATAAAAAAAGTTTGCTGTTTTTTAATCAAGCTACGCAGGATCCCACTCGATGTTCAAGGTTTTCTTAGGTATTATTACATTAGGTAATTGACGTTTTAAAAGTAGATTTTACTCAGAAATGCAGTAACCAAACTATTTTTTATAGAGTATCAAAAACTAATCAATCGTACTCTCGATTGTAGAGGAAGCCCGTGCCCTGCAGTGGGACGTATATGAACTAATACAGATACAGATCAAAAACAAAATTAACAAATAACACCTACGTATTTAAGAAAGCATTCGTACCTGTTTTGTAGACAGCCTGGCTCCTTTAGTTATCTTCCTTATGTTCGACTTGACTTCATACCGAATATGGACATTGTTCCTTGTAATAACATCGAACAGATTCCGCCTCGAGTCTCTAGACAGTTTACTACCCGCATTGTAAACAGTAGAAACAGAGTACACAGATTCCGTTTCAGCCGACATCATAGTTCCTTCTTCAGTCAAAACGGATTCTATTTCATCACCCTCGACGTTTTGGTACTCCTCGTCAATCAAAGTTTCCACATCGAGACAGCTGTCGTCAAAAGTGTTTTCGGGAAGACGTAGAGCCACATTGGCTTTGTAGATCTTCTGGAATGCCACCAGATGGTCGAGGATCAGTCTGCCAACTTGGCTGCACGCGTCTGGTCGCATGTTGAGGAACATTTCCATATCGGAGTTAAGCGCGTACCCCCATAACGTGTATTGGAAGTGCTCTTTTTGTCGGAACGTGGAAGTTTTGACCAGATGCGGTGATATAATCGCCGCTACCATTTCACGGCAGATATATTCTGCTATCTGAGAATTAAAGAATATTAATTTCATAATAACGGCAATTATTTAAACTGAATTTTAGGAATTAGAAATATGAAGTCATATACCTGTTTAGTGGGGATATTAAAGGTTTTGAAGACGAGATTAGCGAGCGACATCCTGGCTCGTCCGCTGACCAAGTTAATGAAGTCTATGGCACGGTTTTGATATTTCAACACCGATGCGTAATCCCAGCCGATTTGCAATGCTATTCGGAAGTAACTGGCAACCTACACACAAATAGTTAATTGCAGCTTTAGAACTAAAAATAATGAATAATCATATCGACACAAATATGCGCGTGATCCACAGTTATTTATTTCGGGTCTAGGTGTTTCTGAGACCTAAAATATCTCGTAGTTCCTGATACCCATGTCACAAGACTCGATTTAGTAAGTGTGCTTATTTATTTATTTACTTTTAAATTATTTGATCAAATCAAGGCGAAGTTTAAATGACACAAAATAAAGTAAAAGATAAATGAATCGAAAAAGAGACGAAAAATGAATAGAAGTATACTAAACCTGTTTAGCAAGAGTGAGTCCACTTCGCACGGCGAGCGCGTCTAGTGCAGATAGCCTGTCTGCCTCTTCCCGCGCCGCCAAGTGTGAACTCTCCGGCACATTATCCTGTTTCTCTTGGATTACCACCAGCTCCTCAAAACTGGTCTCCGACACACCCGATACTAAAATATTAAAATAATTACAAATAACATACATACATAATGATAAACTTACGTCTTTTTCCCAGAAGCGGTAGGTAGATGTGCTACTGGGACGCTCATTTTTCGCCTAGTATTTTCTGAACCGCGTAGTGATAGAGGGTGAGCCCACCACATCAGGCATACATGCCTGACTAAAGCCAGATAATGACATTATGAATTTAAAAAAATGCTTTCATATATTATTTCCTAAAATATCTACACAATGATACTCACTTGATAGTTTATTCTGCAGACCAGGCGACGCAATAACAACTCTTAATTCTTGCGGCAGCTCATACGGTGAACAAGTACCCTCAGCCAGTTTCAGGCAAGTTCTAAATATTTGCACCGGACACGCGGGCGGCCTGTATCTATACTCAGGAGGAGTATTAAACAAAGCCGACAAACGGAACGCACCAACTATGAGCTTCAACTCAAGCAGTTGATTGATAACTTTGCGCCAATTGTCTATCGCTTCTGGCTCTTCCAATAGCACAACATTTTCGATATTACCCACGTCTGATTCCATTTCAATTTCATTCAACATCATCGAGAACGGTCTATCCATATCCACTGAAGCTATTTGTCTAGAGATGTTCATATCTTTCTGGCCGTTCAAGACGTAATGAAGAATACTACGGTAACTGCTTAAGAATAAAGTATTCTGATCTGCTTTGAAGTATGCATCCCACATTAAGTGTTCAATTTCTTCCCTATTTCTACCATAAACGAGATTGTCTTCAAACCAACTCACAACCACCCTATAAGAGTAAAACTTCTGGACTGGATCTACTATTTTATCAACATACTGTAGAAGGAATTCAGTTGCATGCTTAAAAGAAACGGTGGCTGCTTTAAATGCCTCACTGCATTGAGCTATAAATAGCGTTATGTCTTTATCTCCAATCTCTTCTGTTAAAAGCAGGTTTTGGTATTTATACATCCATTCTGCAGTTAAAATATCGTTCACCGGTATTCCTGATAGCTTGGCGATCTTAAGAGCAACGTCATAATTTTGCGTTGATGTGTAAATCTCCACACACTGTGTTAGATATTCCAACGAATCGTCTTTTAGCATCTTTGAAATGTTCACAACGTACGAAGCATCCATCGATATTTGCAATATTTCGTATATTGTTGAAAAACTTGGCGTTGGCACTACAAAAAGATATATCACATTTAAATTTTTCTTTCAAACAACTTTTCTTATATGAACATAATAATAAATGGATTTTTTACCTATAAACCCTTTCTCGAATTCAACCGCAGACAAAAGTCGTAAGAATTCCCTTTGATGATACGCGCTATCAAAATTTTCTGCGAGGGCCAATTTAACCAATGAAATCGCGACCTTCTGAACCGCCTCTTTCGACATGTACCACGGGAATCCGTTGGCGTCCACGCTATATTTCCGTTGACAATGTTGCAAGAAACTCGTCAATAGTTTAGTGCTTTCAGAGTCGAAATTATGCTCTCGGATGCAACGATGCAAGAAAGACGATAGGAGGGTTAAAGGACTTTCCTAAAATAATCAAAAATATGTAAACGCATTAATATTTTAACAATTGTTATGTAATTGTTACCCAACAATTGAATATAGTGCTAAAAAGTTTTTAATACATACTGGCATAAATATGAGCATGGACTCGTGTAACGTGGTTACATAGCCTTCCTGCAAACAAAGTTCTGCAACCTTTTGGAACTGCTCATCCGATGAATATTGCTGTGATATAATCGTCTGTAAAACATTTTGTCTGCGAGTACTAGGACCTAAGGACGCCAGAATCCATTGCGCCCATAATACGTCCACTGCATTAGGCTAAAACAAAACAAGTGAAATAGATTTTCATACAAGAAAAGATGCAGCATGCAAAATGTATACATATAAATTCTTAATAATCATCGCTTTTCTTTACCTCATAACAACTGGCAATGAGCACAAGCAATGGCTCCCGACAAAGGTCTGCAGCTCGTAGTAAAGCTGCCGGCGGATCTTCTGGGCCGTGGCACGCCGCTGCCACTTCCCACAACTCTCGGCCCATGTATGTACTCGACGGAAACTCAAATGTATTCACATGCGTCGGACTCTACAACATGATTACGTATTCATTTACAAACTTATTTACTAGTGTAATCTCAGTTAAACAAACGCAAACTTACAACATCTACTGAATTCAATCTTGAAAGCCTTCTTTGTCCGTTGCTTGAGTTTGATTTTAAGTCTTTCTCGGAGCCTTCATCAGCGCCTCTATGAAGCATGATGTGTTTAAGATGCTCGGCGTACGATTGCTTGTCAAACTCTTGGGATAATTGCAACATTTGAGGTAAAGGATACCGGAAGACGTCTCCAAAAAGTAAAAAGTTAAACCATGAATTAGTTTTGACGAACTCCTTCAACTGCATTTCTGGTAATGGCAAGTTGTGTAAAATAGCAAATTTAACCATCACTTGAGATTCGTATAACACGAGTGCCATATCAACTTTCCCATCAGCCTGTTGCTTCTCTCGCAACTTGCATGTAGTTATTTCTTCCAAATACTGCAATATATCTTTAGCAGCTTCATCGTTGCTTTGTATCAACTTAGACATGTACTCATTAATAGCCTTGTTGGCTTTTTCCTCAGAAAGGGCTTTATAATTCATCATATGGTCTTTCATAATTTTAGCAGCAGACATGTGAACACGGCATCGCGTTGGATTGCATCCAATCATAGCTACAAATGAAACCGCACAAGCTGTCATGGCAGGGTCGTACCAGTTCTGTAACGCCAACGCGTGGGCTTCGCAACATGCACTCTTGATGCTTTTATCTTGAAGGCGATTGTATGTTTGATATTGCTGCGCTACAAACGCCTGACTTGCATTGCACGGACGATATTGTTTCAAATAATATACGTGATTCAATTTTGCGACGTAGCCGTATCTTTTCATGAGTTTCTCATTGGCAAAATCTGGCATTTCCATAGCTCTCTGCGTAAGCGCTTTAATGCACGCAGCTTTTACATCAACGTCATTGGATAACAGGCTACCTAAGCTTCGTCTGTCAGGTTTATCAGTGATCACATTGTTAGTGTTCTGGTTAATTAATTGAAATTCGAATATTTTTGAAACATCTAAGCCTCGATATCCGGACAATAACTGATAAACATTTACATCTTTAGTTTCAAACGTTTGGCTACAGTGTTTCTTATAGACATTAAACAAATGCATTAATTTTTCTTTGTATTTTTTATTAGGTAGTTTAAAGTCTTTAAATTGTAAAAAATCTTCTTTGGAAAATATATCAAACAATTGTGTAGCATCTTCTAATAAAATCATTCCAAGTACTAAATGAGGGTTAGAAGAAATGTAATCATCAATATTGTCCTTGGCTATTTGCTGGCACGTTTTGTAAACTGGAAGCACGTGGCTCTGTCTATCAGACGTTTGCTCGATACTTTTAAACAATAACCAAAGTTCAATACAATCTTTCGCATCCTGTTCCACTTCTGATAAATCAGTATCCAATATATTGCCCTCCACACACATTGTTAGTACTTTATAAAGTTTATTTCTTACACAATATTTTGCTAGTTCTACATAGAAGTGATCTTTGCTTATAGTTGAACATGATTCCGTAAAGATATCATCAATCAGTTTCAAATTTTGAGTGCGAGCAAGCCTTGCTATAATTTGATACAAATTGTTTCGTTCATCTTCGTTGACTATACCGTAAGAACAAAGAGTATCGTAAATGCACATTTTGGTATAACCAAAACAGTTACTTTTAGCTACATTGTCAATCATTTCATCTGTAATGGGCCATTTCCGAAATATTAGATCCAATTTTTCTAATACTTGTTTTTCAAAACCTGTGGTGTCAACATTAAGTAGTTTCTTTACAAAACTTTCGTTATTAAAAAAGTTGTATCGCGCGTTCATGTCCCGCACAACTTCTGATGTCTGAACATTGATCCAACGTACTAAGATCATTGCTTTATTTTGATCCAACAAATAGTTCCACATTTCAAGAGGTGTGGAAAAGTCTAAAAGAGAAAATTCTGTAACAAGAAAAATGTGAATATTAGCTTCACTATAACAAACTTAAAATGTAAATGCAATGTACATATTCAATAACTGAGTATTGACACAGTCACATAATTGAATATAAATAACATTGTGAATGCATATTGATAATAACAATATGTCTAAACATTGATCCAAACTGATATAACTAGTTAGAATGATTATTTATTTAGGTAAACCAATCAGATACATATATTGATACAAATATTGTTATCATCCAGCCTAGTTTTCTTATAGCATTGCAATATTAACGTATAACCCAAAGCTGTAATGTCTGAGAAGATAAATATATTTATTACTTACCAAAGGAATGAAAAAACAATGATGTTGCTATTTTACTTTTCCATTGTGAAGGATATTCTCCAATCTTTTGAATTGTCAGTGATTTGATTTCAGTCTCAGTGACAAACACTCTGTCCTTGCCGACACCAAATACTTTGTTCTGTTTAAATGTGCCTTCAAACTCAAAAGATTTTTCTAAGTATCTCAGTAGATTCCAATTCCTTCTGAATTCTTCCCATTTAGTAACATTTTTAGTAATCATATCCTTTGAAATCTTTTCGAGGTGTTCTACTATGAAGTCTCTGTATTCAATTGATTCTGATACTTCTGCAAGACTCATGAGATGTTCCTCGGGATTTATTTTTACTTTGCTTAAAATGTGTAGAACTTTGAAAATTTGTTTCCTCAGTAATAGTTGTATTGTCCATGCTTTCACCTGAAATTTAATATTTATGCTACTACTTATACGGGGTATATCAAGACTGCTACCGAAAACGAAGCTGGGTGGTAGTTTAAGCGACTTCAGACACAATGCAACAGAAAATGTAGATTTTGATAATATTACATAAATATAATTCTTCAAAAAGAATTGAACAGGTTGTAATTCTTTGAAAGCTTCCTACATTTTGTGCCCTATAAAATAAAATGTCTAACTGTGTTAATAACCAGACAAATGGGGGTGGCACTGGCTGCTTAAAGCTTATTTATGTGCCTGCGGGTCCCGTTTTATATCATGTATGGTTAATCTGGCATGATATTCCACACCATAAAATATATATTCTAATTTTAAAAAATGGATTTATTATCTATTTGGCCTGAAATATCTTGATGTATAAAAGGATATTACATGAAGGGCATTTAATAGCATCGTTTTTCTCAATATTTTTTATGAAACTCCTTTTTACACAGCAAAGCTGTTGCCAATTGAATTATTAAAACAAGATGTGTACCTCAGACAAAAAAGAAATATTTAGGATATTTTAAGTTTTAGGTTTAACGAAAAATGTGATGGTGACAAGTCGCAATTTTAATTTTAGCCTTACCTCAGCCAAAAACCACTCTCCAGCAGTTGACTCACTCCAAGAGTTTTTCTGCATCAAGTACTTGGTGGCCAGAGTTATGTGTGTGCCTTTGGCAGCCGCCTCCCTTACCACTTCTCGAGGAGACTTTTGCTCCCAACATGACCAAATTATTTTCTCATTTTGCGTTAACCCCTCCATAATCACCTTAACATACGGATAAAACACACCGAAATCCTAAAAACTCATGTTACTAGGAGAAATTAGAACAATGAAATCACTAGAGTACCTACACTATAAATCTTCGTACTAAACAAAAATAAATACGTGACATATAGATATGCTATTATAACTCTTATTCTATTAGCAATAAAGCATAATTCGTTTTATCGAATAAAATATATTGTTACACAGTATGACATTGACATTTGTGATAACAATATTACCAACGAAAAAAATATTGTTTTATTGCTAAAAGGCTTCGATCAAATATACACTAGATACAACATGAGCGCTTAGAAAATGGCACCAAAAAAGAGTGCTTTAAGCACTCTTTCGCCTTCAGTCGCGCACCGACCGTTGCTTCCAAAACGTCGCAGAACTTTAGACAATATTATGTGGAAAGCTATTTTAAGCTCCAGGAATAAGGTGGAATTTGTGTTAGTATATTTGGAATATGTGATCTTTTTATTTATTCTTTTTAATGTCATGCATCGGTGCCACTTTTTAACAGAACTTTTACAGGGAACTGTGTATCTAGTGTATATTTGATCGAAGCTAAAAGGTATTAAAAGTCTAAGGAGGATGTAGTGGTACCGGGCCGTGCTTTATTTATCAGGGCTCTTTAGATATCGTTTTGTTTAAGTATAAGTAATCTGTATCTGTATCTGTATCAGCCCATATACGTCCCACTGCTGGGCACGGGCCTACTCTACAATCGAGAATATGCTTGAGAGTGGTTAGGCCATATAGTCCACAAGTATAAGTAATAAATAGGTAATATTAGATAGATACTAGGTACTACTACTACTACTAGGTACCTGTATCTTGGACTAGTTTAATTTTATCTAGACTAGATTTCTGCTTACTTTGCTGTCGCATTTCATTCGATGAGTGAGATTGCCGGGTACCCCATTATCCCTCAGGAATATGGTGTAGGGTGTCCGACAATTCATATCCTCCTCCCATCCTTTTGCCTTGCCGTTACCCTCTAGATTTGATGTGCCAGGAACATATATAAGATCCACAGAGTACTATACTATATATGAAACTGTGATCCTTAAGGGTTGTGAATGTTCATGGGCGATAGCCGATAGTGATCACTTAGTTTCAGGTGACATGTTGCTCGTTTGCCGAAACTTATGAAAAAAAAAAGAGAATTACTGTACTGTTTCAACCTATGTATGTCCCATTGTAGGGCATCGGCCTCCTCCATAATCGAGAGCACGATAGAGAGTGGTTAGGTCATTATTATATAGTCCACCACGCTGGCCTAGTGCAGGTTGGCGGACTTTACATATCATAAAATCAAAATCAAAATATTTTTTATTCTTTATACTATTGAATCGTTAATTTCTGCTACCACCAATGACGTTTTACAAATAGACGCGTCATACACTAACATAATGGCACAAAAAAATGGCGCGATGCGATGAAGCGCGATGAATAGACAGCGCTAGTTACGTAACAATAAGTGCCGCACTGTTATTGGCTAAAGCGCGTGTGACGTAGCACCAAGCATCAAGTACGGGATGACGTGGCGAGAGTTGTCAAACGTCGCCATGAGAGCGAATTTAATAATTTTATTTCATAAAAAAATAAATTTGTGTGTACTTGCGCACTAAATAAAATATTTATTTTGTTTCACAGTTTCAGAATAATTTGTACGTTATTTTAAATCAGTCTAATCTATTTTTCCGCAATTGGTTTTGAGAATACAAATAGTCAGAGAAACGTGTATCCGCGCCACTGGTTGAAGCGTGACTGATTGCACGTGAGGCAATTACCTCCAAAACGTCTTGCCATTATAAAGCTCGGACAACGCATCTATGCTTTATAAACATCTTAGGCTACCACTGCCTGGGATTCAAAACCGCGGCCACATGTAAACGCGGCCACCACGCACTTTTACATAAAACTATGTATAACCTTCAGTATGTTTATTGTTTACTAATGGGAAATGTTGCTTAGCAACGGTGACTGCAAATCGCTGCAAGTCGTACCTAGACAGAAAAAAACCTTTTGACTACGCTGCAAAGATAACAACTTTAAAATACTACATTTGTGAAAAAATAATAATGGCAGAAGAATTACAAAAGGTCCATCTGTTCTACGATGATATCAACAAAATTCGAGTTCTAGAGTCCAAAGTGTTAAAGGAGACCGAAGACCTAAAAGATGCATGCGAGGATTACGAGACAAGTTAGTATGTATAGTATTCTAATGTACTGTATCAGCTCAGCCCGTTGCTGAATACGAGCTTTCTCAACTGATAGTTCCATTTAGACTGGTAAGAACATAATATAATAATAGGCCTGTGCCTTCTCAATCGAATTCTTGGTAGCTCAGTTCCACAGAGTACAATACTCACAGTTTATACGTGCTTAGCAGTGAGCGATGGCCAAGTGTTAGTTGGGCAATTTTATACCATAGAAAATATTGTTAAGATTTCCAAGGTACGCAGTTATCCTCATGATGTTTTCATTCACCTTTACATTGCGTGGTAATGTTAACTGGTAACAAATTATATTATATGTACCTACTTAGGTATTTTTTATTACATAAATCCGACAAACAGGTCACCAGAACACCTACAACGCAATCCAATCGGGTGGGGAACAGGAAGGAAATAGGATGGGAAGATGATAGGTATTAGGCATCCGGCAGTGCCACCGAACGAAATGCGACAGTAAAGCTATTGTTTCACGTCGATTTCCAGTGGGCTGTGCAATGTATCTTTTTGTCTAGTATCTTTTTATTCTCCTGTATTTTTTTTACGCCTTTATATATTTATCATTCATAAGGAATAAATAACATAACTTATTAACTGGTATGTAATATGTATGAAAGGCGGCCATAGCACACTACGCAATTTGTACCGGGCAATCTTGGGATGGATATATAAATAGGAAATGAGAAGGTAGTCGAATGAGCGACCACGCGACCACGGTCGCGGCAGCAGCAGCGTTCGATCCGTTATCAACAAGCCGGTACACATTTTACACAATAAAAATTAAACGGACAGCGTCCGTGGCGCAATTGGTTAGACGCCGGCTATGAAACGAGAGGCCGCGGGTTCGATCCCTGCACCGAAACAAATATTTTTGTGAACCACAGGTATATGTTTCAGATCTGGGTGTTTGTGAGACCAAAAAGTCTCTCGTAGTTCCTAATACCCGCGACACAAGACTTGATCTTAGTGTGGGGTCAGGACTATGTATGTGACTGTAGGGTTTATTTATTTATTCAATTATTATCTTTATAATTCTAAATGTTGCATATAATCGAGTCTTGGCTTATATCCATACAATCCATCATCTTCATCTCAGCGACAGGAAGTCCTCTGCTGAACATAGACCTCCCCAAAGATTTACACATCGACCTATTGGAAGCGACTTCCTGCAATCTTTGCCAGGTGAGCCAGATTGTCGGTCCACGTTGTAGGCGGGCGTCCGACATTGCGCTTGCCTGTACGTGGCTTCTAATCTAGAACCTTTCAGCCCCAACCTCTCTAGCTTCTATACATATTTTTTATTTTACGTATGAAAATGAAACCTTTACAGAAGTACAAGATTTTGGAAAAATAATTAGTAATTTGCTAGAAGTATTAAAAGAACTTGGTGACAACGTTGAGAAGAAGATGGCAGCTATCGGAGCTATGAATCTTCTAAAATCAATAGCTAATGAAAGGGAATCCGAAAAATCTAAATTACAAGTATGTTGACTGTTGACACGCTCAATTTATTTGTCAACCGCTATAAAATAAGATTACGTAATAATAAGTGATGATGGTGATGAAATCGAAGATTTATTGACAGGCCCATTAGTTGGTACAGTTATCTTGATTTATTTTCGGAAACGATCTTAATAATTAAGCACAATTGTTAATTTTTGTTGATTTTACAGCTTTCTTTATTTTGTAGGCTGAAATTCAGGACAAAACCATTGTTTTGGAACAGCTGGACAGTGAATACGACGCCTTACAAATATTGGAAGCGACACAAATGGAAACCATAGAGTACTTAACTCAAATAAGATAGTGTTTTATTGTCTGATGAAATAAAACAATTACTCAGTCTGTAAAAATGTATTTTTTATATAAACACACATTGAATGAGAACAGTATCATATTGAACCTGCAAATAAGTATCATGGGGTTTTCTGCTCTAAATTTGTGGCATTTGTAATTAATAAAGTTAAGTCATACAAATCACAATTAACTTGGAATATGACAATGTGGTCACATAATTATGAAATAATTTTAATTTTTACAATACAATACCTGTGATTACAAAAATATAACTACTTATTACTACAGAGTAACACATAAATAATTGAAATATATATTACATTCCCTTGACTCCAAATTTTATAACTTTTTTGTAGGAACATGCCAATGTCATTATAATAATTGTATTGTACCAAACACCTTAACATTTTTTGAGACTGTGTTTAACATGGATTAATCATTACAACTACATATTTTGATAGATGCTAAGGAAAAAAAAGGAAGATAAATAAACAGCAAGAAACCATAATAACTTGTATTATCTTATTGAAGGTCGAGGAATAAAATAGTTATATAATCAATAAATAGGGATATACTTTTAGCTGATTACATAACAAATACAATGTGTCGTATGTATTTTGAACTATTTAAAACAAGTGTTTTTATATTTCTACTGTCTAGTTATGATTTACTTCAGAAATATTGATTGAAAATGAGTATCTCATATTCAAACACATGATTTATGGTTCCCTATATATTTAAATGTAATTGCCCTTTTTAATTCTGTAAACTAATGGGATTCAACATAACTAGACTATAGTCATTTACTACTATAACTTATACTTATAGCTTATCAACTAATGCTATCATCAACAAATCAGTTCTGAATTTTATCATTAGCAGCAATCATGTCTCTTTTATTGAGAAAACTCACTGTGAGCCGCTTAAATTACAATCTACTGATTGTTTTCAGGTATTATTCCAATTCAATCCATTGTCCTTTATAAACAATCATTAAAATATACATCGCACCTGTTCCTCCTACATATATTATCCCGATAATTCAGTCACACAGTACATCCTACAGATAGTAAGGTCTCCAAAAGAAAGAAACATCCAGAAATGAACTACTACGTAAATAAATGCTTAATGTGAAGAATTGTTGTATAAACATATCTGTAAGGCCCAAATGGATGATATTTTAAATATACTATGAATATTTGTGTAAAGTAATTCTTTAAGTGTTTATGTCATAGACACCACTTACGAAGCTATGTGCATGCATAATGAATATTTCTATATTTAGATCGTAATTCTACTTGTTTAGGTTTTAAATATTTCAAGTATTCTTAACGTGGACACTGAATATAATACATTATTTGAAATAAAATTCAAAGTAACAGGGAAAACTGCTGGAAATAAATTACTTATATCGGAAACAAAAAAATAAATTGAAAGCTAGTTGAAACCCTTGTGTGCCTATGTTATCATTTAAATTACAAAGTCTCCACTAAACATTTCACAATACTTTGTGTGGCTTGAACACTTTTGTCTTTTGTTATGTTTATACACTTGATGTCACTACAGAACTAGAGAGGGGATCATCAAACTTTTGCCTTTTACATTCCTGCTGAGTTTCTTCACTGGGTTCTTCTTCAGCTACTCGTTTCTTTGACCCCTCTGCGTTACTTGAGTGCTGACCAACATCAGTTATAAATCCTTCTTTAAATCGCACAATGATTGCTGTCATATTGTCGCAACCAGTGCCATCACCCATTGTGCTAGGGGCCAAGCAGTGATCGAACATCTAAGTAAAAAATTTATAAATTATTATGGATTCATTAAAATATATACAATAATATGCAAAATATAAATACATACTTCCTCACAAATCTGTGACAACTTCTCCCTTCCTTCAGCCAGCCTTGGCAGAATAAAGTCGCACACATCCTGACTAGACATAAAGTTCCATATGCCATCACATGCCAGCACCATGAACTCATCTTTTTCTATATCTATTGTTAATGTTTTGACATCTGGGAAGGCAGTTATCATCTGTTCCTTTGCACCCAGGTCTTTGTTTTGTTTGTATGAGTGATCACCAATGGCACGTGATAAATTCAGACCTCCGTTGATTCGTCCATCATTTGATACTTTTCCACCAGCTTTGGTTATTCTTTCAAGCTCTAGAGCATCTTCTGGTTTGTGATCTATTGACATGTCAACAGCTTTGCCATCTCTGCATAGTATACAGCGAGAATCTCCAGCATTTGCCACAAATAATTGATTACCTATTAACATAAAAATAGGTTTGATAAGCAGAATGCAATAAATATTTTAAAATTTATGTGGATTAAAAATAATTATAAATAATATAAAGTCCACTGGCTCCAAAAGAATATTACTTTTAAGTACAAGTCTCCTGCATGGTACTTACCCCTGAGTAGTGCCACAACAGCAGTGCAGCCGCTGTCATTTCCAGGCTCCTCTGTCATGGTGAGATCCTCTTCACCCTCTTCATCACTTGACTCAGCTTCGTAGTCATCCTCGTCGTCTTCTTCTTCTTCTTCTGCCTCACCTGCTCCAAAATTACATAAATGTTTAGAAGTGGTGCTTTCACATTATTATCTTTTAATAATATACTAAGGTGCATATTGATCTCTTGATGTATCAAGAGTCAATTACACTTTAACAGTGAAGGAAAACATCGTGAGAAACCTGTAGACCATAGAGATTGTCAACCTGCATACAATTTCCACAGTATGTGAACATACAACCTAAATTAGGCCAGCATGGTATACTATTGCCTAACCTACCTAAGTCAAACTCTTGGATGTAGAGAATGAGTGAATGTTGGATGTATTCAATTATGCATAAATAATATTCAATTTATAACATAATAGAATATTATTTTAAAACTATGTAGTAAAATATAACTCTCATATTCACCGTCATTGGAAGAATCCTCCATTCCATTGACATTTTCCTCATCAGATGAATTAGCCTCACCACCTTCGAATGTTTCATCATTGGAATCACTTTCGTCATCTTCCTCAGCTGCTTGCTTCAACAGTGATTCATAAACGGCAGCGGCTGCACGGCGAATATTCGCCTTCTGGGGCCTCTCCGGAGCTGGTTTATCAGAGCTAGACACTGGCGATACTTTAACTGTGACAATAAAATTTTAATTAAATAAAAATCTGTTTCACTGGCGGAAGTACGAATAGTGCATTGCCAAGAAGAGAGAAAAAAAATCTGTTTTAAAAAGCTCTTTTCTAAGATGGGCCTCTAGCACAATTTCAACTACCACCACGTTTTTTACTGCATCAACACTGATATTATAAATAATGTATTTTATTGAATAAGTTTGTTTAATAAATCACTTATTATGCACTATTTTTTGACAGCCTCCATGGTTCAGCTCGTAAGACGCCGGGAGAAACGAGGCCGCGGTTTCGATCCCCGCACCAAAACAAACATTTGTGTGAACCCTGTGGTGTGAACTATAGGTATTTGTTTTAGGTTTGGGTGTTTGAAAGACTGTAAAGTGACTCGTAGTTTCTGATACCCAAGACACTAAACAACAGAAGACTGAAGACAAATATGTGACTCTTGGGTGTATTTATTTATTTAAATAAACAATAATTCTTGGTGAAAATAAAATTGTAAAATAAATTAATTAGTGCCTTACTTTTCAATTTTCCCAATTTGACAGGAGTAGTAGAACCATTTGAAGATGTTATATTATTTTCTTCAGCATCAATTTGTTTTGAATCTGTTACTTCACCATTACATACTTCTGAACCATTGCCTGTTGCTTCACTGATCTTAACATCACCACTTTGCTCTGGTTGGTGGCAATTGTCTTCAGAGCTATCAGGCACAGTGGAATTTGACTTGTCAACATCAATAGCAATGGGGTCTTTAGTATCCAGATGAGGATCACTTGTGGAAACCTGAAGCAAAAATTAAAAACAAGTTACATTACATGAACATACACAGTGCATGTTAGATGTTTGCACTAATTTAAAACAATTTTAAAATGAATTATTTCACTAAGTATTAACCTATAATTATTAAATCCAGAAATAAATTAAATTCCATTACCTCGCCATTCAGATCTTTGTCTTCTTCATTGGAGTTGGTGGAAGAAACCCCTCCAGTGTCTTCGTCAGCAGTGTTCTCTGGGGCTGTGTTTGAGTTCAAGCCATTTTTGCTTGATGATGCTTCCCCACTAGACTGCTCAGAACTTGAACCAGCAACAAAGCTAAATCCAGAACTTGAACTAGATGCACCACCACCTATCAATACAGAACAACTTTTAGATCATATAAACATAATTTGATGGAAATATATAACAATATTTAATTTAACTAAATAACATGAATACACACCTGAACCGCTGGGTTCATCAGAATTTTTTTTAGCCCGTAAGCATGGTGATAGAGGTGTAGCTGTATCACCAAGGCGAGATCGATGGATTGTGCCCAATTTATTTTCATATTTGGCTAAAACCTCCTGGATAAAATTTATTTTATTACTTTTATGTAAGTTTCTTTACATTATATTTTTACTTCAGTTTAATAATATATAATATAAAACAAATAATAATTATTTCAGAATTGTAGTTTAAATTACCTGTAGTGGAAGTGACGCTTCTTGATATAAATTGTTTACATTCTCATCTTCAGATTCTTCTTCATTGTCACTGGGTCCCCCTGGAGGATTTATTTCACCTTAAAAATAGTATAATTATATAGACCTATACACATCTTACTACTGTAAACAAAGCTCCTCTATAATTTACATGGGTTTAAGTCTAGCATGTTAGTGTAGAGCTAATTATAGGATTACATAATAGTAATATATACCCTGCAAATTCTTGCAGGAAGTCACCAGTTACAGGTATCCTCATGATGTTTCCCTTCACCATTTCAAACACAATACAATAGTAATAAATTATACATACATATTTATTTTCAAAAAACGTACATGCAATTACATGCTAACATCAAGTAACATGTTCATGAACGTAACTAACAGTGGTTTTAACTCACCAGCCAATTCTTTCAATATGTCCATAACTTCCTTAGTGGCAATAGACGCGTCAAATTCCAAGAATGCATCTTCCAAAGCTTTTGTCATATCTCCATTTTTGTATGCTTCAATATTTTTGATAAAATTTGGCAAGTTTTGTGAACAGTATGTTGCCACTTCAGCACCACCATGGCCATCATATACAGCAAAAAAAGATGTGTTTGTGTCAAAGTCCAATATTGTATTATGTGCATCCTAGAAACAAAATCACACTACAGAGATATTCCTATAATGTAGGCAACACATTTATTATATTTGTCCTATTGTCTGAAATGTCATGTCAATGTTAGCACTTATCATGTTGAATCTTGTTGACAAGTATATAGATTGTGTCTGCAATATAATTTACATATGCTCATTAGATTTTTGTTAGGATATTATTAAGTCTGTTTAATCTTAAAATCTGCACTTATATACATTTTTTACCACTATTTTTGCCGATCAATTCCTGAATCACAGTAGACAAAAATGTGCATTTACAGACCTAAGACCATTAGGTTATGTCATTTATTTGTGAGTTAAACAAAGGATTATCACAATCCACATGTATAAAACTGTTTATTTTTATATTCAATTATATTTTTTTTAATAAAATTATTACACTACTAATTTACTTGTTTCTGAAGCAACATGATGAATACAATACTACTATCAACGAATGAAAACAAACATTAAACAAATTGAACGATAGAAAGAAGCAAAGAAAAGTACAGTCCGGGCAGTGTATATGTACATAGTCCACACTACGTAGGTACAACAAATTGTATGCAGTGCTAACCAACTAACATTAAAGATTCAAACATTAATATCGCAAGCACCTTGGGGGAGTGTTCTTTGAAGCAAAATAATGAAAGGGTTTAAATGTATGTTTCACTCGCTGTACAATATGTAAAGAAACGAAACAATATAGGCAGTACCTCTTGGTTGACACGCCATCCTTGCATGGAGCTTGAGCCGCATTCGAGTCTATCATTGCTTTCGTCGCTAGACACCTTTTCAGTAACAGGTTCAGACAAATATGCACCCATGGTGGAATGTTAGGTACATGTAAATAAAATAATTAATATGTATCAGAGGCGCGAAAAACCACTGGAAATCGCGCAGGCGGCAAGCCAGACGAGTCAATCAACCGCCGTAAATAGTGTTGCCATAGTTCATGATTGTTTTTTAATATTGTTTTCGGCGAACCAGATATGTTAATCAAGGTAACTTTGTCCTTTACTAAAACATTAACCCGCGCATGGGATTTGTCATTTAGTTTGATCTAAAATTGTCCATTTTACCATTTTGGATAAAATACCAAATCGTGACGAAAATCCATCCATTGTCCATTGAAATGTTATATTTTGTAAGCCTTAGCGTGCGTTTATCAGAGGATATTTTTTTGTAGTGTAGGGCAATTGTTTACAATTATAATCCTGTTACTTTTATCATAAAATGAAAATAAAAAAGTTGTAAACAAGAATAACTGAACATTTTCTTTTGGGCTTTATAACTTTTTTGTTATATTAATAAAATAACATGACAGCATTTAAATAAAATTACGTCATCAAAAACGCAACCTTAAATGTAGCAACAAATTACAATCAAGAAGCTTATACCCAAATGGAGATTGCATTCCGTATAAAACACTGAGGGCCCTACTATCACAGATTACATAGATCACTCCTATTATGCTCCTATTATATTTATCCGAACGAACGAACAAACGAAGTTGGGCTCTACTATATTCATCCGAACGAACGAACGAACGAAGTTCGAAACTTCGGACGATCGAAGTTTATATACGATACGAATGTATCTACTCTGTTTTTACAGAGTAGAACTTCGAACTTTTGTTCGAAGTTGTATAACGTAAATCGTAACCATAAGTCAATTACGACCATAAGTATATGTAGGTACATTCGTATCGTATATAAACTGCGATAATCCGAAGTTTCGAACTTCGTTCGTTCGGATGAATATAGTAGGGCCCAACTTCGTTCGTTCGTTCGTTCGGATGAATATAGTAGGGCCCTGAAGCACGAAAATTTGACCTTGAACGAAGTCGCTGTAGTCTGCTATCTTTTTCTTTAGAGTGACAATGAATGAACAAAACATCATGTTCATTCATTTTATACGGAATGCAATCAAAATCCAATATCAAGTAAACATTGGTTAAATTTATATAAGTTTATAATATTATCAACATACAAAATATATTTCTTGGTTTAGTGGCACACAACCGCCGTTTAACAATTCCATTTAAACTACTTACACGATAATTTCTCGTTCTCGCCAGAGCGTGGCGCTAGAATCGAAATGATTGTTTTCAATATTTTTCATGTACGAAGTCGCACCCCGATGCGTATAAGTATAAACCATAGAGTAGTATAAAAAAGTCTATCGAAAAGCGGTATTTACATCACTATGAGTATTGACTGACCATAAATCAGTTGAGGAAAAGAGATGCAAAACGAGGTTGAGTTTGAAAGACGTCCATAAAAGAAAATATATTAATTCTGAAAAACTTAACAGTTTTCTTCGCTTTAATTGTGTTATAATACGCTGTTTGCATAAGAATATTATAGGTAGTAAGCGGTTACCGCAAAATGTAGTAAGATTATGAGGTTTTGATAAAAATCAATTGGGGGAGAGTAATAGGGAAGTGTCATTTTTTAGCCCGTGTTGTATCCTCCCGTCGTGCAATATTAGCTTGTTAAAATGTCGGGTGATCACAAAACACTGATAAAGGGAAGTCCGTCGCAGTATGTAAAGCTGAATGTGGGCGGGACATTATTTTACACCACAATCGGTACACTCACCAAGAGCGATAACATGCTGAGGACCATGTTCAGCGGAAGGATGGAAGTCCTGACGGACTCTGAAGGTATGATCTTTTCGATATGTTCAATCAATATTCAATAGTCCAATAACAACATTTGATGAAAACCGGCTCCACCTACATGCGCCTATAATAGTATTCTAACGATTGCTTTAATAATTATTTATAAGGTAGTCTGCGGAAAATAATTCCATTAAAAGCTTTATTATCTGAACCCTAAATAGTTGTTATACATATTAAGCAATTAACAAGAATAAAATTTATATTTATATTAACATATGGTATTACTGTACCCAAAAAAACAATGTCATAAATAGCAGATAAAGTTATAATAATGTTATGGTCTTATGATATTTTTTATCACTTTGTGGATACTGCAATCAACATTGAAGTGTTGTGTACACCTTTAATTGATATGTATATCAGTAGTTCGTACAAGATTTTATTATTAGAAAATGTTTAAGTTTACATGTCCTTGGTGTGTCAATTTCAATAAAATAAAAATAATAAATTACTAAATAGTAAACAATAACAAATTGTTGCGGAGTTCATAACCACCAACAAGATATGTGTAATAGTTTCTGCTAAATATATGCTTTTTGTACTTCAGGATGGATACTCATTGATCGATGTGGCAAGCACTTTGGTACAATACTAAATTATCTTCGAGATGGTACTGTGGCTTTGCCAGATAGTTACCGTGAAATCATGGAGCTGTTAGCAGAAGCCAAGTATTTTCTTATAGAAGAGTTAACTGACTCATGTCAACAAGCCTTGGCTAAAAAGGAAAGAGAAGCTGAGCCAATTTGTAGAGTTCCCTTAATTACATCTCATAAAGAGGAGCAATTACTCATTATGTCTACATCAAAGGTATATAATCTCACTTTTCCTGTAATTAGTCTTCTAAAGCCTAGTATTCTGTGGATTAAACCTTGTTACATACTCATTCTATTTTTTTATAAATATATAAAAGAGGATCATTGATAAATGGGGGCTTCATAAATTTTACATTGCAACATTATTAGTCCATACTAAATATATTTCCAACTAACTATATATTTTAAAATTTTCAGCCTGTTGTAAAATTACTGATCAACAGACACAACAATAAATATTCATACACAAGCACATCAGATGACAATTTACTTAAAAATATTGAACTATTTGACAAGCTCTCACTTCGGTTCAGTGGTCGAGTACTGTTCATTAAAGATGTTATTGGATCAAATGAAATTTGTTGCTGGTCCTTTTTTGGTCATGGTAAGAAGTGTGCAGAGGTTTGCTGCACATCAATTGTGTATGCTACAGACAAAAAGCATACTAAAGTTGAGTTTCCAGAAGCCAGGATATATGAGGAGACTTTGGGAATTTTATTGTATGAAAGCCGAAATGGACCTGACCAAGACCTTATACAAGCAACATCATCTCGGGGTGCTGTTGGGGGACTTTCTTGCACCAGTGATGAAGAAGAGGAGCGCTCGGGCCTCGCGCGACTCCGGTCCAATAAACAGAATAATCAATCTTAGCGGTTACAGTCGGGCTTGGCGCGCCTTCGCAGCTCGAAACGAACTAATGTCTGATACCAAGCTGGTTACAATTTGCCATTTTGCTGGCTACCTTGCTTCGGTCTATAGACTATACTAAGCTGTGTCTTTATCTTTGTGAGTCTCTCACCGATGCAAGCTCTCTCAAGAATGGTGTTTAAATGAGAAGTGATTATAGCGTGCGGCATTTACTTGGAATAGTTGGATGGTGACACAATCGACTTTTCTCCTAGTAATATCTAGATACCTTGTGATTAGTGAATATGTATCAGTAAACAAAATTGTTATGTCAAATAATACCACCTTTGGGTGAAACTGATGATTAAAACAATATGTTGTATACGATTCACATAAATGTTACAGTATTTGATAATTAAAATATAATAGATATTAAATATTGAAATACAATGAGTACATAAATCTATGTAAAATTAAATGCTATCTAGGTTCCATCTTAAATGGTGTTTGCTTTGTTGTATGTGTATTTGTACTGATGAAGAACACTACTTTTATAGGTAGCTCAAGAAAATTGCCAAATCAATGTCTAAATGTTAGTGTACTTGTATAAAGCATTAAATGTATTTAACAATTCTGTTTGTGGCAACAGTGAAGATTTTTTGAAATGTTGGAAATTATGAATGTGAAGGAATGTATTTCACTTTAAAATCAATTTGTCCTTAAGAATGCTTTCAGAATTACATGTTAGTAGGGTAAGATATCAGTAATTTGGAGAAAACTTCTTCATAATTGGTATAAAATATGTTATGTAAAATGTTGTCATGTTCATAAATAAACAAATATAGTTATTTGGATCGTAATGTACATTCTGCTGTACTTAAAAACAGGGTGGTTGACTTTGAAAAAACTATCTGGTTCCAAATTACTCACTGTTTTTAATAATATGTTATTGGATTTTTTCATTTCTTTTAAATGTATTATAGAACACAATTATATATGACAATGTACATAATGTGATTGAGTCAACAACCCAATGACTAAATTGTAATACTTACATATATTTTAAGTGTATCACAGCTTCATGATGGTCTTACAGTTTAGACTTGAGGCCTCACACCCTTAACTAGACTGACATTTGAGTCTTAGTGTGTAAGAATGATTTATGAATCAGATTGTTGCATGGTGTCTAGTCTGATTTTATTTATATCCTGTTGTTATGCTGGTGTATATTTCGCAATGATAGGCCCTCGTTTTGTGGAACTAGTCGTTACAATACAATTTGATGTGGTTACAAGTTAAACACAATTGTAACCTGTAGTTTTATGAAATGTGCCAGGGAATCAAGAGGCTAATATATTTGGTAGTATTAAAATATTCCATTTCACTCTACAGCACTATCACATGTATCTAATAATAAATGTAGGCAAGTGTATTCCTATCGATCTGGTGAGATAGGTTTCAGATGAAGCCATATGTAGTAATTATTGATGTTAAAATTTAAAAAAAATACATATTACTGGTTTTTTCTCTTTAAAATATATGCTCACTGTTTAGCTGTCCATGATAGTTTTATTTTTATTGTTATTTTATTTATTTCTTAAAGTGTATTGGTGGTAGATTCCACCAGGTTGATCATTCTTGTTAGAATGGCGTTAGCAGCAAAGTGCAATTATTTTTTAAGGTGCAGGATGCAGATGGGTCTAAAGATGCTTGGGGGATGCCTGTGTTCTGTTGTCAACCTGCCGTAGTTAAAATTGATAATTAATGAATTTAATTTTAGGACAACAAGTGAGTAGCATAACATAAGATTACCATCGCCCATAGAAATCAGTACCAATTTATGAGAATTTCTATGGTATGTAAGTCCGTCAACCCATGCTAGGCCAGAGTGGCGGACTACCACGGCCTAACCACTCTCAATCGTATTCTCGATTGTAAATGAGGCCCGTGCCTTGCAGTGGGACGTATATGGGCTGATAGTGTCTGGTAGCTCTACATTGTGATAAATGTAGGCATCATGCATAATAGGCCTGATTTAAGCTAGTTGCTTTACAATTCCAATTTCTAAAAAGATGATAATTTTTTATATGAAATGAGTACATACATACATAAACTCACGCCTTTTTCCCAGAAGGGGTAGGCAGAGGTGCCAGGGCACCCACATTTCGCCAGTATGTTCCGTCCCACAATGTGAAAGGGGGCGAGCCTATCGCCATATCGCTGATACTGAATAGAAATATCCAATATCACTTTGCCTGACCTGGGATTTGAACCTGAGACCTCAGCTTTGTAAGCTTACCATAGTACAACTACAACACTGAGGCAGTATGAAATGAGTTTAATAAAATAATATACCTAATCTTAATTTATACATTTTATTATGTATGCATTAATAATAATGGGTGTATTAATTAAACTATGGTTTATTTAAGTGCTATGAAATTGCTGAAAGATTTTTTTTGTAGCATTCCAAGCTACATAATGGTATTCCTGTTTTGGAACAATTGTATTTTTTAAGATTGGTACATTCACTAATTCCACATACTATAGGCTTTGGTGCCTGTATAGGTGATTTTATTTCTAAAGGAAACGGTACTCCTGGTGGTAAGGAGAGGGTGATCTCATCATTATTGTTTTTGTACACAATCATAGGCTCTAGTTTTTTAAAAGGTTTCCCTTTTAACATGTTTTTCAAATTCTTAGATTCTTGTTTTTTAAGGAGTCTATCCATTGTTTTCTTTTTGTCTTTCTCTCGTTTCTCATCTGCCAACTGTTTTCTTTTTTGAGATTTCAAAGCAGCTTTCTGTATTGCTTCTGCTGTCATGACCTTTTCCTTGTATCCTGATGGTAAAGCGAGGAGCACTTCTCCTCCAGGGCTTGTTTCTTTGTCTGTGCCTCTTTCATACATAGCTCTTTGTCTAGCTGTCATCATTTTGGGATCTTTAGGTTTTATTTTCTTCAACTCTTCATCAACCTGTAAGTATAAATTGAAACTTTACCTGGGGATAAAAACTGTATTTATAATTTACTGAGACAATGTATATTGTATCCACTGTGTGTATAGTTTAAATTTATACAAAAACAATATTTGTTACACTGTCTTGTTTGCTGGTAGTTAAAGGCATGATTTAAATAAAAACAGTACATACTTCTTCCAGTTTACCAGATTTGATGGCATCAAGCCATCTTTCCTCTTCACTTGATGTGCCACTGTCTCTACCTTTCTTTTTTTTCTTATTTGAAGGCTTTGGTGGAGTACTGGATGAGGATCCAGGTATAGACCGTCTAGAGTCAGAAGAAGATTTCATGGTTTGTGCTTTAAGAAGATCAGCAGCTGAAGTCCCTAATAAGTCTTTGCCACCTTTCATCTTTACTTTGAATGGTTTGTCGCCTGCATCTTCGTAAGATACGTCGATAGATGTGTCGCTATCGAATTCATCTTCGAGTTTTCGCTTTTTATGCCGATGTCTGTGTTTCTTATGCTTTTTAGTGGAAGGCGCATCTAAAACCATAGGAACTGTTATTTAACTTTCCATTAAATAAAAAGTTCTTAGTACATATGCATTACAATATCTTACCAATAACGATTTCGTCTTCAGTGGTGCTCTGGTCTCGTTGTCTACGTACCATTATATTATGTTTAAGTATATTTTATTTTCGATCTCAATGAATTGTTTTGCTTTCATTTCGAACTGTCACACACAGACCAAACAAACACAGACGACTAAAAATACAGACGGCCAACTCCATACAAATGTTTTAACACGTTATGCATACTCACACAACTACATTCATTTATACATTCTACATATAGAATTCCATAGAATTCATTCAAATGTTCATCGGACCTTTCATTCTTTTCATTGATCATTTTACCACTGACCAATAGTATTTAAGATTATTGTTCCGCGTATTCGAGCCATCTACTTCGCGCGTTATACGTATATATATTTTGACGAGTTTCGAACCAGAGCTGGAAATCGGTACTTTACCGAAATTGCCGATTTTTCAGTATTTAGGGATGTACTACATATTTTAGGCAATCCGATTTTTATTACCGAAAATTTACCGGTTTTATATTTGTGTATCATTCGTATGTATGTTAAAATTACTCGATTTCATACGAAAATAAAAAAATAAAACAATGTTATAATTCAAAACCTTTACTCAACATTATAAATAAATTTTATTTCATATTTTTACATTATTTTTAACATTTTTATCATAATTTAATATTACAACCTATAATACTTTTTACACATTTTCAAATTGATTTAAACATTTTCAATTTGTAAATATTAATTCTGTTAATTTTAGGACTATTAAAACCATGCCAAATCAAAGAATATCACTGAACTAACAAATAAAAGTATAAATGGAAACATTTAGTGCACAATATATTTTCCAATACCATGAAACAGCACAATATTGCTATATTTGTAAATTGTAAATTAAATATAAGAAGCCATTCGTGTAAATTAATAATAAAATACACCCAATTTAACAAACATTTGAAACAGAGCAAAATTAAAAAAATATGCTTACATATCTGAAGTATTTAATAACAAATTATTATTTAAAGTAGGACGTAATTTAAAATATATTTGGGAAAGTCATAATATCATATTTACAATAAGAAAATATACACAAAAATGTATATCAAGTGATATGATATTATGATACATTAAAAAATAGGCAATAATGTTGTGTGTAAAGTGTAATGAAAAATAATGATAGTAAATAGTTTACATTAACATATTGAAGAATAAGCAATATTGTTAAATTAATACAATAAATGTGTTGGCTTCAAATCATAGAACACATTAAATGCATAATACCAACATACTAAAACATTTGAGATTAACTATTATATAACAACATATTAAAGAAATAGGCAAAAAATATGTTTATAATAAGGTAATTTTGAAGAATGCTTTTATGCTATTACAGTCCATAATATAGGTTGGTAGGCATACCTGTTTTATGCATAATGTTTTCAATATTATTCATTTCATTCTTAACTTCAATACACTACTGCATTGCATTTCATTTTAGTAACATATGACCAAAAACCTTTAACAAATGCCTTTTCTGAACATCTTAATCATATCAAATAGTATCAATATTATAAACAGATTATTAATGAACATAATTACTTATGCTGTGAATTAACCTTTGTAAATATTAACATATAAACCTACAGAGTAGAGATCCTTCAGATACAGAGGTGAAACTTTCTTTATGCTTCCAACGATGAACCCATTTGCCTGCTAAATACTTGGACTGCAAATTTAACCCGAGTCTTGCCTGGAAATTATAAAACAATTAATTAATAACAAAATAAATATGAAAAAGACACAATCAGTTGTTTACACTGCTTGCCTGACGTTAAATAATAATTATAAAACATTAAATAATTATAAATTAAGCTGTGATGAACTTGCAGGTACCTATACCAATAAAAAGCTCTAATATTGAATTGTACTGTACTAGATCGGTCTATGTTGTCTCAATTGCAGAGCACGAGCATCCTCTACAACCGAGAGTATCAATGAAAGGTGTATGGCTACATAATTCGTCACGATGGACTCATACAAAAAGCTAACCTTTTCACATGAGATCCAAAAAATCTGTATTTTATAATGTATTTGAACATATTGTTATTTCTTATATTCCGGCAACAATTTAAAACTAGGAATAGTGTCACAACATGGTCACAGCGGAATAAAATATTATATTTACCTTGTTTCTGTCATATGAGGTTAGAATTGTGTTTTTCAATAATTTTGTGCTCCATGCTCCACCAACATAGCTCTTTCCATTTAGTACATTGTTTTTATACTTTGTTTGGGAAGGACACACAACACTTTCTTCAATACTTTATTTGATTTGTGGTAAATTCACCCGGGAACAAAACACGTGACCAACATTAATAATTATCATGAAAATCACAAGTTTATATATACCATTTGCACAAAACAAACTATATAACGTTCGCACTGCTAAATATTTACGTTACTGATTACAAAATAGATGAAATAACATTAAAAATAAAAATAAAATCAGCCGAACCAAACTAACAAACAGCGATTGACTGTTGACAAAAATGGCGGCAAGTGCCAAGTGCACACGCACACATTTACAAAAATAGCGTAAGTGAAAAAGATGGGGCGAAAACGGCATATGAGAAAGCGAGATAAAAAAATGGGTCACTTTTTAGGCCCAAGTTAAACGGGCCTGCAAACAAAGTCCAAAAATGTCACAGATAACAGATTGTTAACTTTCTTTCAAGTTTTACAGCTCTGGAAATTGGTACTAGCTCAGCTATATGATTGAAACTGACATTATGTGTCAGTGATACCGACTTATAAGAGGACCCTGACTGATTGACTGACTGACTGATGTAACAAGTATCAACATTCAACGCACGGCTGAAACTTATGGAGGTAGGAATATGAAATTTTACACTGAGTTTTTTATTGAGACTAGGGTAGCGCTAAGGAAGTATTTTTGGAAATTCAACCTCTGAGAGGGTGAAAAGGGTAAAATATTGTAGGGAAGGTTGGGGCACTTTGATACGATTTTTACTTAGACTCAAAATAAGACTAGCCATTGACAGTCATATCCAATTTAAGAATCATAATCTATTCAATATACTTAATATATTCAACTAACTTTTCGAAATTAAATCAACCGTTAGACCTAATAAAAACAAATAATTAGGAGCTTATTTCCTAAAAATTGAAATTTGTATCAATGTTCGCCATAAGTGAGGTACATTGATTGATTGAGCACTTTGATTCATAGAGACATTTATACAAATTAAACAAGTTTTATTGATTATATGAATTTATTAATTTTCTGCAGAATTCCTGCAGCTTATATATCCACCCAATGCTGAGTGTAGGCCTCTTGTAATGCACACCAGGTTGGTCTGTCCAGGACAGTCCTCATCCAGCTTCTCCCCGCCATGTGAACCAGGTCGTCGGTCGACCTCGTCAAAGGTCTGCCCCGGTTTCTATAACCGGTTCTTGGTCTCCATTCTAGCACTGATTTATCCCATTTGCCATCATTCCTGCAGCATATGTGGCCCGTCCATTTCCACTTTCGTCGAGCTATAGTTAGGCCAATGTCTATGAGTCTGGTTCATCTGCGTATTTCCGTGTTACGGACTTTGTCTCGGAGACAAATACTTAAGATAGCCTGCTCCATGGCTCTCTGAGTGACTTGCAATTTATGGATCAGTTGTTGTGTGAGCGTCCAAGTCTCGGCCCCATATACCATTTCCGGGAGGACATATCGGTTGAATGCTATTCGCTTCAGGTTCATGGGTATGTCTCCTAAGAAGACGTCACAAAACTTGCTGAACGCGTCCCATCCTGACCGACTACGGCGTTGGATTTCTTTCTCCTGGCCGTTCTTTCCTAAGCTCACTATTTGCCCCAAGTAGACATATTCCTCTAATAATTCTAGAGAGCGACCATGTACAGTAATGTGGTTGGCATCGGTGTTTTGGCTCATAATTTTAGTTTTGCTCTTGTTCATTTTTAAACCCACCATTACAGACACGTCATAGATCTCTTTGGTCATAGCTGTTAGATCTTCCAAGTTTTCAGCAAAGAGTACAATGTCATCCGCGAATCGTAATTGAGACAGGTATTTCCCATTGATGTTGAGACCTCTATTAGACCAGTCGAGAAGTTTAAATATATCCTCTAAACATGAGGTGTATAGTTTGGGTGAGATTGTGTTTCCTTGTCTCACTCCCCTTTTCACAGGTATCGGATCTGTCAGCTCGTGCAACTTGATTTATAGAGTAGCTTTGTTGTAGCTTGCTTTTATAGCCTCGATTTATCTAGAATTCATTTTACATCTTTCTAGAGAGTGTACTACAGCACTATACAGTGTTCCACCGAATCAAACGCCTTTTCGTAGTCTATAAAGGCTACTACTAGGGGCTTATTGTATTCAGTACACTTTTCTATCACTTATTGTACAGTATGTAATATGGTCGATAGCCGAGAAGCCAGATCTAAAGCCTGCCTGTTCTACTGGTTGGGCTGAATCTAATGTGTTAGCCACTATAAGGGTGATCATCTTGGTGAATATTTTATATATGTGACTGAGTAATGAGATGGGCCTATAATTTGATAGCTCACTAATATCGCCTTTCTTGTATAACAGAACGACATTGCATTCCTCCAGGTACTTGGCGTAATCCCATTAAACAGTACTTTATTGAATAAAAGTTGCAGTTGCTTCAGCATAGGCCTACCTCCACGCTAGAGACCTTCATTGATGATACCGTATTCACTAGGTGATTTTCCAAATTTCATAAGTTTGAGTGCACAATTGATTTCATATAAGCTAATCTGTGGCAGATCTTCAGTGATGTGCTTTGTAAGTGGTGCTCTTCGATCTATGTGCCTTGTGTTGGGACGTGTACAACTTGGGGTAGAAGCGTTGAAGAACTTCCTTTATTTCTACAAGGTCTGTTGATAGAACTCCTTCCTCCGTTTTAAGCCTATGAATCTGCTGACTTCTTCTTTTCAACGACTTCTTAAAATATTTTCGGCCCTTTGAGCTTCTCTATGGTCTCGAGAATGATTTTGTGTCTCCTTTGTCCAAGTTGTTTCCGAAGCAGGTGTCTGTTCTGGGTTTTTATTTTATTATTGTTCTTGCTGTCAGGTTCCATCAGCTTTTCTTCGTTCTTCCAACACTTGACTGAGCTCTTGAGATTGCAGGTTAGAGCTATATTTACTCTTTGGTCTTAGTTCCTTTACAGTTTCGTTAATACCTTTAACTAATTGGTCATTTATAGCTTGTACATCCCAGTCCGCGCCCGCTGAAAGCTTCTAAGCTAGAATATTCTGGTATAATTATTTATGTAGCATGGTGTGCTTGTTAACGTCAGGTTGTTGTTTCGTATAATTTCTGCCTTTCGAGTCTAAGGTTGATGGCTAATCTAGCTCGTACGATTCGATGGTCACTTCCTGCACTCACTGCGTTGATGACGTCTACATCTTCAAACATATGCCATTTTGAATCTACCTGATTTTTAGTTTTTCCGTCTGGGCTTCTCCATGTCCAAAGCCTCTGTTTATTCTGTTGTTTCTTGTGGAAATACGTTTTCATAGCATACAGACTGTGTTGTGCCAGGTAAAGAATCACCTTTTGAATTTCTCTGTCCCAATCCAAACCTGCTGACATAATCCTCATTATTTTTATTGCTATGAATGGCGAGACGAGCATGCCGTTCACCTGATGGTAAGCGACACGACCGCTCATAAACAGAAGCAAAACCAAACAACACCTTGAATTACAAAGCAATGCTTGGTATTCCACTGCGCTCGCCATCCTGAGACACAAGATGTTAAGTAGTTAACAATATGTCCAGTCGTTACACTGGCTATAATATCCAAACCGAAACACAACAATGCGTTTGCACTACTGTTTGGCGGGAGAAATAGATATTGCGGTGGTACCTACCCAGGCGGCCTCTCATTATGAGAGACCTACTACCCGTGAGTGTATAAAAATTAAAAAAACTAAAAAACACGCTTTATATAGAAAACCCAACTAAAAAATAGAAAATATTTTTTTAAAAATTTGAATTAAGAATATTGTATATAAGAAACAAATATTTTTTATTGTAAAAAAAGCGTGGGGTGCATGTTTTCAATAGAATTATATCTATCTTTTATCGACAGATATAAGTAGAAGGATTATCATTTTGATAATATCTTAAAAAGCACCCCAAGATTTTTTTACAATAAAAAAAAATTTTTTCTTGTATACAATATTCTTAATTCTGTGTGTGTGTCAGCCCATATACGTCCCACTGCAGGGCACGGGCCTACTCTACAATCGACAGTACGATTGAGAGTGGTTAGGCCATATAGTCCACCACGCTGGCCTAGTGCGGGTTGGCGGACTTACATACCATAGAGATTCTTCTAAATCACTATGGTATGCAGGTGGTATGTGTGTATTGATAGTCAATCACCACGCACTAAAACGGTGAAGGAAAACATCGTGAGGAAACCTGCATTCTTAATTCAAATTTTTAAAAAAATATTTTCTATTTTTTAGTTGGGTTTTCTATATAAAGCGTGTTTTTTAGTTTTTTTTTAAACTATTATTTATTTTCTACTTTTTAGTTTAGTTTATTTATAAGAGCGTTTTTTCTTATTTTCAAATGTGTGTCGATGGTAGGTTTTAGGCCGACATCTATGTATGTATACGAAACAAGACGCAATTACCATAAGGGTCCCTACGCGCATGCGTAGTTCGCGTACTAGCCCTCTCTCTTACTCTCATGCAAAGGATCCGGAACGAAATTAATGAATCCTGGCGAATTTAATCAGGTTAATCATATATTTTAATCGAATTATTGTATTGTCATCGGTCTTTGACAGGTGTGCAAAATTTGAATGAAATCTGTCCGTTTAAAGTGAGTCGGTTACAAACATACAAACAAACATACAAACAAACATACAAGTGAAGCTAATATAAAGCGTGTAAAAATAGAACAAGTAAATCCAATAAATAAACTATGCCATGAAATACATAAACAATAATATACAATCTATTCTTCAATGGCTGTAACCAGTCGCCACTACTTGTATACTTTAACAGTAAGATATAATCTTTATTTATTTAGCCTAATCAGTCATTACTTATATGTTAAGTCTTACATAAATATAGATTTAACAAAATTTTGGGGCACATTGATACGTCTCAATGTGCCTCTGCCTACTACAATAGAAATAAATATTTTATATTGTTAAATCAGTTAATAATTTTTAAAAAATCCGAATCTTCATAATGTAATGACAGACGTGTAAGTGCATACTAAATATCTTAAGATTTATCTTGTAATACTAAATATATTAGAATAATTACTTACATTCGAAAGAAAACTATAAAAAGTAGTTTTGAACGTCAAAAATAGGTTTTCTCGCACCAATACAACATGTCGCTCTATAAAAATCGCATCAACCTAACGCGTTATATCTATTTATATCAGGAGGGCAATTTTTATGAGTGGCTAACAAAAGTAAATTTTTATCATATTTACTAAACATTTCTTATAGAATCATCATCGTTTCAGCCACAGAATGTCCATAGTCCACATAGGCCTCCCCCAAGGATCTCCACATGGTTCGCTTCCAGTGGCGTGCACAGGATTATGATACTGGGTATGCGGCGAAGTACTCGGCACAAAAACTTTTCTTTTATAGATGTTTAGCATAGCCACAGCCACGCGACGGATCTCTAAGTCGGAAACCATGCCAACAGAACAAGTCTTAGATGTACTACTATTCATATACATCTACGGAACGCAGAAAAACCAGCGATCGATTGTCGTGGCCGAAGAAAGTCTAATAAGTAAATGATTAATAAACTAAAATATTATAACTACTCACCGAGTCAGCTTCAATTTTCACATATTCAAGGTTCCGGTTAATTGAGATTACTATAGCCCGATGTAAATAAACGACCACCTCAAATATCTTATCCAAGTGAGTGATGGTTATAGAACACGTCCCTTGCAAGATATCCGATGTGGCCTTTAAAAAGACCGATTTTCATGTGATTCGCAAAATATATAAATAAACTTAATAATAAAATTACGGGTTAGTAAAAAAAAACTACTCATTCATTTATAGATTAAATCTATGCGCCTATCCTTTTTTAAATATGATTTTAGGATATCGTCATAGAAAGTTGGATTGCGTTTTAATTCTATCATTAATGCCTTTTCTATAGAAATCATGGAAAGCTCTGTGAGTCGTTGTTGATTTTGTGTGTTTCTCAAATATGTGTGGATACGTTTTAAACACGAAAATGAACGCTCTGCCGATGCGCTGCTTGCTGGGATAGTCACAATGAATTTCGCTAATCGTAACACTTCAGAAAAAACTTTATTTAAATTGTCCTTATACAAATTTTGAATAATACTAAATACACAACTATTTGCAAATTGAGGTGATCTATAAATACAGCGCAATTCATTTTTCAATTTATCAAAATTAAAATGTGCCTGATAATTATTGGTGAACTCTCTGATTTCATTTTCAGGGAAACGTTCACTATATTTTTTAAAATTCTCACAAGAAAGTAGCTCAATAAACTTTAAATCTTTAATGTTTTTATAACGATTTCTTAATTCACTGACTACATTATCAATTATTTCAACAAAAATTCTCCGATAATGTATTTTTACATCATCGACATTGCGCTTTCTTTTAGGTGGTCCGGTAATGTGAACGGCGGCATCATAATAGATCTCGAACTTCTCTCTAAAACGTTCTAAAAATGACTCTAACTCTTTTATCTTTGTTACACAATACGCGATGTCACTAGTTTTTTTTTGCAAAATATCGTACAGAATATCCGTTTCTGCAAAAATATCAGCGAAAAATTTTAAAAGAAAATTAAATTCAAATTCTTTCATAATATATAAAAATGAACTGACTTGTGTCAGTGTTTCACCATCCCAGTCTTGTGTATTTTCGTTCATATTTTCAAACAATTCTAGGAGGTGGGTGGACGCATTATTAATAATATTAACCGTGCGCGAATGATATGTCCACCTTGTTTCCGCGACACGAGGCAGCTTTTTCATATCGGCAAAGTTGTTGTAATGGGCCATTCGCTTTGTACTGGTGTGAAAAAAAGCCGCGATTGATTTTATAATACTAAAAAAGCGTTTTGTTTCAGCAACTCGTTCGAACGATTTCGATAAAACTAAATTTAATATATGTGCTGAACACCAAACGTACATAGCTTGTGGACATTTTTGTCTCACCAAAGCCTGCACGCCATTAATTTGTGAGGATAAAACTGCTGCCCCGTCGTAAGTTTGTGCAACTAATTTGGATACACAATCGAACTCTTCTAAAATTTCCAAAATAATAGAACTCAAGGTTACAGCGGTCCGATCCGCGCTGACATCAACATATTTGATAAATCGATCTACTACTTCAAAATCACGAAAATATCTCAAAACTAATACTAATTGTTCACGGCCGCTAACATCAGGAGTCTCATCTACCATGACGGCGACAAAATCGGACTGTTTAATTTCGGCTTTAACGCGATCGATCATCACAGATGCAACGCTCGAGATCAAATCATTCTGCGTACGGTTCGACATGCCCGTGAATGAGGTACTTGCACTCTGTAAATGGGTTTCTAAAATTCCATCATACTTGGCTAATAAATCTACTATTTCTAAATAATTACCTCTATTCAACGACGATACTGACTCATCGTGACCGCGAAAAGCTAATTCTTGTTTTCCCAGAAAGCAAACAACATCGATCAGCCTTTGAAAAATGTTTCTATTGCGATCAACTTTAGCATTATGCCTCTCAATATCTAATCGTAACTGGCTGTTGATACTCATTTCAATACGAGATTTACCAAAAGTATTTAATTTTAAGCAGGCCTCCAGATGTTTTTCTGTATGGTCATGCTTCTTTGCCGCGGCATAGAAATTATTTAAATCTGAATATCCTGAATCAGTCCACACTGTACTAGAATTACTAAACAATATGCAAGGAAAACAATATAATTTAATCGTGTGTACACAACCACACAGCCAGTTATACGTTTCATAACTTTTAACATGAAACTTTGGAGTTACATTCCCTTTTTGTTGATTTAATTGTTGTAACTCGGGTACACACCTACCTTTAGACAAAATTTGAATCTTTTCACTGAATGACAATTGTGAGAACTTGTTATTTTTAATTTTTAATAAACACACACTTTCAACACAAACCTCACAATCAAATAACATTTTAAAAAATCAACAAACGTACTAGTAAAAGCAAATCACTACAATTATTATAGAAACTCAGAAATAAACTGTTAAATGTACACACTTTCAAATATTAAAATGTAAAATATTATAAGAAAACTATAATTAAACTGACGCAAACAAAATAATAAACAATGCTTATCACATGAAAAAAGCAAAATGGCCCCCGCGAAACACAAAAAAATTGTGCTATTTAAAGAAATAAAACCTTACCAAACAAAAATGCATAATGTGCATTTTGCGCAGTTTATTAGATTTCTGTCTATTATTTTTACTCGGATTATAGGCAACGAACATTTCCGATTACTCCCGACAACTGCCGAGCTTCCGAGGCCTGCCGCAGGAGTCGCGGCTTTCAATATTCATGCGTGTGTGCAGTGGCGTAACAATAGGGTGGCAAAGTGCGCAAAATGCCACGGGCCCCCGGCCTAAGGGGGCCCCGGGACCGGCAAGGCCCTGGTCTGACAGGGTCTCAGGCTCGACAGGGCCCTGGTTTGATAGGGCCTCAGGTTCAAGCCCGTCAGGGTGTAAGCAGATAAGAATATAACATTAATAACGAAATTATTAATAATAAACAATTGACTACATTTTAAACATTTCGTCATCATGTATTTGATTTAAATATTATATTTTTATTTCATTATAGTATAAACCCCAGTATAAACATTTACGAACCAATAAATTATAGTTTTATGAATATTAGTTAATATTTTCCAAATAAACTGAAACATGCCTTGTTCTAGAAATTATTTAAGAGGTAGCGAAAAACGAAAGAGAAGGAGGGGAGCTGAAGCGATGAATAAAAAGTTATCTAAAATAAGTTACTACTTTCGAAAAGAGCAATTTATTGATTGATTGAGTCTTGCAAATGATCAAATGGACGAAACTAAAACTTCCCTAATAGCAAATCCCGATGATAGAGAATATTCAGACCCAATACAACTACAAGTACACCAGCAAACATGAAACTGTACTAAGTATATTTAGGAGTGAAAAATATTAAATCTCTATAATATAATGCAGATAAGTGAAATAAAACAAATATGATGAAGTGAAACGATGTGATTGAGAAAGGTTCACTGTAAACCCAGAGACCATTGGGTTAACAAGAGACAAGTCTTAAGAGACAGTGACAATAAATAATAAAATAAATAAATAAAATAATAAACAAACGCCCCTACGTTTCGGTGACGATGTAATCTTGATGGCGGAATCGCTGAAGGAGCTGCAACAAATGTTGGACGGTCTGGATTCAGACTCACAGCGAATAAGTCTTAAAATTAACATCGACAAAACCAAAATAATAATCCACCCTCACCTTGATCTAAGACCTTTCGCTTTATGTAGCCACCAGTTCGTTGTTGTTCCCAAATATACTTAACTGGGGCTTACCCTTTAACTAGGTAGAAAAAACTTTGAGAAAGAGGCTACGAGTCTTCTCGTCAGCTAACACTTTTTTCCCAAAAGCTTGAAAACGGTAGTTTTCAACAAGTGCCTACCAGAGCCTACGGTACCTACGGTGCTGAGCTCTCACAGGACGGCTGGTCCAATAGCTTATGATCGCTCAGCGAGCTATGGAGCGTACTATGCGCGGTGTCTCTTTGGAAAATAAGATCCGTAATGAGCTGATCGGACAGAGAACCAAAGTTATAGACATAGCACACAGACTTAGCAATCTGAAGTGGCAGTGCGGTGGCCATATCTTGTCTTGTGTTCTTAAGTGGAAACCGCGTTGTGGCTAACATAGTGTAGGACGCCCGCCACTTAGGTAGAGTGACGATTTGCAAAAGGTCGCTACCACATGCTGGATGCGACGAGCTGATGACAGGGTGAAATCGCGAAATTTGGAGGAGGCCTTTGTCCAGCAGTGGACAGCAAAAGGCTGATGATGAATGTTTGAGTTGAGGGTTATGACGACTAGAAATAAATTTTAAATGCGCTAAAGAGATACGAAACATCGAAAGTTCACTTAATTAAAAAAATGCCTTTTCGTGGCCATAGAGAGAGCGCAGATAGCCGTAATAAAGCAGTTACTAGCATAATGTGATAGTAATTTAGAGGAATGGTTAAATAAGTCCAAGGGCCAGATAAAATACTTAAGTCCGAAAATACATAAGAGATAATTGCTGTTTTAGGCCCAAAAACTCCATTATATTTGATACTCATTTGATGATTTTTCTAAAACAGACCAATTATGTGAAGTTTATCGGTACTGTGTGATAGAAAGAAATGAAAATGGAGTTACAAAAACACTCTTTAATCATTATTAGAGAATCCTTTTTAGATTTTATGCAGTGATATTAGTTCATAATCCAATGACAAATATGAAGCCATGCCATTAAAAGATTCTCTTCTGCATAATCCCATATAAGTACCATTGCAGGGCAAGGGCTTCCCCTACGATCCAAAGTACTATTGAGATTGGCTAAACCATATAGTCCACCACGCTGGCCCAGTGGGTGTTGGCGGACTTTACATACCATATAAACTTGCATATGGCTCCGGTTTCCTCACGATGCTTTCCATCATCGTCATAGTGCATGATGATCCATACACACAACTCCGAAAAGTTAAAGGTGTGCCCTGGGATTCAAACCCGCAACCACCGTGAACATGTTGGCGGCTGCGCCTGGTCCAACAGGCCACCACGCACTTATCATAAAAACGAAACTACAATGTATTTTTTTTTTATATTTACAAAGGGCCCCATTTGATGAATTTTGCCACGGGCCCCCGATGGGGTAGTTACGCCACTGCGTGTGTGCGTTTGCGACTATGCACGGACACCAAAATTACTACACACATGCAAACAAATGTCATGCGGGACGCGGCGGCATTACTTGGTTGATTAGGTACATTATTTTGCTTTGCAGCGCCTTTTGCTTTTCGAGTGGCAAACATAATGTTTGTGCGCTTGCAAATAGGTGCTATTTATAAAATATTAGGCGTTATTAAGTTATTATATTTTGTTTATTCATTTATTTACTGTTAATTAAAGTCATTAAGAAGTACGTACGTTATAATAAAATATCTGTAAATGGCAAGTAAAGCACTGCATTTCTGCCTACAAGGAGCGCACGCCCCTGTTCGCTTCTACATGTTGGAAGCGGCCTGCATCCAGCGACTATCTGCAATTTTAGCCTGGTCGTCCGTCCACCTTGTCGGCGGGCGTCCGACACTTCCCTTTGCCTGTACATAGACTCCACTCTAGAACCTTTCAGCCCCAACGGTCAATAGGTATCATTTTGTGTGATAAATGATCGTCTAGAGACGATCAATTATGGCGCTACAAAAACAAGAGGGTGCACAGAGATACTATTGGGTCATTAAAGGTTTCAGAAAAATGAAATATCATTTGTATTTTTTTCGGAAAAAAAATTTAAAAATAACCTAATATCTTAGAGTATTTATATATAGAGGGAGCGCTGTCATACATTTGCAACTTCAAAAACGTAGATATTTTCTTGTTCGTAATGTTGGTAGCACTGCTATATTAATGTTACCGATAAATGACTTTTCCAGGAAAAATATATAAATAAATAAATAAACGGAAATTAACATATTCACGTTACATTGTTTTTAGCTATCGTAATACAAAATATTAATAATAAATGAAAAATAAAACTCACCCTTGGCTTATTATAATTTATTTCGCTCCAAATTCAAATATTTTATATTTTTTACCTATAAATTATTCCGGAACTTTTTCGGAATTTCAACAATTTAATTGCAACATTGAATAAAAAGGCGTTCGAAAATTCAAAAATATGAATGTTTTTCTGTAAAATTATTAAAATTATTTCTTGTTAATTAATAAGAAATTGGATTTATTGTCGATGATAAATGAATACAAAGTTAATAATTAACCCCTAAAGTAAATTTGGATGGTATTCGATAACGCTAAACCACATTTTTTGATTTTTCTTTTTCACGAAATCCATGCATATTCCACGCTGTCACAATTCATACTGGATGTAGGGAAGAAAAAGGTGGCCCCGGCACCACCATTTTTATCTACGTTTTTGAGGTACCAGCGCTCCCTCTATATATATATACTCTAAGCCTAATATCTATCCGATATATTTTTTTATTGCATAGGACCAGCAAACGTGCAAATAAGTCACCCAATAAGTGATCACTGTCTCTCATGAACATCCACCTATTTACTTCTGTCACTTCGCCTTTTCCACCAAAATTTTCTTAGTGAGATCTGTTTAAACTGAAAATAGATGTTTGGCAGGAGATGTAGGAGGGTCTTTCTAAAGTTATTCAACTTCGCTTACTCGTAGGGGTGACAATATTCGAAAGCTTTTAACCAACTTTGAAAAGTAAGTGTTATGACTAGTACTAATAATTCGGTCAATTCTCCTTGTTCTTCCTACGACGTGAAAAATTTGATTACGATTAAAAATATAAATATGTTTTATTTTATTAAGGAAAAAACTAACCTGAACAACTAACCTTGTCTTTATTGAAAATATCTACTTAAATAAGAATTATCTTAGGTAAACTTATTCAGTAATTTCATATTATTACACACGTAGCTACTTTCAGAATTAGTTTAAAGAAAGTTAATAAGTATTAGAAAACATAGATTTATAATATCAAGATAGTAATAGGAATGTGATATGTGGATCTGTAATTACGTTTCCAAATATTTTTTTTACTTCAATGAATGGCAGACGAGCATGCCATTCGTCTGATGGTAAGCGATGTGACCCCTCATGGAAAGTAGCAAAACCAAACAACAACATGAATTACACAGTAATACTTGGCATTAGACTGCGCTTGCCATATTTACTTTATAGCCCTTATGTTCAACTGCAAACTGAAGGTGATTTCAAAGTTGCCCTTACTATTGTTCTGCGTGAATACGACATAAATACGCTTTGAAAGCTACACAGCCGTGACATGGTGTCTTAGATGAAGACGATATAACTTTACTAATGGTTCCGGCAGTCTTGTGTAGTTTAAATTGGACGGTGGACTCAAGTTAGGTACGTACACTACTTTGAGAACTGTCTCTTTAGCTCCCGTTCTATTAAAACACACACAATGTGTGTGAAAGACGGAAAAGGGACTTATTTTCAGGCATTCTTTAAATTGAGAAAATTATACATTTTTATGGCGGTCTAGGAGTTAGTTTTTTTAATAAAGCTGTTTTTCTGTTTATTTCATCCCTTATATTTGTGACCATTGCTTGTTTAACGGCACATATGGGATTTCAGCATAACACTATAGCGTTTCTGCAATTATGTGTTGAACTAATTAAGCCATAGAATGGACGATTTGCAAGCATTGCGAAACTGTTACAATTACAAAGTCCTGAATTTGCTGCCACGCCAACTTAAAAAGGACTTTAATGTTAAAAGAAATTTACAAACCAGAGCTTTCTATAGATGTATTTCTAAGGAGTCCATCTGAAATGAAAAGGGAACAGTTTCGAAGCTATTCTTGGACATATTGAAAAGTTACTTAATTATTTTCAAAACTTGTACAAACTTCGCTTAATAGTTTTTGCTGTACTAATGTAGTGGTTTTATATTTTACTGTTGTTCAAATTATTTATTTTATTTATACTCTTTATTGTACATCTTAAGTTATATAATAAATAAATATATCAGGTAAACATTTCATAGTACAATAGGTGACCTTATCGCATTGAGCGAAATTACTTTTTGGGTAATCTAATGATTTGATTTCGACGATATGTTGTGAATGAGTTATAATTTTAACAAAATATTTGAGTTTCTGTAAAATATCTCTGTTTTCCAGTTTGAGTGATCTAGGTTTACTGAAAGGAAAAAATTAGACAATAAAACGTGTTATTTATTTTAATAAAATTTGCGCATTCATTCCTCATGATTTAGCGCTGATTAATAATGTTGTTAAAATGAACATATTAAAAAAATTGGCGTGGGGCCTTTTGTATCCTGAGTTGCAGCCCAAAAAGCCCTAAGGTAGATCCGGCCATGTAAATAAAGAGCTCATTATAGGGCTCCTATTGAAACTTGAAATTGACACTTATTCCAAAATAACAAGCGAAAGCATAAACTCTCCTTAGTGTACGGCAGTCCTGATGTAATCAATGAAATGTATAATAAGAGACTTTTCAATGTTGGGTTAGACCAGGACCAGGTCCAGAACAATAGTCTGGACTCTAGCTGCAAGATAATGATGTATTTCCCCGGCGAAAATTGTTGAAGTTTTTCTATTGTACCAAAAACACCTGAGACTGGCATTTGTCTGGCACAGCGATAGTCTCGCCCGCTATCGCACGTTGGGACGTCTAAACCCTAATTCCAAACATAGATGAGACCTTAGTCCTTATGTTTTATTATTCATTATCAAACCTCGTGAAACAAAAGCCAAATGAATGAAAACGAACAGCACGCAGCAGAACCGAGCTACTTCATATCTGCCGGTATTATAAGTAAAAGCTCGTCATTCCCTCGACGAGATTGTGCGGATTGCGGCACATTCAGTGTCGAGCGACCCACTTATCGCTTAAATACTTGCATTGCATAAATGTGTGCATGTCGCGTATTTGTTGCTACCCATACTCGTGTAACCGTTGTTCATTTATCAGGTATTTACATACGTGCCATGTTGTCTAATTATACAATCAATGTTGTGTTTGAATCTCATGTGTTGCGTTTCAATCATTGGAAAGTCATATAGCTAGTTTGTTGGGTCTGGGAACATTGTAATTGTATTTAATAAGAGTATAAAACAAGAATACAGAGAGTAATTACATTTTCTTTCTTTAATAGAGAATCTCTATCGGGTAATGTATTTCTTTTTTCGCCTTCTATATCGTGTGTAAGGCATAATAATGAGTCATAAAATGTAAGTTAATTTTACATGGTAATGCTTATCATTATTGTTCAGTTGTTCTTAACTATTTAGACACCAATGGACCCTATTGGACAAGATTTTTGTATAGCCATTGACCACCCGGTTGAGCAACTGGTTTTGTTGTTTTTTAATACAGTAACAAAATGTAAGTAAATAAAGGATCTTTCTATCTATCTATATATAAAACATGCTATAATTATCATAAAGATGGCCTAAGGATATCTCCACGGACCACTGGGTATGCTTCCAGGGACCACCAGTGGTCCGTGGACTACTGGTTAAGAACCATTGCTCTAGTATGCTGTTTTCGCACTTGCAAAATTTTAAATAGACATCATGTTGTAAATAATGATTTTTATACCATATCACCACCATCCATAGTTAGTATTCTTATCATCATATTATGATGCCTATAACACAGTTTCTCCTTAAACGGGATATAAATAAAAAAAAAAGCGGCTATTAGTGAGTAGATATTGTCCCTGGCGTTATTAAACAAATCACTTATTTCTAAGGTTACTTTATACGCGAATTAAGAACGACAGTAGGAAAAAAATATGAAATAATATCCGGAAATGGAGGTAATGTTACATAATCTATCTTTGAGGTTACTCAGACAATGCAAATGCGAAGTTGGTAACTCTAATCGACGCTGCCTTAGAGACTCTTAGGAAACTATACGCTGCATAATTAAGAACTATGTTTCCGTTATATATTAATAAATCTATTGTATATTCGCTTGCTCGTTCAATGCCACTGAATTTTCTCGGTTCGCTGGGCTGCACAGGGTGCGAGAAAGGTCAATTGAACCGAACAAATGACACATAAGTACTTAATTTACCGGAAAATTTGGACATATACCTGCTTAGGTGTATGTGGTCATTATAATATATTGTTATATACACAGTGGATGTGACCCGTAAGGTACTAGGTTCGGTTCCCAGGTCGGGAAATCTATTTTGGGCGAAATTTCCAGTCTAAATAATCTATTACGAGTTTTTTCTCCAACCAGGCGATTGGATTGCAACTGTGTATGCAACTTACCGAAAAAGTGATCGAATGAAAGTGAATGAATTAAAAATTCACTGACGCTATTCGAAAATTGCTTTAAAGAGGTTTTATGTCACTTAGAAATCAATATGTCATCGTCTATGGTAAACAAAAAAACTCGTATATTAAAAGTAAAAAAAAACGCGGCATTTTTTCCACTTTATTGTTATAGTCTTGAAAGACTTGCGCAGCTCTTGGCGCGTTATAGGCAATGAAAAAACGCGTTGACAAGAGTGGCTGTATGTAGATCTTTTTTATTGCATGGTGTAACGCCCTTTGCCGACAAGATGGGCATTTCCAGAGAGTCGAGATTGACGATGCCAGTAACATTTTAACTGCGCAATCCCATTAAGAAATAGGAGTGCTCGCCGAATCGTTTCTTTTACTTGTGCAAAAAGTTGTCTCGCAGTCTGCCCGCTTCGTTTCGTGTTGTTTGCTTGTCGTGTTAGGTTATTTTGTAAATTCTACAATGCCAAGACAAAAATAGTTGATTAGCTTTTCTTTGCACACCAGAATTTGCAGACTTCAGCTTGAAAATAGCGTTAATAATTTATATTTTCATTAAGTTTACATTGTTACTCTTAAGTAAATTATAGTTAAAAATTGCATGTTTAATCTCACAGTTATTGTTTAGAAAATTGGAAATTATTATCCATATATTAACATTCAATTGGCAACTAGACTCATAAAACTAATTTATGAGTGTAGTAATTGTATTATGTCGAATTTAATAATGTTTTATAATTAAGGAATTAATAAATTAACAAAGTTAAAATGAAATTCTTACAGGTGACAAACTTCGATCAGTGGTATTTTTCATCAAGGGTTATAAATACTTTTTCGAATACATGTCAATGTAAAGATTGTATAAAATAGGTGCTCTAACAACCACGAAGAATACGACTAGCACTATATTTTCTCGTAAATGTATATTATGTCGTGATTCCTGAAGGCGAGAAAATAAAAGCGTGAGTTCTGCAGTGGTGCAGACAAAGCTTCCCTCGGCAATCGGAGTCGTTTCACTTTGTATTTTTTTGTTAAATAAAGGAAATATTCTGAATCGTAGATACCTTCATGGAATCTTTTATCATAAATGGGAGTGTCTATTCTGGAGGAAAATCTGTAGAATCTGAAGATCTACATCATTGCATCTATATTTGATATTTCCAACAATTAAGAGTGCGACAAATAGGTAAATAACAAGTATGTGTAGGTGCGCTGGTTTATATCAGAAAATATTCTTAAACCAGAAATATTCATTTGAGACGTGATTGTGACCCTAAATATAATCGTGGCGAGAAGTACTACAATAATAATATCTTGTATGGAATGGCGACGTTGTTATTGTGCCAGCAGTATGGGGAGTTGGCTCATAGGCGTAATATCTTTTCGTACAACCCTTCGAGTTGATAATGTTGCCGTTTTATCATGGCGTTGTATAACGGTTTGAATTAGTCCCACCTGTCCAATTCGGGAGGGTTATGTTTATGCGACCTATAAACGCTAACGTTAACAAAGTATTGTCTAAATATGTTTTGTCCGACGTTTTCGAACTAGTTATATTTTTTACTCGTTCATTAAATTAATAGGCGGACCGCGGTCAGTTTAGATTGCGAGTTATGTTTGCGAGATACAATTGGAGTTATAACTGAAGTATTACACAATTCTATATCTTTAATTAGAGTTTATGAGAAATGGTGATTTGGTACCATTAATACAATACTTTGGCGGCTGATCCATTATAGATCGCAGGGATTCAGGCCTCTTCTATGAAAATGCTGTGGAAAACTTTGAGGCAGTCCTAAGTTCAGCAGTAGACTTCTAGTCGCTGAAGGTTATGATGATCCAGGTAAGTCCAATGAGACTTCCAGCTAAAAGTCCTTAATTAAATAAGCAGTCATTTTACAAATATTACAATATAAGAATATGATCACATATTTGGTATTTGAATTCCAGTTTTGATCGTTAAAATAAAACCTTTACTCGTACAATGAAATACCAATTTTCAATTGAGGTATGAAAATGGCTGTTTTATCTCGTGCATGCTCCCGTATGGTTTTCATTTTGTTTGTAGTTTGATTTTTCACTTGTGAAAAGGATTCCTTTGATGCCATACCGCGGCATCGTTCCGCAGCTCACCTGATGTCACGATCTGCGAAATGCAATTGAAACGCCAGCACACTGTCGAACTTCGCGAAATGTGTAAAAATAGAAAATCAAACAGTTACTTAGTTTTCCAATACTTGCCCAGATGAACTTTGCAATGAACGGATGAACCGAGCAGAACCTGTTTACATTTTAAAACACCTTTGCTTTGAATTCAAACTGCTAATGAAAGATCAAATTTTAAATATAAAATAAAAGAGTTTCTTTAACGTTTAAAATATAATTATGATTCATTTGGACAATGGTTTCTTAGATTTACGCAAATACACGTTGAAACAAAACTATTATTTACGGACCAAATCCGCGATATCGCGCAAATCCGATTCATTAGGAATTTATAATTATAGTAGAAAATAATATGGCAAGAATTTCTTACTTATCGAATATCTTACTACCTGGCCTATTCGTATTAGTTCGAACATATTTTTGCACATCGAAAAAAGATTTAGCTTATGATTTTTCGATCGACCGTCTGCACGCCAGCCTTCGCGGAAATTATCTAATTCCGGTAAATAATGTGTTCACAAATCGAAAAGTTCGCACAGAGTGATTTACCTGAGATTGAATTGGAGTCAGGGTTCATACTCAAAGATTCTTGTGTGAAGGTTTCTGTATCCAAAATAAAACTACGATTGGGGGAAGGTTAAGTCTTGGTCCATTACGCTGAACTAGTGTGTATAAACGTATGCAATCATAATCGCGTCCACCGTCGTAGAGTTAAATATCTTTAACCGGTGCATACTCAATCTGTACATTTACCATCAGGTAATGCATTCTAACTAGTATTTGTATAAAAGAAATCCTTTTCTTTTCATCATCAGTCATTTCAGTATGACCGTATACAGTGTGTTTGTAAAGGCAGGGCATCAATCTAAACGGATTTGCCGACTTAGCTAGCCCTTGTTACGTCAGTAAATACTGTCCGAATGTGATATTACGGACGTTGTTAAAGCCGACAAAAATTGTTTTTGGCTTCGTTAATAAACTAGGATTTCCTCTAGGGTCAACCGCGGTCTGTGTAAATGGCTGTTTTGAGTTCACTTGCGCCCTTGAATTTTGGCTTATGATTTATGTAGCTGTTGCCGAATAGGTTTAGTAAGTACTGGTAAATTTGAGATGTTGGTTATGATTCAGGGTTCAAATAAGCACTTCATTTCATGTGCTTATGCCTGTAGATTTTTAAAACTACGGTGCTTATACTCCTAGACCGCAGTACAAATATCTCGCTGAAGAATGCCGTGAAGTAACAGCCTTGCTTCTGTGTTTCATTCGGTGATTGAAATTGCCGGAGAATCAAGAGTTGGTGGTGGGTTACTATCGCATATGATGTCATAAAACCCACCATCGAGACGCATGCAAATATGTTGACTGGTTTGTTTCAGTCTGAAAAATATATTTATAAACATTCCTCACAAACCATAAATAAGCATTACCTACAAGAATACAGACCTCAATTATTTAATCCTTAATTTCCGTAATATTTTCACTTATTGTTAAAATAAATAAACATACCGAGTCGCATAGTTCGCTGTATATACCATTACAGCATGCAGTACAGACTTTATAACTAGCGCGGAATTCTCAGGTTGTCCATTCACTATTTATATGAAAATTATTACAAACGCAACATGATTTGCTCGGTCGGCGGCAACTGTCCGTATTCGATTATCGGCAGGCTAGTTAATTAACTCTTCTGTCTACATACAAATACTGCTCATGTTATTTTAGCCATATTATGCTCGTTAGTGAGAGTAAAGAGTGCATTATTTAAAGTCTTTTGAATTTTGTCGAGGGATGTTGCGGCTATTTTAATACGTAGTTTATTGACCGACTTCAAAAGAGAAGGTAATCAATTCGACAGTTTTTTTTGTATGTTTGTTACGCGAATTCGCCGGCAATTGGGAACCGATTTTGAACATTTATTTTTGTCGGAAAGCATGATACGCAGCTTTGGTCCTATAAAAAAAATGGTGAAGACCTGATGAATATCTTCGGATCTGCCGACTAGAACTCCTTAAAATTGAACAGTCCAGCATTAATTATTTTTGCGTTACATTAGTAAGTAAGTATTTGTATATTATGATTAATATTAATACATATTAGTTTTTAGATATCTTAACCTGTTAGTGGTGAATTAACTTTCAGTTGTTGCTAAGATTTCAATAGAAGTTCTTACTGAATGTAATACATTTAAAAAAAGTAAATATTGTTATGTGCTTAAAATTAAATATTTTTGTATACCTAGCTTACTTTTGAAAGAAAATTATTATATGCAAAATAGTTAAAATTTTCATTTATTTCATGATATTTTTTAAATTATAACGACAGGCAGAAACACAACCTGTGAACACATCTACACAATTGTTGTTCTTTGATCATAGATGGCGACACCTTCACTACATCGGGTTTATATTCGCTCTACTTATTTCCGTGAAATATTTTGAACATATAAAGTATAGCCAAAATACCAATAAAGAAATTAACATCTTATAGTTTTCTTTTTCTTCTACCTAATTTCGGAACGAGATTTTTATCAAGAATGTTTAATTTCATACATTATACATAACATAATTTTTCCAATATTATTCACTTGCGTATCCATCACGGTAACGCGGCGTCTAAGAAAATAATATTGTGCCCAGACAGACTATACGTAAATAGTGACATTCATTTATCATGTGTCGTTAGTAAATGTATGGTTATACCTAGCTTTAAGTAATACATGATGAATTTAGGCATTCACTTAAATACAGCCAGCGCCCATGACTTTTTCTGGGTGAATTGATGTATGTGCTATCAATATTAACACCGTAAATATAGATTATAGTTTAAAAAATAAAATTTACCTCATTTATTTTATCTTTATTATAATATATTGTACATAATAAACAGAACAGTGTATAGAGATAATAATAATAAAAAACAAATTACAAATAGCGGTTTTATCGCAACCTAACTCTTCTTAGCTTACGTTACTGTACGAGCCAAATTCTAAATGAATATGGACAACGAGTCATTGTTGCAATTTTACAGATTGCAATTTTAGAGAGATATCATAGAGATGTAAATGTGTTGTTTATTTGATTAGTACGGGTATACTTATTCATATTTTATAGATTGATTTGTATGTGAATTATATTCCGTGGTTCAAAGATATCTTAAGTACAATAAAATAAAATATATATTTTTTAATTGTTAAAGTACAATACTTACCAGTATTATGTAAATAATTCTCAATTTTTCGTCAATTTTTTGTTATTTTTTTTATGGTCGTATTTGGGTGGTAAATAGATTTTTTCGTTAAATAATACCCTTTAATTTATAAAGACTCTAAGGTATAAAAGAGTTTAATTATTATTTTAGCAAAAACTATGGATTTACCATCCAAAAATGACGATATTTAAAATATTATAAAAAAAGTTGTCGCTTTTCTTAGTAAAATTTTTAGTTGCATTGTGTTTGTAGTCACTAAAACTACCACCCGGCTTCGTTTTCGGTAGCAGTCTTGTAATAACCGGTATAACTAGGGACCGGATTTATGCAACCTAAAAAGCCCGAAATATGTATGAAAAATTCGTAAATTATGTATGAAAACGAGCGAAACTGATAAAATATGCAACATAAATAATTGAGATAAGTCTTTGGAGTACTGAGTAGGAGAGAAAAAGTGCAACATATTTAACTATTTTATTTCTATATTACTTTAAATTAATGTACGTATATGGTATACGGTAATGTACGTATTCATTCAAAATTTCACAACCGTGTAGAATATAAATAAAAGTTATTAATTAGCAAGTGAGTGCGCTTTAAGAAACATGTGCTTAAGATGGATATAGATTTGATAGGCAGTAACCTAATCTAGTTATAGTGTAAATATGCGGAGAAAATGTTTGTAACAATCCATTTTCAAATTATCACCAACACCACACCACCACCGAAAAAGGTAGTAGGTAAATATAGCGAAAATATGCATGATCCCTAGATTAGAGGCAAAATATGCAATTATCAGTGAAAAGGAAATGAATAGATATTATGTATTTACTTATATTTATTTCCTTTTATAATTTTTTGTACGATAACAAATGGCGGTCGTATCGCTCGAGGCAATCTCTTACGGACTACCATGGGATGGACATAAGAGAAGGAAAAAAGAGAGCGCAGTCCAAAATATATGTAATTATTTTACATTTAAATAAATAAAAATAGGAAATATTGAAAATATTTGGCTTTGTAAAAAGATGCCTTTAATTCGGACCCTTTATTTAACTTACGAAGCGACAATAACATGTTACCTATGCACACTATTCAAAAGTGAACAGACTTAGTTCCGTCTCAAGATGCGGACTCCTAATACCTGGGGCTGTGTTGCGTCACAATGCATCAGGATGTATAAAAGAGTTGTCACTCGTCTTGAGACGCGGCGTGGACAAGTGTGGCGCGGACACAACAGCGTATTGTGTTGTATGCACACATTTGTAAGAACTAGAAGTAGATACTATTGGCTTATTTCTAAATAGGTTTTATTCTCATGGTTTTATTTTCGTGAAAAATATCGAATAATAATGCGTGAGTATCTTAGATTCATAAATGCTTGTAATTTTTTTTTGGCTTTTTCAGTCAGACGACAGGCGTACGGTCCGTCTGATGGTAAGCGGTCACCGCCGCTCATAGACCTTCGCAGTGCCAGGGATTCAGCACAACCAGGTTGCTGTCTATCGTCCAGATTACTGCCTACCGACCATTGTATATTCTTAATATTTATTTGTTAATTTATTGAGCAAAAAAGAAACAAAGTTAATATGTACGACATGTAAAAACAATAACGTAGAAGAATACTGGTTACGTTGGGTCCAGTGACGTTTCGATTCAATACATCATAATAATTAAAATGAATGACTAAACAATGAATTAGCAAATATAATATTAACTGATAACATTTAATTACTAATAATTAGGTAAGTATTCACACAGAATTGTAGCATTTATTTTCTTCCTCCAATGATTGATTGTAGTGTTTAAGTTCAGGAAGAGTGATTGCTCCCCAACTTGGTGGTCGGGAAAGTATTCATTTTAGTAGCGTAGTCATGTTTTTGTGAGGTAAAATACATTGTTTACTTTATAAGGAACGCGCGTGTATTGCGTGCAGCATACAATTTTCATAGTCATGCGACCGACGTGTATGCATAACCACAGCGGCATTTATGACTTTAACTGCTCTTGTACGAACCTCTTTAATTGACCCCATACCGGGAGCACCACCATATAATTAAGCGTACATATCTTTCAGTAGCCTTAAGTACTAGGCCCATAGCTCTTGATAGGCCCAAGAGGGTACGTATGAGCTAACCAGTTTGGCTTCCCGTATTATTTTAGTGTTTGCCTAAAATAATTATGTGTATTACAGCTCCCTTGGCTTTCTAAGGTCGATAACGTCTTTGTAGATTTTGCGAAACAGTATTTAGCTAACATTGTTTGGTAAATATTTATCTTAATAGCCAAATTATGAGTTGGGTCGGAAGGGGTGTTTTTATATTGGATTATTTTCTCCTCTGCCGTAAATGTGAAGCGTGATTTAAAATATTTCGGGTTAAATTTTGATTTGTTTGTTTAGGTACTGGTGTTTTTATATTATAATTAAGGTGTGTGAATTGTTCGCCGGCGCGTGTTCGAATTACGTTTCGTTTAGAATGTATGTAAACATGTTAATTTTTTTACAGGTAATAAGGTATTGTAAAAGAAAATAAAACAACAAATATTAGAAAGAAAACAAATAAGCACTTGTGTTTCGTGAAAACTGTTTATCCATATGATATTTTTTCTAAAAGTAAATTCAGAACTCAATATCTATAATTTATTGCATTTCATAATATAAATGTACCACATCAAATAACATAAAACAGCGGCATCGAGAATGTTTTGTACCGAATGGTTTTTCAAATAGTTTACGAGATTAGCATCTGTTTTCATGAGAACCTTATTGTGAAAGTACATTAGCAAATAGATTGAAATATATATACTTCTGGCCATGAGGGAATTGGGGAGTGGTAATAAAAAACGTAATCCCTTAACCGTACCTAAAGGTAGTTTTTTTTTTATCAGATACTAGTTTTGCATGAAGTCTCCTTACGCTTTAACCTTCTAAAGAACCAAACCATCGACAATATTAGTTGACTGCGTAATGTGCTACCTTAAGGTGGCACTTCACATGGCTGTTTGTATTTGCTATTGGGTATTTGTCGTATTTGGTAAAATAAATGACGTTAAAAGCAAACATGCAAATAGAGGCAAAATGACACGTATTTGTTATTGGCCTTGCTTGTCAAATAGGCAAATAAGGCCATACTTTCTCAATTAAACTGACCACACATGGTAATTGTTTGCCAAATATGCCAAATACACAAATACAAATAGCCATGTGAAGTGCCAGCATTACGTTTACGACACAGGACAAGTTGTAATCGATTCCACAATTCATTTTTAATATAACTTAGTTTATTAGAAGTTTTTTAATGTAGGTAGTATTTCTATTCTTATCCAAATATTTTCTTCTTATAACGACATGGGAATTGTTGCATAGTGAAAAATAGATTAAAATATCTTTATAATTTTAAGTCAAGTTTAAAATAAGATATTTCAAAATAAGTTTTAGAGTTGCTATCGATATTATCTACGGTCAACATGCAAAAATATGGCCAATTCTGCCAGAGGATAGAAGCGGCCTGCATACCTCTGTATCTATCCTATGTATTTAAAAAAAATAAATTCTATTTAAATTTTTTGCCGACTAAAATATACGAGAAAAGTTGAAAAATATTTTTATTTTTTTATTTAGGTTGGTTGCTGCGATATGCACTATGCAATTTTCCTTTGCCCCTTTTAAATACGAAAGAAGAGCGTTGATTACAAACTAGATAGCAATGCTTCGTCTAGTTTCGCTGAAGGCGGGACGCTAGAAAGGTAAAATCAGCACTATACATCTTTTACAGGTGTCTAATGTATTACGTACGATTTATTTTCTTGAAGTTATATTTTGTTTAAAACAAAAATGAATAGGAATTTTACTTTAATGACATCGTCGAATTATATTATTTAATACTAAAGTTCTAGATTTTTTTAAAACCATGATGTGCCCAAAATATTAATTTACAGAAAAAAAAACATTTATTTTTGTTTATGTAAGTAGGATATAACTATTTCTATTTAAAAGAAATGTATTTGTTACTGAATCTCTCTTATCAACTGCGAATACTTTTCTTTATATTACTAAGAAAAATATACAAAGGAATCATAAACATAATGCGTACTAGGCTAGCCGAAAACACATTTTATCGTGTACGAAAGAATTTAACTTATTTTAACGTGTTACGTGTACTTTTATATTTCCTTTGCCAGTCGCTTATGTAGTTACCGTGGAATTTATACCCTAATATTGTTGTGTGCGTAATTTAGCCATAACGTATTCTACAACCCTAATTTATCCTCATAAATAAGGGCTAAGATACACTATCAAGCTTACCTAGACTTACTCAGGAAAAGATTATTCGGCCCTATAATTTTGAGTTACAATCTTGTTTTAGATATGTACGACCTCTATTTTATAATATATTTTTTATTGGAAGGAATGGCGAGACTAGCATGCCGTTCGCCTGATGGTAAGCGATGCGACAGCTCATGGACTATTGTCCATTTTTTGTTCCATTTGCTACAGCAAAACCAAACAACACCTTGAATTACAAAGCAATGCTTAGTATTCTACTGCGCTCGCCATCCTGAGACATAAGGTTTTAAGTCTCAGTATGTCCAGTAGTTACTTTGGCTACAATTTCCTTCAAACCGAAACACAACAGGATGTGATGTAACGTGATGTAGCAGGAGAATAAATTAGTAGATAGATAATCTTCTTTATTTTTGGCGTTATTGGCACGCGCTTAATTAAAAGTCTACATTTACTAATTATTCGGGATACTTACGTCGTCACCTTACCAATAAATCTTTTCATACGTACATATATCTAACTTCATGTTATTCATTATTCAGTAGCCCAGCAGTTTCATGCTTTTACCGTTCGTTTCTCTCACTTCAAACCTACGAATATAGGTATCTTTAATTCTATAGTTATCACATAACACCAATTAAATTACTTTTATTTTTGCTAATGTTGCTATGACATTTTTTTAACACTTTCCACTTCTGCCGAAGGCTTGTAATTTCACTCTGCCCACGCGTGATCGCTTTTTGCTCTCCTGTAAATCCATGTTAATTTTACAAATTACTATGTATGATAAATATGGCTTTTTCTTTAGGCGAGGCTCAAATCAATTGTCGATTGATAAAGTAGATTACAAAACTCACAAGATTATTTGTAGTTGATATTTCTTCTAACATGATAAGCAAATAGTAAGCTTGCCTCTTGTCTTCAATATTCTCAGTTCTTTCAGCGATACTCCATCATCTGCACTAATGGACGCTTAAGAGAGTTATAATTTATTCATCGAAAGTTCTTAGTTACAAGTTCGTAGCAAGCTAAAGCTACACGGTAGGTAGCGAGTGAAAATTCATGTTGTATTATCCAGTGAACTTGTGTCTATGTGACGTCATACTGTGTTGCTAGCCTAAAATATTTCTCACGAAGCGTGGTATATAACGAGTATCGGTAATATTATATGGATTTGTGCTATAGTGCTGTACGTAAAAAATAAAAATAAACAAAATACTTTCGTAAACGTCGATTTTTTGATTCCCTGGAAATAAATAAATTAAGTCCGTGGGTATGGGCTAAAACCCAAGGACTCAATTTACGGCGGAACTTCATCTGCTATTGGTAATTTTGTACTCGAAAAAATGATTATTTGCGAAAAATACTTAGTGAAAGCCGAATAGAATTCAAGTCGAGCTCTCAGATTTCGTGCTTATAAAACAAACACATTTTTTCATGTTACCTTCACATTTGCGAACACATCTAGATTCATCGCATGAATATTCAGAGTGCACTAAAATCAACGATTTCCGCGTATCCCGCGTCGCGGTTTTTTTAAACTTGTTAGCACGAGTTTTCTTTGAATTTCAATATTGGATGCTTTATTCTTTTGACGTATTTTGTCGCATCAAATTTGAACACCAAGTTTTATTGAGGTATTGTGGCGGATCTGCTCCTCTTTTAATTAATATTTATTTATTAAAGTAATATAAAATAACGAGAAATGTCTGTAAGTTGAGATTTTGATATACCAGTTAGTAATCAAGTTTCGGTTTCAAAGGTGTTCTGCAAAATAGTTGTATGGTGAATATTCATAATAAATTCGTAATTGTAAAACGCCATCCGTAGCAATTATTGTAATAATAAACTTAAAAATAGAATGGTAGGAACGTTAAGAGAATTCATTCGTTACTAATTATTCTTTTCCAATATTGAACTTCCAAGAATGTCTTTATAATCATTTCGTTTATTTAGGATAAAAAATAAACTTGACCTGAATATTGGATATGGATTGGTCGGAAGGGGGTTTAAGCCCCTCCAATTTCCAATCCCCCTCGACGGCCACTCTGATGACAATGAAACTCGTGCAAATTAAATGGCAAGGACAGTAAATACCCCTTGAGTATTATCAAAATTAAATAGCGTCAATTATTCCGTTAATTAAATTGTTGTGAGCAATTTGTTTTGTTCGACACGCTTCGTAAGTTGTTAGTCCGGGACAAATAACTGTGTACGTCGGTTCTCATAGTAAAACACAATTAATTTGCACAAACCGGGCCATGTTGTTTGCAAACATTTTTGCGTTTTGTTGTTTTAGAGTTTATTTCGGAATGTCATTTTCTAGTTTCATATTATTTTTTATTAATTTGAATGTTTGTAGTTGCAAATTGCAAACAAAATATATAATTATAATAACAAACAAATTATAAATAATAACCTTACTGCTATTAAAACTATCATTTTGGAAATTAACAATTTCAATTCGTAAATATGATAAATAACTTTTCAATAAATACAATTTTAATGTAGGTCATTCATTTATATTTTTCCTTAATTCGATTTTTTAAAGTTAGTTACAATATCTACCTCGACTGCTACGATGGTGTATTTGTACTACGGTTCGATTATAACGGCGAAGTCTGGGGTTTGAATCCCGGGTCGGGCAAAGTGATATTGGATTTTTCTATTCAAGGGGGTCAGGAATTTGTGGGAGATGTGGCGATAGACTCGCCCCTTATCGAAACAGAATACATAAGGTGAAACGTGGGTGTCCTAGTTGCAATTAGGGGAACCTCTGCCTACCCCTGCTGGGAAAAAAGCGTGAGTTTATGTATGTAGTTAAACTACTTTAGTAGCGAATCCTAGGCTCACATGAATATTTCATAAGACAGATTATCAACTGCTATCTTCTGCTGATTTAGTAGGCTCCATTAAACCCATTATAAATAATGTTTTTTCTTGCTCCAACTAAATTCAAATAATTTATAAATTAATTTTAAGCTATGCAGCTTTTCACTTATTTGCGTTACATTCACAAAGTGAGTGTAGTAATGTTCACGTGGTTGATAATTTAAATCCCGTCGCCTGTATACTGGTAGGTAATCTAATTGCAAATATTCAGGCGGGCTTCCGGCAGTGCGCGCGGCCTGAATCTCAAATTAGCGATGCTGCATGCCATCCGCCCACCACTCCGATTCAACATGGATATCGGACACTATCATTCAATATTTCAGTTCTTTACTACTGGAAAAATTCGTGAGTAGCAAATGACAAGTCATGTACCGCCTTTTTATTTTCATGCATGTCATTACTTTACGTATAAAACAAAAAAAAAAATGTTAAGATTTGTTCCTTTAAGACAAGAAATTAAAGGGTTTTCAGCATTTGTTGGATTTTTGTGTATTTGTAAATAGAGTTTACGGGAGTTGTGAAAACTTTAATTGAACATATTGTATAATCATGCTTTGTAGTTTATCATGTTTTCATATTAATGCTCTACCAGAGGTACACAAAGGTACAATTATAAATTCACTGATAACTGCAACGCATGCTGCGGCACAGTCGATCAATCTTCAACTTTCCGAGTTTTAAACATCATTTTTTACAAATTAATATAACAATAAATATCCTTTCCGAATATGCGAGAATGGCAGTGTAAATATTGGTTAAATATACCACGTGTGTGGAATGCATACGTCAAAGTAATGATATACAGGCGAGATAGCAACGTTGATGCGACCAATATGTCGGACAAAGGATTTTGTTTTGTTTTTACTGTGCCGCGGTTTTTTTCAATGCGGCCATTTTTATACGCAGCGCGTGTTTACCTTCATGCTTCGCTGTAGTTTATAGATTTTGTATTATTTATTTTACGCCTCCAATTTTTGTTTATGTTATGGTATGTGAGTTTAAGGCAAATTTCAGCATAGTAAAATATTAAATACCAAGTTAATTTACATGAAGAAAAGCAATGCCAATACATTTTTCTTCTAAGTTTGAATAACCAATTGGTACTAATTTTATGTTAGAAATACTTTTACGAAATCTATATTCAGTAGTGGATATCCTGTGACTGAACACGAAGTTAAATAAGTAGCAAATATAAACTTAAAGCCGTAGTAAACATAAGATTACGAATAAGTGTCAAAATGGAGCGAACTAATGTCAAATCTTTGTACAAAAGCGCGGCTAGCAGAAATATTGTACAAAGAAATCCTGAGATTACATTACAACGTAACGAAACAGACTGTAAAGATTGGTGAAAAGTAATTGTATCGACATCGATTTCTTCTAAAGAATATAAGTTTATAGTGCGGCTTTAAGAACAGTGAACATTTAAAAAGATTTGCAGCGAACCGTTTCATATTTCCACGTACTATATTACAGTAATATGCTGAATCTATTTATGAAAATCCCATATAACGTGAGCTGACTGCGTCAAATCTTTGCGGCTTTCATTATACTGCGCGCACTACTTGTATGATTTATTCGATATGGTAATACGAGTCTATTGTAATGCAAAAAGTGTTTTGTTTTACGCCGAGGTAGTATACAGTTTCATCTCTATTCTCACCGTGCCGCAGGGAATAAATACATTTAGAACGTTAATAAACATATATGTTTATGTTTCATATGAAGAACAAACTCCAATATATTTTCAAGGAATGAAAAAGAAGCACAGCATTATTTGCTTGTTTAAAAAGCTTTCGAATCAATCGGAAATTGGCCTGGTAATATTTTATGTTCGTGCTATCGAATTCCGTGAGTTTTATTATACTGGTACAAACATCATTGTAAAGTTCTAGGATGTTTTTGCAATATTTTACTGTTTTTTCTTGCGTTTTTTTTTCAGTTGCACATTAAAAATATTGGCACTGATATTTGTTACATTTCGAATCAAAAAAAATACGTTTCATTCAGAGTACAAACTTATGTGTAACTCTTGGATCTGGATAAACTAATTAAAACGAAAGCGCAGTCGTAAATTTATTATTTTCGCGAGAACTACAGCGTGCCTATAATAAATAACAAACTTTACACTCATTAAGGAATCGAAAGTATTAAGACAATGAAGAGTTTGCATATTTGCCGCATGTTTCTCATAATGAATCGTATTCAATTAGTAGTTTTGGCTGAAAACACTAACGAGCTTCGAATCAGCATTCGGCAAGACAATTTGTCGTGACGGAGTTCGCACGAGGCGGGCGTCGACGTGACGACCCAAGTTGCCACTTTCAACCGAGCCCTCAAATTGATTAAAGGCTGTCCTAATTCCATATCCTTAGTTATGAGATCTTTTTAAATATTAATAGAAACGTGCGGGCGCTTCATATTCGAGAAAAGCTAACACTGTAAAGGTTATTAGGTCTTAGTTTCTATGTTATTATGAAAATGTAAAAGACAGCTACCGAGCGTGCTAGAAAGAAGACAATTTTATGAGTTTGCCGAATTTGCGTGTTTGTTACCCATCAGGAAAATGTGTGTACCTACTACTAATGTATCTGAGTGCACTATCAAGAAACTGTTACAGTATATCGCACTTGCATTTACGGGGGCAAAGAGGATATGGAGGCCAATAGGATGAGCTTGTATTATAAAGATCTTCATCATCATTCATCTTCATCTAAAAGACTCACGCCATTTTTCCAGAAGGGGTAGGCAGAGGTGCTGCCAGGACACCCAATTACGCATTGTACATTCCATCCCACTATGTGATAAGAGGTAAGTTTATCGCCATATCCTATCTCTGGATTGATAATGAATAGAAAAATCCAATTTACATTTGCTCAACCCAGGATTTGAACCTGAGACCTCAGCTTTGTAACGGTACCGTAGAACAACTACGCCACCGAGACTGTTGAAGTTACCTCATTAAGTCTTTACAGAAGAGGTCATTACCGACAATCTTTGTGTAATATACATATCTAAAATAGTATATTCCGTAATTTGAAGCATGTATATATGGTCACAGGTTCATAAGATATACAAAGTAAGTTCATAATAAAATTATAAACAATTAGCGAGTAAGTCTCCATTCACAGCTGCGCAAATTTAATTTTGCAAAAAGCGCCGTGTAAAATTAAACAGATTGAAGTGTTCCGTCAAAGTTTTACTGCAGTAGAATCAAGTATCTTTGTTTAATTGTGAGAGCGTCGTAATATTTGTTATCTGCAAGCAGTGCATTTCCCTGTTAAATTAGTTTATTGCACAATCGCACGAGTTTACACGCATTTGTGCTATTTACGTTGTTAGACGCTGTTAATTTGCTAAAATTTATTACCTCAAAATGCAAACGGACGATATGGCTCACTTTGAGGAATTTACATTACGATAATAATTATTATTTGAAATTATATTTTGGTACAACACTTCTAGTGAAACCCGGGTCACCGAATTAGCGAAATTCCGTGCTTTGAATACCAATGCCCGGCGTTTTACAACAGTTTTAAAACATTGATTATAAACAAATATTTATCTCTTTGTACTACATTCACGCTACCATTAATTTTTCGAGGGATTGTTATTTAAAAGGAATTGCGTTTAAAACAAATACAATATAATACTTACCCTTTGTGAAAAATAATTTTGTCTCAAACACAGACTGGGTTTATAGTGATTTAAATCGAATAATAATGTAAAGTGTGTAAATAAGAATAATTATGGTTTAAGCAGAATTATTCGCCGATGGTAACTCGACAATTGATAAAATAGTTATTAAGCGAGTATAATTAACTCATCTGAAGGGACAATTTATAAATTCGAGCTAGAATTCATCATTAACTTTCCTCATAGAGCCACCAAGGAGGTTATATAGTTGTAAGTCAACGACAAATTTATTAGAAATGGCTCTAAAATGCAATTCATCAATCTTTATTTGTGTAAAGTTCGTGTTAAACCACCATGAATTATAATAGGTGTTTTAATTAATATTGTAAATTAGAAATGTTATTAATAAAATTCAGGTAGTACTTGAACGGATCGACCCCAATCACGACAATGTATTTTCCATCGGCTTTATTTACGTACATTTAATGAACAGACCTGTTTTCATTGATTCAGCGTAATTGCGAAATTTTGTAGCCGACGCGACGGAATCCAAAGGCTGCTTTTGTGAATTAACATGAATTTAAAACTTCTCGCTACTGATTTTATAGAGTTATGCTGGTTTGTATATGAAACCAAATGAAGTTACTGATTTCGACTTGATTTTTTCAGTAAAATTAATGGATATGGAATCGGTGCAACTGCAACGTGAATTTTCAGGTATGTTGCCGAATGATGTAGCATGAAATTTGTCGAGCGGCTGCCTGCTTGAACCTTTCGGGAAAAGACGTTTTGGTCTACTTAGTACCATTCATATTTCTTTGCAACTTTTGTAGAGAGCTCTAAGGCATGTTCTAGTACATTTCCTACTTACACTTTTTCACCTAGCAAGCGCTAATGAATTAAAATGAGTTCATTATGAACAACAAATTATTGTAGTGAATAATTAAAACCTAGAACTATTCCCCGCATGGCCGGTAAAAATAATTCACTGTATGATTTCCACACTTAATCGAATAATCTGGGACAAAGACGAAGTTGCTGGCGTTCTCGCTCGGTAAAAAGTTAAATTGCATGAACTCTCGAGCGTTCCGCGGCGCTGTGAATTTGTCCGGACGGTGCTGGAAATCTAGGAAAGGAAACACAGCCAACGGGAAGCAGTTTTTTGGGTTCACTTACCGCATTGTCTGGATATAAAGGACGTTTGTAAAGCTAAATGGATGACATTGCTGCTGCTATTATCGTTTGTAATTGATTGTTATTCGCTGGGTTGTATTGAATGAGGTGTGAGACAAAAGTTGTTTACCTACTACCGAAATACGTAAGAATTTTAGAATACATAATTCAAATGATTAATTTAAAAACCTTTCCATTTTTAAATTAATCATTTCTAATTAGCAATATACTGAAATCGAGATTTTTTAGACTACCTATTTAGTAAAGGCAGGATTTTCCATATTATCTTTCCAGAAATTATCTTTGAGGAAACTGATAATACATTAACAAGAAGCTGTGTTCTTTAATCTTGAGTCTAGATTATAGACTAATTACGAAATATATTGTGTAAAATATTGCTCAAATTCTCTTGAAAATGCGAGTTATAAAAGTATATCAGAGTATTATCCCTAATAAAGTCGCGAATTAAGGTTTATTGAGAGATACAGTTCTCTTTACGCCTATCCAATTCTTATCTACGCCCACGCCGGTATAAAATCAGCGTAACACCGTGATACTGAGTTCCAGGGCAAGCTAGCCCTCTATCAGTTGTCTCGACTTGCTCGCTCAGCCTAAATTCTATATAAACTATGTAAACGGCTGGCTTGGACAGCGGCCAATTAAACTTGATCTAAACTGCTCGTTATTTTTCACTGAGCTTTTACGATTTGTAAGGCTCTCGCTCGGTTGGATGGGAATTGTGGCATGTTTTTAAAACTGTTTTCTAAAACTGGAACGCTTGCAGTCTTTAATTATTTATGTCCACTAAATAACATGTTAGATCGGATTCAACGCTCGATTATTTCCCGTATTTAAATGTGTTTATCTGATCGTTTAATTTTCATGTATCCGTTACCGTTGTCTATTACGATGTAATTAAAACGTATTGTAGGTATTTGGGAGGTGCTTGATTCATTACACATTTTACTGACGTTATAGCGAGATACGGGATATATAAAGAATAGTATTTAATCACTTTTAGCATATTATTATTTCTGATGAGTTAGTGAAGTTATGGTTTATTCTGCTATATTCTAATATGTGGCAATGAATAACAAAGCTGATCGCGTGCAGCTGCCGCCTGCAGCTTTACGAGCCTCGGGAACACAAACACTGGCGAACTGTATTTGGCAAAGTTGTTAAAAACGCATATATCAGATTTACACATTTATTTTTATTAAGTGAGGACAACTTTTGAATAGTTAGTCAAATGATTTATAGCGCCTTAAGTACTTATCCACTAGGTTGGCATGATTGTGGATAATTACGAGAGACCATCTCTCAAGAATACTAACTACAAGATACTCTTCATTGTATCTATAATAATAAAATCAAAATTTGTTATATAATCTGGGTTTAAATCCAAAATCGGGTAGATAAAGGAGAGCGCCCGTATAGTAATAAATTTCAAACCTCTCTCGGCGGGACATGTTGAGCCGTTCTTGGTATTGTCATTTTATAATAGCATCATCTATTAAGCCGCGTCAGACAATGTACGGAAGAAAATGGTGTTTTTTAATTTTCCAATCACGTTAAATAACGTTTAAAACAAATATTGGTTCGCCGACTATGGATTCAAGTAAAAATAAAACCATGATTTAGTGTACCTGACACTAAATAAATAGCTGAACTGTATGTATGGACGTCCTTTATGAATTATTGGAGTCCAATAATGGGTGGTATAATACGAAATAAGAATAGAGGTGTAGGTCTATGTATAAAGTCTTTCCGGCCCACACACACCACTGCAACTCCTATCAGCCAGGATTATTAGTGGCATGCAAAGAATTGGTACCGAGTTTCGGAGCTCGCGGGTCTCTTGGTAGTAGTACCACACCGAAATTAACCAAAAAGAAAAATAAATAAATACGAGTTGCAAAAAAATAATGTTACACTTCTATGTATAATGAAAAATCTTTAAAAAACTTGGCGTATTAAAAACTCTTTTAGTTGATACGTTTAATAGAACCTTAGATGTATCGTATATATATTCCGTTTTCATTCAAGCCGCATCCGATAAAGGGTCGGTGGATTTGGCTCTAAATACGGGACAATCCCTAGTAAGTCTGGGTTGTATCATCACATTACGTAGGCTCGTTTATACATAGCTACTTCCTATGATACCCGACTTATAATAGATATATCTTTTCCCTTAAATAAGCGGATATTTTCTAGAAAGTTTTTGCGTGTCAGTGAAGGAATAATGAGGTTTTTTTATTGACAGGTGATCACTGTCGCCCATGAAGATCTACAAAGATTGGTTTAAGGATGTTGCCAGCCCATTAAATTGGGCGGGGACAGCGAAGAAAAAAGGGAAGAGTAAAGGAAAAGGCAATCTCAAAAGAGTTTAAAAAAAATCTTGTTGGAAATATATTTATATCGTTAGTTTACGACCATCGACTTTAGATGTGTCATATTCTGGGATCAATCTGTGTTGATATATTCTGTTTTTAGCCGATCGAAATAATTATATTTTGTTCCATAGATATGCGAGAAATACGTAATTAATTCTGTTTGCTCTCTTATTAATGCAACTACCATTATGATTAAAATATATAGTTTGTAAGCAAAGATGTTATTTATAATGAACACTTAACGTCTTTGCTTTGAAATTTGTAACTGTATTCACATATTAAACATTCTTCTTCAAACTTAGTTTCATTTGCATATGACTTTTCAAAGATTATTAATTGTTGTTGGCGAAGACGGTCCTTGATTTTGGGTAATTTACTTAAATTAATAAGCTGTGGATCTAAAATAAGACATTATTACAGTAAGTAAGGCCGCTTTGTTATATTTAATAATAAATGGCCACTAATCCTTGTGGGACAGCGCGGTGACTGTTACTTAAATAGTTTCGGTAAAGGGCTTTCAAAATGAAAATAATAAATGTTAATTAAAACGTTGGATATTTTAAGATTAACTCGTTGATGCAGAAACAGAGTATTTGTGTTCTTATATGATTTTATTTATTTTAGGAAATCAATTTAACGCCAATTGTTTAATTATTTACAACAATAATGTATGACGATGGAGATGTAAGTGAGTAAAGTTGAAAGTAGTTTGTATTGGGCCAAATAATAATCCAAAGTTTTGGTAACGCTTAAATGATTACAGGTGAGAAATTAACATAATGACCTTTTTATTAAACATACTCGGACACTAAAACAGTGTTAATATTGTATATGTTAAATGAATAATTTAATGACCTATCATCACATGACCATTATTTAGTTAAATGCGGTCGCTAATGTATTGAAAATTTTATGAGCAGTGAAATTTGCAGGGTTAATCCATTAATGATTTTCCGTTCCATGGATTTACCTTTTTTCCCTTATATAATGAAATCCAAGGCTATAATAATAAGTAATATATTGGTCTTGTAATTGCACTTTTCTATTGCTTGGGATAGGTTGAATGAGATTGTTAGGCGTTAGTCGATTATCTTGACCTATAATTTGTTACATATCACATTTTCGTAATTCTAGTGTATAACAAAAAATCCTTGTTGTATTTTCCTTCACGTTTGTGGCCGGTTATTATGAAAACCGAGTCTCGTTCAAAAACTAGTGGTGTATTCTATGGATGGATTCTTAGTCTGAGTAGAGTATTCAGTAGTGTAAGCTATTGCCCGTTTAATTGCTGTGATCGCTAAAGGGCGGTATATAATCTATCGATCTTTAGATTTCATGAAATGTTTGGATGCATTTTATGTTTTAGTGAACACGGATAGATATATATAGATATGGTGCATATATTTATACATTATTAAGTAAGATAAATATACGTTTGCTATTTTAACCTCTTTTTAAAGATACATAGGATATAGAGATCGCCGGGCCCTAAGTGAAATGTGTGTATTTTTTTTATTTTCATCCAGGTAAAATTTTCATGCTATGCATAGTGTTTGAACAAAACTTTTAAGTTGTATTTGACGTTAATATTTTCCCATGATGGTTTACATCTGGCTTCTTCAGTTGTACATCTTAATTTCATTTGATATCTTTATAGCTACTGATTTCTAAACTTAATCTTGTGTCTATCGCTTTATTATGCAGGAAGTAGCAAGGACGGAGGTAAATATGAAGAATGATGATTTCAGATCAAAGACAAGCTGGTGCTCACCGAGTTTCAGTGATCAGTGTGAATTTTTGGCATGCCATTGTAGATTCTAGCTGACAGAAGGTGCATTGGTGAAGGTGCGCAATAGTCCCAGAATAAAATACCTGATATATTAGTAACCAAAATTGCGTATAAAACATGTTTGTACTGCTGATCTCAAAAATATGAGTTCATATAAAATGTGTTTATTAGGCAGTGTCTTTATATAAGGGAAGGCGAAAACGGGTACTTGTGTATAGAGATAATACGTAAATAAAACCGCAGACGTGCATTCTGATCACGTACGGCCCGGAGAAAAAATGCACGTTGTAAAAGCACCCTTACGGTGTGCGCCCTTTGTGGCTTATCAGCCCTTAGGTGGACAGATATCAGTATCTTAACGTATAGGTTGTATTACCCTATTTTTTTGTTTTTGCAGAGAAAGAAAATGATTTATCGCGCCCGCTGGCCGGCCGGAGGCGGAGCGGTGATGTTGGGTTCAGAGCCCAGCAGTCATCGCTTACGTCAAGGCTTTAGCCAATCCAGAAAGAGGTAGATTAGAAGCGCTTGTAACTTGTCTTAGGGGGCAGGTCTTACGACTCAACTTTGAGCCACCCAGGAAAGATGTAACCATTCAAACGACTGTTGAGTCGACTCCTACGAAGTTCCTACAATGGCATATCAACCATAAACCCCACGGTGGTTCTCTTTAGCGCATTGGAACTCCGAAATCTTGAGGCAAAACGCTATAGCCTTGCCGGATGTTGTGTTATCTTGCGCTGTTTTGGATATATAGGTAATATAAGGTGCCGATCGGTGGGAGAAATTTTGCACGTTTGCGAGTTATTTTAATACTATTCTGATAGCAATAGGTAACCTATTTATAGATCGTCTACGATCTTGGCATCCGAATGCGTTGTCTCTTGTCGTCAAAATATTAGAAACAGCTTTTATCTCTTCATGAACATGTTAATACTATTAGATTACGAGTGTATTCAAACATATCGTGAAATATATTTTTTTAAATTTTATTTGTAGTACAATATGTCACCACACACAAATAGAAAATAATTGATTTATAATATTATTAGCTCCTGTGTGCAAAACTAAACTATGTATGTGTATGCATGTATATTAAAACGTATTAAGGTACGATATTATTTTTGTGCTTATTGAAAATCAAAATCTTTACGAACATTAAGGTCTCTGGGGGAATAATACCAATCTTATGATTACACAATTACAGCACGTGACGTTTACGATAGAGGCTTGATAAGGACACGGCGCGGTAATCGCTTCGTCACGACCACTTTTTACAGGACGAAATACTGATTAATTTGCACTAAACCTGTCCCGGCATTGTGAAAATATTTCGTGGTAACTAATGTTCATTTTAAATTCCACTTAAAAAATACTGGCCACTGACAGCTGTCCTAGAATTGTAAAAAAAACCTACAGATTAATAACTCTACGCATCGTTTTATAAATGTTTTGAATTTGATACACACAATTCAATGCTTTATGTTGTTTATTAAATTTCTGTAACAATTCTTCGTTCGAGCAGACCTATATTTTTAGTTGTATTATTTAATAAAACCGGCATATTTGTTAGTTTTGAATTTCAAAGTATTTTCTAGTAACTAGAATTTAGTACATTCTAAATTATACAGAATGAGGTCAAACGGTTGAATTTAGTTTAAAATTCGAATATAAGCAAAACCTATGGTTCACAAAAGATAATACGTTACTTTTTTGCGTGCCTTGACACATTCTAATACAACTTTTTGCTAATTTAACTCCAGAGGTCCCAGAGACAGCAAGCCTAACATACACTGAAATTTACGGCCTGTTCTATTTTAGATCAAAATAAAAATATATAAAACTTCGAAGCTGTCGTTGTGGGCACAACTCGCTGTGGGTTTTAAAAAGCAAAATTCCCGCATGCATGAAACTGAACGGCTAGACACAATTCCACCGACGTTATCGTATTTCGCAACACCCGCACCCCCCAATACAACACCCCCTCCCACTCGATGTGAAGAGCATGTTTGTTTTATTCTCTATGGTCTTTATGTGATTGGTTGATGTGGATGTTTTATTATAATCGAAGGACCTTCATGGCAATACCGCCGCAGGATGTTTGCCCGTTTAACTTGTTACGGACAAGATTTGGACATCGGATGTAGAATTATTCGGAGAATCATGATGTGTCTCCTTGCTGCAGGAAAACAAATATTAGAATACTTCATAATTTAATATTAATGTTCTGACTTGATAGTAAGGCGGCCATGTCTTCCGTCGGGTTGAAGTGTGAAAGAGCAGTCAAGTGTTAGATTGGAGATCGGGACAAGGCTGAAGAAATGCATATCCTGCTACGCACATCGCCATGGACCGACCAACTCAAAAATATGGTTGGTAGTTATACCTATATGGGTTATTAAGACCGGCATGGTGGAATATTACATCAACTATTAATTTGCATGCTCCGCTCTTTCCCCTCTTATCCCACACTCTATCTTAAAATAATTTCAAAGTCCAGCAACTCATCTGCGACTACCATATGTTGTGGATATTTGTGGATGGTGGTGACCACTTACCACCTGGCGAACCTTTTACATAAATGTCACGTATATCCTAAAAATACCTGCTATTTTTTATTCCACTCACTTCGGAGTAACACAAACACAGAGCCAGTGAATTAATTTGCGAAATTTCATTAGAATACGGGGACTTTATTTGAGTAAAACGAGGCGAGCAGATACAATGTCATATGAATTCCTGTTTCCATTTCGCACCACAAAATCGGACATTCCGTCCTCCGAGCTAACGTTACACGAGCACGTAAAACTGATGTTTGTGAAATATTTAAGTCGACGGATCGTCTGAAATATGGGGATATTGTTGAATTCGGCAACCGCGCTATTTGTATTGAGTCCGTCTATTTGAATTCACGTCTCGCCGTTCGCGTTCCCTGTCTAAATCACACTGACAGTGTTATGTTAGTACGTAGCCGCGATACCACTAATTTCCCAAGACTACTGCCGGATTTTGCATGGATAAAGGGATATAGTTTTGTTTATTGTGTGAACTACGTAGGTAAACTATTCCGTTTTGTTAACTGGTATATTTATGTGCTGCGTGCAATTGTATAGAGCTATTAATTTTGTAGACATTTACGACTTATTTTCGCGTTTACACGTTTTAGTAGTTGTCTCATAAAAATTTTCATAAACTATAGAGTAAAATACAATCACATATGAAAGCTAACAAAACAATTAGCGAATGATATTCATGTTACTGTGGCAGTAATTATTTCTAATTTTAAGTTGATTAAGGAAATATTTTGAGAGAACGAGTAATTATGTAGGTTCTTAAAATCAATTATGTATATAAATATTTAGTAGATCTCTATAAATAATGTTAATTCTAAAAGTATAATGTAATTATTTGTTGTCCATTGCTAAATATTGATGCTCATGTTTTATGATTTCTGAACTAAATAATTGTAAAATTATACAAATGTTCCTGATTTTTTTTTTTACTATTCGCTATGATAAGTTGACGTGACATAGACGCTGGTGAAGTTATTTATCGGATCAGAGTTGCGCAAAGAGCTATAGAGAAAGCCATCCTTGGCAACAAATTACGTGATCGTGTTCCTAATTCTGAGATCTGAAGCTACTATAAAGCTAAGGTTATGGACCTTAAATAAAGTTACGCGGGCCCTAGGTAAAGCAAAATATATTCGAAGCAATGACATCGTGGCATAGGAACAAAAAAATAAAATTATAACCAAAAACTGTTTCGAAGTAAAAATTAGATCGATAGTTTTCTTGAGACTAAATAAATAGATAAATATGATTTTTAGTATATGTGAAGTGCGCCAACCCGCACTAGGCCAGCTTGGTGGGATATGACTTAACTTTTCACTCGAAGTCTAGACTGTGGATGAGGCTCGTCCCCGCAGTGAGGCGTTTAAGGTCTAGATTATTAATACAGAACATATGCAAATTAGGTTACCAGACGGCCTGTTGCTACGTCATAAGCCACCTCACTCTGCAATATGCATAATCATGTCGCACCGACCCTACGTTTAGGCATGTATAGTTAGCAGAATTATATTTATTTCTTATTTAGATTTAAAAAATGAAAATTGCTTTATTTACGTTTTGAGCACGAGTTTATTTCACGTTGATTCGGAGCTGACTGATGGACTTGATGAAATATCTTTGAGATCTTTATAGAGATATTCCACTTATTTTGATCTTCTTTAATCAGTAAATATATACATAACTTGGGCACGAACTTGCGATCTCTGTTTTGTCATTTTGGCCACATTCAGATTTCATTTCACTTTAGTTTTATTCCTAATTACTCTCCATATTAAACCATATTCATTACTAAATCTAAATATAAAATCTAAATATAATATAAAAACTTTACAAGAACATTTTAAGTAAGGGTAGAAACCATGAAGAAAGTGTTTTAAAAATGAAACAATAGTCTCTCCATAAAATAATTTGCACCACCTTATCAATTATAGCGGGTGTTAGAAATATCATGAGCGTCGTAATAGTGAGCATCTGCCGGGTGGCGGGGTTATCAATTACTTGCACATGTCGACAGCTGCACTCGTGATGGATGCCCTCGCAGTGCCGGCCACTATCCATTCCTCTCGTTTATTACCTTATTTGTTCGGACGTGTACACTGGACGTCCGACGCTTCGCCCCCGAGCGAGCTCCAAGCAGCACAAGGTGGCTGTGTTATTAAATTGAAGGAGTCTTGTAAGACTAATGTTCCCCGAGATAAACAATCTTTTAAGCGGTTCAAAAGTATTATTTAAAGTACGTGCTGAAATAAATTCCCAAGATATTCCATTGTCACTGACAAAGCTTGCGTGCAGTTTAAAACATGACGTACTTCGTCTATCAACTATATAGAGACGATAAATAAATGAAGCATTTAGAATGAACGAGTTTAGCATATCAAGTGGTGAATAGTTTTACATCTAAAAGGGCAATTAATCACAAATATTTAATGCGAACTCATTAGTTATTCTACAAACCGAGCTGCACTAAGAAATATGCACATATACCGAATGATGTCGACGGGTAATTTCTGAATTAAATTTAGAAGCGTACACTCGACACGAATGTTCAGCGGTTCGCGAGACCTCCCGCTGAATGCAGCCACTCGACTTGCTGTATTTACGTGAATCACCGGCCAATTACGTTGACAACAGCGAAACACAAATCATTTGTCGGTGAGCGAAATTCAATGCTGTTCACGACTATTCCATATTTTTGGAGCTAGTTCAATGAAAATGTTTGCATTGCTGCTATAGTAGGGCTCATAATTCAGATGTACCTACTGTAAATATTATTTTCCGGCATACCGATGACCATCGAGAAATACTCGTCTCTCTCAAGTGAAATTTTAAATATAAAATAAATGTGTAGAATATTTCAAATATATTCGTAACTTATTGTCAGAGCGTCAAACTATCAGTTTCCGTTGTAGCTTTTAAGCCACGTCGTACTTCATAGGAATGGTTAGATATTCCTGACACTACGTAACTCACCGCGTAACTATTAGACGAGTAAGCGGGGTGAACGAAATTTATCATAAATGACTGTTTATACTCTGTACTATAACATCCTACAAGTTTTTTTCAGCTTATATTACAGTCTATCTTTCTACTGGAAGTTCGAAATAAACCTTATGATATGAATTGATGTAGGTATAAGATGGACAGTGTGCCTCCACCATCCATTTATTCAGGATCTTACCCTGTTCGCGCTTAGCCGAATTGACACAAGTGAAACAAGATTGCAATACCGCGTGGTTCACTATAACGGGCTTTTCTCCATTGCGTATGGTGGTAGGTATTACGAACGTCCACCAGGCACCAGTGAAAGCAGTTTAAGCTACATGTTGGGACAATCTTGTAGCTAAAACCATATTTGGCTATTTGTTCCGATGAATTATGTGTTCATATGATAGTTTTGTCAAACATTCGGGACGCTATTCGGGAAACGCGTGTGTCCCCTGGGTACATTTACCGCAAGCGATTTAGCCATGCCTGCCATCAAGTGACTTCCCAATGCTCTATTGCCTATGACGGAAATCGGGATCACGGTGTCGTTCTTTTATATTCAGAGTTTATTGATACATAATAATTATGGGACCTGCATAATTTATTAAGTGTAAAATGTGGGTTTCAATTGACGCGTTCAATTTTGGAATCAGTGTCTTTAGGTAAAGACAATTCTTTTAATGGAAAAATGGAGATCGTTAGGTAAATTTACAATGTGTGGAAACAGTGCCGGGAATTGATTCTCTATTAACCTATTATATTTTTTAGATATTATATTTATATTTTAAGATATCTTGATTATTATGGCGGACTGTTAGTGAAATCTATTACTCTGTTTCTGGAGAATTTACTTTTATAGTAACATTACAATACATTTGTTACAGTTGTTTAATTCCAAGGAAAAATTATGAAGTTAAGCTCTTAAATAATTTTATATGTACGTAGCATTAGGTTAATTTTAATCAGTTGCCTTAAAAAAGTTTTTACGTGACAACGTCTTAAATTAGGTTGCGGCTGGGAGTCACTTATGAAAAAGTGTAACGCCCGGTAACGTTACGATGAGTCACCGAACGAGAGAGAGGCCCGCCGAATGCCTTGCGTCTCTCTCCCACTCAACTATGATCTAATTATAGTTGAGTGATTAATTTAATTATATTCATATCAATAAATATTCTACCGAGAAAAAGACGTTGTCACGTAAAATCTTCGCCCGTAAAACCGACTTTACAGGCAACCATTTTTTTTTCAAATATTCCAAATTTTCGTGGTAATTTTTCTCATAGACTTATATCGCTTCAAACGCCTGCTGCGTTAATACGGGCAGTCATAATGTCCATCATGCCCCTTGTTAAAGCCACGGCACTTTAAATATTATTAGATCAGTATCAGTAACACTCGCCCTTCCGTACTACGAGTATTCCCCTATACAAATAAACACGTGAAAGTGTTAAACAAGCGTATCTAATGATATGCAAGTTTTAAAAATCGCGTGAGATACGTTTAAAAGATTATTTACTTTATAAATTTGATTGTGGATTGTTTATCGCGATCTGTCCGATGCCCGTGTCGGAACGAACAATTGTTCGTGGTCACTTAATGAGTGAGAAGTCGTTGCGATACAGCCTTGTTGATAGCACTTGTTTTACAACTTTTGTCAACTTACGTACTTAACTGCGAATGCTTAGACCGTTAAGTAGCCAATTGCGTTTTATTTCTGTTAGTCGACGCTTTTGTTTTGATTTTGTTTGTGAATATAATTTGGGTTTTATGTTCGGCGCTTGTGTGCGTACGATAAAGTGCTGTGTTTTAGCCACTTGGGCACACAATACTGTTTTATTGAATTTTACGGCGATGTACTTTGATTGTTCATTATATATACCTACTTAGAAGGGTGCGTTTTCTAGTAGTAACTAAGGTCGGGGAAGACATTTCCAGCAGAGTGGTAAATGTAAATTAAAAATATGTGGCTATAAAATATGACCGAATTGAATTCTCATGAAACTAAATATATTTGAATGTCTATAAAAACAACAAATGTACTTATATGCCATGATTTGTTTCGCAGCAATAAATAACTATATAACAAATATAAAAGACATTTCCTAGTATATTTCCTTATACATTTTGTATTGAAAGTAAGAGATAGTGAGGGTATTTGTACGTCTTCACATGCGATTTGCATCCGATTACGAAGGAAAGTAGCTTGTTTATATAAGCCGAGCCTGCGTATATTATTCATAAATGTGTTAAAAACCACAACTTAGTACTTCGACTTAGGGTTTCATATTGTTCTATATTATTATAAGTTGTGCCTAAATTTTCTTGGAGTTTAGGTGAAAAGTACGCAAAGTATGAAAGCTTTCCACAATTTAGATTCGGCAAATACTAACACATTTTAACAAGAAACCTCTTTTTAGTTACTGTGGCTCAATAAAGGGTAACTAGAAATTTCAAATCAGGTTTTTTACGTGGCTTCATTAGTATTGTTGTTAAAAGGATTTCCCACAAGGAATATTATGAATTCAATTTCCATTTATATTATATTAATAGCATTAATATAATAATATCACAAAGTACACAATCAGCGTGTTTCCTTAGTTATAGGAAATCACAGCAAGCTCAAAGTATGCTTACCACAATTAAAATAAAATAAAATAAAATATATAATTAAAACAAATTCACAAACCAAATTAAAATGAATTTATTGTAATTAATTTCATTTTTTTAAGTTTACCGAGGCACATAATTTGTGTTGGGATATTTATTGAACTTTTTCGTAGCATTGTGTCTGAATTCACCTATTAAACTACTACTTGACTTCGTTTTCGGCCGCAGTCTAGATACACCTGGTATATTATTGTGGAGTGGTGGAACCATGCTGCAGTCAGTTTTTGGCTAAAGTATTACATTGGTTGATATATCTCATAAAAAAATACGAAAATCAACCTATTGTTCATGAAATTATTGAAGAAAACTCTGACTAAACCTCCCTTTTTCCCGCTTTCTCTTATAGGCTCTTAAAGTTTTATGAATAAAACTTATTGAGGGTCGTTAAGGGAACCGCTTAACTGTGTGTCAATGGGGGGTTTCAAAACATACATAGGATGTTTGAAACCCCAAATTAATGTTTGTATATTTTCTTACTGAATATTTTTTATATTCACACTTATATTATAAAGCATAAACGTAATAAAACAATTGCATAAATTCTCAAATTATCTTTTCTTCATTTTTCAAGTTAAAAAATACTAACAGAGTCGCAGCAATCCACATTTTTCCTTGGAATCTCAACTCTAAACTCTACGCAGTGCCAAAGATTTTACATGAAATATTTAATAACTATCGACTGAATTTATCCAACTTCCTCATGTTTGTACTAATCGTTGCGCTATACACTGTATCTGTATCAGCCCATATACGTTCCACTGCAGGGCATGGGCCTACTTTACAATCGACAGTAGGATTGAGAGTGGTTAGGCCATATAGTCCACCACGCTGGCCTAATGCGGGTTGGCGGACTTACATACCATAGAAATTCTTATAAATCGCTATGGTATGCAGGTTTCCTCACGATGTTTTCCTTCGCCGTTTTAGTGCGTGGTGATTGACTATCAATACACACATGACTCCGAAAAGTCAGAGGTGTGCCCTGGGATTTGAACCCGCGACCACCGTGAACATGTTGGCAGCCGCGTCTAGTCCACTTATCAACAGGCCACCACGCACTCCACGCACTATCACTACGCCATCACTACAAGCCTAAAAACATGTTGCATTATATTGTACCAAAACAGACAGCAGCAACTTCTATCACACATATAGCTCTGGTTCTTAGGTAATTTTACCGTCACTTGTCAGAAACGCCAAGTATAAGTTAGCAACGTCTCGCGCTCAGTAAGCTAGTTTTAATTGCGTTGCCGCTTGATTTCATCTGGGAAGTCTCACTACACAGATGTGTGCCTTCGGCATAGATTAATTTATTTTTCATGCTCAGTAAACCGTAAAGTGTTTAATCTTTACTCCACCAAGTTGTTTTTTATTTGACTTAATCTGGAAAAGCACTTAAGTGATTTTATCTATGTTTGAAGCTTCAGTTAATATGAAACATATATCTTGAAACTCAATTTTTTTTTCACATTTTGGATGTTTGTCTTTTAAGTTGTTGGGTATATCGGTCCTAAAGACAAGGTTCGCCAATTCGTCTCTTCTTCCTCCAATTCCGGGTAATTCTGCTTCAGCGTGAAAAAAGCAGTTTAGCTAACCGGCATAATTATGTCTATTCAATACAGGAGATTCTTATTTGTTGCCAATCGGTACTCTTTTTGTTCGGTAACATACCTACCATCAGGTGCAGTGCAGTCATTTTCAAAGAGTACAGTATAAAAGTCAGTTTTCCAAGCAGGTTTCTTTTTGTATACCTGCTTTGCATCAAAGCAAGTAACATAAATGCATATAACAAACTATCTATAATAACAGTGAAAATAAACAGTGACTTACAATAACAAAATCTTTGTTAAAATATTTTGTTAGTAAACAGATATTTGTAACCTTTCAAGTATATTTCCGCGAAGTCGGGAGTCGGATCTTTTAAGAATCCTGAATAACAAACTGCGAACTTATTGTATAGGAAACAATTCCGAAGAATTGTGGCTGTCTGCTTATACTTTGGCTTTTGCGAACAGATGGAATAATAATTGTTTTATGAATTACTATATTATGTATTTACTATAAAACATTTAATATTGATACGTGTTATAATTACTTTAATAATTACTACTAAAATATTATTACTTTTCTGTACGAAAAGTGCCTATCGTGGATCATATGACAAACAATTTATATTTAATGTTAAAACACACATATGGGCTACCAGCCATAATTAATAGATTAATGCTATTAAATCAGTAGCGTATTTTATTATATATTCGCAGAATGGTATGTTTTAAATTGTAACATCAAACAATATAATTCGTGGGAATAAACTTAAACATCGGCACAAAGTTTTTCTTTTAATATTTGTTCATATACTAACTTTAGGCAGTACAGTCAACATATCCTTTCGATAAACAAAAATGGTATGTAGTAAATGTAACATTATTTACTTTCTTCTAAATCCACAAATCTGTAATAAAGTGCCAAAAAACTGCGAAGTCCACATTGTTGTCGTATATTTGGTATTAGAAAAATAAGGAACAATTACGGTACAAATATCGACAGTAAATGTCCAGGCCCGGGGCTAATCAGGGGTGGTCCCGGGTGGCGATCGGGACGCGGGCGGATGAAGGGAGGGAGTGAAGGGAGGGACAGCAGGGAGCCAGGGAGCTCGTTACTATCGCAACCGGTGTAGTATTACTGCTACCTACTACGTATCTAACGGAAAATAATTATTCCTTTTAGCTTTTTGTTGGTGGTATTGAATTTTGTTTATATAATAGGTCCCGCAAACGCAAAGCAAAGAGATCACCTGATGATAAGTGATCACAGCAGCCCATGAACATCCACAACGCTTGGATCATAGATGTGTTGTCGGCCCTTAAAATCTGAAGGGGAGCGGAAAGGAAAAACAATGAGAAGAGGAAGGAATACCCCTCAGTATTGGCTACCTAACTCTCTCACCATATGAAACGTGACAACGAAGCCATTGCTTCACGTCGGTCTCCTATGGGGCAGTGGTCATTACTGACAAGAACGTGGCTACCTTTTCGAAAAATAAGTAAAATTTGTTTGCTCCGGGTGTTTAGGAACGTTATAGGTGTTGTCGTTTTTTCTACCTGTCCTGATACCACGGTTATGCATGCTCATGCTATATTTTTTATGAATGTTGTACAAAGATTCGGCTTAAATTTGTCGATCGGCAAGTTAGCTGCCAGTAATGTTTTCATTCATCAAGTCATTATTATGTCTTTATTAATTCTAATTTTTCGACTAAAAAAACTTATAAAGTGTAGTGAGATGATTCAAAATTTGTCATTATTAAGAAACTTACATAAGGAATTGTTAATTATATGTAAAGAAATACTAAAATTGGCTATAGCACTACTAAGCACGAAGTAGAATTGAGACCATACAAATCGAGTGTGTGACCATCGGTTGTTGTCCACTCGGTCCTATAAAGCATATTGGGTCAGTATTTGATCAAGTACCCTCGCACAGCCTTTTAATATTTAGAGGTCAATCGACAAAGGCTTTGCGGTTGTGACCTGTTTGGAAATTTATTTTATAACGTTACATAATAAGTTTTTAGTCGGTCTGCTGAGCTTGAAAATACCGGTGATGTGAAATGTGAATTTTGTAAAGTATAATTGTTAAAATATATGCGTATTATTATGCCTTTGTATATTAAGTATAATAATACAAGTGTACACACAATTATACATTCCCTACGCTTGGGTTAAGATCTTCTCTTGAATAAAGAGACATTTAATCTATCTTCTCGGAAAGTCTCCGTCGATGGCTGATTTTCGATTTAAAGGATTTTAATAAACTTAGATTTTTTTCGGAGTATCATGTATGAAGTGTGTGGTGGCCTGTTGGTAAACGGACCAGACGCGGCTGCCAATATGTTCACGGTGGTCGCGGGTTCGAATCCCAGGGCACACCTCTGACTTTTCGGAGTCATGTGTGTATTGATAGTCAATCACCACGCACTATAACGGTGAAGGAAAACATCGTGAGGAAACCTGCATACCATAGCGATTTCTATGGTATGTAAAGTCCGCCAACCCGCACTCCAGCATGGTGGACTATATGGCCTAACCACTCTCAATCATATTCTCGATTGTAGAGTAGGCCCGTGCCCTGCAGTGGGACGTATATGGGCTGATACACAAGATCATGTATAGGATGTTGTTTGTCACTGGTATTTTTTTTAAACCGGGCGATAATAATAACATAAATTTAAGTTACAAGAAGTTAGATGTATTTGAGTATGAACCTCCGACCTTTCATTTTTGGGGCAGGTCTGCGACCAACTCCGCTATAGCGCCATTCATCCTCACTGTAGGTACAACATATTATAACATGTTGAATTTCTATTCCTCTCGTCTATTACAAATAAAAAATTGGTAAATATGTAGTTCTAACTGTGAGCTCGACCGGGGTGGCAACATTGTCTTATAGAAAACGTGAGGTATTTAATAATCAACATATTCGGACTTATTCAGACAGTTTATAAATATATTTTCAATTTCGAATGTTTTGTCCTTTTCGAACGACATTTAAGTTCATACATAGATTATTATACATAGACTTTATTAAACTTAAAATGATGAATAATAACTAAAAATAAAATAACTTAGGAATGATTTTACAATAATCAGTTAAAAGTTTTAGGCATACATTGGTATTATGAATACTTGTTTGCCTGTTATTTATCTTGCTTATATGTATTTATCTATAAATGTATGTTTATATACCATCTATTATCTGCTTATATATCGCACGGGCCCCCGCCGTGTGCCCAGCGACTCCGATGACTCCTTTAGGTCGTCTCTTACGACGGGCAGAGGATACCGTGGCGGAATTCTTGTACCCCCGAACCACAGGGTAAAGGCGTCGGTTCAGCCGTTTATTACCCGGCGCCTTCTTCTTTGCAGACGACGAGCGGGATCGTTCCGCTTACGATCCCGATCTGCGCTCTCCTTCTACGAACTTACAATCTCACATAAGGAGAGCATTGCCTGCCACGACCTCCGACTCTCGACCATGGAGGGAATCACGGCCGAGAGCGAGAGGTCTACTCCGACGGCTGCACGGAGTATTATGCGTTCATCACGTCAGGCTGGACACTCCGAAATGCTTATATACTATTTGCCCGATACACATAACACAAGCTTTATCTGGTTTATATTGGCCAGATGGCAGATCAGATGGCCGTGTGTGATATTTCCCCCCCATTTATTATTATTATTTAAATTATTATGCTTTTGAAATTTCTGTTTCTGAATCTTATAAAATTTTATAATTTTTAATGCGAAGTTTGGTGGTACGGCGTCGCATTTATAAGTTTTGTAATATTAGGTTTTGTTTCACTTAATACAAAGACCAGCTCATTTTTACCCCTGCAAAAAACAGTTTTACCCCCGCGGGGATAATTACCCCCAGGTTAGGAACCACGGGCCTAGTTGTTTATATCTATTCGGTAACCTACATAATATATCATCCATACAATTATATTATAACTTATTATTTGAAGTATATTTGAAACTTTCCAGACTGTAATGGCTATACTAATTTTTAAATATTAATAATGTGCTTGGCCATTCATAACGTCTGCGAAATTAGTTCCAGACTTTTTTACTTTGCAAAACTACGCAAGTTGAAATAAATTTTATTTAAAAGTAGTTTTTTTGTGTACTGGAAGATATTTTAATATGTTATTATGAGAATTACATGATATTATAATATGCCGTGTCTCAAATTCTTGGAACATATCACGTGTTTATAAAAAAAGCAGATCTTGTCTTTTTATTTGTAAGTCTTGCAGTCTTTCATTACTACTGGATGTAGTCAGACATTTAATTTCGATTAAATAATTACTTATTGTAGATTTTACGAAGAGAATCTATACTAATTAAACGTCTCTGAGTGCGCCCGTTGGACACACATATACACACATATATGCATATATTTGTCGGACACAGAAACATATGTCTCAAAAACTTTTTTCTCATTTCAAATATTTTTTGGTTTGGTACATAAATTAATAGTTCATGCCTTTAATGTCAAATGTACCTCAATGAAAAATCCTAATCAAGCTTTCAATCAACATTAAAAGCATTTCTTTCTGTGTAATATATTACACATCAGTTTCAATTTTGTTGATTTTATTTATATTCATGCAAACATTTCATTGAATTCAAATATGTTATACGTTGTAATGTTGTTATAGAATCATAGCTCGAGGTTTCCATGAATTTTTTCTATTCCGCGTAATATTTTGGTAATTTTTTTGCCATTTTAATGTAATTGAAAGCCTTTGATACAGTTCGGAGAATATGGTTAAAAAACAAATGTAAATTGCACAAACGTCTATCTGCTGGAATACGCCTAAAGCCATGATTTGGACGCGTGTACTAGATTATATTAAAACGGATATGGGTCGTGAACCAGATTGGGTTCGATTGTACAGTCTGTGTGCATGTAGTGGCCGGTTGGTACCAGACTGGATGCGGCTGCAGACATGGTTGTAGTTGGTTCGAATCGCAGTGCACATCTCTGACTTTTCGGAATCACGTGTATTGATCAATTACCAGACAAAAAAATGAAACAGTAAAACCGGTAAATGTAATAATCGTTGTGGAATACCCTATAATAGGGATAGATTGTTTGTAAAGTGTAAGGCAGCAGTTATTGCGGACTTGTGTACAAATCGGCTGGCTCAACTAGGGTGGTGGTATTATCTGTTCTGGTATGGTGGTACAAGTGGGTTCAATCTGGTGCCTCGTTCGGGAAGATTTCTCATTTCTTAGGCTGGAGGCCTAAAAGCCGTGTCCTCCTCGTAAACGGTATTGGGCATCAGGTAATCTCATTCACCGAACAAAACGTGACAGCAAAGATGTCGCTCCACGTTGATTTCCTGAGAGTCAGTGGTACCGTCCCGCACGAGCCTACCCATTCATGCTGAGTCATTATTGACAATAGCGTGGCTCTATCACTTCAGATTAGCCGTTTGCTCTACTGGCAAACTTATACAATAAAATACGGTTTAAAATGCGGAACTTGAAGTATTTTCGATTTTTTGCCACCTACTTTAAACCCTGACTTTAAAGCTTCTACAGTTCAGCGTCTTATGAAAACGTTCCACGAACTTACAAGTCCTCTTACACTGTCTTTACTCTAAAATAATTGTCTCCGACTCTGAGAGATAATTGAATGTTCAATAGCGTGGATCATAACATGTCGCGACTGCCACGTGTTTTTTGTCTTCAGAAGTCAGAAGAAACGGAGTGCGATGTAAAATTACTTCAAAAGTGACTTTAATTCTTTAATTAGCTAAGTAATTATTAACCTTACTCTTTGTACGTATTATTCAGTGTTTGTTATGTATCGTTTATGAATTATTAACAGCGAGTTGGTAATTAGGATAATTATAATAAATAACTATGATATTTGTTCTACCTAAGATTATTTCCTTTTTAACCCTGACACTTTCGAGTAGTTGACAATTATTGTGTACATTACTGATATTAAAATTACGTACTACATTAGTATTTTTGTATATGTAAGAGATTGTTTTTTTCCTACACTCTCAATAACATACCGTAGTCAATCTATCGTGTTCTTATTGCTTTACGGAACAACACGAATAGCTACACACGCCGAGCGTGACCTTAATTAAATTGTTCCAACAAAGTACATTATGTCATGTACAAAAGCCAAATTTGAAGTGCCATCAGAGCAAGATGGTGGGCACTCGAGGCGAGAGCAGTTAGGCACAAGTTCAACTGTTATCGCGGCAACCAGTTTAACTGAAGAGCTCTCTGTCAGCTCCAAGGTACGTGCCTCGGATGTACGCCAACTAGCGTCGAATCTAACTGAGAATAATCATTATATTTAATTGCGATATTTTTTCTGTGAATGGAACTAAGTGCCACTTGAGTACGTTTTTAATCACTGCCATTGTAGCTGGTTTTAGTGAAGTGTGGTGGTTGAACTCTTTCACCTCTGGGGCGGATGTTACATAACGATTTAAATGTAAATAAAAATTTGAATGGAGTAGAAATGCATTTGCCTCAGTTAATTTACCCGTTTTATAGCACTTATTAAATTAGTAAATCAATATTTAATAATCTTGTATAAGCTAAATATCATTTTCAACCTGATAAGTTTACAGACTAGATTTATCCGGGCCTCAGTTTACGACTCAGTTTTTTGGCTGGTGTTATTTCAAGAGAATTCATTTAGCGTTCCTAGTCCGCAATGTTTTTAAATTAAGTGCCTCAGACTTCTCCAGTAGCAAAATAATAAGGTTGTAAACCGGAGAAAGCGTTGCCGGCATTAGCATTGTATTAAACTATTAAGTTAAAATTTTGGCGGGACCTTCGTGGGCGGTATCGGAGCGGCTTGATGACGCCCTCCCGCTTAGGTAATGACGGTAGATAATGCTCTGTCATTGGAATTGCTCTATCCCCGTAACAAAGTGGGGACCGTGTATCAAATTACTCGACGCTATCCCTCAACTGTCAACTCCGGCTGATTATGTCCTTTTGATACTGTAAAGACTAGTTAAAAGTTTAGTTTTAGGTATATTATCTGTGAGAGATATATAATTTCAGTTTAATACAGACTTTATTCCTCGTAAATAAATCTAGTAGTCCCGAACATAGTTTCAATCTTATGATACGATATGTTATCGAAAATTGGCGTACATTTCGGCCCAACAACAAATAGCTGCGAAATAAAATTTGTCGATGACACAAACACCTCTTACAGCGGTTTTCAGTCACGATTTCTCGTACCGCCACAATTATGATTTTTATGTCCCTTTCGTAATGGAAATGTTCCCCTGTACGCGACACAATCCTATATAAAAATATCGTTCCGTGAACGCGTGGGGTAAGTTCTTTGAACTTACTTCAGTAATAAGAAGGGGGCTGGCCACGTGTTTCCTGTCACCCGTAAAAACTTTTTCTAATGGAAATTAAAAGTAGGAATGTTTTCCAGTCTGGCTATTTTCAGTGCCTTAATGTAGTCAAGTTTTATACGTGCTAATGCAATAAAATTAATTAATACAGCCATGGTTGTAACGTTATTTGGTCCTTGTTATGGGCAATATTTGTTCCGTAACTCAGCGGTGAACACTTGACAACTAAATATCACGCAATGCTTTGTGATTCTGTTTCGAATATCGTCGATTTCGGCAATAGAACTGTGGCTGTACGGTATCTGTCTATTTTTTACACAAAATGTGCGGCAAACGAGCAAACAGCTCACCTGATGGTAAGTGATCAATGCTACCCATGAAAATATATATCGCTTGGATCATAGATGTGTTACCAGCCCGTTAAATCTAGAGCGGGAAATCAAAAGAATGGGAAAAGGAAGGTATTGGACAACTGAAAATCTCCCTCACCAAACGTAACGTGATAGCCAAGTTGTCACTTCACGTCAATTTCTTGTGAGACAGTGGTAATCTGCCAATTGGCAAACTGACTGACAGCGTGGCTCTACCATATGGAAGTTGCCCATTACTGAGCACGAATCTCCTCTACAACCGAGAGTTCGTCTAAGACGGGTTGGGCCGTAATCGACCGCGCTAGCCTGATGTGCGTTGGCGGTTGTATACGATTTATGACATTCACAAATATGTATTTCGGGTCTTATCAAGAAGGTTTTAGGTTGAAGTCCTTTGTGATTTCTGATACGAAAATATTATAACGTAGGACGTCATGTGTGGTTGTGGCATGTACTTATTAATTCTCCTCAACGCCATCCACGCAAATTCAGGGAGCGTGACTACTTTAGTTGGATTTTCGCTATATTCTTTATGTAATTGTTACATATATAAGTCTATCTTTTACTTTTCCTTCGTCATTCATGGCTTTCGTCGTTTTCTGATTTACCAAAGGCGTTTTTTGTCTTTTATTAAAATGATATAATTTATTGTTTATTTTTTTATTTAAGCCAACAGTCACATACATACATACATGCAGATGTCACGTGTTAGGGTAGGGCGCGGCTGGGCGACGGCCCTAGGGCGCCAGTCAAAAGGGCGCAGAATGTCGGGATTTACTGTAACCTATAATGTATTATCTATGATTCACTGTCTTTCGCTTAGATTTGTATAGTACTTATAGGGCGCCGTAGAAGTCATTAATCCTACATCCGCTACTGCATACATGCTCCAACCCCACACAAAGATCGAGTCTTGTGTTGTGGGTATCAGAAACTGCGCGAAACTTTTCGGTCTCACAAACACCCAGACCAGAAACAAATATCTCTGTTTCACATTTATATTTGTTTTGGTGCGGGGATCGAACTCACGGTCTTTCATTTCATATTTCATTTTCTCTCAAGTATATAAATCGGTAATAACTCACAATGACTTTTTTGAAGCTATATTGTGGTTTTCAGTGTCTGTTTAAATAAGTAGGTTAAGGTAAGACGGTAAGTTTTAAATTATAATTCAACTATTCTGTGGTTATAATCCGTTTTTCACTGCATATCATTTAAATTAAATTTTAAATTCTTGAATAAATGTTTAAAACAAAGATGGAGATGAGTGACTGTCTACTTTTCCTTATTTTTTGTACTGTAGTCAAAATTCTTTTCGTACCTTTATCGATGGCCCTTAAACCCGGCCGTTTCCCTGTTATTTGACTCTAAAGTCGTGTCTATGGTTTCTTCGTCCAAAGGGAGGTAATTTGAATCGGTATCGTAAAACCGAACCCGTTAACTGAGAGGTAAAAGCGGTGTTTCACAAATTATTTTGTCTTGCTATCGATTTCTTAGATATGGTTCTGTAATATCTTTTGAATATCTGTAGTAACAGTGTATCGATTATTGGATAATTATTTCAATAGGAAAGGACGAAAAGAATAAATAAATAAATCCGGAGTTGCTGAGGAAGATTTTTGCGTCATTTTTTTCTTGACAGCTATTACACATTTTGAAGCGATGTAAGCTACCACTTGACCATTTTAAAGACCTTGTTGAATTCTATTTAAAAAAAACAGGTGTTCTGATTTCTTATGTAAAATGAAAGCGAAGTCAAAACGAACAACAACTTCATTTGTAAATTAAACATTCACGACAAAGCCATATAAACATGCGACTCAAAAAGATAAGCGTTTCGATTTACTCAAGCATGCGATCCGCCGTCTTCCTTTACGAAAAAAAACATTCTCCACACATGAAACGGCTGGCAGACGTACGAGTGCGTACACGTACAGTTCTCTTATTAGTGTCATGGTGTTTTCTAACAAAACTCTTTTAGTATAGGAGTGAATACATTTGCACGTAATGCCAGTAACCCGGCGCTTTGATGTCGCGGCGCGTCATTTTCCCCGCTAAGTTCCTTAACGCACGAAGATTTCATTAAGACCTTGTCACACGCTCGTACGTTTAAATGGAAAGGGAATTATGAGTTCCATATACTTACGGTTTGAAATTAAGTGATTCAACTTCATTCACTGAATGGTTTTATTGTTTACCACGTCAACAATATTTCTATGCAACTTTTGATTCATACGCCAATCTGAATGAAATAAAAATATATACAACACGTATAACTTTGGAATTATTATTTATAAATTATAACACAATTTACATAATATTTATAAATTATAACATAATTTACAAATTACACGCTACAACAATAATTAATTGTAAGTACTTATAAATATGTAATTTCATAATCCTTCGTCAGGCTACATTAATGTGTGGGCTAAGTCGCAAGTTGATATTACGCTCAATTATTCAATGGTTGCAGGTGACACGAAGGTCTGTGACGTTCGGGACGGCGTGTCTTGGCACGCTTGTCCTTGAGCCAAGGACTTCGCCTTCAAACTGTCATAATTTGGTTTGCTATCCACGGATATTTCAACATCGGATTATTACCTCCATACAATTTTATTCATAGCATTTGATATTTTGTACAGGCCGAATAGGGATGTTGCTACGATGCCGTATATCGCTGTCGACGTATATATCGATACTTGATACAATATTGCGGCCGCACGATATGCCTCGATATTGTATTCGTACACAAATATCATGTTAACGTACCGTATCAAATTGAAGCGAAGTTACTTTGGTGCCCAACTATATGGACTATAGGATGGTCAGATACTCTATATGGCAAAGAAGAGGATTAACACCAAAGTTTTAGCCATATATTTTGTCTTAATTATAAACATTTAAATTAATTATAATAAATACATTATTGATATAGATGTCTTCGCTCTTAGAGACAAACACATAATAAAAAATGAATACCTACTTCATAAATTTCTGTGCTGTATTGTAATATGTGAAAGCGTAGTGGAATGTACAGTGTTATATACGTATATAAGTTTTTTTAAAATTCATCTTTTTAAGGGAGTTTTATATATTTGTTTGTTTTCGAAATAAGAAAAATAAAATATAAAATAGAAGTGAATGGTTACTCATTTATAACGAACACCAACATGGGTTTGAACACCCAGGTTGCAAGTCTGACTATTCGGAGTCATGGTTGTATTAATAGTCAGTAACTTCAAACATACGCACTTTAACTTCAAAGAAAAACATTGCAAGGAAACCTGCATGTTATTCCTATAGTGCATGGAGAGGCTGGGGCCTTAGTTTACACATTACAGCAGTAGGGAATTATTCAATACGGATTGTATAAATGACTTTCAGAACAATCGTTAAAAGTTTGTGTTAGTTTTTACATGTCCTCCAAAGTAACAATACATTTACATTCTTAGTTGGTGTGTCGAATGAATAATGTTAGTCTGTTTTTGCCTCAGTACAAAATACTCGTGCCAGTTTATTAATTGGGTTCGTGCATTTATTTGCTTTAATTACGGTGAGGTCGTGATTTGAGGGGATGTCGCCCAGTACTATATTTTTACCGTCCTATCTATAGTAATATATAACGCTGAAGAATTTGTTTGTTTGTTACCTGTAATCTCAGGAACTATTGGTTCGAATTGAAAACATATTTTTGTTTTGGATAGGTCATTTATGAGGAATGCTATAGGCTATATATCATCACGCTATGACCCTTAGGAGGGAAGCAGTAGTGAAAAATCTAGCATATACGAGGAATTTTTATTCGTTTTTCATGGCCCGATTGGTCGATATTCTAAATTAATAATCGGATTTGACCATTTCGGCCGCCACTTTCAAAAATGTATCTGCACCCGTGCGGAGCCGGGCCACAAGTTTATTTATAAGATTTAGAATTTGGTAAGTACTGTTTATTTTCGGAAATATTGGCTGTTTTTGACAGCGAGAGACTTATTCCTTTGTGGTTATAGATTATCAAAGGGCTTTGGCTGATATTGTATAATGGAATTAATCATTGGTGTAACTAATTTACCTTTGATATAATGCATATAGGTATAATTAATTTTACGAGCCCGCGGCAACTCTTCCTTATTCGCTGAAAGTTTTGTAAGCGTGAAATAAGTAATCTGTGTTACTAGGAGGAATACGCTTTATTCATTAATATAAGAAGCATTGCCAACTAAAATACACTCGTATACTAAGTTATGACATGTGTGGACTATTTAAGTCTATGTTGGTATGTTAATTAAGTGTATACCCAGAAGGACGCGATACATTGCGCTCGTCATTCAACTACTTTAGGTCTTATTAAGTGTAAATTGTTCCTTATTACATATTTAGTTTGTTTATCTACACTAAGGAATAATTTAATTGACATTAAACGTGTGCGGCCTTAAGAGACTTAATAAGACCTAAAGTACTTTAATGTAGTTGCCGAGTACGGCAGATACTATCCTCAGTAATTACTGGATACAATTTCCTCCAAATTGGAATACCAGATAAAGAGGTAGTATAAACCTAGTTACACCACCCCCTGTATACGAGGCAATTGCTAGTTATTTGACTATTTTGGTGCGTAGTTAAAGAAAATCAAAACAACCTCTGTATTTAAGTCACAAAATAATAAAGTAACAAACTGTCAACGAAGCAAACTAAAATATTATAAAGTAAATTATCCCGATAGTTTCCTTACAAGTAAATAAAAGTCTAACATTTTTACACCGAGCCACGGTGTATTAATAGCCGGAATATCTGAATTAATTATATTGTTATTCCTTTAAGAAAATTCCTGCTTCAATAGCTCCGTTGGCTCATTTCCAGCGTGAGGAAACTTAATGAAGTAGCGCCAAGTTGCGATATTAACATAAAACGTTATTTTGTTTTTAATTGTACGTGCATACTTGGATGCAGTATCTTTATTACCGTATTATGTAGTTTATGAAGCCACCCGTTTACAAGTAATTGTTCTACATCTACTCGAGTTATACGACACTGCAGTTACAAGTGCAATGGTTTTCAAGTATTTGATTACTTTACTGTTCATGTACTATTATCAGTATTGTGCGTTTATTCCAACATAATTATAAAATTTTAAAGTTGTTTCAATTAATATCTGCTTGACAGGGGCTACGGCATATTTAATAATTCATCGTATCTTTTCTTAGAGAAGAATCACTGAAGATGTTAACTGAGGTTGTTTTTATGAGTATATTATGTCTCTTATTATATGGTTGGTAAATATTGCTTTATTTTCTGGTCAAGCTTTAAAGTAAATATAATTTGGATATGGATTGAGGTCCCTTATTTGATTAATAAAAACGTGCTTCGGGTTTACTGAAATAAATTTAATATTGACGAATATTTTCAAAGTATCCAGAGAGTACTTCGGTTCAATGACGAATTGGGTTACAAAAGTACAACGATTTGAGTGCTCCCTCGTCGATGGAACTTTTGGCTCTTTAGTGAATCACAGAGGCTTTGACTGTCACTACACGGAAGCGGAAGTATCCTCTCGAGATAGCCTTCAATTTATTTAGATATTTTTAGACGTGCTCAGGAGTTATTTCACCTTGTAAAGCACTCGAAGGTCGATTCATTCTAAAGCCAATATTTTGTGTCATTGGGTGCGTGGGTTTAAAATGTAAAAGAGTTCAAAATTTATACAATTTATGATTGAAAATTCGTATTTTAATGCAAAATAAGTCTCACGTAGTATTTACACTTGCCACATCAAACCTAATCAGTGAAAAATGATCAGTTCCCTAATTACATCCGCTACATAGTGATTACTTAAAGTTTAACAGCACCATAAGGGTTTATCTTTCATTTGGAGCCTTTTAAGTGGTGTTAAAATCCATATAATGCAATAACAAGCGAGTGCATTATGTTTGTGGATCGTAAACGTCATTTTACGAGAGCGCCAACGGAGTGGCCCGCGAGCCAACAGTAGCCTCTTTCCAACGTTACGTCTATTTGTGATGTACTAAACGTCACTTAATTTAATTACGTATGTGCCGAGTGCCATTTTGTTTCGTTTTAAAGTAGTATCGTTACTTTTCATTTTTTAAATTATAACAGAGTAGCAAAGCTGCGGCATCACCACCACAAAATGATAACTTTTTTTTAAAGATACGGAGATGCAGGTCTCACGTAATATATGAAAGTAATAGTGGTTATATCAACAGTACATTTTAAATTGTGAAAAAAATTAAACATGTAGGTATAGATACTCGTATTAAAATGTGTAATAACGAACTCCTGTATCAGACTGGCTCACATCGACGGAACGTACCAAGTCGTTATTTTCATACTTTATATTGCGAGTAAATTAATATTTACTGTATTTGTAAGCCCATCTGTGTGGTTGACCGATATTTAAAAATCCTATTGATAAAACGCTCTGATTAAAATCGCACCCCAGGGATTATTATTATTATGAAACGAATGCCTCAGTGACAGTTTTACTGCGGTTGCTGTGAACTCGGGTTCAAATCCCGGGTCGGGCAAAGTGATATTAATTTTTTCTATTGATTATTGAAGTTAGGAATTTGAGTCCGGCATAGCGTTAGGCTCGCTATCGTGGGACGGAACACACAAAGCAAACACGGGTGTTCTGTTAGCACTTCTGCCTACACCTATTGGACAATGGCGTGAGTTTATGTATTTATGAAACAAGGTGTAGTTTTAAATCCCGAGTATTAATCTCATAATTTTACGTTTCATTTTTAATAGAAAGTATTCGTATTTAGCTCACAATCGGAAAATAATTTTAATCCACTTAAACTACACTTTCTATCTGGATCCTAAACTAATAACCGATGTATTATTAATTTGTGTCGATCCGTAGTTTCCAATTCACAGCGGACGGTTGCCGCGCTACGTATGCGAGGTCGAGTGGACCAATGTATTAAATTAAAGGGATATGAGAGACGGCCTATTCGTCACATTATGTCATACGATGCCCGAGAGTGAAGTAGCATTGTACCACCCGAGATTAGGTCCTCTATTTCCACCTCGATGTATATACACGATACCTCTGAATGGCCTCTGCATGTGTTCTAATTGATGAAAACTTTGATTACATGTGAAAGTTTTGCTTTTATCTAAAACTAGCGGCCCGACTAGTCTCCACCCGGGTGCAGGTACACTTTTTAATATGGCGGCCAAAATTTTCAATTCCGACTATCAATTTGGAATATCGGAGCAAAGGATCCCTCAGATATCGATTTTGAGAACAATCGTTTTCTTCGCTCTATCTGAATTCAAAAGTCGTTGGAAAGAGAAAAATATATCGGTAACTAAAATAGGCTTTAAAACTATATGAATAAGGCCGTTATCGATTTTAGCAGAACGTTAAGGGACTATACGTTGTTAATTAAAAAATGAAAAATAATAGAAAGGAAAAAGAATGTTTTACTTGCTTGTATATAACTCGAAAACTCGATTAAAAAACCTCGAAAACTCGCAGACTTGCCGAGCTTCAACGCTAGGTGTCATTACATTGCGTTCCACTGTTGATCCTGGTTTACAGGAGTTACAGTGGTGGGTGTGAGGGCGGAACAGTCTTTTGTATGTGGCCAATCCAGCTAAAGATATTTTAGTTGCTTAATTGTCGTCATTCCATAGTCAAGTCAGCGACTATTACTAGCTTTATAATTGCTTCAAGGTAATTTCAAGAATTGGGAACAGTTGCTAACAGGCAAGACTTAATTCGAACCTGCGTTGCTCCACGTGTAATTTGCATTTCCATGTAGTTTCAGGAACTTGACGCTTGCTTACAAAGATATCCACTTTATATTGTATAAATAGTTTTCAATTTTAATTGGGTGGAAGTGTTTGTTCGAAGTTTGTTTAAAAAAAATATTAAGTCCGCAAAAATATTTGGGTTCAAGACATTTATTCTCAAAAAGATAACAATTTATATAAATTTCATATAAGATATATCTATGCACGTGGTGGCTCGTTGGTAACAGACCAAACACGGCTGCCAATTTGTTCATGGTGGTCGCAGCTTCAAATTCCAGGGCACACATCTGACTTTTCCGAGATATATACATATATTGATAGTCAATCACCAACGGTGAAGAAAAACATCGCGAGTTAGCTTGCATAACGTAAAAAAATAACTATGATATGTAAAGTCCCAAGCCAGCGTGGTGGACTATAATGCCTTACCCCTCTCAACCGTATTCTCGATTGTGGAGGAGGTCCGTGCCCTGCAGTGCGACGTATGATTTGCTAAGAAGACACTCTTTTCTTTTTAGTCCTGTAGACCTGTCTTCAAGACAGAGATATCAAAAATATATTGACTTATTTATTTTATATCTTAATATGCTAGTCGAGCTTCATAATACGACGTCATACAGTATCGGGGAAGTCTATCACATTATTCCAATGCGATAAATGGTGGAATTTTCGATATAATGCTTCTTACGGGGCTTAACGACTGTTGCCATTGCCAAATGTCAATACTAATGGCGTTTACCTTAAGATTAGGTTGTACGGTGTGAGTTATAGATTTATTTCGATTGCATTGCAATTTCCAATACACAACCAAATAACGCGAATAATGCGTAATTGATCAAACCTAAAAATAAATAAAACACTCAACAGTCACATACATAGTCCTGACCCCCACACCAAGATCGAGTCTTGTGTCGTGGGTATCAGGAACTACGAGAGACTTTTCGGCCTAACAAACACCCAGACCCGAAACAAATACCTGTGGTTCACACAAATATTTGATTCGGTGCGGGGATCGAACCCGCGGCCTCTCGTTTCACAGGAGGCGGTTAACCAAGTGCGCCACGGAGGCTGTCAAAAAATAACCGATTTAATGTATTATGCTGTTGGTGTACCATTTCAAATAAATAAACACAAAGAAGTATATTAAGCATAATTTGTGTTTTAAATATGTTTTTATAAATGCTATAATTTCATACGCGGGCTTAAAATGCAAATTGTTACAAATGACACCCAGTCTTGAATTAAAACAAATACTTTTAGTTAAGACGGCACAAGAAATGGCTCAAAAAGCTGGCGTTTAAACTTTTTAAATGCAGTATAACAAACGAGTGCTGTGTGTAAATATATAAATATTCATGAAGAAAGTTCGCTAACGTTGTATTTTTATGATGACAACGTGAGTTATTACTTCCTAGATGTTGTACAAGTTTGAGTGGGTGATGCTTGTGGGTGGGACGACTTCACATCTCTTCCACGATGTAATATAATCTTGTTCTAGTTTTTACGCTTATTATCGAGCGTTAATTAAATGTTATAGTAATAAGGTTTAACTTATCTCGATACTTATACCAGGTTGTTTGAATCTAACTCAATTAACTAACCTGTAACCAGTCCGTATCTGGTTTCGAATATAATATATAATTCGAGTATAATTATGATGATCGGAGATATTTGTCTGCTATACCAACCTCGAGTAAGTGTAGACATCATGAGGACAAGAATATCTCGATATTCTTGTCTCTTGTTCTAGATATGTCTCGACATATCTACGTGCCCGTAAAATTGTGTTCTCCTCACATATACTTTAGTATAATCGTAAGATATTTAAGTTACAATATTAATTATGTAACGTAAAATATAAGTATATGTGCGTATATCAAACATTGATTGCGCATCTCTGAACACAGTAAAACCTATTGTCCGTAGATTTTCTGAGGGAGCCAAGATTTTTCAACACTATTAATGTTTCACGATTGCAGTAAAGTTAGATTGAAAATTCTGGCACTAGACTGGCCATTCGTCTTAATCCGATTACGAGCCCGCATAGGCAATATAATGGACGAAGCTTAGTCCCAAAATTCGCTGCAAGGGAACATATACATACATACTTTAGTGTTCTACACGTAGGTGTTTATAGCTTTACTTTGTGTGCTGAAATAGTAAAGTGGAGGTATATGTTCTGCACGATATCAGCGTATATCGATACATTTTAACAATCGGGGATGGATCAGAATTTGGACTATGATGCAAGGTTGAATTGGGTTGACAGATTTCAAAAACCTTTAAAGTTTTTTGCTAAATTCGCAGATATTCTAGTGTCTTAAATACGTTTTTCTTCATTGTTTGATGGAGCTACAATTAAATATGAATTTGAACCTGGGAACCCTGGGATTTGAACTCGCGACCACCGTGAGCATGTTGGCTGCCGCTTCTGGTCCGTTGTGATGGTCAATCACCGTGCATTTTAACGGGGGAAGGAAAACATCATGAAGTAACCTTGCATACTATAGCGAATTTTAAAGAATTTCTATGGTATGTAAAGTCCGCCAACCCGCAATAGGCCAGCGTGATGGACCAAAAGGTTCTTAGGGTTTAAAAGTGTGTAGCTTTGTCTCGAATTTTTAACCTTTATTTTGTCAACCCGATGTCTAGACAACCAAGCTACCGGATATTCACACACAATTTATTTCACACAATTCACTCACAATTTTTCTAATACGAATTGAATTACTTTTTTATGTGTTTAATTTCAACATAATTGAAATTTCTCCCGCCCTTGAGTGCAATTAAAAACGAATATGAAATTACTGCTAAGAAGTTGAAATTCAATTTTGTTTTCATTAAAATAAGTGATGTTGATTTGTTTAGTTTGCGTTTTGAGGAAAATAATGTTGAAACTTGACTATCAATATCATTCTATCATTTTGAACAGCTAACATAATTAAGGGCATCAACGGTTTTATTTTCTACAGTAGGTATATACTCGTAATAGTAGTATAGAACGTACAGGTTAAATATACATTATATTCAAATGTTTTTCTATAGTAATGAATGGCCAGCGGAGTACGCTATTGGCCTGATGGTAAGCGATACGACCGCTCAAGGATAGGAGCAACACAAAACAACACTATGAATAACAAAGAAATGTTTGACATTCCACTGCACTCCTCGTCCTGGGACATAAGATGTTAAGTCTCAATATGTTCAATAGTTACTCAGGCTACAATGTCCTCCAAACCAGAATACAACAGTACATTAACACTGCTGTTTGACGGGAGAAATAGACATGACGGTGGTAGGTACCTACCCAGACCAGCCTCTCAAGGATGAGGGAACTTCTACCAGCGTACCAACACCACCATTATTTAATAATAATAAAAGAAACAAGTATCAAAAATATTTTTCTTTTAAGGAACCATTTTTCTTTCTTCAATTAGTTACTCTTATAAACAGTTTTTAATGTGTTTGTACAAACTCTGAGGTATTGAAATAGTTTTAAAAAAGACTGGACGGCAAGTTATTCAGTGTACAATTTTAATTAGTATTAAAGATTTATTTTTATGAAGTCGTTATAAAATATTTTATGGATTGATAACATGACAAGTTACGTTTTATTTCTCCAGAGGTTAAGAACTTGAAGCGTGTTATAGTTTGTTCGATCGATCAATGAGTTTGGCGATAATTTTTCACACATCAATAAAGTTTCAAACTATGTATAAGTTCAAAAGTTATGAAAATTCAAAACTAAAGATATAGAAAGTTTCTGAAGGCTTGTTAAAAGTTTTCGTTAAATTATTTCTATAGAAAACGACATGATTAATTTTGTATAATATGAGAGTTGTGTTTCAATATATAAAAACGCTGAATCATCATGCATATAGTCGCTAGTACGGTATCTGAGTCTGCTGGAGCAGTATACAGAAACTACAAGGAACTTTTCAATCCTACAACACTCAGACTCGTAACAAGAATAATTGTACTGAACATTCGCTCATTTTCAAGATTCCAATACAACATATATCGTTTCGCAGGTTAGAGTATAGTATATAAAAGGGAAGAAAAGATATAAAATCTTTTGTTGTACTTTTTTGGGCGTCTATGCATTAAAATTAAAGCAAGAATCTCTTGTATGCCTAAAATGGTAAGCAGTAATCTGCAATCCGCCTACTGAAAATCTGAGAGATAGTAATCATATTATCATTACAATATTATTCACACCATAACAATTAGTGACTGTCCTTATTCCAAGCAATTTTATTACCATTACAAAGGAGATTTGTGTTAACACGAATGAAATATGTTTTAAAAAATACTTTGTTTTTTCATGTGGTTACCCTATTTAAATTTATTCTTGTCATCTATGGTCAAGTGTAAAAAATAATGTTCCAACTTTTAGTTTTTGTATAGACCCTGATATCTGGGCATGTTACAAGGCCTGCGTGAATTCGTTTATTAAGTATTTCAGGATTATAAGAGTAAAGATATTTAAAAATAGTAAAACCGTCATCCATAAATTTAAATGTTTACTTATACGATTTAACCAATTGGGCCATAGCCGATTGTCTTGCAAATAGAGATTTTTAAACCTTTCGAACTGTTGTGATTGGTGACAAAATTTCAACCCTGTATCTCACAGTTTGGGGTCGACCCCAGTTTGTATGGGACTCGTACGATTTTATCGCAAAAAATATTGCTGGAGCGTAAATTCTAGCGCAGGTGAATTAGATGGCATGTCTTCCTTTGTCTCTGTAATGGACCGAATTGGATAAAGCATTGGATCTGCCAGTAATACGTGGATTATTATTATTTCCGTGATGGATTACTTTTAAAATTATATATGCATACATACATACATAAACTCACGCCTTTTTCTTAAAAGGCCTACCCCCTTTACCTAGCCGGAACACCCACATTTCATATTGTATGATAAGGGGCGATCCTATCACCATATCGGGCTGATATTTAATAGAAAAAATCAATATCACTTAGTCCGGATTCAAACCCAAGATCTCAGCTTTGTAACCGTACCGTAGTAAAACTACGCCACCGAGGCAGTAAAATTATCCTAATATTTGTTTATTCATAATCTTTAACTAGGTATTGGAATCCTTAATAAATACACCCCACGCTTCCAAACTTATTAGAGTTGTCAAGAAGAGATGTCACTATAAACTCCCTTAGCGACATAAACTTTATATTTTTAAACGAATGTTTACAAATCATATAATTCCTAGTTTTCACATTGTATGATGTTTCTAAAACAGTAATATCAAAGAGATACCAAACCACTTAACACCGTGGACAAAAACTCATTTCATAAATGACATTTGATAACATCATTTTTGTTCCACGCAGCCTGAATATAACTTAAGTGTATGGATTAAAGAAACATAGTCACGTAATACCTACTATATCCCGACAGAAGATAAGTATAAAGATATATGTAGGTGGATACTAGATCTGGTGTATCATCAATCTTATAAATACCGTTTAAGGAATTTTGGCAAAGACAACGTCCTGGGACAGCCTTGCCGGTGAACCGTTTTCAGTAACAGAAAAAAACATCGGCCTTTTCGTAAACAATGACAGGTAAAGTAAGAAATAAAATATCTTTTAGAAATATCATTTTTGTATTTAGAAAAGGGTCGAGAAATTGTTTTCATGAAGTTCTACGTCGCGTTAGAATGTTTTTATTGAAGGAGGCTGACGTGTGGACACGAATCAAGATTTTACCGCTAATGTTGATTTTCGTTGGAAAAACTAATAAAGTTATATCAATTGTTTTATATTTCTCACAAAATAAACATACATTATTATTTACAAATGGGAAAGCCAAATTGTCTAGACATAATCCGCAGAATATAAAATAAAAATAAGGGTTCATTTTACGATATTACATTTTAAACATGCGAAAATGTACACAAAGGGCTGTTTAGTATTCGTACAGCCTTATTATATTATCTTTGTTAATTGGACCACACAAACATATAAATTACATTCACGAATCATTATTTTTTTACGGTCTAAAACGTTCTATCAATGGGCATTAACTAACGGCGGCAACACACTCGTTCACTTCCGATCAACCGGCTAATGAGTTCGGACCCTTATGTCGGACGTAAATCGCCTATAAATGGGAATCGGCGGATATTAGTCAACCGGCCCGGTGCGGTCGAGGGTAAAAATGGGTGGTAAAATCAGTACCGTGTGGTCGCCGGTACTGCACTGGTCGGAAACGAGTCGATTCGGCCCGCGCCGCCGCAATGTTCCGGAGGCTTTTATAATGTTTTTAGTAAATATTAATAATGCGAGCAAAATCGGAAGCATATATTTGTACGTTAATTTAGCTTTGAATATGTTTTTGCGCAAAATTATTAATAATTAATAGCTTCGTATTTAATGCGATGTTGTTTTGTGATAATTATTTTGATGTTGAAATTGAATTGGCCGAAGTAATAGTAGAGATACATTTATTCGTAAAAAATATGTAGGTATTTACTGGTGGTAGGTCTCTCATATGCGAGAGGCTGCCTGGGAAGGTACCACCGCAATGCCTATTTCTCCTGCCAAACAGCAGTGTAAATGCACTGTTGTGTTTTGGTGTAAAGGCTATTGTAGCCAGAGTAACTACTGGACATATTGAGACTTAAAATCTCAGGTCTCAGAATGGCGAGCGGAGTAGAATGCCAAGCGCTGCTTTGTAACATAAGGTGTTGTTTGTTTTTACCACTGTTCATGAGCGGTCGTATCGCTTACCAGGTGAACGGCATGCTCGTCTCGCCATTCATTGCAGTAAAAAAGGTACGATTACAGGGTGAAACGATAAAATCTAACTTTATTTTAAACATGTCGCATTTCAAAATATGCTTCTACATAGTAACGTCCTATTTTTTACGCTTGAGGAGGCTGTGTCTATATATATAGACAGCTTTTTATTCTCAGAAAATATATGGAAAATAAACAGAGGTATCGCTCACTACGATCTCTTCCAGACATCCTTCGATTTTTATTTGCCTAGTAAAGTTTGAATTGGTAATAATATGTCAACTGAATAAAGGCTTTAACCTGTAGCTTCGGCCATGCGAATACGATTTAAATCCACAACCATGAGCCTACATTGATTTTTTCTTAATTGCTCTGTAAATAAAAAATCTAAACTATTAAATAAATTTCACCTTTATCAGTTGTGATACTTATTAATAAAACATATCGATTGGTAAACGCCACAATGCTAACAATAGGTGTCGTTTGTAATTAAGAGGTGTTAAGGTATATCATAGAAAATCATGCGGAGATATGTAGATATCTACTGCATACCGTACTTTCACTGTTATAACTAATTTTAATAATTAAACAGGAATGTACACGTAGCTTTAAAGTGTCAGTTGTGTGTACCATGCATAGAATTACTAAATACAGTGTTCGAAGTAGTAATTCCACGGCGCCATGTATGTGAATGGCAGTAACGTGATATTTTTCAATCGATCCGGTTTCTTGTATAGTGAATCTCGCTCAGTAATCTGTATTCAGTGCATGAATCTGTTACATATGTAAATGCATAGCGCGGTGTGCATTGCCGAGTTTGACGTCATCGGATGCTGAAGCCGAGCTATCGATAATATCGCCACTAATGCTGATGAAGCTCTCTGCAATATTTTCTGTATATTTTTCTTCTGATATTTTTACTTATTATTTTGATAGAGTTTGCTTTGTTTTTGTTTAATGTTTATTTAAAATATGCTGCTGTTTTTGTATTATTAGCGAATAACCAGTAGAATAATAAAAGTCGTCCAGCTGAAGAAAAAACGCAAAAAAATGTAACTTGACATTTGTGTTTTTTGTGACCGTAAGCACTTCGCCAATAGATACAGCACATTAATACTGTTGTTAAGTAGAAAACATTGAAATAATTGATTTTGAGAATTCTAAATTCGGCTCATAAGATGTAAATATATGCATCCGCGATATCCAAGGTCAACATTAAAAGGCGAACCTTATGAATATCTAAAATAGTTTATGTTCGGCGTATCGTTTGCATAAATATGAGTGTGGGCCCGCGAGTAATCCTGTAAGGTTCGCGAGATAGACCGGCCGGACCCGCCGTAAATCTGACAAGACGGATGGTACACCTGACCTTTGTACCGCCTTCCGCACCGCACTGCACGTGATTGGCGTCTGCTCTAGATACTTCAATATATTTATTCTACAATGATTTTTTTGTTACAAATTAATAGTACATTAGAAACCGGTTTTTGGGAAAATCACTGCAGGAACTTGTTATTTTATAGAATGGTTTTAAACATGACATATGTTAAGGATAGTTCAAATTATATTGTCTTCAATTATTTAGTTATCTGGTTTTACATAAAGGATAACGATGAAAGTGTCTATCGAATGTTGTAAAAATCGAATAAAGAACAATGTAGTAAAATGTGCGATAACATTTTATAGAACCGTTAGAATTCTGATGTCTATTGAACGATTATGAAAACCAGATTTTAGAACCATGTATGGAAATTATAAGAAATAAAATGCTTGATCCTTCTACTCGTAATTTTCATGACTAGGCTCAGAGCCTCGAAGACAAAATAATATTAATTTAAGCATACATTTAAAATAATGTGAGATTATTATCTTAGTCCTTATTCATTAATAGTACAATATAAACGAAGAAAACGCGATCATACTAGAGCGTGGGCTCGCCTACGCAAATTGTACGTGGTTCGTAGGCATTTCGTAGCGCGTGGGTGGCTACGGCGTAGCACGTGGGCGGCCATTCACTGAATGCGGTCTCACCTTTTGTTAGATGTCACACGTCCGTCGGAGTAATCGCTTTATTACAGATAAATTGTTACAAATTCTACGGAACGGAAAGTCGGATACAAAATGTCTTTGCGAAATCGAGTAACAAAATATAAAAATATTTCTTATTTTTCAAACAGAATTACTAGAATTCCTCATACCAAAAAATGTACAATATTAGGGCCAACAACATTTTCTTCAGCAATGATAATAAGGCTTTAGGCTAGCAAATCTATAAGTGGTGATTGATAATGGTTGAAAAGATGCTGACATATGAGTAAATATTTCTGACTTTACAAAGTATAAGTGTATAAATCATAATTATATTCCACAGACATGATTTTTCGTATATTTTTGTCAGACTGAACCGGAACTGACGCTAAGCGCCGTGTAATCCGTACGGAATGCGATTAATGGGATATAATTAACTAGCGTTAATTGCAAATTCTGTGTCAGACTGCAAAGTACTCATTGCTACTTTATGTCCAGGATGGAATATATCACTGTGAAGATTTATTTTACATTTACAAAAGAACTTTTAATGATATTATGCAACTTTTGTTCATTATCACACCATGAAAAAAAAAATGGGTTTTTTAAAATAATTTTTGTAACATCCATAAATTATAATTATTGCTCTTGTTTTAAAAAAATCGCTTTTGTTCCATATTGGGCCAGCATAATATACGCGCACTTTAGACAATGATTTTCCATATAATTTTATGACCGGATTTCTGCCATTAACCCTTTCGTGAGTAGGTGTATGTAATAGTCATCCCAATTCAAAATGAAGTGTTATTTAATTACTGAAGTGTTCGTTCATATATTGCTCTCATAGATAATAAAAAAGCATTAAAGAAAATACATTGATTTTTTTTAAAGTTTGTTATTTTAGATTGCATTCAATAAATATATCAAAATAAAAGGCAGTTGGACAAATTGGTAATGAACATACTCATGGGACGTAAAAAATATCTAAAATTATTATAAATTCTACTATCTATTATAACATAAACATTATTTTATATGTCTTGAATGATGAAAATGGGACTTTGCTCATAAAAAAATAAAATTTATAAGTTCTTCGAAATAAGACTTCCCAGGAGACGAACGAGGAAAATGTTATGACAGACTAATTTATTCATTACACGAAAATATATTTATGCCGCTTATTATAGGATGGTGAACATAATTTCGGATTTTAAAGAACCCATAAAGATGAAATTTCATCTGGTTGAAGGAAAACTGAAGTTGCGTCGAAGGGGAGTTGGGAAACAAAGAAAATATTTTCATCAAAATAAAGACAGCGGAGACGGTAATAAATTAATGTTTATTGCATTCTATCGCCATTTTTGTCACAATTTTTTAAGAAGCTGTGGCGATGGATCAAATGTATTCGTACCGGGTAATATATGTATATTAATATCCGAGAAACTATGAAGGTATTTCTAATTAACAAACCCTAAACCTACTTTCTTTATAAGGATTTTCTAGTAAAGTACAAACATTTAAAAGGCACCGTATGTATTCTATCTTTCTTTAATACTGAAGTGCAATCTTAGTTCGCACATTTTTTTCGGAAACAAGAAAGACAAAACATCTGTGTAAAAAAAATTCATTCTCTTTTACAGATTTTTCCTGCAGTATAAATGTTTCCTAAGCTAACAAATAATTTTCTATTGCGATTCAATATTGTATGAAGGTTTTATTGCAATCACCATCATGTGTCGAATAGTTATACCAGCGTGAAAACATGAGAAAAAAATTGATAAAGCGTATGATTTTTTTCTCTCCCTTCTCTTATCTTAATTCAAAGGCTGTCTGTAAATGATTGCCTACTACAATTAGGTCGCCAATTGTACTTACTTTAACCATAGTTTTTTTCTTCTCCTGTTGTATCTACAATAAATAACAAAAAATATTAAACCCATCAGACATGAAAATGATCTGATTAACGAAGATTTTTTACGAGAAATCGAAACAACGCTCTAAAGATTAGTTTTCAAATGAGGCATGTGTATGTGTATATTCGTAATTATATACGGCGCGGAGTACTTTAAACATTGCACTATGAATGCATGCTTTCTTCCGTAAGCCCCTTTTCATATTAGCAGGTTTTGCATACGAGATCCGCTTATATGCACTCGTGTTCGTGAATAATTTCATGTGCGCAAACAAATGAAACTTAGTTACTATCTACTTATTAAGCTTAAGAGTTGTGTTCAAACATAATAGAAAATTTAAGAAAACTTCTCGCTACGTTTTCTTGTTATAAAATTCTAATTAGTTTCGACTTTCAACCGCGGTTACTTTTAGGTAATTTTAAAAGAAACATAAAATGTGTTTTGGTTTTGATTATTAGAGTTTTAAAATTTTAGCGAATTCAAAATTTGGTTTGGTTCTTTGTTTCTTTTAGCCGCAATTGTTTTGTAGTGAATTTTAATAATGTTAAACCTAGAGAATTTAAATTGTATTTTAATATTATACGTTTGCTTGGTACTCCCTGAGGTATTAGTCTAATAAAAAATATAATGCGCAATAAAATTCCTTCAAACCGCAAGGGGTCAGCTCATTAATAATGCCCAAGTAGTCTAAAATCTTAAACGGAATACCTTTATTGAAATTAATTTGTGGAGAGAAAAAAATACAATTTTATTTTGTAATACTAAAATAAATGGAAAATGGACAAATGGAAGGAAAGAAGAGAGGCCTTTGCCCAGCAATGGGAATTAAAGGGCTTATAATAATAATAAATACTAAAATAACACCATCTAAGTAGTATTGAACTTGAAGCTTATATCGTCCAACAACGGCCATAAAATCTGAGTAATTTCAATACATTATACCCACATAATTATAAAATACGTACAATTGTGTTGGTAAATCGAATTAGAAATTGGCCTGACTTCCGGTACAATCATTAGTCAAATTTGAATTATTTATCGAGGTAGTAAATTATTCGGTCAGCTTATCTGCCGGCGGTGATAATGTGGTCGACTCTGTATTCATGTCGCCTGCCGCGGACCGTTTACACTAAATTGATCTTGCATTACGTCGTTACTTTAGTAGCTATCTTGATACTTTTTTATAATAGACTATGAATAGTATTTAGGTGGGTATTGCTCTGATGGTTTGCTGCGACATATAACCTTTGTCTTCTTTAATTACATAATATATTTTTTTTCATTTTTGTCACTTATCTATGAAACATGTATTTAGTGTATAATTTTTACTCTGTTGTTTTTGTAACATTGACTGTACCCTTAAAATAAATAAAAGTAAGGAAAATAAATTGCAATAAATTGCTTACAATAAATACATTTGTAACCACTGATGATATTTTACGTCCGTTAAGTAATTAGTATTTCATCAAGTTCCTAGAAACTTCCACGTACTAATTTATATTGTACACTGTAAATACAACGAATAAATTATTTTCTCAATTCTGACATGAAACTAATAATTAGTAATTTAACATTTCAATACAGAATTATTTTCACTCCATGTTTTGTACAGGGTTATTTTGTTCTTATTCTTTAAATATTCCATATTTTTTAGCATCACAAAACAAAATACTTAGACAATACTCACGACCATAATAAGCCTATTGATAAACTGCCCACCAGGGGCGCGCGATTGTCTGTGTATAAAAATGACTGGCGACCATGCTTGTAGCAGATGTTGAATATAATTTGAACATTGATTAGGATATAATGAAATGAAAATAAATGACTTATTGTAATGAATATTTACCACCATATGTTAATCAGTCAGTTTTATTCTCAATGGTCAGAATTTGAAAAATAACTCTGTAGATACAAAATACTGCATTGCTAAACTCTTATAAGTACAATTTATTTTCAAAAACATTGCCGTGTTGAATTCCTGTACTAAGCTGAGACACAAAACTACAATCGCCTTAGCAAACCGTGTGAAGTCTTTTGTCGCAGAAACGCAAACTTGGAATACATTGCGTCATTAGGACTAGTCCGGGATAATGAATATTGTATGCAGACTCTGCGGATCGGCTGATATTGCATAATCACCGTCCGCGCCACTATCAAACGGATTTCAAGTTTCTATCGGATTCTCAATGTTCAGCGGTACTCTTTACATTTTTCTTTACATTTTGTTTATTGCTATTAGTCTATTTTCATAGTTTGGTATTAGTTATGCTAATTATTAGATAGGTTAGCGCAACTAAATTATAAAACTCACGTGTTGAATGCGTCTTTTATTTATCTAGTGCACAGATTTGATTTGTCTAGTTTTTTTTTTCCGTTTCTATTATAGACACATTTCTAAAGAATTTTCGTCTCGCGAGTAGAAAATCTAATAGTTCCGAACATCTTTAATAGCTTTTAGCCGTATACAAATATGTTTATTTAATTTGATTAAAATAGGTTTTAAATTCGTAAGAATTAATTATCATTCAAAACTTGTGCTTGTTTATAGTTTGATATATTTTAATGGGCGTGTTTAGTACTGTCGATCCTGCTTGGTATTGTTATTGTACAAAGGACAGTGGAAATTTTGAATCACTAATTACTAGTGTAACATTGTCACGGCCCTAATGAGTAGCTTGTGTGTAATATACCCTCGCTTTACATTGTCTGTTGCTCGAAATAGATATGATTGCATTGGGAAATTCTAATGAGATTTGATTTCAGTATTGGAATCTGCTCAATTGAACTTTGATTGGTTTTATGGTGATGTTCATGTTTTTTTACGCTGTAGGTTTTGTATAATGAATATAACAAAAGGTTTGTCTACCAATTACGTAGTTATTTACTCGTTTAGCAACCGAGCCTACCTGTATTCATCGTTGTCAAATATGTATGTCGCCTGTATTGCTACACTTGGTCATTTGCAAAACACGAATCCAGCTCCTAGAAACGATTAATATAATGGAATTAAAGCCAGTACTTATACAGTACTGGTTCATATTTCACGTGATCGGATACTCGTATAAGCATCAATACAATATTATAGTTAAAGAGAAACCCTTTTACTATTAACAACAAGTAATATATTATTTATTTTTAATTAATAGTGAGTGCGTGGTCGCTTTGTTGGTAACGGTCCAAACGTGTCTGGCAATATGTTCATTCTCATTTTTTAGTCATGTATGTATCGATAGTCAATCAATATTAAACCGGTAAAGGAAAACATCGTGAGGAATCCTGCATACCATAGCGAATTGTAAGAATTTCTATGTTAAGTCCGCCAACCGACACTAAACCAGCTTGGTGGACTATAATAAAGTCTAACCAAACCAATATCAATCGTACTCTCGATTGTAGAGGAGGTCCATGCCCTGTAGTGAGGCGTATATGTCCTGATACATAAATAAAATAGTGACGAAACGATTTTTTTTTTGAAGTTGATTTAGTTACTGTTTTTTTTGCCTTATATCAGTACCAGGATAAATAAGTTACAAAAGAGAAGCCGACAGGAATGAGGTTGTACGCACGCTTCGTCACTCTAATTAATCCAGGTGTAGGTACATGCGTGTTCTCTCGGGGTTCGGGTCACGGCCACCGGCCACATGTTAGCCGCGTTGCTCGATGTTCACCGAAATGTTGACATGCCACCCTCATTTAAAACTTCACCATGAATTTCGTTCGGTTGCGTGACGTGTGCAGCCTATAGCGTGTGGGTTTTTCTAATTTAATAATAAGTACAGGCTTTTGTTACAGTTCTGAATTTAGTAAGAATAATACAAAGATAAGAAGTTAGTCTTATTATGTGCGTATCAGAAAGTACAGGGTATTTTATTATCTTATAATACCCAGATCAGAAAAAAATGTTATGACGAAAAGAAACATTATTACTTACATATTACATAAATTATGGAAATCAAACTTTCAGTTCCACGTCTCATTGAGCAAATGGGCAGGATAGGGCAAATTCTAAATGACTGCAAGTAATTATATCCAATGCTCTCAATTGATTGCTTTTCTTCTTCTTCAGCCTATGTATCCACCGAATGCTGAGTGTAGGTCTCTTGTTATGCACACCAGGTTGTTTTGTCTATATGATTACTTGCACTTAAATACTAGTTAAACGAAAGCTGTCCATATATGTGTTAAGCGAAAATAACCAATTACTATGTGTCAAACAATACATTCACTTCCTCGGTGGCGTAGTTGTACTACGGTGCGCGTACAAAGCTCTCGGAGGTCTCGGGTTCGAATCCCGGGTTGGGCAAAGTGATATTGGATTTTTCTATTCATCATCAGCGATAGGCTCGCCACCTATCACATAGTGGGACGGAACATACAAGGCAAAATGTGGGTGCCCTGGCACCTCTGCCTACCCCTTCTGGGAAAAAGGCGTGAGTTTATGTATGTATGTAAAAAAACATATATATTTCCATAGTTATTCAGGAAAATATATCTAATGGGCTGTACAGAGCATTGCGGCGAGCTGGTCGGTTCATTACGTCACAAAGGCTAGCAGTTGAGGCTCGCTGGAGACTCAATAATAGTCGCCAATGTGAACTTCATTATTACATAAACTCTACAAACTACATACAAACCGTACGCTGTGCAATTACCGTTATTATGGTAGCATTGTAATTGTTTTAATGTTTGTTGCGTGACACTAAAAATAATGCATTCGTTTTCGATTTCAATGATACTTGCAAACATTGTTTTGGTTGTCTAGATAGAACTTACATTAACCTCGAAGTTTATAGGTCTTATAGCGGGTTTTATATTGATAACTTTTCATTTACTTAACATGCTTAAGACAGATATATTTATAGATATACTGGTGGTAGGTACCTCAAATGTGAGAGGCCGCCTGGGTAGGTACCGGCGCAATGTGTGTTTCTCCCGCTAAACGGCAGTGTAAATGCCCTGTTGTGTTTCGGATTGAAGAAAGTTGTAGCTAGAGTAACTACTGGATATTTTGAGACTTAAAATCTTATGTCTTAGGACGGCGAGCGCAGTGAAATGCCAAGCTTTGCTTTATCATTCAAGGTGTTGTTTGGTTTTGCTACCGTTCATGAGCGGTCGTATCGCTTACCATCAGGCGAACGTCATGCTCATCTCGCCATTCATAGCAATAAAAAAAACATATATTTGTTACTATGCGGACTATACTTTGAGTATATAGGCGGAGGTATGCGGCGTCATTCCCACAGGAAACATGTAATGAAAGTAATAAATGGATGCAATAGTTCGGTGGATGTTCAGAATGAAGAAATGTCTTAACTTTCCACTAAAATAACATTTCCGTGGTATTGCACTTTTCCAGGTTATCACTGGAAGCCCAATACACCTTTTCCACTACCTTTATCCTTTCCTTTCTCTACTATTTTAAGTATCCTGAACTCAAAGCCTTGAAAATGTTATTTCCTATCGTATCAATCTAGACGGCGACACAAAACCCCTTCCCAACACTATAAAACACAGGAGAAAAAAGTCCTTTCCCATCAAATTGTGATACATATGTAAAATAATTATCGTGTCCTTTACATACCGTCTACCAACATCATCATCATCATCATTAGACCGTCGCAGTCTACATCACGGAATCTGCTGCTTTATGCATGCAGTCGCTGCCGGCCACTTGTGCCAGTCGTCTCTCCTTTACCATGGTGAAGGAAAACAACTTCACACATGTGGCAAGTCCCATCACAGGCCGAGACTTACATAATAATAATTTATGCATATAATACTTTTTGTCATAGTATATTACTTTGTAGTAAACAAGGACCCTAAGCCTAACATAAAGATATAGAGCCACGCTTAAAAATTGCATTTAACTACCTCCACCTTTGTCAGTATTTTTTACGTCACATAAATCTTTCTGTCTGTTTAATTTCCTGTTACAAAATACACCGTTTGTTTTATAGTATTTTTGCAACATATTTCTGTTTACCTCGGGGAGTGAGGGGCCGATGTAATTTGCCATGGTACGTGGAGCCTATTTATTTAGGGACCGGTGTTTTGGCCTAATATCAATCGGTCATGACCTCCATTCGGTTGTACCTCGCAACGGCTCGAGATTGCGTGCTGTGATTGATGCTGCAACGATTTGGGAGCTCAACCGTATTCCCTGCACCGAGGATTTATTTACGAAGCTAAACGGCGTACCATTCCATTTGCTTCTAGACGTATACGTGAAAAATCTATTACGTACGTACCCATTTGTATTGCAAGAGAGGTTCTGTTTTCTCCGTCAACTGACTTTTTAGATGCAATTCTTTAATGTCTGTACCTTTGAAAATACAAATGAAAATGTATCTCCTAATTCTAGGGGTTGGATGAAGGAGCACAATAAAACACAAATATCTGCTGTTTCGTATTTTATTGAAGATATAGGTATAATGTAACTTATTGAAAGGATTTTTAGAAGATATTTACAAGATATTTAAGGTAACATTTAAGATTTAAGTAATACTTTGTAAATCGTTTAGTGATTAAAGAAATTATCGGAACGGTTTGTGAAGAATTCGACAGCTTACTTTAAAGCATATGTAACAAGCATTTTATTACGAAAGATACAAATTAATCGGCGACATAAACCCAAGATGGCGGTTCACGTCGAAGTTGGGAGTACATCCAACATGTAATGTCGCGTTGTAAACAACATTTCATCTTAATTATGCTTGTCTGGTATATAATTGTGTGTACTTCGGTCGTACGATGAGACTCTTTGTCAAGTTTCGCTTATAAAACTTTTGACATAATTTGAATCGCGTCTTCTACCATAATTCTTTTAAATCTGTGTTGCCAAGTGATCAAAATATTTTACGTCTCTTAGATAGCTGTTATATTCATTGTAAATTATAAAAACTTCGATAAGATAATACAATAAATTTCTAAAACTCACTAAATTATTAGGTACTATAAAAATTATTGCCCTAATAAAACTTTGACTACACCTTAAGAACGTGCACAACATTTAACAGTGATTAAAATTATCTATTAACTAGTGAATTATTTACTAAACAAATAAAACTCCTTTTTATAATTTAAAAGATTAACTTAACTAATTAGATATCTTATTTTATATTACAAACTTAACTATAATATTATATTATTGATTTTTTGATATGTTTGATATTCTCGTTATGCGCAGTCTGTTGAAATATTTAACAGTTTGAACATTCGTATTTATTATACATATTGGTATTGAATTGTATTTGCTAAGTAGAGGTAGGTATATAGATTATTATTATAATTCTGTAAAAAATGTGTTAATAATTTCAACAGACCGGGATAAGCTACGCATCAAGTGCTTTAATCTCCATAATTATAAGTACTTTAGATTTAAATTGCCAGGACATCACAGTCACGCACTCCGGCCTGCGCCTAATAAAGGACCGTAAAAACATATAAATATTCGTTGATTCTGAAATTTGGATTTTTGGAAGCAAATTTTTTAAATAAATTTCTTACACCCCCTTGAATCGTCTCGCTCGCACTTAACTAAAATTCATGTAAGGTGTTCAGGACTCACCGACTCATCGCCTCTCATATCACCTATGGACATTTTATGCTAAATAGGTATTATTTCGACTTATTTTTCTAACGCTTCAGTCTTGGACGTTACACTTAAATAGAATACTTCTAAACCCGCGTCGAATGTATGAACTTCAATCACTCCATTATAATTTTAACATCGGCTTGTGTGTAAACGCTAAAATAAATTATCACACACCACATAACGCTAGAGTAAGAGTGTGCATACATCTATAGCTATCTAGAACACGTATTGCGTTGGGAATATTATCATTTTGGTACTGAAAACCAATCCAACAATTTAGCTGCGAGTTTCATTTTAAAATTACATTTACCGATAGTTTATTTTCTCTTTTAAATGGCATTTGTCTAATACACAGGATAGTTTCCTAGCAACTGAAAACATTTATTACACGACGCACGAAACATGACAACATCTAAACGAGAAATGGGAATAACACTCACACGTATTACTTACATCTATGTAAAATCCACTAATTCTATTTAAAAATAAAATCACAAATTGTCTAAAAAATTCACATGTGTACCACAAACGCTGTATAATTAATACAATACTTAATTATATATAAAAATATATTGCTCAGGGTTTCAGTGGGTCGGTCTATTAAATCAGTGCGTTATACATTGGCTGTGTACTATATGTAAAATTATTTAACTAACGTATTTAATCAAATCATATTTCGACGATACTGGAGTACATCGTGGCATCGACAGTACATCTTTACCTTTTCACAATCATAGGTATATTTGCTAGAATACGTTTTTGAAAGTATTATAGTGTAATTTTATTTGGCCGAATCTAATCAACAATGTTTTGTATCTGTCTTAAAGATATAACAGCGGATTTAAATCCGTGAATATATACATTTATATTTATTACCGCCCGTAAAAGTTTTAAATATTCATTATTTTCTTTTATTTAACATTACATTTATTTAACAGGCTTAAAAAATAATATATTTTATTTTAGAGGCTTCTTGAACAGTTTACGAATTACGTCGCACTGTAAAATATTAATTGCTATTATGTTGATTAAACTGTTGATAAATACAAATTTTCCGGTTCCCATGTGATTGCAACGGAAGCACCTAAACGAAATGTCCACCGCTAATATGCGACGCTAAAATGATTTTGTTCGGAAAAGATACCCTATTCAAATAATTAATCATACGTTTTAAAAATTGTTTTTTATTTTTTTATAATAGTTCTAACTCGAGTTAAATTCACAAACTGAATTCGTAACAGAAAAACGAAGGCAGGGATGGTCGTTTTGATCTACATTTCATAAACGTCTTCCACCCAAACCACTTAGAAGCTTTAGGTATACTTCTAATGTAATCAAAGGTCATTGTTCTGTGGGAGGTATAATATGAAATGTCAATAGAGACAATCACATATACTTAGTTGGCTCATTCGTCCAGAGACAGCACACCACACACTATGGGCTGTAAACCACGAGGTACTGGGTTCAAATCTCAGGTCAAAATATCACATGAGTCATTAGGGGCTGTAATCTGTGTCCGGCATGCATGTAATCATAGCCTTATCACATTGAAAACATAAAAAGTGTGTTGAATAATGAATATGAGAGGCAGTAATGTTGCTTTTGCCTACATCTTAGAGAATATGGACTAAAACCTGTACATGTACGCTGTATGTAGTATGTATGCAATGTTTTTTTTTTCAATCCCGACTAAAGTATGGCGAACAATAACATAAACTCACGCCTTTTCCCAGAAGGGGTAGGCAGGGAGCTAATAGAACCCCACATTTCCCCATGCTTCGCGAACAATAAACCTTCTAGATATGATCAAAAGATAATAATCAGTTAATGTTATTTAAAAAGAAGAATTACCCGGTTGAAATTTAGTACGCTGTCATTTTACGTGTTTTACAAGGGACGTTAAATTTATGTCACATAATTATAATTAAGATATTAAAAGTTTGTTAGTGAGTTTTGGTGGTATGAACCCTGTATGACTTAATTGGATTACTTTTTTGTGTTATCAAACATCTACGTTTTATAAAATATAACATAGATCAATTAAGTTAAATTATTTTGATATAATAATGTTATAATTGGTGTTACATGATGTCTGTCGATACCATTTTGCACGTCACACCCCATTGTTCCCTTTCGTCACATCCAAATTTGTCACACTTAAATTCTATACAGTATTTAGTAAACAATCAACAAACCGAAGGGCAATAGAAAAACTCTATAATATATAATTTTAAATAAAATTTCAATTATCTTCAGAACTTTTGCTAATGTAAATAATTTTTCACTCGACTTATAATACGATAAACGGCTTAAAAAATTTACTGACTAGTCATTTATACCTTAATATGATATGTATATGTTCAAATTGATATGTATTCGATCACAACGTTCAGCTTTTATCTGATTTATCCTCGAGGGATTACGTAAGGGGCTGCGATGTTTTACATTCACGAATGTCGCGCTGTTTCGATTCGGAGAACCTATCAATTATAGACATACATTTTTCTCTCTTGCAAATACTAAAAGAAAATTTAAACTACGAATTATATTATATTAAAATATTAAAATAATATCCAAAATCATTGACACTAACGCCCGAATACTCAAATGCGTCTTAAATATTATGTTGCACCTAACTACGCAAATCCTGCTTAAATGCACTGGGCTGTGCGCAGTTAAGAGCAACATAATATTTGAAAGGCGTTCGAGTATTCAGGCGTAAATCGAATAAAAAAAATTGCAACAATTTTTGAGTTACGTATCACCAAATCGAAACATCGCGATGTTATCGATCTATCTATAAGCGTAATCTAGCCCCTATATGATGGCCTAATCCTCGGGCCACCCGAGGTCTTCTCCAACGAGGTCGTAAAACCTCTGGTTGTGCTGCACAAAGAACTTGCGCAGTTTGGTGACGACGGCGGGGTCCACGCGCGGGTGCTTACGCCCTTTAGTCTCCCGCAAACACTTGTCTGTGGTGTCGTTACGCAGACAGTAGAATCCTTTTGTCTCATTGAAATAGAAATTCTTTCTTCCTGTTGTACAATGAAAAATGTCTCTTTCAATTGTGGAATGCTTGAGAATTGTTACGTGTATTTTTAAAGAACATAAAGCTTGGGATTTTCTGTATCATGGGTGCTTTTACAAACGCTAGGTTTGAGTAAATATACAGAAATGAAACAAATATTACATTATTTGTATCCGTGGTAATCGAAATTTCCAGGAAGGTAATATCAGCTTTTAGCATCATTATTATTTTGCAACTTAATGATAAATATTTAATTATTAATTTAGTAAAAAAAATATTCTGCTAACAAAGAACGCATTTAGTGCTATAACAAAGATGATGTCAGAAGTTTGAGTAGCTCTCGCGGGAGACAAGCGACATCTTTTACAAGCTAAGTAGGGCGTAAGTATCATCCGGAGCCAACATTACTGCCGTAACTAAGCGACTAGTAAATATTATTATATAATTAGAAGCCTTTGGACGCTACTCAGTAAATAATGTAATAAATGTCAGTAATAGCTGCTTTGGCTGTAAACTGAGCAGGATTAAATATTTACCGTACTGAAATTTGCAATGTCGGATGCTAAACGGTATGTTATTTTATTAAGTGCCAAAGAAAATAGTGTCACAAATAAATAACAGATATTTTTTTATCCTTTTTTAATAACATTCGAAATGATATAATTAATTATTTATATTTACATAGCTTTAACCTACTTTTATGTTTGGGACCTGCGTTATATGATTTTGTAAATGCAAACTTTGTATTTGTAAAGGAACCCATAGTACAGAAGCAAATCTAGTATGGCTAGTTCTAAAATAAGGAAAATTATATATATATGTAGCTTCGCATAAGTCAAATGAGAAATTTTCTAATTTTTGTATCGATGTCAATTAAAATTAAATTAATGACATTTTAAGGTAAGAATATAATCAATGGGAATCAAAAGTGCATTCCTGTTTACATGTTGGAATGTTACTCATTCTGTAGATTTAGGTAATTTAAAAACGAATAATCTGGGAATATTTTCAATTCTAAATCGAGATTACAGTTTTTTGTTTGGCTAGGCTATTCTTACAAGAAGACAGGGCAATCACTACATAGAAGATTACTAGCCTATGTCATAGACATACTCACCAATCTTATGTTCAAGTCCAAGAAACTTCTCGATGCGTCGCAGCTGAGGCACGGGGTCCTCGATGAGCAGGTCTCCGTTCACTACGAGGATCTGCTCCCGCGGGAACACTTCCAGCCAGCGATGCAGATAAGCGTGGTACAGCGATATCGCTATCGGCCTGGTAAATTATACTCATGCTTTAATGTCTCGAACTTTTAGTATTTAACTTTAAAGATGATATCGTTATCTTGGTACTGGAGGAATTTGAATGATTTTTAAGTGGAATTTTAAGGTGAGTTGCTTTTTCAACTGTATGCCGAGTAACTAGCCAATAGACTGTAAACTTTTTGGATATATGATAGATGGATGATACTCAAAATTAATTACTTTGATATCGGACGGATTAATCGGACACTATAATACTTAAGACTGAGTTCAGTGAGTTCCAAAGTTATAGAGCATTGTAATAGGCAATACTTATGAAAGACGATGGATCGATACAGAAATAAAATTACAAACTAAAAATCATAGAACTAAGATATTCTATTTCGTGTACACATCTAATATAGGTATAATGCGTACAAGTTTATATTTCAAGATAAAAGTTCGTAAACAAAATAACGAATATTATGTTATCACCTCATCATCTCAGTCATTTTGGAAAATAAAGTTTTAAAAGCAACCAGAACATATATATATTTTTTAAAACTACTTCGTTTTTAACTTACGTGCTTTTCAAAAATAGTTAATTTTGACCGGCAAATATTTTATGGCATGGTATCACATAGGTTTGTTTTTCAGCGGAAAAACGAAAAGTTGCGAAGCATAAATATAATCAGGCGCGCGAGGCGTGTAACAAGCTCTCCGTGCAAACAGCGCACGGTATGAAAATAAGTTTTTGTTAGGACGTCATTCTGCCTGTATCGCTACCTACGTAAATAATAGACACGTGGAATTAATTATAAACTTTCGGAAGGAGCGGGATGCGGAAAAAATATTCTTAGCAAGGAAAAACATTTCTAATGACACTAAGGACGACAATTGGCGTACATGCATTCTTATGTATATTTAAGCTCACTTCCCCCAAGATAGGAGTGCCAGTTCATTGACATTTCTCCATTTTTTTTCTCTAAGGAAAATGGGGCTCTACGACAGGATAGCTAGCCAATCTGAACTGTATATAGATTGTAGAACGATAGCCATCCTTTATTGAAACTATTTCGTTTCAATAAACCGACACATCAACATCGACGAATATGACATTCCTCGGTCAATACACACTTTTGGTAGGAGAATTAAAAATATGATAAACATCTGCATCATTAGAAATACTTACCTTTGAACTGTTAAAAGCTAATTTAATGCCAATTGAACAGATCTTACAAGGAACAACGCTGAAGACAAAGTAGTAGTGGACCATGACATAAAAGCCAAAGCAGATATAACTGAGAGTACAATTGACAGTGGTTACACTGGTGGGTGCACTAGAAAAATCAGAGTGAACTAACATGTAAGCGATATTGATGGATCCGTCATAGTGGTTACGCCATATAGTACCACGCTGAAAAGAGAGACACACCAGAAAAAGTCACCATGGACTAACCTGTAAGCGATATTGATGGATCCGTCAGGCGATATGGCGAGGTGTTCGAAGGGCTTGGCGGTGTCGGGGGCGGGGTGTCCCGGCAGGAGCGGGTGCGCGGGCGCGGACGGCGTGGCGCGGCTGCGCAGCTGCGTGTAGTCCGAGATGGCGCGGGTCACCGGCTCACGGACTATCAGCAGTAGACGCACCGAGGAGTTCATTGCGCGGACTCGTTCAGGTACCTTAGAGATAACATTTCGTACCTTTGGAATTAAAGTGACCTAACCCAAAAAAAAATAGATTTATATTTATTTCTTTATTGCTATGAATGGCGAGACGAGCATGCCGTTCGCTTGATGGTAAGCGATACGACCGCTCATAAACAGTAGCAAAACCAATCAACACCTTGAATTACAAAGCAATGCTTGGCATTCCACTGCGTTCGACATCCTGAGATATAAGATATTAAGTCTCAATATGTCCAGTAGTAACTCTGGCTACAATGTCTTTGAATCCGAAACACAACAGTGCATTTACACTGCTGTTTGATTTATACTCTTTGTTGTACATCTCAAGTTCCTTAAATGATTAAATATATCAAGTATAAAATGAAATAGTACAATGGGTGACCATATCGCATTGAGCGATTTCTTCCTGGCAACTTTTGGATGAACAGGAATTGTTGGATTAATAAATAGGGCTTGAGGAGCAACATGAGTACGTTCACAAAAGAAACCAAAAAAAAACGAAAGTAATATACATTAATGAGTTATTGGTCTATGTCGAAAGATTTGATATGTTGAAAAACGTAAAGTATGCTGTGACGTCGTCTTCGTTCATTTATTGCGGTAATCTCAAATGATCCCATATTTAGTATTTGGTTCCTCCATTTTGTTTCTTTACGTATGTAACGAATCATAAATTAAAGTATTTGGATAAAAGATTATGTTTTACATATTTACGTATTAACTTGAATTTCGGTCATAACAAAATTGAGCTATTAAGAATATAATACGAGTTTATTGACGTAGTAATTGACTTTATAGAGTCATCATTTACTACTAGACTGTATATGTACATGTATGTGTTATGTATATGTATGTATATGTACACGTGTGTCACATTACTTCTACGCGTAGTAAAGTACTTATGTAGGACGATTTATCACGATTGGTGTATCGTTATGACTTATGACTGAAAAAAAATGATTTCCCTATCAGTAAAAATTTGGCCAGTTTTGTTTGTTTCCACTTAATTAATAGAATTTGTCATTAGCTTCTCTAGTTACTCAACGTGTATCTTGGGATCTGTGTCGTTAGACTGACAATAAGTTTAATAAATCCTTCCATTTACCAAATTCAGAGGACAATGCTAAGAGCATAACTCACTCAAACAATTCTACTAATATTCTAAATGTGAAAGTTACCGAGAAAGTATGGATGTTTGTTGCTGTTTCATACAAAAATTATTGAAACAGATTTTGATGAAACTTTATAGTGTTATTGGTTCGTTACATAGCAGAACAAAATTCAGAAAAGGCAAGAACCATACAAAAAAATTGTATTAGGTCTGAAACTAATTCAGAGTCGGGGTAGTAGATTGAGGTCGTAAAATAATTAGGACCGAGGCAAAGTTGAGTCTGACTGCTAGAATAGACTGTAGTTATTTTATATATGTAGTAAACAAGCTTATAGGCCGCCTGATAAAATAATGCAATAAAATTTTCTGAAATACAAATTTATTTAGATTAGTCAGTCGACTTGAAAACTTTTTAAAATAAGAATCAATTTGTTGTTGTTTGTTTCTTACCTCAGGAGTAACGAAGTAGCTCGGGCTCTTCTCTATAGTGATCTGTCCCTTGAATGAGAGCGGCATCTTGCTGCGGTACCACTCCAGGCCCAGTGCGTAGTTCTCATCGCGGTCGAAGAAGTGCACCTCGCCAGATGCCTTCTGCACCATGGGGTGGAGGTACAGCATCTCGAGTAGGGCGCGAGTGCCGCACTTACGCACCCCGATTATAAGAGCCTGGTAGAGAAATTTGTTTTGTATATGTGAGGCTGAGGTGAAGTGACTGAAATGCTCATTATGGTATGCAATGTTATTTTAGGATATTTAACTTTGTATTTACAGAAATATTTGACTAAAATTAGTTTCATGGTAAGTGCAATGTAATGAAAATAAGAGTTCTACTGATGAGAGATGGTTAATAAATAATTTAACTACAACGTTAAATGAAGAATAGTATGGTATATGGACACAGACCGCTTCTTATAAGTGATTATAATATAATAAATAATAAAAGGTATATATTAAATAAAACACACATTTGTGTAAAATTACAAAACTGTATAATATTAGAATAGTGCAAGTTTACTAAAGCTTCACTCACTAACAAATGAATTTGGGTACTATTATTTTTGCAGTAGAATATTTTTATAGATTTGAATGATGCAATGAAATTGTTAACCTGATTCAACCAGTTATTTGTGGAGAATTGAAATGGCAACATGTCAGGAATGTGCGAAAAGTCATGGTCGAGCTTTAACCCGTGGTTCAGTTTCATTGACGGAATGAAAAAGGGTCACATGTTGAATAAAAAATGGCTTCTAAAAATGTCGGCGATTCTGTCTGGAATTTTTTATTTAGGTACAAATCGAGGCCAGCAGTACGAACAGTTTTCCTTACAAGTTGAGAATAGTTATATCGTTTATTTATTTTACTTAGTAAAAATCTACACGTGTTTAAAGGCGTGAGTTTATGTTTAAATATCACATAAAACGAAGTAATGGTCAGCGACCTTAGCACAAAGTTTTAAAGTACAAGAAAAATATAATCATCCAACCTAACTACTAAAATTCCTCCATGGCGCAGTTGAATTGAAAGGCCACGGGATTGATCCTTGTAGACATAACACATGTTCGTATAAGTATCCGCAAGTATTTGTTTCTGATCTGAATGTTTGTGAAAGTTTCTCGTAGTTTCTAATACCCACGACACACGACTCGCATCTTAGTGTGGCTATGTATGTGCCTTGTTTGTATCTTTCTATCAAATTTGTACTAGATCAGTATCTAAAACAAACAAAATCACACACCAAAAGTGGCCGAGGTTGATTATACTTATACATTTGAATTTCGAACTACGAGATGTAGCAAAAAGTCTTCAATTATAATCAACTTTAGATAACAAAAAACCTTATTCCTTTATATTAAGATTTTTTATGTTTTGTACCATACTAAAATCAAATAAAAGGACACGCTTATTTATGCTCTTGTCTTCCTTGCCGTGTATAGTTGTATATTTAATCGAAGTTTGTATGTATTATAATTGAATGGTACCTGTGGGAGCCTACGCGCGGGTCGTGGTTGTCTAGGCGGTCGCAGTCGTTTCCTCAGCGCCATGGGATGATTGATGGTGCGAGTGTTGCTCTCTTGATTCTGCAGGATCTTGCGCCCCTCGCTCGCGGCAGACGCCATGCTGGCCGCCTGTTAGAGTTGTATTATTATAGAGACAAAAAAGTGATTTGTAAGAATTTCTACGGTTTGTGAAGTGCGTCAACCCGCACTAGGCCAGCGTGGTCGACCATAAAGCCTATACCACTCTGAACCGTACTCTTAATTGTAGAGGAGGCCCGTGCCATGCAGTGGGACGTATAAAGTCAGTATAATTACTGGTGGTAGGTCTCTCATATGTGAGAGGCCATCTGGGTGGGTACCACCGCAGTGTCTATTTCTCCCGTCAAACAGCAGTGTAAACGCACTGTTGTGTTTCGGGTTGAAGGGCATTGTAGCCAGAGTAACTACTGGACATATTGAGACTTAACATCTTATGTCTCAGGATGGCGAGCGCAGTGGAATGCCAAGCATTGCTTTGTAATTCAAGGTGTTGTTTGGTTTTGCTACTGTTCATGAGCGGTCGTATCGCTTACCACCAGGCGAACGGCATGCTCGTCTCGCCATTCATAGCAATAAAAAAAAAAAAAAAAAAAAAAAAAAAAAAATTTCTTTGTTGCTCTAAAATGATTTGATTTATTAAGGTATTTATTACCTCATAAAATAGGTAAAAAAAATTGTATGGACTTATTTCATAGTTATATGTTGGATGTGTGTTGTAATGGTGGTACATTAATAAAAGTGTGATTCCCGCTCTTACAATTATTGACCTTAAAATAGAATCCTGGCCTTTAAAATAATCAGAATAAGAACTTTATAGACGAATAAGGATATTTGTGAGGGCACAGAAACATATTTATCAGAAATATCTCACTATGGTCAATCGATATTATTTTCTCGTGGGTGTCGTCAAGGTTAATAGCGGGCAGCAAATCAACGAAGCACTTGCATGGTATAGAGTTTGTTAACAATCTTACCGCCATACGCAGAGGTCACTAACTTTGATCTACAAAGACACATTTATAAGCTAACCATGTTTCAAGCATAGAAATTCGGTTTTCTTATATAAAGACCCGTAAATAAATAGTTATACATTCCCACACGAATACAATACTGTAGTAGTATCTATCGGTATACAGTACTTCAAATTGGTTTGCGTGAGCCGGCAGTTTCAGTATTTTTCACTTTAACTCGAATGCATTTTACAAGAGGACTCCTTTGCCCGAAATATTTTTCGTTATCGAATGTATTTTATTTCGTATCATTCACTTGATTTTGCCCATCAATTTCGATGCGATGTTACGTTCCACGATGCAAAACAATCGTTTCGGTTTTGTTTCTTTCAATGATTGTAAAACAAAGCGAAGTATGTTTCAATACGAGTTTTAATGATTCTTTTAATTTGAATGAATTTCAGATTTGTGGATTGAAGTCGAAATTCCAAACCGAATTTTGTATATTCATTAGTATTCTGATACAATGACGCGAATGATGATGTGATATGATTTGAGTTTGATAGAGTAGCAAATATACATATTTGAATTCCTTGTTCATCCCACGGGAACTCTACATTTTTGGGATAAAAAGTAGCCAATACATTGCGTTAATCCAGGGTATGAGCTACCTACAAATAAATTTCATTAAAATTATTTCAGCCATTTGAGTAGGAAGATTCCTTGCCCTTCAATTCGAAACACTACAGTGCATTTACACTGCTGTTTGACAGGAGAAAGAGACATTGCGGTGGTTCCCACCCAGATGGCCTCTCACTTATGAGAGACCTACCACCAGTGTATCCAGGGTATCAGTTACTTTACCTATCATAATTCGTCCAACTGTTTGAGTGACAAGAAATAACAAACACACTTTTTAGCCTTTTAATAGTAATAGGGTACACTATTATAGTAAAATTTACTATAAACATCAATTAACCTAATATTTCTATTAAATTAATGAATATAAATCCACATTAATTGAAGCTTATAAGTCAGTTAGTACTGTTTAATAATTCACATGTGGGGGCTTCTAATGTAGCTCTGATTAATGTCGGATATAGCTGTCAGAGATCCGTAACATATCAATAATGAAAATAATGGGCTTGATGTGTAGACTCGCGGGCTACGTAATACCCTCGAGACTATTATTGAAGCCTATGATGGTAAGCAGTATTATTTGGATCATGTTTGATTTAATTTGTAATGAGGTAATCTCGGTTCTAAGTTTAGATGGCTATGTATAGCTATTGTTAAGCTACTTATAAAAGCTGAGGATATTTTTGAATTAGTTTAGTAGTAATTAGATTTTTTATTGAAATTAATGTTATCAATTCGTTTGCATTGGTTAAAAAAAGTTTTGCTTGTTAGTATGGTTCAAAAGTATTTCAATTATTCATTTATAATAAAGAGGTTTGGATAAATATTTTAAGAATATATTAATACAACAATTAGTTCTATATTTCATTATCAAGCCTGAGTTTGTACCTCAGTTATACATATAAAACCTCTACGAAATACGAACAAAATCTAACAGGTAAATTAAAACATGTACGTTTATTTATTAATAACAGTCTCGTTACTTTGAATAAACCTCAGCTTTATAAAACAAAATTATAACTTTTACTTTGGTTTCGTTTCATGTCACATTAATCGAAATGAAAAACAATTAAAATACAGGGATATGCATGTGTGTACTTTATGTTAAAAGCATAATATATATTTTGATAAGGGCATATGATTTACACTAATTTTTATGTTTAGTTCCTAGTCATTTTTTAATTTTTTGGTTGGTCTACAATGAAATATAAATAAATAAAAAATAATAAGTGGCTACCGCAATGGTGTTTTCACCGTCGCACATATATTTTTAACATACTTGGGCGTAGCTTTAAAAGAGATGGGAAAAGAGGACGAATTAATCATTATTTCGCTTCAGGCATTTATTTCATTATTTCGAGTGGCTAGTTGTGCACGAAAGAATTCGCTTGACCAAGGTGCCACAAGCGATGGTTTTTCCGTCATGATTCGATCGGTAAGTTTGGTGGAGACCCGATATTTCTTTTCACAATACGTTTTTTTCCATGCCTGTTCTGGGTCCTGTCTCTGATGACGCATCTGTGGTATAAGTATCGTAGATGTTCATGGTTGACGCTAATCGCTTACCATCAGGTAAGTCGTCTGTTATTTTGCCAGTTCTAAGTGAAATAAAAAAGGCGTTGTCAGCACGTTTCCACATGACCAAAGTATATCGAGGAAATAGAGACGGATGAGCCAATCGATTACGGAAAGTTCCGGGAACTGTTTGTTCTTTACGGCCAAAGTTAGAGACAGTATTATACAAGACAGTTTAAAACGTCTACTGAAACACTGCATTAATAATTACTGCTGTAGAATTATTTTTTTATCTCAATCGTACTCTCGATTGTAGAGGAGGCCCGTGCCCTGCAGTAGGACGTATAATACGATACGAATACAGATGCATATAGTTTTATTTCTCGGTATATAGTATTTCACGGCAGTTAATGCCTGGTATTTGCTACATTGAACACAGTACTCGTACACCATCACATTGTGCGGAACCAAATTTAATTAGGAAGCAGAACGCACACAGCAACCGTTCCAGCCTGGTGTATGTTGGATGTAGTTGAATGTCATAAAACGGCCATAACTTTGCGGTTGAATAACAAGGGTGTCATAAAGAAGGGAGGCTCTGTCGTGTTATCTGTTGGAGAGCGCAGAACATTAATTACGATTACGAGTTACGCGATAGGCAGCGCCGGCTCTAGTGGAATTGGTGTAGTGGATCAACTTGGGGGAATGAGTTGTGTGCATTACATTTTTAGGATAAATAGACCGACGATTTTTTTGTATTAGATCTGTATCTAAGATATATAAATGTATTTTATTATTAAATTTATATTCCCTGCATTTTATAGCACAGCTAAGTGAAAGTGTTATGGAATACTAAGTTTATTGTTATCTTGGTAGAAGACCACCTAGTGCTTGACAAATTATCGAAAAATCACTCTTACTTTGTCAGCTCGTGTGCTCGTTGTGGATTTACGTTATCGGATCTCTAAACGCAACAAATTTTGGCAACTGATGCCTTGACTTGACTTGTTTCTACATTTCGTATTGGCGATCCAAATCAGACACGAAAGCATCTATTTTTTTAATGCAAGAACATTCAAATATTTTTGGTTTAATTTACTTCATATAAACGATGCAATATTTTCTTGAAGTAATAAACAGAAATGCTACTGTTTCACATCGACTATACATGGGGATGTAAGCGCGGGCTGGGCAGGGCACCGACACGCCCCGAAGAGCACGCACTGTGCCGATAAACCGGAACTCAAGCCTTTACACTAACCTATTCCGAGGGCTTGTAAACTTCATGATTAAAGTAATCAGAAAACCCCGATAAGTTAATAATAGTGTTAAGACTACAAATTACAACCTCAGCGGTTAATTTAGTACATTGTATCAATTTTATTTCAGTAATTAAGTTTTAAAGAAGTAAAAAGTGTCTACAAACTTTCGTTGGAAATGAATAGGACCTAGGCACGACAGTTGACGGAACTAGTCTGTCAGTGACTTTTTGTAAAGCTAATTGCAGCGTAGAAATTGAATTTTAACATTTTTATGCTTGCTTGGCATGACAATGTGTAAAGGGAAAGAAGGTAAAATTACCTTAAATATACTTGTTTTTCTTATGTCTTATGTGCCTGCGAATATAAACGATGGGAGACCAGATAGAAATGTATACACAAAGCAAAATATAAAATTACTAAATTTCACAATGCCGTATGTAGACTGACGATTTTTTTTTATTAGCACTATACTGCCAGGGTAATTAAATTTATTTTTAATATTAAATTTTATGATTCTATTTTTTTATTAATTTTATGTAGGTATTTGGTGCATTTTGTAGCACGTCTAAGTGAAAGTGTCTTGGAACACTAGTCCCAATTGTAAGTTTATTGGAATCTTGCTAGGAGACCAGCTAGTGCTTGACAAATTATCGAAAAATAACTCTTACTTTGTAAATGATAAGGTTTTGAATATTTGTTCTTACCTGGATGCTGTAAAGTGCGCTGTCATAGAGCACGTGGAAGGTGAGGAAGAGTGAGAGCAGCGTGACGGACAGGAGAGCCGCGGCGAGCTTGGGCCGCGACACTCCCACCACCAGCACGCAGTCCGCCAGCTCGCCCTCCGCCGGTCGGAACGATGAGCGTGGCAACCATCTGCACCACAAACAACTAACTAATAATTGAGCTTCACGGCATTGACATAAATGTATGGATAGGGCGGAAAGCGCGTAAAGTGTTCCGACGAAAGTGGTGCGCACATCTCTAGTCTTAAATTAGTAAAATTAGTTGTCACTCGCAATGATTTTGAAAATGCTTGCTTGTATTACGACAGCTTAATAATCTTATGAATTAAGTTAAATTTAATATTTATTTTAGCGTGATTTTCATCGTAATCAATTTCAAACTCCAAATGTACTAAAGGGCCTATCCTTAATTTTTAAATTAATGCTTCTCAGTACTTATCCTTTTTATGTAATAGGGGGCAAACGAGCATACGGTTGATCTGGTAGTAAATGATCACCGCTGCCCATGAACATTTGCAATGCCATTGGGCCTTGATGCATTGCCGGATTTTAACGTGCGAGTACGCTGTTTTTTATTGCTAAGTAACAAAGAATGTCGTCGAATTCGTCCACCTGAAGCTGCCCCAACTATCGTTCGTTTTCTTTTATCCATTCCATGGCTGTCTTGAAATTGCTTCAAGCAATAAGACAACCACTTGTTCATTTTTGTTTCATGTAATTCTATCTACTGTTATTTATCTGGTTTACAATAACGTATTAAAATAAAAATAATATAAAATAAATGTCAGCAAATGAGTAAGTGGTTCAGCTGATGGCATGCGATTACCGCTGTCCATGAACATCTACGATGTTTGAGTCGTAGTTGCTGCCGACTGCAGTGGTACTCGTGCCTCAAAGAAAACCGACATGAAACGACAGCTTCGCTGTAATGTAACGTATAGGTGCTATTCGATAAGTGAATATCGGACACTCCGTACCCCTTTCCTTCTCCAGTCCTTTTTCCTGCAAACTCTCCTTCTATTTTAAAGTCCGGTAATACATCGATGTTGCTAGCAATGTCAACGTTCATTGACGGCATTAGTCACACAATCGAATGAGTCATATATTCATTTATAATAAAGAAACGATACATGTATCTCTGAATCTTAATTTGATTACTTTTTAATCCTTTTTGTCAGGGCTTTTAATCTGTATCGGCTGTATAATTACAAATAAATTACAATGAAACACATCCTCAAAATTATAGTTTAACAACAATGTTGCAATTTATAAATTTTAAGTACTATAGCTGCATTGAATATGGAAGCCGCCAATATGCTTTGAAATGCTCCTGCATTTAAAGGGTTTATACTCGTATTATACCGATGTTGCATGAATATTCGTAACGGATATTTACATATTCTAATAGAAAATGATAAACATCCTCTGAGCTCCACAAGGAATATCAATAATACAGGAGCTTATAACTTGGCTTATATTATAGAGGAAATATTGTCTATGACACAAAGTTGACGGGGGCTTATGTTTGTTGGTGTATTTTAAGTTAGGAAGGCATAAGTTGTAACTTCATGTATGGAGGCCAGGAGAAAAATAAGGCTCAAGTTTAACAATAGTATCTAGTATCTACACTAGTTAGAGTTGAATAAACTCTGTGCACTCTTTTTATCACAACAAAACAATTAAGAACAAAAAATGACTTAGGAGTAGTCAGTCTTAGAATGGAACCTGAAATATTTCTTCTCACTTAATCGGCTAGTTGATCAGGAACTGCGATCAATGAAACACATTTTTAAAATGTTCAAATAAAATATTTTGCTAAATTTAAATCATAAAATGTGAGATTTTAATGTTAATTTCGAATTATACACTGCCGTGCATTTCCGGTGGTGATAAAGCGCAATCGTCTTTAGCAGGGTCACCGGGCAGGTGGGCGAATGCTTAAGACCCTCTAGTTAGAATGAGAGTGGAGCAACTAGCTCAAGGGCATCTGTAAGAGGCGCGGACCTTGACTCAGACATTCGCTTTGAGGGATAGCACAAATCCCTGCGGCCACATAATTGCGTTGGCATGCGAAACATATTTTAAAATTACTACGAAAGTTTTATTGGAGCAGTTGTAATATATTGTTGATTACATTTTAGTATTCATCAAAAATTATTATTAATTTGAAGCTACAAAATTATAAAAATACACTATGGAATCAAGATTAGGTTAATATGCGAAGCGTTTTATTTCCAAACGGACTAAGTCCTCAAAAATATGTATTGTTTTAATAATCTAAGCCTACAAGCCGTCAGAATATGAAAATCACTCTTCTACACGCAATTTCATTAACCTAAGAACTTAATTATTTCACTAAATGCAAATACTAATTTACTCCCTAGAGGGAGTCCTTTGTATCACACGTACGTAGGATGCCATAAAGCAGTTGCATCTGTCAAGCTGTAAGCCTTACGTACTGTTTAATTCAGCCCCTAATCCAACACCATTCACTCATACGCTTTGCATAGTCGTGACGGATTAACTACTATCAAGAGGCCTCAACTGGCCAACACGTCTTGTACATACATTGTACGTGTACTATTCATTCATAAATTCATTATACACGTTGTACCTTCGGCTTCTACTATAGCATTATCGCGATTTTAAATGAATGCTTTTTGAATCTTGCAGATAAGGTATTTGTCTGATCTAATTTCTATCGGGTTTTTATTAAAAAGTCTCACAGAAAAACCTTACAAAAAGTAGGTCGGCCGAATTGTGAAGAGAATTCAAGACTCAAGGTTAGCAATTTGAGTATACTGCTGCTAGAAAAATCAGGCGATCTTTTTAAACGGCAAATAGTAGGTAAGCATTTTTGAGCTACCGATGTTGCTAATAATTGCGAAATCAACTTAAATCAATTAAATATTTGATCCATTGTTTGTTATACAAATTTCATTTTATCGCTGTTTTTGTATCTTCTTAGAATTAAATACAATTATTATGTTGACTTGGAAATCATTTTAGCTATAAGTTTGATTCCTAGGAGAAGATACTGACCCCTATAATTAAACTAGCACAGGAAGCAGCGTTCATATATAATGATGATTGTTACTTTTTCTGCAAATAAATTATTACTATTGATTAGCCTTCAAGTCCAAACAAGTTAAGCCTTAATTTTAGTTATCGATTTTTTTTGTTTTTTTTCTTTAATTGAATTCAAAGATCGTTCGAAAGGAATGGAAAAAAGACTTTAGCCTATAAAGTCAACATGGATATTAATGGTACTCACAGAATATCAAGCGGCAAAGACTGCGAACAGCTCCTGTAAGTTGCCTCGGGGCGGTGGTGCTTGCTGGGAAGTTGATTCATCTGTCCACGTGGCTCCATAAGGTTCCCATTGAAGTGGCTCTTCATGTATATCTATATCATTGCCTTACACCTACGTTTCGACATCACAGCAATTGCTTTTCGGTATAATCAATAAAAATACAAATCGAAATACAGAATTCATCTTGATTCTTGTTACAACTGAAAATCTTCGTCTAAATTGGATCTGTAATAGAATATTTCGATATAAAAGCGAGTAGAACGTGTTTTCTAGAAATAGAAAGTTATTTGTCTGTTGTATTGGACATTCGGTATTCGTATGAAGAATGTGACTGTCTGATTAGATTTGGGATTTATCCTGAAAATACTAATCTGAGGGCCGTGTGTTATAAGAAAACAAAAGATTTCTTGGATTAACATTGTAGTGAAATGAATAGTAAATATTTTTTCGCCCCCTTCATAATATTTGTTCTTAATAAGCGGATGTACTTACCACCTTACATTTGTTTTATTGCCTCTCCTACACCTGTAACAATAAAATGCATCACTTGTAGTTATTGTCATATTAGTAAAGGGAGATTATAAAAAGAATAATCGAAATGCTATTCGATTTTAAGCAGTTCCATTGTAATAATAAACTAAAATTATATTTCTCTTACGTCCTTTGAGAGATTACCTAGTGCAATAAAGCTGCCGATTGTATTATAATTGTTAATTTAGTTATTATATTTTTCTTTTCCTGGTGTACAACAAAGAACATAAGTAAATAAAATGATAATACTTTGAATATTTAGAGCGTTGGCTATACGTTCAAATGACCCTTTTGTTAAGAGAACAGAATAATCTGTAGTACGTCTACGGCTGCCATGAACTTAAAGTTGTATCGTAGAACTTATACAAAATTGTCAATATATCAATATCTATATCAAATAGATTTACAACAGAGCACCGAAAAAATCAGCACGCAAACGATTTGCAAAATCAAAGAATGCTCGTGGCGGGAAAAATCACAGCGGCAACTGGCATGCGAATATGCGGGCCGACAAAACAACATACACCGTACTTTCACACGTTTTACGAGTTAGCGGTGAAATAAGTTCACTTCACACGTCCCCGCTTTGTCCGGTGCCGTATAGAATATAGATTCAGGTCGCTAAGGCCCTTTGGTAAGCGTCGGGGACGCAGCAAGATGTGGGCCGTGTGCATACGTGAGCAATGTTCAGTAGGCTTTACGTACCATTACAATACCGCTTTATTGCCTTGTGTGCGAAAATAATTTCTTAATTTACGAAAGGATAATTTGTTCGGTTATTTAAATTAGTTAATGAAATTCTGCACTAAGTTGACTTGTTAAACTAGATAGATATAGTTTTTAAATTTTAATGTATTATACTTAATTTAGTTTTATAAACATAAAATATCGTATCCATTAAGTCAATTGGAAGTGTTACGGTAATACGTAACACGTAATAACGTAAACTCAGTTCATTATTTCATTGCACTGGAAAAAAATTGAATACATTATTATACTATATGATGTACGTACATCGTTATGTAAATGAATTACAAAATGTTTAAAAATGCGCTTAAGTTAATTGTTATTTATGATTTAATTGTCTACTTTATATTTTTTTACCATGTTTTTTTAGCTATACTAATCCTTTTTTTGTATTACTTTCATTTCGTATTCCTTTGTGTTTATTATTATTATTATTGTATGCAATAACGGGGGTGACGTTTTCAATCTTGAAAAAATACGCCCTAAAATAAATGGAAAAAAATATCATATCCACGAAGTTGTTTTCACAATTTATTTCATTTATGACAGGGTAATTTGACGAAACTAAAACGTAAAAATAGGTTATAAAATAGAGTGAAGCTTTAATAGTGGTATAGCTTATGCTGCGACTAAAAACCTAGGCACGTTTTACCTCAATGCGACATCGGAAAGCCGCGCAATAAAACGAAACATCACTTGTACTGTGTGTGAAGTGAGAGCAAGAGTGAGGAGACATTCTGTACTAGTTTTTTGGGATAAATTGTATATTTATTGTTTACATTTTTATCATAATTTAAAGTAATTACATAATCTATGAATGTAGCGTAAAATTGTTTAACTACCCTTATGTCGTGTATGATGAGATTTTTTGAGAATTTATTGATCATTATTAAGAAAAAAAAATATTGACTTTCTAATATACGTACAGGATTGAAAATCAAGTCTTAGTATTTGCCATATAAATAACAAAAAGTAATTCGCTGATTTGCAGAAAATTCATACTAAGAACTAAAAATGAATCTATTTAATTTATCACAAGATTCTAATTGAACACAAGTAAAAAGTAATTAATACTTACGTTTGTTATTATAGCATATGCTGACCCATTGTTTTCACTTCATATTAATATTTTATCGATACAATATTCCAGTTAATTTTGCAATAACGCTTAGAAAAGGTCCGGTAGTAAATAATCTTTGTTTCAGCCAATCGCTATTGGTAAAATTATTTTTCATTATACAATAATAGTAGAGTAGTGAACTTGTGGACACGCTTCGTAGATTTTGTCGATAATACAATGCCTCGGATTTTGGGTCTACAGTATATAATTTATTTATGTTTGTTCTATTTTCCAAGGTAAATTATATAGTTTAGCGGTGGATTTTTGCCCGATTTGTGAAATTAGCTGTCGTGTTATTTATTGCTACGAAGATTTATTATTGATTAGCAGATAAGTTATGATAAAATACACTCACAAGAAATGTACAATACGACCTGGATCCTACAGTAAAATAGCAGATGTTATGTTGTGAATACCAGTAACAGTGAGAAACTTTCTAGTTTCGTAATACGTGTACAAAGGTCGGAACAAATATTTAAGGGTCACAGTTCACACAAACATTTATCTTAATGCTAGATTCGAACCCGCGAGCTTTCATTTAATAGCTAGTTTAACCAATGCGTGATATGTTGTTAAATTAGAAAAAAATTCTCAAAGTAACATACTTTCATGAAAGTCCTACGTCGTTCATAATTCAATTACAATTTTATATTCCGTAGCATAAAAGAAAATCTTTTAAGTTTTTCGTTGTCGACAAAGCCATAAATGCATTGCTCAACTATACTACTAATTTGCTTTAGTTTTGTCACATACTAGGCGCAGTTCAATGACCGTATAGTTTTTCGTATCAGTTTGCCGCAATGGCCTAATCTTTTCGGGGACAGGTGGAGTAGCGACAGCGGGCTAGATATCTTGCCAGAACATTATAGCGACCTTTTGCTATATGTGTCGTATGGTGCTATCTTCATAGTATAGTAAAAAAGGTGATTTGTAAACTATGCTAAATTTCAAAAGTTAATTAAAACTGTTATATTGATTTTCTAAAATGAAACTGATAAATATAGGTATGGGAACTGGTAACCTTTGTTGAATTCTTTCACTACCTTGCCTTTTTCTATGGATGGTGAGACGAGCATGCCATTCGCATGATGGTAAGCGATATGACCGCTTATGGATCTTGGAGAACGCTAACTAGACAATTTTGGAAAACTTGACATTTGGTATGAAAAACTCGTTAGTCCATCGGCCCGCATAAGGGTAAATGTGGTGAAATGAGTCCCAATAACAAAATGTTATATATATGGGGGCTGTAACTAACAATGGAACAAATATAATTTAACATAGAATACGGAAAAATGCGCGTTAATAATTTACAAAATGATCGAATCCTGTATCGTACGTCGTAATTATAGATTAAGTTCGTAGTGAGTGATAAGTTTCATAGAGAATATTGATTGATATGAGAGTATTGCTATTTAGAAGTGGAAAACTTTTATCCTATATGTTGACATTCAACGTTCAAATATACGAACGTTGTGTTGGAGTATAGAGTAACCTACCAGACTCTTAATTTAAAAATAATATAATGGTTTATCATGAAACCCAGCTTATGCTATACGTGCTCCACCTACATACACCTACATATTTATCTATAGGTGAAGCGAATACACCCACATGTGACTAATATTAATTGACTCCGCTGTACGTTTTGACAGAGACCTACTATAAGACAATTAACTCCCGTTTTGAGTGAGACAAATTGATGACCAAGTTATTATTTTGCACCAGGGTGCTGTGATACTTAAAAGCCTCTAATGGCTTTGACATCGACAAAAGACTTATCATACTGTATGATCAAAATTACTGTTGCTAAATTCGGATTGGCAGAACTTACGAGCTTAGGTGCACATTGGCAGTAAATATTATTGAAGCGATAGAATACAAATCAAGTTACTTTTATCTTATATATTTAATTAATTAATCCTCTGCTTCAGATATCATCATTTTTAATTACACTTAAAAAGTATTATAATTGCTGGTCTTTTTCTTATGTCGATATGTGATAAAGTTATCTGTTAATATTAATACGTTTACAAGGACAGTTCCGGAATCTTCTCCTGACAATAAAATAAGAACCTCATCCAAAAATTTCAAATATCATAAAATTGTGTCAGCGAATCTTAAATTCGGCTTCGGTAAGCTATTCTTCCCGAGGTATTTTATTGAGGCATAAAGATGTTTAAAAGATTGAAACAGAAAAGCTATCAACAGTTTTATTTAAAGCATTGGTGTTTTGATGCATTCGTTTTATAGCCACATGACGATACAATACCGTTTTTTATTGCTTATTGTCAAATCAAACAATCTATGGAATTGAATCAATAATTCTTAGAAATGTAGAATTTATTCTGAGGTTGGCTAATGAGTTTGTTTAACCAAAATAAAATATAAAATTATATTAGTAAAATTATATTCTTGTTTGAAGAACAGATAAATATAGAATTCAACTAAACATGTGACGTCGCAGACAAACGAAAATATAATATTGATTCATTTTTAGTAGCGAATAAACTAGAATTTACTATGATTTGGGCGGAAACTAATCGTCACGTAGGTCTAGTACGTTATCTTATACGGTTTAGTTCGGGTGCCGAGCTTCACGTTCCTTTGTTAATATTATAATTAATGTTAAGGCGTACGTGCCTCGCCGTACATAAGTAACAACTCATAAAGGTCACTTTATGGCATAACCTTCAGGTATGGCGTCCGAATTACACACGTGACCGCTTTAAAAACTTCGTGCTCGATGCATTTTTACTGAACTTATTATATCAGTGGGTTTGCAGGGCTAGCCGGGGCAGGGGCGCGGCCAGGGGTAAGCTGAAGGCCGGGTCAAGGTTCCTATGCACCGTATATTAATACTACGTACTCCGCCGATCGTGACACGTTTGTGCTATTTCTATCTAGAGGCCGATCTATTGGGACTGGTCGATTGCTAAAATAAATTGCCGGTAACAGTTAATGCTTTCGTGTTATTATGAATAATTTACTAAATTGCTCTTTGATGATACTTTTTAGTTCGTAGCAATATGTTATTATTACAAGCAACATTTCCTAAAAGAAGATACACGCAAATCAGAGGAGACTGATATTTGTTTCATATTTGAGTGAAAGTGACAACGTTATTCTGTGAAATGTCGAAATTGTCACGTCCCCAAAGATAGTGGTTTAGTGCGGACCCACGCCGTCCCCAAGGAAGCGAAACGTATTTTTAATCATTTAGAGAGAAGGCCGTAACCGGAGGTTTACATTTCGTGTAAAACAGGAATGTTACCCTAATTAAAGAACGAAATTGGCTCGCGGAGGCTCTCTTTTTACGAGCAATCATAAAAGAACCTTTCAGAGCACAACATAAAGTAACCTACCCAGCCAGAATTTTTACGGGATCCAGACGTTTTATAAGGAAATTAAATTCGTTGCCAGCTTCCGGATTTTACGTCACATCGAAATGTCATATTTGACAAATACTCTGGCTATTTTGGCCGCAGCTGCCGAGTTCGTCTTAATGGATTAAGGCTTTGAATCTTTACGAGTTGGTATGATGGGATGATTGGAATGAAATATTGTTTAAGATATGATGTACCTGTATGTCTTTTCAGAACTAGAAACTAAAACTCATACTTAATTACCCTACGTTTTACAATTTAATGTATATTTAATGTATTTTTAGATTTACGAGAATGTATCACATTGAAATAAAATGGGATGGACACATAAAATCCGCAAAAATAATCGAAACGTTTGTAACTTAAAAAATGTTTAAATGAAGCCAAATTCGCGATAAAATCCGTAAAAAATAGTTTAATTCAAAACATGCAATTTATAACAGTAAACTTCTCAAATGCATTTGAACTTGGACAAATTATGTCGCTTCCTTAGGCTGTCAAGTTTTATGACAGCTGTCAGTCTGTCAGCTTGCGGGAACCACTTTGTGTCATTTTTGACACCTTTAAGGAAAACTGTTGGCTTGGGGTGGGATGTACTGTGACGATGGGCTCGCCTTTTTTGGGGTAATAGGATGGAAGCACCCGCGAAATTTAAATGTAGCGGTTACACCTGTACTCTCCGGTTAAGTGCACAGGGGAATATGTACATTCGAATATAGCGAATATATTGGCAGTGTGTAACATAGATAAACATTGCAATATTATTTTTGTTGTTCTAGTTTGTTTAGCTTTCAATATTTTGAAGCGTAATATATTAATATACATATAGTAATGGAATATCTATACTACTGATACACCTGACGCTGCCCCAATTTTCGTTCTTTTCTCTCATATCCATCAAATGCTTGTCTATCATAAATTGCTTTGCGGGATAAGAACGCCAATATTATTCTTCTCTGGATTGTTAACCTTTTTGTTGTATATCTTTTGTACAATAAAGCTTCAAATAAATAAATAATCTACATGAATAAGGTTCAAAGCTTTTACACACAATGTTACTCCTTTAACGATATTAAAGTAATCTAAGTACAAACTTACTATAACATTGCGTATATTTTCATCAACTGTGTAACATTTTTTTTTATTTATGATATTTAAGTATATGTATTATATATATTAATGAATAAACAACAAAGTTAATTTCAGATATTCGAGTGACCTTGACACGAAAGCCTAATACATATTATACGATAACTAAATGGAACGGGCGAAGTAAAACATCAAACCGGTGTTTGTACAAGTAACAATACATTAAGAACATTGACGTAATTAGTTGGCAGCACTTCATGTTACCTATTATAATAATAGTCAATTTGATAGATTACTTCGCTAAGTGATAAATTGCTACGGCCCGACCAGGTACAAGTTTTGAAAGGTATTTCGAAGCGAACGTATTCAATTTTTCAAAGGAAATCTCCCGGTTCATTAAAGTTAGTATGAATTACGTTAGTAATATGCAATGGCGTGCTATTCGCATGCCTTGAAAATTTCATTTAAGGCCTAGTTTTGAATAATGGCGGTTTCTCCGAATGTACTTTTTTGCATATAAAATTCTTTACGTTTTTAAAATGAACTACTATTTATGACTGTTGTCTTCTTTTATTTGAAAAATGCACGAATGTTGTTTCTGTTGATTTGTTTATGGTACATTTTTTATTATTTTATTTTCGGATTTATTAAAAAATAAAATTTAAAATAATGATCATTTTTTACTTTGTTATCATAAAATGTTGTGTTATGATTGGGAAATTTGACAAACCTATGAGAAGAATATGAAAACATGGAAGGCAGGATAAAAATATTGTCTTATGTCTTGGAGTATATTTTTTCTCATAACTAAAATATAAATTCTCACAAAGCATAACATTCGTTCGAATGAAACATAAAGAGCGGAATTAAGCATAAATTACAGTTTTAGAAATTTATCTCATGAATAATAAACGAAGTTGTACAGGAAAGGAATTTTTAGGGATGAATAAAAAAAAATCGTATATTCACATCCGTAATTTGAATAACGAGGATACTTAAATAAAATCTACGATTTAACAACGCTCGCGTCGCGTCCCTCATATAAATTTTACTGGATATTCAAAAAAAACATGCGATAACGCCTCGTATCTTTACGGCAATAACTTTTGACTCTATCTTACTTACGAAAATTACCCCCGTATTTCTCAAGTATAAGTTAGTACGGGCTATGAGATAACGGGTGCACCGGGGCTCTAAGATGATCATAACACGTTGTTTTATTGTCCTATAAGAATTTCTGGTTCTTGATAATATTTCTTACGTATGTAGGTATTGTGACCTTAGTGTCAAGTATCATAAGTTTTTGCAACAGCTATGAGTATGTGCTCTATCAAATATTGATGCGCCATTTCTATAATTTTATTTTAATGTTCAAAAAGTTATAATAAGGCGTTGAAATAGTCAGCTTCGTAGCTCGATTCCTAACTGAGAAAATAGGTTAATGTATGTTTTCAAAATGAACGTGGCCGAAGCGATTCAAGTCACCAAGAATCTGACCAGATGGCAAAACATCGTGGGCGAAGTATTTTTTTCCGGATGAGTTACGACCTCCAGCATTAGGAATCGACGCAAGGAGGAGGAGGATGTTTTCCGGGTGAAATAATGATTTTATTGGAATTGCAATACTCAGAAATATTGATGTCACAAGAGACGTAGCTAGGAGAATATTTTAAACTTTCTTAATCTTGGTTGAGGAATTCAGGAGTAGGACAAGAACAATGACAATTACTGCGAAATTAAACTCTGTTTAAAAATATAAGCCCAGTGCACATTTTCTACAAACAACCATATTATTATGTTATATTTAACATAAAATATGTACAGATAACTGTTCTTTTGAGTTTTCTTAATGGCAGAAAGTTTATGAATTCCGGCAATTTATTATACACTTATGCAAATGCATTAACCGCATTTTACGTAACGTGCCCCGCAGAGTGTAATCGTAGACAACTTTCTTCAAGTTTTTAAAATTTTATATTTCAACACAAAAGTGTCGGCATACATATTATAAATAAAACAAGTAGGTATATATAATATTTTACACTCATTATTATTTAATTTTGGTAAGACTACAATGCATCAGATCAATGCAGTGCTTTTAAGTTGAAGTATCCAACGGCGTAAAGTGGCTATTTCTCTTAGGATATAGAGAGGTCATTAATATATCTTTTTATTACAAGAAGAATTGTAATAAGATGCAATTATTTGTCTTTTATAGTTTAAAATACAATGAAAAATCCAAATTGCTTGAGATTGGCCATCGTTGTGGCTGCGCTTTTCATGGACCCAACAACGCCTGAGAACTATACGCAGCCTTTGAGAAAGGAGGCTTGAAAAGGGTGGCGAACCGTAAGAGTTGGATACCCGTACGATCGAACACAAGGGAGCAACATAGCTTTTATTTCATGTTAGTTTATTGTAAAATGTCCTGTTGAGATGCCTCGTTGAAGTGCCTTGAATTTACTTATTTTGTATGAAAACATTCACAACGTCTGAGCCATATTTTTCGACATACATTTGTGTTTATAGGCTAACAAAACAGTTGTTTTACGGACCTCGTTTTTCATTTATTTTATTGAAGCCAAAAGTCCACATGACAATGTACCTAAAATTACACACAGTAAAAAGAATAAAATATACAGAATGCTAATATGCCGAATGTCATATATTTGAGAGGGTATGGCGGATTCGGCGTGTTCCGGCGTCCGATCGGATCGGCCCTTTGTGGAAGAAAGGCCAAGTTGTTCGTGAATTGATAGAAGGGCTCGAAAGGTCGCCTTGCTCCGCGTTGTCTGCGCTGAATGGCTTTGAACTTACGACAAATGAGACACATGGCCTATATCGGTGGACCGGAAGCATTCTTGAATAAATCATTAGTTGTCGTTGATTAATGTCTTTTCAATTGACTTTTTGTGTCCAAAATAGAAATGTATTTGAAAAGATTTGTATCTATAAAACTTTTTCTTCTAAATTACTCTAGAGTGTAGTACCGTAATGATGTACGTAGTCTATGGACCTAGTGACCCTGGATCGATTGCTAGTTTAAGGGATTTACTTGAAATTTGTTTTCTGGTTTAGGAAACTTTATTTGCCAGCATTAGATTACATTAATTAACTAGCGTTTGTCTGTAGAAACAGAGAAAATCAAAGATTCACAACAGGAACATCAAACAATATAACATTTCATTTCATTTTTTTCCTGTCTCTTCAAGGTTAATAACAGTAGGTATATTTCTATCGGGCAACTTCGAAGCTCGCTTGCCCACTTCTAATTGAGTTGAAAAATACCGTAATTATTTTTAATTTTGTAATTGGGGTCAGGGATGTGTGACTGAATTTAAAAGCATTACAAGTGGGTCAAGTATGATACCACATGAAAGGGCTTTGCTTACGCCTTACACTTGCCGAAAGTAGTTTTCTTTCATTCCAGGATGTATAGGTTTGTCTTGTTCACAAACTGCAGTAAAGATTTGACCTTACTTAGAAGATAATCGTAAAGAAAACTGCTTTTGGTATACGAAACTATTGGTTATAGCTGCAAATGTGAAAATATATTAGCAATGAAACTGTATTAGAATTAATAATGTGTACCCAAATAATGATTTGTAATTAGAGTCCATTATAATTAATTCACTCATTTAAACATTGTGTCCCTTGAATATCCTGTTTGGTATCAAATTTACTTTAATTTAACAAAATTAATTTATTCGCAAATGATGTAAATGAAACTATGCTTAATTAGATCTTAATTTAATATTATATATTAACATCAATTTGAAATAAGTACGCCTTAACATATTAATATTTAAATATAGCCAAGGATATACCTTACCTACGTTCTATTTGAATACTAAAACTAACGTAAAACTAGACTCATTTCATATTCCGCTTAATTGTTGAAAATGGCATCACCATGGGATTTGCTATGGGAGTCTCTGAAGTCATCAATCGAACACAAAAACGTCGATGGGAGGATATTAAAAGCAGGTATGTTTATAAATAACATCGGTGGCCGAAGACCGAAAGCCCCATTACCATAAAGTACGGAAGCTATAAAACCGAGCTACGAAATTTCGTTCACGACTCACCGTGGATACCTACAATAATGGTAAATATGAAAATGAATAAAACAGCACACCTCGTGAATAAATTAATAATAAATAACTCGAGTATTAGACCTTTCCATAAATAATTTACTTAAACGAAATGAGACAAGATTATTTAGTAGGTTTTTTTTCATAGCATTTTTGCGAACCTTTCCTAAATTACGGGCAGTAATCAACATTGGACGTGACTGAAATGGAATATTTCCAATGACATCATATGTAGCTCATTGTTAAATAATATTTAGGATGACGTAGGCTACATATATGATGTCAGGAACATATAAAAGGTGATATATAAAATCGACAAAGAAAAAAGCGAGGCTTCGGAGTTTAAAAATGTTTTAATTAGAATATTTATTCATACGAGTACAAATAAATGGAAGCTCAATGTTAATTACCTGACTTTTAATGTTTTTACATTGGTCTGGTGTGGTTTTTAAGTAAATATTTTTTTTGCTATTCAATAGCATACTTATTGCTCTGAACTACGTGGGTGTCGGAAATTATGCGAATTCGTCCGAACTCCCACACCCGGAACAAACTTAGCGAATTATACAAACATTGCGAGCTAAAATAGGACCAAAGTAACCCTATTAACTGAACTTCGGGCTTAATGATTATATTTAAACAAATTATTAAAATCATTTTATTTATAATACAATGTAATAAAACATCCAGTGCGTGGGGTAGGTAAGGCATCAGTCGAGACATGCTTACCGTGGTCGTAGGCTCAAATCCCAGGGCATAACTCAAATTTATTGGAGTAAGAAAAACTGCATACCATAGTGTTTGAAAGAATTCCTATGGTATGTAAAGTCCGCGTGCCTAATATATAGTAATATGGCCTAACTCCTCTCAGTCGTCTTCTCGATTGTAGAGGAGCCCCTAGCCCAACTTATATGTAGTGGGATGTATACGGGCTGATATAGATATGAATATAGAATAAAAGATAATACACCGGATAAAGCTTTTATACTCTTTCAGTACCCGAGTGATTGTGGATTATTAAAAAAACATAGATTTCATTATCATTGTCCCCAGTCACAAGAAATTGACTGCTAAATATCGGACAGAGAAAAAAATATAAATTAACACTGTTTATAACACTCAAGTTTTTTTATAATTACTACATAAAAAGAAACAGACATACAGCACAGTATGCTGTGCTTTCCTTGTTGTTTTGTCATACGATTGGTGTCAAGGCCCTTTCAAATCTCTATTTTTCTAACCTTTTACTATTTTTATTGTGAAAGGTTGTTGACCAAAAGGTCGCCAAGGGCTTTGACCTAAGCTTCTTCAGAGCTAGTTTTAATCTATTAAAACTATATGTAGTGGACTTAGAAGTTAGAGTAGTTTAGATTAACATAGCGCTATTATTCTGAAAGGTTTTAAAAATAATAACATTTAAGTTTGATGAGGGTTTCTGAAACGTAAAATTATGTATAAATACTAGGGTGTCCCTTAAATTTCGAGTTCAATATATTACAACGCATACCTTTTTAAAACTTTCGTATTAACCCAATATAGCATAGAAAAAAAAAATAAGCCCATTTTACAAACAATAACCCGTGCCGACTTGCAATTTAAAGGTTTTCATACAAGTTACGCGAGTACCGGCGCAGCGACCTGTAACTACACGTTTCTTTTGTCATTTTAAGCGAGATTTTTAAGATTGTAAGTGCGCGTGTTATTGTTTATTACATTAATAATGATGTCAGTGGATTTACGAAGTGATAAAACAAATATTTTTCTAATCGGAACGCCTAGCCATCAAATGAGTGATGCAAAATTGAGAAGTTTTCGTTTGAAAGTGCAAATCTTGTGATTCGGGAATGCATTATATTTTGGGAAAAAGCCACAATACCCACAAAGGCATTACCTAACTGTGTGGAGAAACTTACTGATTTGTGTCACGTTTGGAGAAATGCAAAAAAATATATAATTAAGAAGACTCAAGACTCAAGAAATATTCAACCACCGTGACAATAACTTAAATAACTTAAACCTAGAAAAAACTATCCAATATTGCGAATTTGAGAGAATGAAAATAGAGGAAGACAAAGTATTTTGAAGAAACAGAGAGAGCCAGGTCGACTGGGATGCTTAGGTGGTGTGGACAAAAAAGGGCATAAAAGAAAAAAAATATAGACAAAGACGATTGGAAAAAGAGGAGAGAAAATAAGACACGATTACAGCAAACTGATTGAACTAGGTGTAATGTTCTTGGGAAGTAATCCAACAAATAAACTAAAGCTCAGGCAGGCCTCCTGAAGTTATGCATCAGGTACGATGGATAACGAAAGCCTCATTAAAAATATGTTTGCATTAGTCACAATTCCAAATGATTGCAAAGGACAAAAATGTTCAAACATCTTGATGTTTGTTTATTCATCGTCACATAGTATGTTAAAACCTTGGCTCGAATGCACAGTGGCGATTACGAGTAAAGCACCCAATCAAGATTGGTGCTCCTTGAAAGTTTTCAAAGATTACGAAAAACTAAACAATAAGTAAGTTTAGCAATCACTTGTGGCGTTTATGCGGGAGACAGTCTTTGTATATATTTTTGATAATGAAGTTGACAATCACACTAAAAGAAAAATGATCGCCAACTTAAAAAGAGATAAAATCTCAGATTCAAGCAAATGCTATGTCTCACCAAAGAAGACCTACCCCAAAAGCTATTTGGTAAGTTTTTTTGGTTTGTATTTCATGTTGGTGTGTTTTTAGGTGTTATTTCTTGTTGTTATTTAATCAGTTGTTTTTTTATTGCATTTAGATAAAACTTTTGATGAATTCGTGTAGGAGAAGAGCAAATAATTTCAATCTCGCACAGATCGACGACAGTTTTCTCTAGAAGGATGTATGTTCTTGGGACGATAACGCAGATTTTTTGGCATCTAAATGGAAAATAAGTTGGTTGAAAGTTGTAAATGACACTGCCGAGAGAAAATAAGACAACTAATGCAAGATTTAAATTGACTTATTACTGCTGAAGAAGAGCAAAAACAATTATTGTTGCGCTGTGTCCAAGACCATAGAACTTTGTATCCAGATTGTAAAAAATCTACGCTAAAAATAATTTGAATTACACTGGCTGATTGTTATTATTTTGTGTATTTACATAAAGCTTTATGATTATATTGTTTTATTATTCCCAAAGTCATTATATATTGCATTTATATAATTTTTACACTGGGCGAAAATATCACGAAAAAGTACGATTTTTTATAAACTTTGAAGCTCGGTCGGCACGGGTTACAATCAAGCTAGAATTAAAATAAAAACATATTTAAGTATGCTTTAGCATTTATAAAAAATATAGAGGGTATGCATTTCAAATATTAAAAAAAATTTTTTTTGGTCCTATAAGGGACACCCTAATAAATAGTTTTGTATAGATTTGAAAAATAATTTACCGATGATGTATTATTGATTATTATGGTAGATAGTAAAAAGAAATTGAGGTATCATATCTTAATCTCTATAATTTCTATAACTTACTCTTAAAACAAAGAATTAAGAAAATGGGCCTAGATAAGAACTGATGTAAAATAATTTAAAGCCAAACCAATTTAATCAAAATGTTCCACTACTCTTGACATTTACATCTTCAAAACTCAAACTATATGGAAGGCAAACATAACTCGGTTTCAAAGTTAAAACGCAACAAACAGTGAAACCAACGTTCGGATTTATAAAACTAGTGCAGACTACCGCCAAAAATTTCGTCTTAATTAATTTTACCTGATGTTAACTCCTTAACTCGGAAAGCTGTGTGAATACTTAAAATTCTCAAACACGAAAAGTTTATTTCTAAATTTTTAAGCCAAATACTTTTCGACTGCGGTCGCTTTTTTCACAATGTTAATAGTATATTTAAACATTATTGCAGAAGAGAACGTTTTGTTGTAACTTAATTTGCCTTTGATTATTTGATTATGATTCGATTTTTTTTGTAAAAATTGTGGTTGTGTGACCAGTTGGTTAGACTCCGGCTGTGAAATGCGAGGTCTTTGGTGAACGACAGATATTTGTTTCGGGCCTGGATGTTTGTGAGGTCTCTCATAGTTTGTGACACCCACGACACAAGACTCGACCTTAGTGTAGGGTCATGACTGTTGGGTGTATTTATTAAAAAAGAGTAGGTCTTCTTATAATGCACAAGTACAAAACTTGTATTTTTTTACGTTACATTTAAGTTACTGATGGGTTAGTGCATTGCTTTTAACAAACAAAGGATATCGGTTGGAAACCAACAATACTCTTTTGGCATTCGACAAGATTGTTCCGGGACTAAATAAAACTACTTTTTGATGATACCACCAAAAGATTAAAGGAAGGTTATAGTAGGACTTATAAGTAGTTATTTCTTGCCGATCAACACAAATATGACGATAATGAACGTGTTGAAACAGCGACAAAAAAAAATTCTCACCATTAAAAACGACAGTCGTTATCGCATGCGAATATCAGTGCATCAGCTGTCGGGTTAGAAATATAAATATATATTATCTTAGTCCTACACTACCTACACCCGTTTGCGACTGTAATACTATACTATACTATTTGAGGTTAATATATAATATTTGAAGTAGAATACAATTTTTAATATTTATCGGCTCGTTTGCTATACACCACGTTCTCTGTTCTTATTCACCCCTAGTTCATTGTGTATAGTTCGTGACAATAGACGCAAAAAGTATGAACATGTCAATATACTACAGCGACCTTTATCAGGTTACTTAAACTTTAAGCATTTGGGTAACGTCCTTTTAGCGATTACCATACTTTCCGGAACTCGTATACCTTAAACCTTGTAAATTTTATAAAAGACGGTTGTCATGCTCTGAGTGAGGCGTGCTATCCAAATGGAATTCATCTTATAGACATAAAAGTGCTCTCTGTGTCACTGAGATGTTTGATGGATGCGTCACGACAGCCTAGTGGTATGTCTTCATTATCATATGATATATTATGACGTAAAGTAGCATATCTCTCGAGATATTTACATTTGAAATGGGCTAAAAGAAATGATAAATTATTTGTGTTAGAAAAATTGTTATGAAGTTTTAAATTAATAAATATGTGTATATATTCAATCATAAGACGCTATAAATAAAAGTGATGATATATGTAATTTAAAAAGAGTGGGGATATGTTGCATAGATTTCTATAAACTTCTGCCCATACTCACTGTCAACTCAAGACACGAATGTTCGAATCTCACATACGCGAGATCAATCACTTAACTTCAAATAAAGCACTCGTTCATTTAGATCTAAATAAAACAAAAAAGTCTGTTTACGTTATTTGTGTAGTTAATATCATGTGGGAATATAATCATATCGTAATAAATATAGGCGTGAAGATGGTAAGTGTGTCAACGACAAAAAGCATGCGGCGTAGATAATCTTTCTTTTTTGTCGCATAAGCGGAAATGTGTTTCTCCCATCGCACAATTTGTAATACGTTTTCCAGACTCAGAATTTTACCGCCCAAGGGATGTTTTTACGCTTAGAATAAGGGAAATTGGATAAAATTGAATTTGCCTGTTCGTTTTTTAATATACAAACACAAACTTTGCGATAAAACATTTAGGTCGCCGTAATATTGTGTTGTAAAGTATTCCCGCAGTTCATATTACGTATTACTTTTTTTTCTGGATCTGTTGTAATAAATACATTTTCTATATTATTTACTTTATTATTTCTTTCCGTACATAGGTTTGCAATATTGTAATCATAAATTGATCAGAAGAACTTGAAGAAATTATTAATTACGAAGGAATTAAATCACAATTTATGGAATGTAAAAATGAATACAAGAAATGTAATTTATTACGTAGAAAAATGATTAATATCCAAGTTTTTAATATAGTACCGTCTCGGTTATTCAAAACAGCCATTACCCATGCAAATGCAAATCAATAAACAATTTCCGACAAATGGCAACAGACCTCGAGAACGACTTACAAATATTTTGTGTTTCAGTTAAATTTTTCCAATGTCACAATATTTCAAATCACGCCGGCGAAGGAAGCCTTGACCTATGCGCGAGGCGGCTTATGTAACCAAATTGTTGTTTTAAAATACGTGTAAAACGACTTCAGCACTAAAATCCTTTGTTCTTACCTACTAACAAGTAACAACTACTTGTTTATGATGTGTAATATCGGAGCGATCCAAATTGAACATTGAAAATGTCTGCAATGGACATAGCTTTTTAATTTGTAAAAGATTCTGTGTCAATAGTTTGTAATCATTTTATGGTTATAATGTGCAAGACGATTCGGAAGGTTGGTTCTCGAAATTTATTTTCTATTTGCACTCACTGGTAGGTCTGTAATGTCCATTTCTTCCACAAAACAGCTCTGCTGTTTTCAGAATTGTAGCACATTGTAGTCAGAGTATAAATTATTGGACATAATGAGACTTAACATCTTAGATCTCGAGTCGGCGAGCGCAGTGAAATGCCAAGCATTGCTTTATATTTCGTGGTGTTGATTGGTTATGCTACTCTCCGTGAGCAGTCGTATCGCTTACTATCAGGCGAATAGCAGGCTCGTCTCGCCATGCCTTCAGCCTTGCAATAAAAAAGTTAGCTTATAAGGAATCAAAATATGACAACATGATATCACTACGTTTGATATGGTTTCATCAGTGAAAAAAGTCAGTTTTGCACTATCGTTAAGGCAATTATCATTTCGTAATCCAACTATGAAAGAAAATAAATTTGATACTTAGTCTAATTAGAAAGTGTAAAAAACGAAGAATTTTCGTGTCAAAAACTTAAAGGTAAAGCAGTAAAATAAAAAAGCAAATAAATAAGGATATACATTGCTATACCATGTTTTATTGCAATAAAATTAGAAGGCGGAAGTTTCATTACCTTGGCCCTAAACACGGACATTCTACGCATATTTATTTTATAGGTATAGTGTGAATTTCTAGTGACCATAATTTTTATAAAAGGAACACATACAACAGTCTGATTTCAATAGACTCAAGGGTCATTGAATCGGCAGATAACATCTATTAGGAGAACTTTGACATTTGATTGCTTTTCTATAAAAAATATATAAAAATTGTATATATATACTATACGTTGAATCGGCTTAAAACCAGCCTTAAAACTATTTGTCTGCTACATATACTCGTATTATGTTAATAACTAAATATAATTTACCCTCACAGTACTTCGAGTAAAGCTTTAGCAGAAACTGAACACCCTTTGAATTATACGAAACTAAACTCTTTATGCTAAATACGTACCAAAATTATAAAGTTAGTATTGCGTATATAGTCTGCCGTATATTCTATTTTCCATTAGTTATACATCAAAATAGATGAGTCACGTAACGCGCTACAGCCAAGATTTTAAACAAAAGTTATTTTTATATTAAGTTAGGATATGTGCCTAATAAAAAATTGATTTAGGTTTTTTGTGTCGGAAATTCAAAGTGAAGCAGAAATGCTCTTAATATATGCCATATTAGTGTTAAGGAGTTAAATTAATTAATGCACTTGAAGGTGATATTCGGACATACCTATTATAATAAGTCTTTTAGAATTTTGTACACTAAAACTTATGATATTGTAGATTGTATTAAGGTAGAAAATTACCCTGATATCGAGGCATAACGTTTAAAACACTTCGTTTCTAAAGACGATAAAAGTATTCTTTTCACGGAGATACTGGGCGGCACTACTTCCACTTTGCTAAGTAAATGTCACTTCTTTACTCGCACTGCAGTAGTAAACATAAACAGTCCGTACTTTAATAAGTTGCAACATTGAGTTTTTCTCGTGAACTCGTTTCTACAAGTCGTATTATGGGATCAGCCGGCTTATATCTCGGTTTGTGCACTTTAGAATTCATCGGGACTTAACAGGATAGTTCCTTTGTCATCGGAGTCCACGCGAAATACGTCGTACAGTTGTTATGCAAATCCTAGTAGCAACGGTATAACAATTACGTGCTCCGAAATAGTTGTTAGGCGTTTGATAGCAGGCGAAACGGACTGCAAAATGTCCTTCACAGCACACGTACTGGCTTCTGTTAATTCTCAAACATTAAGCTGGACACATAACTGCGCATAAACAAAACTATCATTAAAATGTGTGGCTTTTAAAAATGCATATATGATTCAAACAGTTTTCGTTTTAATTATGTGTTACTCGGTCTGTTTTCGCCGTACATGCAAACCTTTATACGGCCTAGCGGTAGCTGTACAAGTATACACTTCAATTCACGGGGTAATAAAAATGGTCTCGCCTTTTCCCATTTCGAATGCCAATAGCTACCCCCCCGACCTGAACTCCGAACAAGTGAATAAAGAATACAAATCCACCTTTTTCCTTTTTGCTTAATAAAAAGTGCTTTTTGCTAAGTAACCACGGGTAAATATTCACGAGATGAAATGCGTCTTTGCCGGGATAAAAGCGGCTTAATTTTAAAAATTATTTCTTATTGTCGATGGTGCGTAAAATAATTCATTATTGCTCCAGGAAAACATCAAAGCTTTTTGCTTCACTTGAGAAATTGTAGTTCCCCTTGTTGGAAAAGTTCGCATCAAGATTATAAAGTTGAGTATCCTGAGGAGGGACGATTCAGAAAGCATTAGTTGGAACGACAGAGATAACACATTCTCTTTGGAAACTTCAATTCTTCTTTGGGATTAAGCAATTACTTTCTTGCAAATATTCTAGTGTAAGATGTTAAATATTAAATTGAAAAACTGATTCACTTTTGTACGAATTTACATATAAATGCACTATTTTGTGAGTGCTTTTTGTTATTTGATTAGGTGGATTAAAAAATGTAATCACATTTTATAGACTAATAGACTAAATGTATTCGCTTTTAATGCTACGGATGTAAAAAATCGTGCTGTTGTCGAATGTTTTTAAATCTGACTTAATTTAAATCCCATTAGTTTAATCGAATCGAATCGGATTTTAAATTAAAAAAATAAATATACTGCATATGGATTTATATTTAATTTAAGCAGGTAAAAGACTCGCAAACGTCTTATTTGTCTTATACAAAGTATAGGCCAGATATCAGTAAAATAAACTACGTATATTTTTAACGAATAAGGAGTGAGTTTATGTATCTGTATCAGCCCATATACGACCCACTGCAGGGCACGGACCTACTCTACAATCGACAGTACGATTGAGAGTGGTTAGGCCATATAGTCCACCACGCTGGCCTAGTGCGGGTTGGCAAGTTTATGTATGCATGTATATAAATTTTTAATTCCTGTGATGCAAAGATATTTTTATGTTAAACTTAAGCGAATCGATTCAAAACACATCACACGATAACTCTCTCGAGTTTTCAAATACATCATTATTGGCAGCTCACGAAATGTATTCGACATGTTGAACAATGTTACCAAGTATGATTTATTCCTTTCAGCGTGTTGTTAATCTATAAAATATGAGAGGTGATATAATACAGCTATTTGTATAAGATACTAAGCGAGCTCTAGAACCGTAGACACACCGGCGACAATAGTTTGTATGTTTGTGACTTATCAGGCTTTGCAGTAAAGAATAGGTCTTACTGTCTTACTTTAAGAAGCATATTAGTTCTCCTGCAATTAGTGTTACCAAAAATAGCAATAATAGTGTAAAAAAACAGTAAATATCACGCACAATTCACACCTTAACATTTGTTTCAATCCTATGCATATCAAATTAAAGTATTCAGATTTTTACCTTCTATCATCATCATCATCATCATATCAGCCACAGGAAGTCCACTGCTGAACATAAGCCTCCCCCAAGGATCTCCATAATGACCTGTTACCTTCTATGACGAAGTATATATGATCTGTTAAATGTTATTCATAGTTGATTAAACTGAAAAACACTTTCGAAAAAAATTCTAAAAAAATCATCTTGTCTATGGTTTAAGAGCCTATTTTATTAAACCGTTAATGCACCTAATTAAATTCGGTTCAAGTTGTTTTACAAACCAGAACAAAACCGCTGTCATGTCAAGAAAATTCAATATTTACGAGGCGAAACAAACCCAAACTTCTTAATGAAAACAAGCTCATTAAATATTGAACAATAATATTTATCCAACTCCACTGCGTATGCAAAACAAACTAATACAAAAAGGTTCAATTTCTATGAGTGTTTGTCCCGTAATTAAATAAAGGGTTAAATGTTCGCGTGATTAATGCAGTGGCGGGAGCCTCAAGGTCGAAGGGGACCGGGACCGGTGGTGCATCCCGACATTTCATTTATCTTTCTGTGTCAACATAATATATATTTACACGATATATATGAGTAAAGAGTCCCGATATAACCTTTTCAGTAGGCTTAAGTTATTACAATGTGAATAGTTATTTATTTAACTATAAGCTTTGTACAGTACCTCTGTTTGATAATGGCTTGGCAAAGTTTATATAGTATACTCTTTTAGATCGAACAATGACGATACTATTGAATCTCGTCAATTGACACAAAACAGCTGAATATATAATTTTGTATACATAACAACGTGGTACCGATTCAATACAGACATATTCATAAAGGAACGTTATGGCGACACATTGACAGCTCAACAAAGTACAACCCGTTACAATTGTATAGAGAATTGTGAAAATTGTCGTATTGCTTTATGGTCTGTATAGAGTTTGTGGATGAAATAATACGGCTTAAAACTTGCGTAGGTGTGGGAAGCTACGGGATGGCGTTCAAACACGGTCAGGAGGAATTTTAGACGGAAAAGATTGACAGGTCGATATAGTTTTTGCCCCTTTTAGACTGCTAGCTCAACTATTTCGATTTACACCTTTAAAAACTTTAGCAATTGAACTTCGACTGTGATTAAACTATTTGACATTTCTTGAGTATAGTTTTGTGAGAGTTCGCCTATATTTTAGTAACCCTTAAAACTGCTTTCATTAATTCTAAGTTAATTAGAAACATAGTTATTTTAACAGTGAAGCAAAAGATCGTGAATACACCTGCATACCTGAGATATATTATAGGCATAAAGTGTCTCTACGGATACCCACATTAGGTCAGGATGCTCTAAAACTTAAATCCTTCGTATGAAATAGAGAAGGCAAGAAAACGGTGAGACTTATTATTTTATAATGTGAAATACTGTGAAATAGTTGATTTGTAGTAGTGTAAAATAAACTGTGTTTCTTACTGTGTACAATGAAGAATTAAATAAATAATAAAATATGTATTTAGTGCCTATATTTTTATCCACAAAAATGGTTTCCCTATTCCGGGTAATAAGCGTAGTGATGTGTACATATAACACTAAGTACGACTATCAATTATGCCTTAGCATCTGACAAGTTATGGCGGCCTATACCATTGCTGTTTGATACTTCGTTTCAAAGACCCTAGGTTGTAGGAAGGAAGGAACCCGTGAGCCGGCAAATTGTTCTACAGTTTGATTGTATGATAGAGATAAGAATATGCGAGCCTTATTCAAACCCTTTGGTTCGAGTTGAAGTTATGATGACCATAAGAATTATATCGTAAGACAGCAAGGTGTTAGGAAAGCAAGCATGGGAAAAGAATGAATAACTCACAAAATTCCTTACCGATTTATTTTAACAGCATTCATAATTGAATTATATAACCACATTATCTTTTTGAATTATAGAAACTCCATAATAACTTATTCCAAACTTGGAAGATGATCCTACATTTTGCACGCTTCAAGTAGATAAAGAAAATCTACTAATTAAAAATATCATTTTTAAAGGTTCTATTTTTGTTACTTTGAAACCCAACTCTGTCTACTAATTGGCTAATAGGTTCCATCAAATCTGATCTGTATTTTGCAGGGAATTTAATTTTAACTTTATTCAATCCTTTATTCTCGCCTTGATAACTAGTAAAAATTACGACCTTTAAAACATTCTTTATGTCAGCAACACTGGAGGTATTTAGTTAGATGGATTAATTAATTAATTATATACAAAAAAAATCGTATATGTTTTTTAAATTACACGACGTGAACATACATATACATGTTTTTGCCATAAACTGAATCTTTTAATTACCAGATTTAAAAAAGTTTCTTCTGATAGCGACATAATTAGATTACTTTAAACGTAATTTTTATTTAGCTAGTTTTAAAACTGTCGTATCTTAATTTTTCATTGATTTACTGATTTATGACTAAATTCTGTTTTCTAAGTTAATGTTTTATATGAAAATCTTTAGATATATTTTTACCTAAGGGCAAATATTTGTGTTTATGTACTTTTCAGAAGCAAAATATTAGAAGATAAATTACGATACAATTATGACATATTATACGAAAAAATAATTAAGGAAAACGCGGCTCATGCAATTGTGATTTATCCTCCGCAGATCTACGTGAACACCTCAAACAAGACTAAATAGTAATTAATCCGGGTTCCTTATACCATTACACGGAAATATGAAACAAGAAACGGAAACAATTAAAGAATACGTGCCGACTAGAACTTGTTGTGCTGTTTAGAAATGTTGCGAGCGTGCACTATTTAGAAGATAAAGGATTTTTAATTACTTTTTCCACTTTTTAGATGTATTTGATGTGTTGGATGATTAACATGTGGTTTTGATGCCACCATTACGTATTGCGCTTGCTGTTGGATTTTCGAAAGCAACAATTGACTAAGATATGGATAATTTCTACTACAATACGAGTCAGAAGATAAACCAATCCGAGTCAATCACTATTAAAAATAAATAAATAAATTAGGTATGATATTAAAATTCTATGCATAATCTTTATATATCATGAAGAACCAAATGAGAAAATTTTATATCGTTAGGAAATCTATCCAATAAAAATAACCTGTTGTATATAAAAATACTTTTGATTTTATTATTTATTTCCTATACGAGCTGCTGACGCGTCACTCCTCACGTCATTTCAGTTAATGCAGATATCTCTCAATTCTGTATTTACCATTAACTGCCGTACTCAGAGACATTAAATGTTTATTAAATAATTACATAGTATGGATAGAACAAAATCTTAACTTAAGAACAATTTAATTGACATTAAACAACCTGAGTGCGGCCGGAAGAGATATAATTTGTAAAACGCGATACCAATTCTTCAATAACAGCAGTCGTAAAATGTTTCTGCGTAAAAGCCAAGAGTATAATATTAGTAAGGATTTAAAGCAAATCACCTCGGATTTGTCATATCCTCGTGGATATTACGGCGTCGTTCCATCCATCTGTCTTCCCGCCTGCGAAATGCCATATATATTCCGGTCGTATGGCTTTGGACTCCAGAGGTAATCCCATCATTTCGCTTAATGTGGGAATTGCATGGGCTCTCGTATAAAGGTTTTTCTCATAAACAATAAATAGCTAATGTGTATAATTGTTTCTCATTAGGTTGTAATGACCTGTGCGTAAGTTACTTGAGTAAACCTTGTTATAGAGGTCGAAATATGTGTAAATCGTTCACAGTCTAATATAATAGCATTGAAATATTGCTTGTGAATTGCTGGAATTGCTTATGAAGGACGAATTTTAAAAGCTTTGTGGTTTAAAATGAAATTGTTTCGTGTGCTTTGATTGTTTTTTTCAACTAGTGTTATCCTAGGTAATTATATGGTCCAGTTTGAAGCCAATATTTGAGTTATCAACATACTTTTTATACTTTGCACCTTTTAGGTATTTTTTAATTGCTATGAATGACGAGACGAGCATGCCATTCGTCTGATGGTAAGCGATATGACCGTTCATGGACAGTAGCAAAATTAAACAGCACCGTGAATTACAAAGTAATGCTTGGCATTCCGCTACACTCATCCTCCTCAGTCGATATAAGATGTTAAGTCTAATTATGCCCAGTAGCTGCTCTGCCTACAATGTCCTTAAAATCGGGACAAAGCAGTGCATCTACACTGCTATTTGGCGGAAGAAATAGACATTGGGGCGGTACCGACCCAGACGGCCACATATGAGAGACCCACCACCAGGAGAGTCAAATAAGTTTGTTTTATATTTGCTTATAATAAGGCGGATACATGGCTTACGAGTATAAAGATCAGTAATTACTTATCCTATTGTATTTGCTTACTACAATGCAATACCCGCGAAAATAAATAGAAAAATATATCTCAATTGGAAATTCTTGTTACCAAAAAGATTTACGATTTGTATACTTGTACTTGAAGTTTTCTTTTCGAATTACATAATTACTGATACAATCGGGTTGTGTATTATTTCACACCTACGTATGCTAATTAACGATCAGTCGAGACTATAAACAATTCTATCACGTCAAAAATATTTCGTTAAAACAGAAATTGAATGTTATATTTTAAAGCAATCCGAAATCCAGGTCCAATTAACTCGCTCTATTAATTATATAGAGGCGAGGGACAGATCTCCACACAAATAATGTGATTTATCAATTAGTACGACGTTCTCGGTACGGTTTAATTCATAATCGAGTTAAAGATTTCAAACCAATATACTTAACTAGACAGACCACATTACAAATTTATTATTCAAAAAGTACTTAACATTCTAAAACTTAATTAATACATAATATACGCTATTCGGATATCCCGTGTATGAATCGTTATATATAGATATAAACTATCTAAACAGAAACTAGTTTAATTTAAGATAAAGTAATAAACAGTAATAGTCGATGTTTAGCGCAAATAAATAAAGCGTGTAACTTGACACTAATTGCTACGCGACGCTACGAGGTTACTACGGCGCGGCGTAGCCTAAGTTGTCGGTCACTGTACTCCGTAGCAAAAAGATAACAGCCTCCACTAATCAGACAAACATTGGTGCATAAATTGTTCCTACTATTATGGATGCTGCATAAAATATATTATATACAAATTAGGTATGAACCCAAAAGAACACACATTACACAACTGTATAAAGTTGATGGATAATTTAAATAGAATATAAAATATATGTGAATTGTGAACCAAAAACACTATATAATAGTAAGTATCATTAAATTTTTGAAGATGGGTATTGTTGTGGTTATTATAACCTCTTATCAGCAAATTCAACATCTCATATTACCCACGTACGTGACTCCTTTTGTAACACACGAAAGTCCTCCAAACAATAATACAGGGTTTCAAAACTTCTGCATAACGTACTATTCATCACAATTCAAATATAATGAACGTCTTCAAAAGGATCTTACCGTTTGGACAGCCGCCTGAAGAAGTGCCAGTCGTTTAGAGCTGCTGGCTTCCCCCGCACCACAACAAATCTCTGTTCAGCTAGCACTCGGCAAAAACAAGCGAAAGTTTATGGTAACAGTCGTTGGTCGGACGTTTGACAGTTTATTATGGTTTATACACAGCGATTTATAGTGGGGGTATCGGCGGGAGCTGTCACGTGCAGTGAGGAGACGAGCGGTGGAGAGCGCGCGATGCTTGCGACTGAGCCGGGCGGCGCGCGCCCCGGGCCCCGCGCTCGCCGCCGCCGCTCGCCGCTCGCCGGTCGATATACGCGGCAGAATAAACACGCCGTACTAGGATAGGAGTAACACCCGCGATGTTGCCAGCCTCGCTGCTCTTCGCCCGGTGTTGCCTTGTCGGATGTTTGCCGCGGTTTGTATCTCAAACGCTCCTCCGCCCCGCGTCGGGACTTTTGGCCGAGCCGCCGCCGATTCGTCTCGCGCCATGTCTTATTTTATCAAATAAAATGTCTCAAACTTTTGTCACTCCAATATGACGACGTAGAACATTAGATATTCATTGCAAACACACTTTCTTGGCTTGCACTCGGATAATGTATAATTTACATGTAACCTTCATTTATCTATTCGTTAGATAAAACAATTTCCATAATAGGATCATCTGTAGTCGGCGGGGATGGGTCGTGCAGTTTTGTCAAAGAACCATCTCAGACGGCTTATCTTTATGTGATATTGCAACGAAATATACTTTGGTATGGCGTCAAATCGATATTTATTTGCGATATCGTGCAGACGGAGCTTTCGCTACCTATACAGTATACACGATTGTGTCACGAGTAATATTTTTTTATTACTAGTGGTATAGTTTTGTCATTCTCTATTTGATTTCATGTTCTAACAACTTATAATTTAACCGAACAAGCAGTACGACAGCAGGCCCGGGGCGCAGTAATTTTATCTATACAATTTCTCTATTGACATTTGTGAGTGTATGGTTCATATTCATGAATTCAGATTCAGTTTGATAAGTAAACAGCGGCACAAGAGAAGCCGTTTCGAAATATGCTCGTGTGCCTACCATGTTTTTTATTATAATTTTTATTTGCCACCGGTTTGTCTAAAACTATTCGGATACATGATATCCATATATCATTTACGTAGTGTCAATGAGGCATATTATTGTGTATGCAAGTTCTAGAATATTTCGGCTTATGTATAAAACAACCGCCGGCTTAGTAAACGTCAATCTTAATGAGGACTGTCTAATCTTTAGTCTACCAGGTCGCCTAACAACATATATCAGCTACAATCTTTTTTGAGAACTATCGAAAATTTAGATATTCTCACAAATGTTTGGCGTTAATATAGCTATAATTAATATTATGCCTAACTTATACAAATGCGATGTATAGACGTGTTTAGGATTAGAACCCGAAAATTCCGTTTCAGCATTCCATTCTTCGCTTAGCGAGATTCATTCTAAATCCTATCGAAGCAATAGATGGAGTTGTTTTTTCTCTTCTAGTACAAATGCAAGTAACGATCTACAAACCAATGTTTATAATTGACCTATTTACTGCTGGAAAGGGTCAGCACGTTTGCTTTGCTGGGACACCACTGGGTATTTGCTCTAGTGCGTTTGCACTCTTAGTCCTTTGAAAATTCTCAGAATGAAACACCTTAAACCACACATCTTTTAACATTTCACGGAATGCCTTTTCTTAAATGCGAGTAAAATGTTTCAACATTTCATACAAAAATATTTTTATTAATATTTTCTTATCCAAGCTCATTCTTCAGTTTAATTCTTAAAGAACCAAAAGAGGTTTAAAAAATTCATTTCTAAAGATAATTTTGGTATATCTGCTTTTATTCAAAAATCTTGGAAAAGCAAGACTAGAATAGATTTGAATAATATCGCGTGTACGCAGCATTACTATATTTTTCTTTTATACCTCAAAAGAACACTGACCTACTTTCGGTGCATTAAATCTTTCGGTTACAGAGAAACGGAAACACTTGTTGAAAATCTTGACGCTGTTCTCTATTATTCGCTTTTGTTAAATTTTATATGTTTTGACATTATAAAATATTGCAGTTTCGTACAGGACGAAATGGGAATTAATTATTGAATTAGACAGAGTTTCAAGTTTTTTTTTTTAAATCTTGTTATTGCCTATTTTAATTATTACTATTTAATAACTTTTCAGTGAGATAGTATGAGGACTCAGTGCAGACAGATGTTAACCATTTAATAAGATATATCATTTTGTGACACGTACGGCGGCCTCCATATCACTTCATATTATTTTATAAAGGTGCCAAGAGCGAATTATGAAAAAATATATGTATAGCTTTATTTTATAAATATTTAAGACAAACCAAAAATGACAAACCAAAAACCATATGTCCACTATATGATTCAATTAGAAAACTATACAGTACAACATTGACTCCATTTATTTTATTAAAAATATACATGATATTTCTATGGTTTTATTACCATATCATCTATCTATACATATGTATATGCATATAATAAATTTGTAACTGATCGATGTCTGTACATGGAAGATATTTGAAACAACTATGGGGGGAATATGTGAATATTATAGAAACCGAAAGAAAGATTGTTAGAATTTTGTCTGTTTGTATGTGCCGTAGTGCACGATGATCTCAGAAACAGTATAACTAAACTAAACTAACTAAAATTTGTATGGAGGTAGCTGACACTATCGATTAGGAACATATACGCACCTTTTCACTTTTTATTTCGAAATATGATTCCATGGGGTGAGCAAGGAATTCAAACATATTTGTTACTTTTTTAAACTCGAAAGGGATGAGATGGGACAGACTACATGCCTTGGATGAGAATGAGACGGGACAGGGCAGGATTTAACGGGACGGGATGGAACGAGTCAGGACAAGCAGTACAAAGGACATAATTGAGTTTGAATATATAAACAACATGGGAAATAATATGTTGCTGATGTGGACTGGACTCAAAACGTATCTGCACCCGGGCGGAGCCGAGTTGACCACTATCATTCATGTTCATGAATTTAGCGATATTACTGGTGATTGTTTGTCGAAATGCCTTTGTAAAAGTATGTAATATGAGATATTCTATGATCTATGAATACACATATATAACGATATTCAATTTTACGGTAGTAAATTAGTAAATGTGCTTTACAATTTCCAAAAATAAAGTATAGGAAGTCACTACGCAACCACGCATAATTCAAATTGCAGTGGTAGAGCCTTTCTGTATCTCGTTAAAGCTACTGTACCGACAGGTCGGTTCGACCGGGGCGAACCGGTAACCCTCTCTCACCTGCGAATATTCTAGTTGGATTGCATTTCTATATATATATATATCAGCCCATATACATCCCACTGCAGGGCACGAGCCTCTATAATCGAAAGTTAGATTGAATAGAGTCGCTTATTTTACTGGTGGTAGGTCTCTGATATGTGATAAATGCCGAAATGTCTATTTCTCCCGCCAAACAGCAGTGTAAATGCACTGTTGTGATTCGGTTTGAAGGACGTTGTAAATAGAGTAACTAATGGATATATTGAGACTTAATATCTTATGTCTCAGGATGGCGAGCAGATTGGAGTACCAAGCATTGCTTTGTAATTCAAGATGTTGTTTGGTTTTGCTACTGTTCATGAGCTGTCGTATCGCTTTGTCATCAGGCGAACGGCTCGTCCTGCCATTCATTGCAATAAAAAAATCAAATGTATTATATTTATTATCTTTCTCGTGCAAGTATAAAAAGAAAAACCTCTAATAAGTATCCGATAAAATCCTTTAACAGCAATAATGTCAGCACAATTCTTTAAATTAACAGTACAGGGTTAAATTGCGATTGGATTTAGAGACACAATGGCACAATCTGCGAGTCTAGCGGAGTTTGAATTAGGTATTAAAACTTGTGAATGCAGACATTATCAAAGTCAAACAACTATTTATTATTTGCTTAACAGTTATTTCGTATGAAACATTCCAAATTAACTTTTTAGATGTACAGAATTTCTCGCATTTCAATTGACTATTATTTTTTCTTGCCTTTATAACCATAATTTACTCTTCTTATTAAATATATTTTAAAGGCAAATACATACATTTTTAATATATATACTCGTAATAGGAAATATCGCAACAAACCTGATTGGAGGAAAATTTCATATTTTTTTTTGTAATTAACATACTTTAAACTTGCTACGTTTTATGATCCACCAATAATATTTACTTTCGAGGAACAGAAGTGCAGCATTAATACGCTGAAATAGGAATATGTATTACTGGAACTAGAACAATCCCTCTGTGAATGGAATATAGAGGTCACTGGTGCGCGGCACGGGAATACAAATTAAAAGATATTAGAAAGAAGCGCTCGTGCATCTGAATGCAGTCAGCATGTTGCAAACACAGTACACACATCCATGTGGAAAATGATTTAACTGCTTTTCACTGTACGTAGCTCCTGAGAAAGTTTAAATGAACATTAAACTGCTTGTCGCATGTAGTCTGTAACGAATGAACTGAATAAATCTCAACCATGTGTAAAACCAAATGAAGTAATGTTAAATGTACTGAAAAATAATTAATGCTGTGCATATTTATGAGAACTTTGCAATGAGCATCTTATTTTCATATTGCATTTTATCAGAAAATTAAATTTGTAAACTATGTTCAGTAATATGTATTCACAAGATGTATCGAATGCTTAAAAGGTTTAAATGCAGCGTTTTTATTTTTTCATTGTAATTCAATAGCACTGTTTTAAATTGTGAAATAAGAAATTAATAACCTATATGGTATTACCAAATAAAGACAATTTAAGATTAAATCATTTAAAAATACTAATTACAATTAAACTCATTAATTAAGTACTATACAACTTTAAGCGACGTTCCCTTCCAATAAAAACAGCGGCAACATAAAAACACGGAGCGATGGCACTCGTTTACTTTTCTATTAATAGAATTACCACGCCTCATATCCAATACCGAACAAAGCTTGCTTATTATTGCCGAGCGTGTGATGCGTTAGGCGGATAATACAGGTGCTGTTTACATTGGACGCGGCTTTTTGTAAGACAAACAGTGTGGCCAAGCGATAATTCCCTTTGAAAACAAACGCCACCTACCATCTGGGCAGGGCTGGCTGTACTACACAAAGCCGAGATCAAAGTGTTGCATTTACATCATCAATAATCCATACTTGTTTTTAATTTCATGAATATTTTGCCTATTGAGATATCAATGCCAGATTCGACCACCCTGTTCGTGAATGAAATATTATGAGGGTAATGGATTTGTTGATGTAATTAGTTTAGAAGTTCTAAGGAGTGTTGTAGTATTTTGACAGAATACAAAGCGTAGGTATTGTGTTTTTAGCATCAACAATAATAGATGATATAAACAGGGCGAGGCGTTGTTATGTTAACATACAATATTAATAAGTTTTTATTTGTTGTTAACTTCAATTTTATTAAAGCCATCTCAGACACATCCAATTCTTTACTGAACAAAGAAAAATCTAATTTATATCCATGTTGAACATCTACTAAACGTCAAAAGCAAGTAGCTTTGATAGCCTCATAAATAAATCTGTTGCTAGCGTTCACCAAACAAATAATTCTAGGTAATTTAATACGTTTTTATTTATTTTTTCGAGACATACATTGACGATAGAATTATTGTTTATACCTCTATGGTAAAGTTTTGAAATTGTCATTTAGAAAGACACGCAAATATGCATATCTACTGCTTTGAAATTGAAATGTTTGAAATTGACTTTAGAAATAAATTAGAAAATATTTGTTCTTGCAATATTGTTTAAAATACATTTTATTTTAGATTCATGGGGTAAAGGGATTTTTACTTGAATAAATAGCAGATTTTTTAAATTTTCTTATTTCAAGTAATGCCAAGAGGAGCATGCCATTCGCCTGTAAGCGATACGGCTCATGGACAGTAGCAAAACCAAACAATACCATGAATTACAAAGCAATGCTTGGCACTCCACTGCGCTCGCCGTCCTGAGACATAAGATGTTAAGTCTCAATATGTCCAGTAACTACTCTGTTTACATTATCCTTTTAACCGGAACACAACAGTGCATTTACACCGCTGTTTGGCATGAAAATAGACATTGCGGTGGTACCTACCCAGGGGGCCTCTCACATAAGAGACATCACCCATAAATAGATATAACATTAGCAGATATAATACACAACATATCGACGTGAGAAAACGTATTTGCTGTAAGTAGCAAGAATGGCGTAAGTAGACTGAATAGACAGCTAGATTCAGATTTTTTTTCTGCGTCGAATGGTCTGGGTCTCCTATCGCTACGACGACAATTTTTTTGAAAATAGGGTATAATTTTGAAAAGTTTACGTGTTCAATTTGCTGTTAGTCACTAAAAAAACGGTGTTTTATCATTTTTTTACTTACAGCAAAAGTGCGATCTATTATCAAACATCTGATATAACTTACAGCATTCATATGGGATATGGAGTAATATATGAAAATATTACTTACAGCATTCTTTTAGGGGTGCGAATTAAACGCAGTATTACTTACAACATTTTTATGGTATGCAAATTGAACAAAAGATTACGTAATTTAAGTTTGCCATAAGGTTACAGCACTTTTCTTTTGTTGATTTTAAAAATATTTTGCTTGTTACTACATTTTAGCGAGTTATAAATACTTAGAAAATAAGAATAAACGCATTGTTTAAAAGGGCGCCCCACGCTACGTTTGCCAAGACGCGGTCTCCACTCCAGAACACGCTTATTCCAGCGGCTATCCGTTCTGCGACATATGTGGCCAGCCCATTGCCACTTCAGCCTATTAACTTTCAGAGCTGTGTCGGTCGTGTGTGTGGGTCACCTTGGTTCTCTGACGGGTCACTTCGTTTCGAATTTTGTCCTTCAGAGAGACTCCGAGCATAGCTCTTTCCATAATACGTTGAGCAACTTTTAACTTATGGATAAGCCCCACAGTCAGTGTCCACGTCTTGGCTCCGTACGTCATTACAGGGAGGACGCACTGGTTGAACACTTTAGTCTTCAGGCTCTGTGGTATACCTGATGGAAATATCTGCTACAACTTCCTAAATGCTCCTATCGGCAAGCCCAACTGAATCCTCCTATCGGCTTCCTTTTCGAAGTTGTTTCTACCCTATTGTATCCGTTGCCCGAGGTAGACATATTCCTTGACAACTTCGAGAGGCGTGCCATCTATGATAACTGGTCCCGGTGCGACGAGGTCATTAGACATGACTTTCGTCCTGTCAAGGTTCATCAGGCAGGCAGGTTGGCAGTGAATGGAGTATACCAGAAAACGCTGCTGCCCATTCTCTGGTCTACGGAAGCTAGAGATGTTCATCATCGGACATTAGTCGTCTTATACGACACCCGAAAGAATATTCTACTTCACTGGACACCACAGGGCATTTAGTTTATTAAGTTTGATTTACAAGGTAAAAAAGGATAGTTTTGCCTCAATGGTTTTGCGTAATTTTTCTTGTGAACTATTTAATTTTATTTCATTGGGTTCCATCCATAAATACTTACCTATGTTAGTTTGTGTACTGTTCAATGTTCCTACTGAGAGTAATAATTTAAATGTTATTATGTATGCTCTTAGAGAGCAAGCTACATTTTAATTGAATATTAATAAACATAAAAATAAACTTACAGCATTTTATTTCTACCACACATACAAATATTTTTTTATTTATACCAATTGAGTGGTATCAGTATTTTTTTAGAGTTAGTCTTACATCTCTTTAATAGTACATAATTTATTAAATATTTCAAGTACAGCATTTTAAATGTCTAAAATATACGGAACTTAGCTATCTCCATAGAAGTGACTAAACTACTTACGATGTTCTTTAGGTCTTTAAAATAAAAGTCAATTGCTGTAAGTAGTGAAAAGCCTACTTCTAATAACTTTAACAAAAATATTTTCATTGCAGTTTATGAATCTTATTTTAACAAAACTTTGTTCCAAAAATCATCTTTCTGTCACTGATAATTTAAAAGATATGATTTTTTTTCTAACTTTTTTGCGGTTTTTTGGCTCTGGTGAAAAGTTGGGTTTTGGCTACTTACAGCAAATACGTTTTCTTGCGTCGATATATGAACTGACTTTTACGAATCTCATACATCGAAACATAGGAAAAGTACCTTTTTTAATTAATTCGTCATTGGTTGACATCGACGGTAATTCATTCAAAGAAAATTATATGTTTCATAGATAAAATAATTAATTTTTTTCATGCACTTCAAAATTACCACACATTAATGTTGGAGGTAATTCATCGTCTCTAACATTTATACCTTCAGGCGCAGAACAGCAATTGGAAACTTCGTTACAATGCAAGCCAATCACGATGTAGGTCATGGTCCTACAGCGGTCGGACTTACACTAATATTCATAGCCTATTTCCCAACTGCTGTAACGTATCAATTTCTTATCTATGCCTGACCTACCACACACTATTGAACAACTTTTTATTTATTACTAACACAGCAGTCGACTTGATTTACGGTTAAGTGTGAGGTTTTATAAGAATGTCGACGTCGAATTATTTAATAACAAATTCGTATTTCATGTATATTAGGCCTATTCCCCATAGAACATAATCAAACAGAAAAGCGATTGTAAAATTATGAGCTAAATAATTTTGGTTGTAAAATCTTTTTGTTTCGATGCTCAGTCTATAAATTATGTTTATATTACGTACAAATATAAAATATTGCTCCATCGGAAGCTATTATTAGAATATTACGACAATTCTATAGCACTAAATATGGATATTTATCGTTAAAGTCGTAGGAGATGACTCCACTAAAAATATATTATGATACGAAATAAGTTCTCAAGTTATTGGTAATGCTAAAAATAACTGATTGCCAAAAGTGCGTGCCTTCGTGACATCTCGCATTAGCCTTCCATAACTTAGTCGCTTTGATATGAAGATAACGTGACGAGTAAATTATGTTTATATTACGTACAAATATAAAATATTGCTCCATCGGAAGCTATTATTAGAATATTACGACAATTCTATAGCACTAAATATGGATATTTATCGTTAAAGTCGTAGGAGATGACTCCACTAAAAATATATTATGATACGAAATAAGTTCTCAAGTTATTGGTAATGCTAAAAATAACTGATTGCCAAAAGTGCGTGCCTTCGTGACATCTCGCATTAGCCTTCCATAACTTAGTCGCTTTGATATGAAGATAACGTGACGAGTGCCTATAGACCGTGCGAGCCACCGCCAAGGTCGACGTGCCAAAACATTCGCTGTAAGGGTGCCGTCCGATTACACACATGCTGTGACTGAAGAGAGTTTTTTTTTTCTATTTAGAAGGATAGTTAGAGCATGTCAGTGTCACTGGCCGTGTAGGCTCGTGAATGACAATTGTCCACATTGCATTGATCTTGATTCTTGAAGAAAAATGGGAGATTGCAGTGCAAGGCAGTAAAGAAGTGTTCAGTATGGGTCAGTATCAATCTGCAACTACCGTATGCGATTCCGGGACGTATTTGTCTTAAACATTTTCGAATGTACCGTGCACCGCTTTCGCACCGCGTCGTGTGACACCAAGGCCCTTAATAGTCGCCTTTTATAACAACCAGAGATTACCGCTGCTGGATTCTATCTCCCTCATGCTACATAACAGGAAGTTAATTTTTATTAAGATATCATCTTGGAAGTTAAGTTTTTTCTAATACTTTCGACTGAGTGAGAAAATTTCGTGTTATTACCGAATTTTAATTTTATGGCATCGATACCGAATTGACAGTATTTCTGAAGTTATAATTTTCTGCTCAATAGTCAATAATCAATATTTATAATTCAATTGTACGTATTTTTAAACCAGATACGAACGTATATGCGATCAAATCTGTAATCAGTTACCAACTATAAATCATAGGTATTAACGCACAACATCCACAATTTTGACAAGACAGTCATGAACACTACTATTTCCTTTTAATATTTCTCATAATTAATTGCCAAGAATCCAGCAGCAGTCAGACAGTTGTTAAACCCAAAAACAATCTTCCAATAAAACTTTTTTGTGGGTCGGACATATTTTGACACACGTTCTATCACATGTTGCAAACAAATATACACCATGTATGCCCTGAACTTATGTTCTGTCGGCTTAGGACACAATATAGTGAAGAAACGCTAGGACATCTCTATTTGTGCTGCAGACGAGCGTGTTACGTTCTAAATAGATAAACTTTGGAACTAATCTGCATTTTCATTATGCATTTGAAGTAGAAAGAACAAAGACTTCTAAATAGAGCAAGTTTAGTCTTTAAAATACTAGTTAGCGTCGCTTTGACAGAGGTCACTTCAAAGGCACTTAACAAAATATATATCGAAAATAACTATGAAGTACTGCACTATGTTATAAGTACCTATTATAAATATTATTGTATATAGTCACACATATACTATATAATTCGCTAAAAATACCCAAAGAGTTTTTGTTTAAGCAGCCCGCAATGAGATGTATTTACCGATTTAAGCCACGAAAACTTGAACATTTTAAAGATGAGTCATTTGGTGTGCACAAGCAATATTAAAATTTAATAAACATAGGAAATATAAACTAAACAAAATACACACTCAGTATTTCTCGTTCATTCTAAAGATGAAAAAAACAACTTCATAAATTTAATACAAATTATACTTGCGAAATACAATATTATTTTTAAAGTTATGTTATGAAATAAAACGCGGAATTGTACTCGGAAATCCGCAAGGACTCAAACACGGCCAGAAGTTCGTAATATAGTAATACTTCGAAGCTATATTAGATATGATTAACGTCAGCATTTACGATAAAAATATATATGTAAAAATTGTTTTGTTATAAAGATACTGACAAAAGTTTTCCAGTGGGCAGAAGACAGTGTAAATGATCTTATGGACCATACGTTCCAGGAGTTTTCATTCCTGTATAGGATCTGTATCATCCCATTTATGTTCCACTGCAGGGCACGGGCCTACTCTACAATCGAGAATACGATTGAGAGTGGTTAGGCCATATTTAGTCCACCACGCTGGCGAACTGCGGGTTAGCGAACTTTTACATACCATAGAAATTCATACAAATCGCTATGGTATGCAGGTTTCCTCACGATGTTTTACTTCACCGTTATTTATATCACCGTTTATAGGATAATTCACAATTTGTTTTATGTAAAATTCAAACATTATTTGTCAGGCTAGTTAATATGTCCCAAATGAGTCGATGTCAGGCGGGCGGTGAAACATAATATTTATAATATAGTTACTTGATATTTATGCACTGAGGGTGATTTATCAAACAGTGATTTAACCAAAAAGATAAATGTTAAATATTAGTGTTACGAAACACCAAATCCCTAAAGGTAGGACTGCGACCTAATGATAAAAAGACCTTTTATTTATCATTTCGCGACAAAATTTTGATGGATGTGTTAAAAGTTACCAAAACTTTACGGGCTTCCTTTTCTAAGAATTCTAAGCCTGGCACGCGATTTTAGGTTTTGAAATTATACCTTGATATAATAATCTCATTTTTATTCATTTAGCCTAAAATAGCATTAATAACCTAAAATCGAAATACACACTTTTAACTCAATTGGTGGAAAGGTTGTATCATTATTTTGACAGTAGTCTTGTTTTATAACTCTTAATTCGTTTATTAACGACACTTTTACTGACTTATCTGCAAGCCCGTCGTGTAATTTATATGAAGAAATACAAACTTGAATCTAAAATAGGGGCTAACCATGTCCACGACCTATAGCATACATATGAAATTCCTCTGTAGATAGTCCGGAGAGGACGATAAACCATTGTAATCAATTGAATTCACTTGGCTTTGATTATGTATGTATCAGCCCATATAAGTCCCTCTGAAGGGCGCGGGCCTCCTCTACATTTGAGAGTGGTTAGACGATATAGTCCACCACGCTGGCCTAATGCGGGTTGGCGGACTTTACATACCATAAGTATTCATACAAATCGCTATGGTATGCAGGTTTCTTCACCATGTTGTCTGTCACCGTTAAAGTGCGTGGTGGTTGACAATACACACATGACTCCGAAAAGTCAGAGGTGTGTTTCGGGATTCAAACGCCCGACGGCGCGACCACCGTGATTATGTTGGCAGCTGCGTCCGTTTCTTAACAGGCCAAACACTACCATTGATTATAATTTCCAGAGAATATAATTGACAAAAAAACAACCAACTTTTTCTACTTATATTCTATCACAGTGTGATGAACAATATAATAAGGTTAAAGCAGATTATTTATGTAATACTGAGAAGAAAATAGATATGCTATTTAGTACTAATTATAGTAAGCAAGGTTACATGAAACATACATACATACGTTCCGCTTAGGCAGTTATTTTGCTATAATATTATGGACATTAGCATCGTTTATTTGAAAATGACTACAAATAGAACGAAAGGGAAAATGTAGAGTCGCATTAATATAAAATATGTTGACCTTTAAGAACATTAGTTTATAAGAACCATTAGGTTTTATAATGTTATACGACGTATGGAAATGCGATTGATGTTTCGAATAAGTCATTACTTTTCCTTTAAAATTAAATTCAAATATGAATAATTATAAAACTTCATAAGTCGAACTATCCACATGTAAGTTCCTTGGGTCTAGTATATATGCCAGGCGCGGCATTGGCATAGCCCTTTGTTATGACAATTGGGATAAAAAAAAGTTCAAAAATTCTCCCACCTAACAGCAGTGTAAACGCACGATTATGATCCGGTTTTATGTCTCAGGATGGCGAGCGTAGTGGAAGGCCAAGCATTGCATGAGAAAGTCAATAAGCTGGCGTACCACTTACCATCAGGCGAATAGCATGCTCGTCTCGCCATTCATAGCAATAAAAAACATGTTTACGGGTGACAACCAATGTATTTACCATTTAATTAAATTCATCATACAGGGTATTTATGAAAACACGGCATATTTGTTTAGTAAAACCGAATGAATTAATAATGCTCCAATCAAGCCGATCTACGTTACGCCGTATTAAACTGTACCTAAAACTGACGACGTACTATGTAGTAAGTTACATTTTATAATACATTTTATAATTCCATTAAGAATAACCTCCGACCTTATTACAAATTTAGATAACCTCGAGAGATTTCGAAAAATATACATAAATAATTGCGTACTGTTTCGTCCGATGGCTTTTGTTATCTTAACTTGTTTATTGTACTCCCGTTGAAATCTTTTAATTTTCACACAATAACAATTAAGAAAGCGCATTGATTTATCGGCCAATTAACAGTGTTCACAGACTTCAATTTGGATTAGATTTTGAGGTCACATTTTGATTTTTTCTTTCTATTAAATAACAACAATACAGCCGGGAATAGAAAGTTTACTAAAAACGCATAAGCTGAAGTCTAAGGAAGCCTACACAAAATCTTGTATACCGACGCTTTAGAACACAATCATCCATTAAAAATAAATATACAATAATATGGCATACAAATTAATTACTCAACACCATAATTCTAATTTTATCGTTAAAGTTAAAAACAGTCTTAAACTACGATAATTTTCGAATCCTGTAAGTACTTACTGCTCTTAAATGATAAAGACGATTGTTCCATCGTAGGTCGCAACGGTATAAAAATAATCTACATTAAACCCCAAGCTATATCTTTGATTTCTATATTCCACATTTTATAACACAATTGCTTAAACATAAAATTCTTTAAAATAGATTATTCAACTTGGTAATAACAAGAAACAATTAAAATAACTGTCCAACACTGCCGTCACATTTCCCGCTAAAACCATGAATCAAGTTTCAACAAAATAGGCAAAGGTTTTGACTTCATACAGTCTTGTTTTTATTTTGTTTTGCATTGAACGTCACCACAAAATTGACTTGTAAAAAATCTGTATGAATATTTATACCAATCTTTTCAATCTAAATGTTATTTTCATGATAATATATTCAACATTTTTTCTAGGCCGTTAATTCTGATTAGGCATATTTCTGATGTCATTATAACATGAAATAAAAGTACTTTATGGTTGAAATCGGGCTTCACTTTAATATTTTATTTTATTTGAATATTTTAGAAGCGGTAGATCCACGCTGTTGGCAGTCATGACTCGGCATGAATGTGCGGACTTGTCTGGGGCGGTACCACTGTCTTACAGGTAACCAACGTGAAGCCTCAGCTTCGCTGTCGCGTTCGGTGTTGTGAGTCAGGTTCCCAGATTCCTTTTCTACTTCCCATCTTTTTTCCTTCCTGCTTTCCTCACAATTAGATGGGCCCACAACCATCCGTGATCTAAGCATTGTGGATGTTCATGGGTGGCAGTGATAACTTGCCATAAGATTACCTGTTTGCTTATTTGTCGTGATTATGCAAAAAAAATTTTTTTTTAAATTAAAATGGTTTGTATTTTACACTTGTATTTACTAAACCGAGCTTCAAACAGGTCTTTACGAGTACATTTTGTAAGTTTCCTTGAAGGTTACGAAATCTAGACAGAACAATGGATGCGTTTCCGCAAAATGTCACGAACAAGTGTTATTGCATCCGAGGCTCTATGTCTTCCGCGTGATTTACGTGGCATAACGCCATCCGACAGTTTATGCCACGATATTATGCAGAATGGCATGCCTGAACGAGAATATCAATTATAACTGCCGTGCGATCGTAATCTAAATTGCTTTATAACACCGTGTTAAATGACACTACGTTTTAAAATATGTTCTTGGGTACATACACCTAATAGGGTAAGTAATTAATACGGGTTATGGTGTTCTTCGGTTGACGACTTACTATGGATAAGTAGTATTTATTTGGTCGCCACATAGGTGAAGTGGTTGTTGATGTACATCATGAGCCATGATGTGCTAGGTGTCATTTCTCGGTGAGTACGCCAGCTAGAAGAAGCATATATAAAATAGCCGGGGTTGAATTTTTAAGTGATTTGGGAGAGACCTATGTTCAAGAGCGTACTTCCTTTGACTAATAGTAAATATACCAAACAATGATACTAATTTATCAAATTGTGAAAAGTTTTCAAAATATCAAACATAAATCAACATTGAGTAAATACCATACGCGTTACATCAGCATAAAGTGTATTTGTTCTATACATAGTTTACCTCGTATTGACTTGCTGTCTCATCACCGATGCATAAGTTCTATGAATGCAGCCGCTTCGAGTGACCCATCGATTGTTCTATTTAAGTGAACATCCTTGAGTTGGCGAACTACATAATTAATTCAACAACCTATCTACCTATTAGTAAAACAAATTGCTTGTAATGGTTACGTTCCTAATATCAATCAAACCGAAGGGCACGACGGACGCTCTCACTTGACACACGGGTTTCTCAATGTCGCAGACCTCGATAATTTAAAATTGCCCTTACATATTCTGTAGGATGTAACAAATTGAATCTGCGGCCGAAATTAAACTGGAATTGGATTGGCTGTGTTATTTCTGTTCACATTTTATTTTATTAGTTTGATTACAGATTTTGTGAATGGAAATAGATGTTTATTTTTAGACTGATCAAATATACATTTTCTTAATTCTGATATTGTTTTGCAAGATCATTCGAATCGTTAAATAATGCTTCAGCAGGAAACGACGACGAAGAAACTCCTTCAGCAATATGAACTTTCCTCTTTTTTCCTTTACTTTTCCTTTTTTTGTTCTCTCCATTCTTGTAGAATATCTTTCTGTTTAATGTAGAAATAAATCAATCTTTGTTCCTAATACTCTTCGACACTAGACTTTCCAGACATTTTGCTCGTACCATTTGATTTAAACCCGCGACTATATATGAGAATAATCTGTAAAATAAAACAACAATGACTTCGACCTTTTGTATGCTTATTAAGTAACGCGGTTTCTACTTGTATATTACGGATTTATGTATCAAAGGCGATATATCCAATTAATTGGTAATTTGTAAATATCTACGCTATTTCATTCCACTAAACAACGAAAATGTAACAACGTTGTCTTGACGTAAATCAATTAAGTCGGTTCTCAAAGGAGTAATTTCACTAAAAGTCAATTCTGTACAGTACAGATAAATTAATTGAATACAATTAGTTGTCGAAGCCTGACCAAAATCGGAGCTGTTGCCTGGTCAGTGGCTTGCTTGTCCCTAGATGTACCGACATCAAGATGGGCCTCTTATTATATTATGATTTTATTAAATAGAATAATTTATTTTTGGTTTTATTGTAATTAAAACAATAATATAGCAACGTAGCTAGAATAACAACTGGACATATTGAGACTTAACATCTTAGGCCTCAGGACGGCGAGCGCAGTAGAATGCCAAGCATTGCTTTGTAATTAAAGGTGTTGTTTGGCTTTGCTACTGTTTATGAGCGGTCGTATCGCTTACCATCAGGCGAACGGCATACTCATCTCGCCATCGGTGACAATCTCCATGGAGCAGTTGGTTAGACGCCGGCTGTGAAACGAGAGCCCGCGGGTTCGATCCCCGCACCGTGATCAATGTTTGTGCGGCCCACAAATATTTCTTTCGGGTCTGGGTGTTTCTGAGACAGAAAAATCTCTCGTAGTTCCTGATAACAACTACACAAGAGTCTATGTACGTGATTGTTAGTTGTTATTTTTTTATTATTATTATTTTAAATAAAGACGCTGGCTTGTATTTTTTATTTAAAATACTCAAATGCTAAAATTAATGCAGATAACTAAAAATAAAATGTACATCATACCAAGGAAACCAATAAATTGTATTATTGGAGCTCCTAGCAAGAGCGCTATCCAATAAAAAAATTATATATTTCGTATGACATTTTAATAACCACTATAAACTGGAATAAACACATCTGCGTCTCTATTTTTATTGTAACACATAAAAATACAAGAACGGTGATAGATTAGTGCATAAAATCATGTACATACCTGTACCTATATAATTTTATTTTGCTAATATCACCATTCCATCTCTTCTCCTCCTGTAATTTTTAAATGGTTGGCAACACACCTACGATCTCAGTGTTAAACATATAAACTTTACGGCGGTAGTTACTGGTCACCACAGCTGTTTGTGCGATTCTAGCTAAAAATGGATAGTACTTTTAGTTAGATTTTATGTCTGTACACCCAATGTAGGCTTCACGCAATCGTGAATAATTCATAATAGAGATACACAGTTAAAATGGAAATCTGTCGATGCGGCTTTGTGATAAAAAGTTCTCGTAGACTGTATGTCCCATTTACAGGTAACCTGAATGTTTAATGCACCGGATTCAAATGAACCAAATAGTAAACTCTTGGTGTGTATTATTGTAAATTATAATGGAATTTTGCAACTTTCACTGTTGATTATTCCATTTTTATGGCAGTTTCACATTATTTTATACCAATTACTTCCTGTCCAGATAGAAAAAATATAATAAATATTTGGAGGTAAACCTTAGCGACCTTGACAGACCTCCACCTATTTATTTGGCAGTAACCGATATCTGCAGCTTTTTAATAAGAAACGAAGCCTCAAAAATACAACTACCATAATTCAAAATTAATATCTTGAAGATTTTTCTGTAATATATTGAAAATTTCCACGAAAATGTATATTATTAAAATACCCTTACATAAAACAATTTACCCTTTTTCAACTCAAATCTATACGACATTTGTGTTTTAAATTATAAAATGCCGCAATATTGTATGTATTATTACGATATTAAAAATAAATTAACCCATTATTTAAGACAAAAACCAACTTAAATTGATGTTATTTTTACATATCAACAATATTAGATTAATCAAATCAGTTAATAATGTTACAAATCAAAAGCTAATATTGTTGAAACACTGGCATCGCAATTTAGATATTGGGTATCTGTTCAGTCCGCACTGGCGAATCATGCACAACCTCAAATAATCATACTAATGTAGAATCACCACAAATCCATACGAAACGCGGGAATGGATGTCACAAGCGCTATCTGTTTATTACATATGAAAGCCAAACACGTCACACATTCATTAGGTATTGCAAATGCGTCCAATTTTGCTATCGTGTTTCCTTAAAGCTTAAACAAACTCGGTCTCTTTGTGTGCGAGGCAGCGATCTCGTTCAAAACTCTAGGGCACTTCAGCGGTGACCTCAATACTCCACGTAAGACTTCTTTTATCCTCTTTGACATGTAACTTTACACTTGAAAAGATATCCTTCGCATATTTTAATTTACGTTGTTTCTTGGAACTTTCTTCCCGTCGTGCTATGAATTAAAATAATTTGTACGCTAACTCTTTTGTTTTCTTTATGAGGCGATGACTAAGAACTGCTTTGTTGTTTCACTATTCAACTAAATAACTTTGATATTTTATTATACTCACTATTTAAACCCATTGTTTCACCCACCCATTTCTTTTTTTGCCCAAAAAACTGATCTCAGTAATGTTTTTTTTTTGTTAGCTTTTGTCTAAAGTTTTTTTGTAAGGAGTAAAGAATATTTTTTTCAATTAATTAAGAATTATAAACTTTTTAAACGGACTAAAGAATATAATGATTCCATTGTGACTTAAATCTAATGAAAAATCTATATTTTAAGAAAATACTTTGAAATTACTTTGCAATTGTTATAAGTCAACTAATCATGTAGTACGCGAATAAAATAATTACTTAAATAATTGAGATATTCCAGCTAGTGCGACGTTTAAGAAAACTAACAAAATATTAATAAAAGAGAAGAAAAAATATGTATAAAACAAATTGGCAAGGGCGGCGGGACAGTTTGGAATGGTGACATTTGGTTCGGGTCCATTTAGCGAGATGGTTTTATTATGAAAATCGGCCCGCGAGGGACAGACAGTCTCAGCGTCGCGACGCGATGGATTCGCCCGCGGCGCCCTCGATCTGTGCACCAGTTCTAATGATCATAGTATAAAAACCAATCCTCTTCATTTTTTAAGTATTAACTTACTTCTATTTAGAGAGAGTATTTTGGATTTTGCCATGAATGAAACGATATGGATACTATATTTTCCCAACTAACCATCTAACGCAAGACTAGATGTACTACCACTCCAAACAACCAAACGAGGATTTTCTTTGTAATACTAACCGACGTAAGTAGTAATATTTCATTTTAAAATAACATTACCCCGTGAATAAAAATGAAAAATTTTAAATGACGCTAGCGTGTGTCGGTGTGGTGACTTTCATTTTTATATTGCTGATAATTTCGTACGAAATTCAATTACAGTGAAAGCTGACTTGCCAGTTTTGCTACATTTGTTTCAATTAAACTTTTGTCTTTCAACTGAACGACTAAATTGATATTAATTTTAATTAGAAACTGTAAATTTCACCTCGTCGTGAATTCAATTAGGTAATAGGGTCTTGTCCTGAATTGACAGTAAAATACTATGAAATTAAGCTAAGTAGCCATATAGCATGAAATTAACAAGCCAGATGGACTACTACAAAGGGCACGTGTATACAAAAGGATTTCAAGAGTTGTGTTTAAAAAAACCGGCACGCTTTATACAAAATAGTTGGTTGTTAAAATAAATTGCATGTTGTTTGATGCGACATGACGGGATGGAGACGCTGAAAGACACGGGTATATACACTGTCATTGTAAATGTCACAAAAGTGCCTGAAATATAATGGATTTTATTTATTTTTCTGTCTCACGTAGGCAGAAAAGCGTGCAGTTCGCCGAATAGTAAGCGGCAAACGGTCGCTTATAGACTTTCCGATATCAAGAGTACAATCAACCTAACTAAATTTAGCGTGCATAATGGGATATTCTGGCAATAATATATTTTCCCTACTTTCTTTCCGCCATTCTCTAAAGCTCGCTTTTAATTTCCTAGTTTTTAGAAGTTAAAACGGTACAATTATAACACCGCAACAAGTTTCTAGAGCAACACTGCATTTGACAACAAACAATGGTTGTATTAGGCATAATACACAATGGAGATTAATTAAGAGGTATGCACAAAACATTGTTTGCAAACACAATGAAAGCAGCGCGTGTTGCCGCTTGCATGTTGAGTGGTAGGTAGTGGCAAGTGGTGAGCGGTGAGTGGTGAGTGGTAGGTGGTAACAATGAAGTGGTATCGCGGTCATGTCGCACGTCGGAACGCGCCCCGAGCGTCTCGTTAAACGCGAGAACCGCACCGAGACCGATTCCATTTCATCTGCACACTTTACGGATACGTCGACGGTTAAGTTTACTGCGGGAAATCTCGGTTTATAGAAAACAATGTGAATGCGTTTCTCAGGGATTGTCGAATTGGTTTGCCACTATCAACATTTTACTGCCAAAAATTTGTGAAATAAATGTATTTATCTGAGTTATATATCATTTTCCTTTATTTGGTTTATTTACTGGTGGTAGGTCTCTCATATGTGAGAGGCCATCTGGGTGGGTACCACCGCAGTGTCTATTTCTCCCGTCAAACAGCAGTGTAAACGCACTGTTGTGTTTCGGGTTGAAGGGCATTGTAGCCAGAGTAACTACTGGACATATTGAGACTTAACATCTTATGTCTCAGGATAGCGAGCGCAGTGGAATGCCAAGCATTGCTTTGTAATTCAAGGTATTGTTTCGTTACCATCGCATTCGCATTCGCTTACCATCAGCCGAACGGCATGCTCGTCTCGCAAGCAATAAAAAAAAAAAATTGGGAAAGAAAATGATCGTAAATTAAAATCAGCAATGTTTGTTAGATTTACATAAAAAGCTCCGCAAATATTTTTGTTACAGGTTTCATGAATCAAAGTTTTAAGTTCAATAAATAATGTGATTTATTAAATGAAAAGAAAACACATCTCAACTTAAAACGGCTGGCACCAGTTTTGTATTTTATTATACTACGTGGCCACGAACAAAAAGCAGATCGTTAAATAAAAAGAGGAAGGTCTTGGTAATTTCAGATACATGGTCGTTAACCTCAGTCTTCACGATTTTAATTTTTCTAAAAGCTTTTACACTATTCGACTTAATAAAAGTGCTTTTCCACCGAGTGAGTGTTTCACATTTTTAATGTACGTCCGAATTGGGTGTTTAATACTAGATACACTTTTCCAACGTAGCTAGATGGAAGAGTACGGCTACTACTGTCAATCCAGAAGATGTAACTTGTAATGTAAGGTTCTAGTACGAATCACATATTATAAAAGCTCTTGCCTTCATAGTTTAACATGGTGTGCGTCTTTATGTGACAACCTTCAAACTTTTTTAAATTAATGGCCTCTTTCAAATCATACAAAATACGTTTCAGTTCCAACCTCTTCATTCAAGCATTGTACGTCTAAATCTCGCGCAATAATCGGAGTCGGCGAACATGCCTCAAGTAGATTTATTCACAAAATAATTCATGCGTAACACAAAGAAAAACCCCGGAACGCTTTGTCTACAGCAAAGTGTTTCATTTATCATCCGTAACTCAGGTAAATAATGTTTGCAAAAAATTGCTGCCTTTATATTACGGAGCTATCTCGATACTTTTGTTTTGACCACTTTCGAATAATGCAATAAGTTTATCGAAACTTTTAAATTACCTAATTAACAACTTTATGTTTGTTTTTTTTTCCGTTTTGCAAGCTGTCATCTTTTCATCTTTGTGAACACAAGTTTGGCAAACATTATAATACTTTGATTGTATTTGAAAACAGTTTCATTAAAATATTTAAGAATTAGATTGCTTTGATTGATTTGATTCGATACAGTCAGTATCGAATAAAGTAATATATTCTTAAAAAAACATTATTTTAAAAGTTGGTAATAAACTATTCCTAAGTCTGTGATAGCTCTTAAGGCCTCCCTATCATTTTGTTGTTATTTAGTTACCTCACTCTCAGGTAATTCTCGTAGTGCCCCACCCGTTCGAAACAAATCACATCCTCAAACATGCAATTACGAGAAAGTAATAGATCATATAAATATTTATCCAAATGAGGGTGGCACCTATATTTCCCATGCAAAAGCTAAATTCTTCGCTGTTGCGCTAGCTCGTCGGTATCCTGAGGGATGTTCGTATAGTTTCGTATTTCGACGTTATCTAAGCCGCGGCGCACGGCGCACGGCGCACGGCGCGCCGAGTTCATTTACTTCATACTTAATAAGCTTTTATCCAATTCCGATATGCATTTATATTTAAAGTAAATTACACAGCGGCTCGAATGTGCACAGAGGCGCAATGCGAACTTATTAAAGTTAAATTCATCGCTTTCCCGGCACTTACATCGACCTTTACGGCACCGTGAAAATTGGCCGTAGGCGCCTTTTGCATACTTACAAAGAAAATAGAGGACGCTGTAATTTATATTTATTGCTCTAATATAACGCAAATTAGTTCAAAAATTGTAAAATGTTACATTGTAACGTTTACTTTGAATTTTTATTAATAGCAGATATCCGAACTTCAATTCAGAACAGTATTTTTAAATAACAAATTAAAATATTCCCACATCTACGTTTCATAATAAGAGAGTCTTAACGAACAAAAGAAGTGAGTGAATAAAGTATAAGTAAATTTACCTAATATTAAATCATACATTAAACATTTCTGTGTTTTGTAAAAAAAACTTTTTTGATGCCTTATTCATAAAACAAAAGAACGAACCTTTGTGAGCAAACGTGTTCTAAAAATTAGCTTCAAAGCATTGTTGTGTAACATAATTAAATTCAGTGTAATGAAAATTTCCTTTCTGCATAAAACAAGGTGTGTTCGTGACAAAGAACGCAGGCTCAGGCCGGGGACTTACAACTCCTCCACGGAACATTTCAAATGAAATACCTACATTGTTATTAATGAATCCGTTCTGTACCTTCATTATTTAATAGAATTTGTTTATTTCGGTTCTGTGCATGTCTTGGTGACTGCAAAGTGACGGCTTACACTTATACACTCTAGAACTTCTTATAGTAGGTAGGATTAAAAGTAACACATTTTCCATTCATTTAAGTTTCCATATCAATATTCATTAAAAAAAGTATGGACTACATATTATTTGTAATTCATGCCATGTATGGAAGCCAATATGCTTCAATTTATTGACGGTAGAATATCCATCCATGAGTGAATTTTTATTAATAAGCGCAAAGCGATCTGACCTGATCGCTTTTAACGTGTTAAAATAAGCGTCATTGGAAGTGGCACATCAATCATGACTAAAAATAGAGTTGAATTTTATAGGTACGTAATTCTACTTATTCTTTATAAATATAACTGATTTATAAAATTGTTTTTGTAAATTCACAAAAAAATATTTTTTTCATTTACTTACATAAAATGCAAGGATCTGTCTTTATCACTCCTAATCACGAATTCTACATCCTATATACTTAATTATTAAATTATCCGACTTCAAATTTCCATGGCCGACAAACCCACTGAACGCGCATTACAATTTCTATAATAATATTCACAAGTGATATAAACTTAATTAGTGAAGGGAAGTATCAAACTGCGCCGCTGCCAATCCTTAGGAATTAGTTGCAAATTGAAAAGTAAAGTTTGCGTGATGTATTCAAGAGTGAACACTCGTGAAGAGCAGCTTCAGACTAACTTTAAAGAGTAACTATAAAGTTGATTGCGTAGTTTTCGTTTAACTAGACCCGGGCAGGGGTGCGGAATGGTTAAACTGAGGGTACACTTGTAATTTGATCATTTTGGGAGCTATGCTATGCTTTTTACGCTTCAAGTAAATGTAGTTTGGGTTTTGCGTGGTAGAAGTTTTGTTGTGTATAAGCATATTATTATTATGTCATCGTCTTCAATCGCTGAAAGTCCACTGCTAAACATATTACCTCACCAAGGATCTCCTAATTGGAAGGGCAACAAATGCAGGTCGCATTCAGCGACTTCCTGTGGCCTTTACTTGAACATCCGTTTACAGTGTGGATAAGAAATACACGTGAAGCGACAGCTTAGCTGTTGCGTTTCGTTAGATTACCGGATACCCAATAACTCTATTCCCTATCCTTTTTCCTACCTGCTCCTTTCGCGATTTGATGGGTCGGCAACACATCATTGATCCAAGCGTTGTGGCTCTGCCTCTATTAAAATTGAAATTGTTTTCGTGAATGTTGCTTTTAAAAATGGAAGTAGAGATATCTGCATCACCTTGGGTTAGACTGTTTAATAATGCTACTGGCAATAAGTCCCCTTATACCCATAAATGTATAAGGTCTAAAGATATAAATAATCTCACTGAGCAGAATGCAACAACAAAACTGATACGCAATGTAGGTCTCTGTGTAGCATCATCCCGATATAGATTGGACTGGCAGATTCATGTTGTAGTTGATTAATGGTTACAGCGGGGATCTGGTGCGTTATGTGACTGATACCTCGTTGATCAATAAAGAACACTCGCTCAGATTGATTCATTGAATAAAACACGACGTCAACAAATATTACTTAGTATCGATGAACTATCGAATGCGACATGAAAATAAATAAAAAACAAAAATGTATTTACTGGCATTTTTGACATAGAATATACTTTATATCAAGGTTCGGAATTTTAACGTTATTAAATACAGTTATCCGACGTAGTATTGTTTCTTCTTTAACTAAATAGTACCTAAAACTAACCTAAGTTTTAGATTTGCTTCGAATTATATGTCACAACAGACAAATAGCTATATAGAAAATGTAAGGCGATGCGTTGTAATGCAGCAAAGGGTTTTTATGTTCATGGTCCGCAGATATTTGTTCCGGGTCGGGTGTTTTGAGAGCCCCTCGTACCTTCTTATCCCCGGTGACAGAGAGAATCTTATACCGGGTTCAAAAATGTTTATGTGGACTTATGTTTCGTTTTATTTTTCTACATTTATGGTGTGCATAGATCGAGTATTGTTTATTGCAAGGGTTATAAGATCTTCGTAAAACTTGTAGAAGAGAGTGTTCTTCACGCGTAAGTAATCGAATTGGCATGAATTTTGAAAGGATTTTTTCAACTGGAGCTAGCCTTTGATATCAGATTTACAGAATACCTATCTATATAAAAAAAAAATATTTTTTAAATATTATCAATAAAACCAAAAGTTTGCAGTAAAGTAATGTGAATTAAAAACAGGATTGTGATCTGAGCATGAAAACGCATGTATGATCCCTTTCAAATTTAATGAAAATATAAGATTTATTTAAGGTTGCTGTGTAAACATCATAAAGTAAATACTTCCAATTTTCTCTGCTTTCTTCTAATTGAAATACATATGGGTTTCCTGATTGCTACCAGGAGAACCTCTAGCTATCCCTTCTGTGAAAAGGCGCGAGTAAATGTGTATGTATGTATGAAATAAATATGGCGTAGTGGAAGTTTTTGTTCTTCATTTCACATTAATATCCACATATGTATGTACAAAGTTCCACTGAATTCATTGCCTAGGCCATGTTCATGATTCGACCTTCAGCAAGTAGCCTACAAGTTAGCTGTCTAGGGGAGAATGATAATTTTGTTAATTAGTTCCATGTTGGGGCATTACTTATGTACAAAGCAACCGATTGGATGCCCGCTCGTAGAAAAGTTTTTCGAACTTGGTTAAAGTTTCACATCCTACAGCAGGAATGGACGTGACATGAGATATTTGTTCAAGTCGTTTTCCGACCAAACAGCTACGTATTGTCGCTATAATATATATATGACGGTACATTTTATTTTACACTGGCTCGGCCTAACGGCTACACTGCGTCTGATGGTAAGCGCAAATGCCGTCTAGGCAGAGTATCGAATGGCATCAGATGGCAGTTCTGTCATTCAATACAATTATGCGGGCCTGCTATTACATTTATATTTTGTTGTGATGAACTATCGCAATCGTAACCGACCTCCTCCTTCTGTTGATAAACACCAGACAACAATATACAAGCCATCTTTCAGTAATGCAGACAAACCAAGTAATTGGTATTTTAAAATATATTTTATAAGAAATATAAAAACAAAATACAGTACATTTTAAAGTATTACAAGTGTTAAGAAATTGCAAATCATGCTCTCAGTTTGAGCTACAACTTAAAGTAAGATATAAATATTTAACTTCGTGTATACTTTACTTTTGACACGATGCTACTGCACAATTTTAGTTTACAGGACTTTTTACAGATCGGAGAAACGTTGTAACCTATTTTGTAATTGTGTTTTCTATATCTAAAAATATATTACTACACGTTGAAGTGTAATAATATATATGTACACGTAATTGGTTTTATAAATAAAATAATATTAAACTATCTTTATTTGAAATTCAATGAATCCATAGCATGTTAGTAAGATGTATTATAAGATTAAAAATGTATTTGCCGACTATGTTAAAGACTATCACGGTAATACTAATTCACGGAAATCTAAGCTTAGACCCTCTAGAAACCTATTCTGAAAACAATTGCACATAGTTAAAAATACGAGAACTTCTGTATAATATTTTAGAATATCCCACAAGAGCGCAAAAATGGGATACAAGTAGTATATTATATGAAAACGGTGATTAAATCTTCTTCTGTGATCCATTTAAAGGACTATGTTTAATTGCTTTTCAAACATTTATACCTGATATTTATGTCAGCAGCGCATATTTTATAGAACGTATTTAATCTTGGTACTTAGAAAATAAAATAATCACAGACGATAATCTGCTTAGTTTATTTGATCTAGGACGCCGACCTCAAGCCTGCTAGGTTTGTGTTTGCTAGGATAAAAGTCAGCAAATCTAGGCATGCCTTTCTGTTATTCAATGTCTGTTTGTTTTGAGATGATCCCTGCATGATTCCGTTGACAGCCCGTACCACGTTTGCCTTATCATAACAACTCACGTTACTAAATTGGACCAACTTACTCTTACAAAGCAAGATAGGAAAATCTACTCAGTTTGTTGGTATGCCTTTAGTTACCGTTTTTACAAAATTATTAAAAAATAGATTTGTTGTTTTATTTTTTTGCCCTTTTTATTGCTTTATTAATAAACACAAGCCCATAGTTAACATAACTATGGCCTTTTGACTTTTTAGTCGATTTGTTTACTTTGTTCGAATAAAATATTTAATTTAATTTGAGAATCCATTGCGTACGGGTAAAACATTTACTAGTCTTTTTCCACGTGGATATGACAATGTGGACGTTATCAAGCTATTGACGCGTTTGAATCTATAAAGGACAAATTGGATGAAAACCCTAGAGTACTAATAGCCCATAGACGATAAATAAAATAAAAGCATTATAAGATCTCCGTGGTTGAAAGTTGTTATAACGAAATTACGTTTGTGAAATAGGGAGATTGTTGATGTTTGCTAAAAAAAACAAATAAATTTTCTTTTTGTAGTCAGGATATGACAAGTTTACTTTTCTATTTTAGAGTATTTGAAGGAAAAAAGGCCCTTATGAAATACATCAGTTACATAAGTCGATTAGTCAGAGTATTGAAATTTTTCTCATGTTTCTTTAATGGCAATGGTGAGGTCTCTATGACTGATAAAATACTGATTTTTGTATTTTAAAATATAATTATAAAACCGCAAAACGCTATTAAAGGTTATCCTATTATTTTTTAATATGTCAACTATCACCTTATAAGTATTTTCGTTTACTCGCCGAATTTCAGGAAAGTATCTGCACGTGATTTGCGATTTGGAAAGAAACACCTTAAAATGCAATAATAGCATTCTAGTGCATTTAAGCACGCATTATCTTGGAATGAACACTGCTTCTGAAAGACGAAAGCGGAAAATGATGATGTTGCTAACACTACCTGGAAAAATATTATGAATAAAGATCCTTTAGGCAAAAAACAAATAAGACTTAAGGATGAGAAATTGTAAAAAAACTTATACTGAGCTTGAATAAAGCGTTTTAGCTTTCCACTGGACAAACAGATTATCTAATGCAGTAACTGTCAGCAGGCCGCTTATCACAATCTATCGATCTATGTCCTATTAGACCAACCGTGTATTTGATTTTTACAAGTGACAGTTTTTTTATTGCATTGGTCCAGCCAAATAGCAGTCATTTAATATCATCATGCTAAATGATTACCGCTATCGCCGCCATATGAAAATCTGCAAGAATTATATCGTGGATGCATTACCGGCCTTTTTAAACAGGAGTTGTTAGAGAAGGATAAAAGAATGGGAGAAAGAACGGCCAACTCACTGACCAATGGAAATCTCATAGTCGATTTTCCGTGAGAGTCTGGTACCACACTGGTACAGCCATCATACCCTACAGAAGGATTCCCAACGTTGCTACAGTGCTGCTAGTAATTTTACCAAATATTCTACTACATTCACATAAAATTCGTGAAATATACCTTATCATTTGTTCTTATTAACATTGGTCCCTAGTTTTTACTTTAAAAGCCCGTTTATTCTTTATGACTTTGGTAAGTTAACCGCCGCATAAATTATGAATAAGTATTTTTTCACAATGCACGCGGCACTTTTATGAATGCAAACATTTATTTACCCACGGGGCGCTTTTACACCGGAATATCATTCTACCAAATACAGCAAAAGATAAGTTGCCTATTTGTATGAAGCACACTTTTAACTCCTAGGGGTGGCAGTGTGTGTAAATAAAGTATAATTATCCTTTTTTGCTAATGGGCTATGAGATCTGTATTGAACATCCTTGAAATGTCTACAAATGAAATCTTTTATATATAAAATATGTCTCTAAAATATATACAAATTTCTCAAATATATAAAAGCTCGTTGATTAACATTTCAGTTAAGTTCATTGTTCGTTGTTTTCCGAACCATTGAAAAGAGCTTTCGAAATTGTCAAACTGATTGTAATTAATTGTCGTGATCCTAATGTAATGTCATACCAAAATTATATATGTTCTACTTGTACTCGCTCATATTTACTAGCTCAAAAAATTAAATACTTATAATAAAAATGTCTAAAATATCAGAGCACTTATTTTTACGATTATTCGAATAACATTCAGCGACCTAAATCAACATGAAATAAATAGCCTACCTGGCTTAAAACAGTTTAATTCAGTTTAAATTCACTTAGTTTGAGCCTTTAGCTATTTTTAACTTTCAGACATGACGTACACATTGCCGTGTCGAACAGTTATCACGGAGTTCACAAATGCATTAGTCAAATGCACTATTTTAAGTCAAATTAAAAGCTATTGTAGATTAACTATTAAAAGGTGTACCGATACTATCAGTATAAAAGCTTTGAACTAGCTATTTAAATGCAAAGTTGTACAAATAGTAACTAAATTACTACTGCCGATATTGATCGGCAATAGATAAATGTACACCAAAATGAATGCATTGCTATCTGTAACTACCATATGTTACAAAATAAAATACTGGTGGAAGTCTCTCATATGTGAGAGGTCGCCTGGGTAGGCACCACCTCAATGTATATTTCTCTCGCTAAATAGCAGTGTATATACACTATTGTGTTCTGGTTTAAAGGTAATTATAGCCAGGGTAACTACGGGAAATATTGACACATAACATCTTATGTCGCAGAATGGCGAACGCAGTGGAATGCCAATATTGCTTAGTAATTCATGGTGTGGTTTGGTTTTGCTACTGTCATGAACCGTCGTATCGCTTATCATCAGGCGAATGGCATGCTAGTCTCGCAATTCGTCGCAATAAAAAAAAACAAACGGTTATAAATCACTTTTTTGACCATGCCCTATTTCCAGTATATTTGAATATGTACTCAATTCATGAGTTTGTTCAACTACAGTCGTAAACTATTTTAAAATTTTAAAATCGACTGTCCATTTTGGCGTTCGGTGTGAGTCAGACTTCAGTTTGTTCGTTAATTCAGTCCTAACACCCAGGCTCGTTGTCAGCAAAGCATTTTTATTTAAATAGTCATACCGGAGTGTAGTATTTGTGGAAAATACAGGCTAGATATCCTTTTGTTGATAATACATATATAATACTGCTTCAGAATCAGATAAAATAGATATGAGAAGTATGTCGCTTTATCAAGATTTCTTAAAATTGCTCCAGGAATTAATTGGCCTAGCTATTACATCCAACATATTGATGACATAGTATCAGCTACCAGGATAATTGTTTCTTATTATCAATTTATCAAACCTAACCTGTTCTATAGGCAATGTAGTTGTTTTATTCATATCACTAGTCGATGTTTTAGTCCCTTTACTAAGATACGTGACATTACGTTAAATGACACGCATTTACAGCTTTTTTTAAAATCCATGGTTTACACACAAAAGAAGCTATCCAGTTCTAAAACCTTTATTATCCTTTGACCAAAACAACAACGTTCAAACACTTGATAAAAAATCTAATACGAGAAATAGAAAAAGTTTGTATCGCGATGAACGATCGACCGAAACTAGTGAAGTGTTAGATTCGGCCAAAGCCTACATCAAAGTTATCCGAAGCGTTTCACAACTGAAATATTTTATTTGTGCGTGTCTCTTGTCACGAATGTCGCGGAGCTTGATAAATATTTGCATAATAATATGGATTGGGAATAAAAACTTTCGGGAATTACGTTTGTTGAGAGAGGAGTTAAAACTTTCACATCGTCGGCTACTTTATCTGAGAACAGAATCTAAAACAAAAACTTTGGGACCTTTTTTTGTGAGGCTGAGTTGCGATGACCGTCTACGAACATAATATTTGCTTTTTATTTATTTGTAATAGATAGTTTTAGACTCATTGACCTGGTACCAACGTACAGGGACGGTATATTGATACCTTTGGTCTAATCGTAATGAACAAATCTTTAAGAAAATATACTTCAAGTGCATTTGGTCAATTATATGTAATTTTCGAGATTAACTGAAGTAATTATCGATCTTAAGCTAATCTATTGGTAACATTATTCTTAGAAATAAATATAATTGAAAGCAATACGTTGGTAAATATTGTTTTTTCTATTAGCTCTTACAATAATTCTTAATATATTTAATTTAATAGGAACAAAACTCGAAAAGCATCTTTGCGGATCATTACTCGTAGTTTTAGTGCTCCTACCCCCACCCGTAAAGCTGCAAAACCCACATGAAGTAATAAAGCCGTGTTAATTACACGAATAAAGTTCCTGAACGTGTTGTAGGGGTCACGTATCGTTGCAGGCTGCAACGTATTAATATTGCATCGAGCTGGGGCCGACACCTGCGCTCGGATCACTTCGTGGTACGCGGACACTGAACACAGCCGGAATACGGAATCTGCGCTTAGAGAGCGGTGAAATGCATACCTAGCATAATCCGTTACGGAGGACATTTTGTTGATTTAAAACACAATGTTTACACTACACAACTGTACATTCAAGAGCCAACATAAGTGCTACTCTACCTGTATAATATGTATACAAACCCATATAAGGCTCAATATTAAACTCTGAAATACAATTGCGAAAATACGACCTTATTCGCAAGAAATCCTCATACAACCCTTGCTTCTGGGGAATATGGAAAATATTCCGCAGGCTTAGAAGGCGGATTGACGGTTGCAAGACGTAGTTCCTCACACTGGTGACGATTCGAACTATCATCAGCATACAAATTGATTTCACCAACTTTGCTATGGTTAATGGGCCATCTCTCAATAGCCTAAGCTTCATACACTGGCAACCAGGTGGCACTGTGAGCAAAATGAACTTGTTTGGGCCTCTGAACGCAGGAGTCTCTTATACTTCGCCTCATGGTTTACTTATGTAATGTGGATTTTTGGACTCAAAATTAGTGTCGTAAAAATTTCAGTTACTAATCCTAACAGATTATGTTCTCAGCAGTTGCTTCAGTATATTCAATGTAAAATCCTATCATAGAAACTGCGATCGGATTATTGTGCCAACCATATTATATCCATTGATTTTATAATCCGTAATACAGGAATTGGTCTGCGTTTACGGAGAAAGAGTAACCTAAATACGATGTTTACGTAAATATTTAAAAGTTTCGCGCATTCGTCTGTGAAAGCTATCATTTTTGAAAATCACGTTGAAAGCCTCCGTGGCGCAGTTGTTTAGACGCTGGCTGTGAAACCTGAAGCCGCGGGTTTAATCCCCGCACCGTGACAAGTATTTGTGTAAATACTCGATCTTAGCGTAGGACCAAGACTATGTATCTGACTGTTGGGTGTATTTATTTATTGTTAATATTAGGTGTATTATAAGCGTTACTTAATTCAGTATCATAAGGATCATCTTACAGATATCTTCGCTATATTATTCTAAAAATAGCAATTGACTATATGTGAGAAAGAATTACGTACAAAAGGCTCGATATTGGTATCATACAGACGGGTAAGGCTTAGTTACCCAAGTTCACAATCAAAGGGCGCTAATGGAACTCTACATATTACCATTTCATATTGACTTCAGAGGCATATTTTAATAAAGTGCCATTAACACATTAATTTACAAATTTTCTAGCACATTAGTCATTGTAATCAGTAACACGTAACATGCAATAACCCACCCGGGATTATGTCCATTGTAAATTCAGCATTTAATAAATTAAAATACACCCACTTTAATCATATTAATTTCATTGACGAACATTAATGAATGATTAATGCAAAAACATCCCAAAGAATAAATATTGTTTAAACCCTATTTGACGTAAAATATGCGAATGAAAATAATTTACTCTTGGAAAATAATGGGTTGTATCATTGTTCGTACATTTTGCTCGTTGATTAATTTTAACACAAGGATCAACATGGCGTTAATTATAATACGCTAATTGTCTCAACATGTTTTTAAACAATACGTATTTCAATAATATTCTATAATTATAATTAAACAATGTTTGATTTTTTTTGTTGGATCTTTTATTGTTTGTCCTTATTTCACGTTTACAAGATTTCGACACAACATGACTTTATTTACATTGCAGAATGACTAATACATTTTACAGCCTCGTGGCTTGCTGTTGATTTTTATCCTTTCAGGATATTTTAAATTAGATATTGTGAGATACTCGAGTAGATGGAATGTTAGTTTTACTAGAAATTACAACTTAACCTTTAACTATTTCTTGCAAAATTGTAGATTTACGATGAAATTATGCTTATATGCTTCTAGTTTATTCTTACCTACCCCTTTGCTAACATCCTTTTACGATAGTTCAGATATTTATTTTATCCACTACATAAAGTTTCTTTGAGCGAAACCACGGCAATTTTGCAAATAGAAATTATTGACTAACGCGCAGCTGCCACAAAATGCTCGAACAAGAAAATAAACGGTGTCAAAATGTGTGTTCAAAGCTTTGCGCCAAAATTGCTCGAGCTAAATATTTTGTCGACGAAAACCACTAACTACGCGGAAAATTTCGCTCCTCTAGCCGCCGCCGCCATTTGTGGCGCAACCAGCGCCTCCGGAAGTACTGATTCGTACAAGTTCTCAGCGGCAAAGAAATTCTAATGGCAGCATTCGAATGCTACGTAATTATGAAAAATTAGGCGAATCGTAATCTACTTAAACATAAGGCTACTTATACCCAAAACGTAATTAGAATTCGCTTTATATACCTTTGTCACGTCGTCAATTGTTTCTCAAGTGAAACGCTCCAGACATTTTTTGCCAGGAGCATTTATTTTATATTGTGTAAAGTCCGAGTATAATAGAAGTATAATTTACGGAGTTAAGCTATTTGGTCTTGAAGAAATATAACTAATTACATATAAACTAGATAATTTCGCTTTGTAATTACGATAATCTCAGTGAAATAATATAACATCTTGGCCAAATGTTAAGCCACGCTGTTGTCAATCATGACTCACCATGAATGGGTAGGCTCGTTCGGAGCGGTACCACTGTCTCACAAGAGATCGACGTGAAGCGACAACTTTGCTATTTGATGGGCCGGCAACACATCCATGATCCAAGCGTTATGGTTGTTCATGGGCGGCAGTGATCACTCGCCGACAAATGACGTGTTTGCAAGATTGACGGAATTATGTTAAAACAATCTTAACACGCAGATACTCTCTGTGCGAATTATAGTATCTTAATTATTTCAATAAATACGTATCTAAATACGTGTATCAATAAATAAATAATAACATGTCGCTTAGTTTCAATTGAAAATATAATAAGGTAACTAATTAAATGTGAATACTACCAAACTAGACTCTTTTCCAAGCGATATTTAAAAATATACGGTTTTCTCATTATACAAACCAATATTACTAGAACGATGATTGCTTTTAAACCCAGTATTTTTATTAAAAGCAATAGCACTCGAGTTTTAAAAAATGGAAGGCAATAAATATTATATGAACTTTTTATGAATTCTCCGTTATCAAGATTATTGTGAAAATTTATTTCGTCTCCAGAGAGAAGTCTTGACCGTTTAACCCTCATGAATTATTCAAGTGGATGCAGACCAAGATCTCGACTCGATATCGTTCGTGGAATATGACCACTGGTGTGAAAATCGCACACGTATCAAATAAGTTTAAACATAATGTACTCGTAATGAATACTAACGACAAATATAATGTCACAAGGGATTACAAACATTAAACAATACAGGGTATATCAAGACTGCTACCGAAAACAAAGCCGCAGTTTTCGTGACCACAGCCACAATGCAAATAAAAATTGCAAAAAACCTGACAATCCTATTTTAAGATGTTTTAACATTTCAAAAACAAAAACATCATAGGTAGTGAAATCGATTCATTGTCGAATATATTCTTTGATTTTCACACATAGTGGATTGTTGGTAATGGACCAGATATAGCTGCCAATATATTCAAGATGGTCTCCCATTTAAATCCCAGGGTACACCTCTGACTTTTTGGAATCAGTGAGTATTGTAAGTCAATAACCACGCACCTTGCACTATAAGGGTGAAATAAAACATCGTGATGATCTATAATATAATATTGTCTACTCCATCTCAATCGTGCTCTCGATTATAGAGGAGGCCCTTGCCCTGCAGTGGCACGTATATGGACTGATACAAATATTTTGATTTTCAAAGGTCTTAGATTGAGTGTATCCGCAGTTGGTAGCTACTTATACTCCATTTATGAGCAATTTAAAAGACAGATTTTTTATTTTCGATTTTTATTGCTTTTATAATATTTGCTTAATATTTAGATGCTATACTTGTATGTAAAAAGCTTCATTGTCTAAAAAGGAATTTCACTTAATATTTCATTTTTTTTAAATATGTACTATTTTTGACTAAATTATGTTTAACAAGTAGAAATAAAAAATATGTATAGATAACAATTTTAATATTTATTTCATTTATTGCTACTGAAAAAACGGTATCTACTCTCTAGCCATCCACAGTACCGTAGGTATGTTTGAAGGTTTCCTGGCTATCAAATGTTTCCACGCTTCTAGTGCCGCGCAGCAAGTGCTCTTGGCTGTCCAACGGCTGGTGTTCTTGGCTGGCAAGTGTCTCCACGCTTCTAGTGCCTCGCAGCAAGTGCTCTTGGCTGTCCAACTGCTGGTGCTCCTGGCTGGCAAGTGTCTCCACGCTTCTAGTGCCTCGCAGCAAGTGCTCTTGGTTGTCCAACGGCTGGTGCTCCTGGCTGGCAAGTGTCTCCACGCTTCTAGTGCCGCGCAGCAAGTGCTCTTGGCTGTCCAACGGCTGGTGCTCCTGGCTGGCAAGTGTCTCCACGCTTCTAGTGCCGCGCAGCAAGTGCTCTTGGCTGTCCAACGGCTGGTGCTCCTGGCTGGCAAGTGTCTCCACGCTTCTAGTGCCGCGCAGCAAGTGCTCTTGGCTGTCCAACGGCTGGTGCTCCTGGCTGGCAAGTGTCTCCACGCTTCTAGTGCCTCGCAGCAAGTGCTCTTGGCTGTCCAACGGCTGGTGCTCCTGGCTGGCAAGTGTCTCCACGCTTCTAGTGCCGCGCAGCAAGTGCTCTTGGCTGTCCAACGGCTGGTGCTCCTGGCTGGCAAGTGTCTCCACGCTTCTAGTGCCGCGTATCAAGTGCTCTTGGCTGTCCAACGGCTGGTGTTCTTGGCTGGCAAGTGTCTCCACGCTTCTAGTGCCGCGCAGCAAGTGCTCTTGGCTGTCCAACGGCTGATGCTCCTGGCTGGCAAGTGTCTCCACGCTTCTAGTGCCGCGTATCAAGTGCTCTTGGCTGTCCAACGGCTGGTGTTCTTGGCTGGCAAGTGTCTCCACGCTTCTAGTGCCGCGCAGCAAGTGCTCTTGGCTTTCCAACGCGTGGTGTTCCTGGCTGGCAAGTGTCTCCACGCTTCTAGTACCGCGCAGCAAGTGCTCTTGGCTGTCCAATGGCTGGTGTTCCTGGCTGGCAAGTGTCTCCACGCTTCTAGTTCCACGCAGCAAGTGCTCTTGGCTGGTTAGATATGAGGAGATATCTCTCGCGTTGCGGCGATTGTAGCCTGGATGAGTGGGGCCTGTGCTCTGAGTACCTCTTGATATGGTATGACTACCTCCACGATAACTACCATGAGTGCCAAGACTGCGTGCATATCTCCTGTCTGGATTAAATTTTACATCATCTATGATCAGGGGGAGGTATGGATGCTCCGCAGTTGATGGGGCCTTGGGTATGTCACCTTGATACAGCCAGAGTGGTTCGTTTCCCGATTCTCTAAATTTTCGGCTAAGAGTCCATCCCGACTTAGGTTGCTTCAATGTAGGCGGGCTGAATCGTTGCCCTGACGACTGATCGCAGCTGAGCGCCAGCGCAATACCAAAGATGAAAACAAGTTTCATTTTGATTGTTTCGTGCTAACCACTTGTCACGGAATAATGATTAATCTCATCTGTACGAGAATTTATACTTCATCGAAAGAAAGCGAGGTACTTACCCGTTCCTAATTGATCAGAAAAGTAATTTCCTCGATTTGTTTACAAACTTTGCTTTTAATGTGTATTTTGATAACCCTGTGACCGTGAGTTCGCGTCTTTAGCCATGCAGACATGCGTTATGGCTGACGTAGGTAAATATTACACAATATAAGATTATTACCGGAAAATATAATTCCCGCTTTAATCACCTTTAAATAAGTTCCGTGGTGTGACTTTCATAAATTTAAGTTTATAGCAGTTTGTATTTATCTAGAATAATATAACAAAGGTTGTAGTTTAATTGATGTTGCAAGGCGTCTCGTAACTAATCTTTAAGTTAATATTGAAATAAATGTATAACACTTTTACTAATATTTTATGGCAACTAGGAGTCATGTACTATAAAAACATTCCATTAACATACATGGTAGAACACAATTCGAGCAGTGATCCTCCCTAACTAATAAAATGGAAAATACTATCATGTCGTATGAGTTTTATTTAGTAGTTCGGTACCTAGTGTCTCTTCAATAGTTCACGTTCAAAGAACAGAAATAATAATGAAAGTTTTCTATGCAAAAATATTATGATTTGTACGCACATTATTGTGTTTTATCCTTACTTAATGTATTGATTTCAATACATTAAGTAAGTAAAGTTGATAGTAAGTTGATCATGCCAAATATCATATTAGATAATTAATTAAAATTACACAGGCTTTATTATATAATATAGTGATAATTACCACACATGATATATTGGTCTTTTGGCTATCAATTAACACTAACTTAATTGGAACCGCTAATACAGGTTTTGAGCAGTATCCAAATAAAAACAGTATAGTTAGTTACTTTCGTCCCTGGTGTCATCTACTATTATCATTCATTTTGATTAATTTATATTTATGGCGTAGTTAAGATATAGTAGTAGGAAATAATCTGAATATAAATTAGGCAAATATCCATCGTGCTTAACATTTGCGCCAAAATCGCCTACTTTCCTGTTGCTTTCACTTCATTTTTTTAATTGACCAAATAATTTACAATCCACACAGCCTATTTGTTTGCTATTGTTAAATGTTAAATCAGACTGTATTGTGGATTGTTTATTGATTTCTTTTGTCAGAAATCCCGAGCCAAACTTTGACAATTTTCTCTAAGTGGTTTGTATAATGAAACAGCCAGTAACCACTAACAACTCACATGTCTAGACGCAAATTGCTTCGACGAACGTTTTCGCATAGTTTTAAATTTTGTCTAATGGTTGTCGTAAGCGCAGATTATATAGAGGGACATTTTAGACTATTTTTTACCTTCCTGAAGACAACAAAGAAATATTATTTCCCAAATTATTATGTTTTGACATCGTTCGAAAAGGTCCCATCTGTATTTTTGATTCTCATATCTTCTATAAATTTGAGAATTATCGAGGGTTAGTAATGTTAATTGAAAAAAGCATACAATAAATTCATCATTAAGAAAAAAATATTACATAATCGCGTGTTTAATATTGTTATATTAAATATATATTTTTATTGCAATGAATGATGAGATGAGCATGCCACTCACTTGATGGTAAGCTATACGACTGCTCAGGTAGAGTAGCAACACCAAACAACACCATAAGCTACAAATTAATGCTTGGCATTCCACTGCGCTCGCCATCCTGAGACATTAAGATGTTAAGTCCCATTATGACCAGGATTTACTCTGACTACAACGTCCTTCAAAACGGAACACAACAGTGCATTTACACTGGTGTTTGGCAGGTGAAATAAACATTGCGGTGGTATCCACCTAGACAAAATCTCACATATATGAGTTATACCAGTAAAACTAGATTTTTTTTAAATAAAGGATATCCAAATTTCACCTTAATACCTATATGTAACCGTTTACGAAAAAAAAACAATATTTCCACGATTTTTCCTTTTTTTTCAATTTACTCTAAAACTAATTTAGGTAGAGAGTTGAAACTTGCAGAATTAAATAATGTACTCTCTAACCAACATACTCTCTAATCAGGGGCAATGTTAGTACCCTTATCGGCCTATGGCCTTTCGCAAGTGGTTCAGGGTAATAAAGGGTTTACACATTTAAATACATTTTATATTAAAAGGAGGGAATGGCTGTAGGTCGTAAGAGAATAAAACTTTGTATGGAAATATAGTTTAATCGTTTTACTCCTTTTTCACTAATAAATAATGACGAGATTCGTGGTTTAGGTTTTATCATTTTGATGGGAGAATGAGCGTGAAAACTAACTATAATTGCTTTTCATTGCTTTAGCGGAACATTGTATGCTGGTTCTGGGTTCTGGGAGACTATAATATAACTCAGCTGTATAAATTGACTTAACCAATATTCATCATCAGCTCTTTATAGTCCACTGCTGGACATAGCCTCTGCCTAGGTATACCATAGAGCTTGGTCTGCTGCTTTGTGCATCCAGTCGCTGCCGGCCCGCTTGTGTAAGTCGTCCTGCCATTTTGCCAGATGGCGTCCCATGCTACGTTTGCCAAGATGCGGTCTCAAATCCAGAACACGCTTCTTCCAGCGGTTATCCGTTCTGCGACATATATGGCTAGCCCATTGCTACTTCAACCTAGTAACTTTCAGAGCTATGTCGATCACCTTGGTTCTCTGACGGATCACTTTGTATATATTAACCTTAAAGTATTTAAAATATATAGGGAGCGCTGGTACTTCAAAAAGTAGATAAAAATGATGGTGCCGGGCAGTGAGGTGTTATAATAGAGCGGACATCGGGAACAAAATCTCTGCGTATGGTGCGTGCACACGGGTACACAGTGAAGCGAGAGGGAAGATAATGATACTTTGTAGGCGTGACAGAGACAGAAATAGAATGTACCCTTCATTTTGTTACAAAAATTTTGTTTGCCGTGTCCCCTCTAGTACATTATCTCAATGGTGCCGGGCCTCCTTTTTCTGCTCTCCTATTGGCTGAAATTTGACTAGTTGTCAAAAATAAATTGTTTAGAACTATTTAATACCAATCAAACTCGTTTTAAGAGGATAATATCTAAATAGACTTTCATTTATAAAATAAATTTATAACAATGTGTTGTAAAATAATTAGTTTAATTAGTTAAATCGGGGGAATTTTAGGAGCGCTACCAACATTACAAACAAGAAAATATCTACGTTTTTGAAGACGCAAATGTATGACAGCTCTCCCTCTATATTATAAATACTCTAAGATATCAATATTATTGCTATTCAATTGCTTATTAAAATCATTTATGAACTGTTCTGAATTAAACTAAATTGCGTCTAAAATATAGTCACTGTATTTCAAACTTGTTTTGAAAAGAGCAACGCTAGATTTTCTTGCACATTTTTCTCTGATGTATAAAGTCTTGTGAATCAGGGTGTAGAGAAAGAAAATGACTGAATCTAATTAATATATAACATTTTAAATATTCAATAAATTATTTTCTATTAATGTTATTACTAGCGTTTTAAGTATTCAAAACATACCTAAAATAGTTGTATTTCATAACGCAAATGAAATTAATTTGCAGGGAAAAGGTAGTAGGTATGTATTTTAATCATTTAATTACCTATACATGTTCATGGCGCCATCTGTTGAACTTTGTAGATAACCTCCTTAAAAACTACGCAATAACTAGCTTATCATTTCACTTCTCAGTAATTTGCAATAGAATATTCTAAACTTTACAAAAATATAGTGTATGAAAAACTGTTTAAAAATAATAACAGTTGTTTACAACATGTGCGATTATGTTTTTTAATTTTACCAGATTTTAATTTGTTTGTAAGATCGATCAGGTAAATTTACGTTATATATATATATATATATATATATATATATATATATATATATATATATATATATATATATATACAAATATAACATAACTCTTTAATAGTACCATATAATCATTTATATCTTAATCGTGAATTGAAGAAATAATTGACTTGGGGAAACCTGTGTGCTAACGTTTCACAAACAGCTTCAATTTGCTTTTACTGATGAATTATAGCCATAGGAGTCTCGCAATCAACTTTGTTACTTAGTGCTTATTTAGTTACTTATTCGGCTTGACATAATATAAAAATCCTGAGGCTAGTATTGGTATTATCATGGTATACCCAAACCGTCGTCGTAAGAGCCGATCTAAAGGTGTTATCAGGGTCACTAGGCACAGCGCAGGGTCGGTGTGCCCTCTACTATAGCGACTCCGAGATGGATCAATCAGTGCGTGGCCCGATCTCTGTTGTGGAGTTATGCCCGTAACATTCTAAAAGGGTGTCCAAAACAGTCGTAAGTGGAGGGCATCCGGGCGTCCATAATGGAACAACTAGCAATGGTTTTGCGTCGGATGGTTACGCGAACATAAATCAAGGCGCTTCTCGCCTTGGGATGTCCGATCCACCCATAATCAGTGTGATAAGTCGTCGCGGGGATTTTAATCAGTGTGCTGGTATAGTTTTTGTTCAGGACACGGCTCGTCACAACATCCACAGCGTGCTGGGTTGGAAGGCCAGTGCCACAGACACGCCCCTTTCGGCCTCCCCTGGGGTACCGAAAGGAGATTTTAATAGTTTTTCCTCTTAAACAAAAAAAGTATTTATGCTATACTGACAGACAAGCCGGACGAGAAAATTAGTTGGTGAATCGTGGTTGGATGTGGCATTTATGCATAATCTTCTGGAATACAGGGCAAAATTGTGGAGATAAATTTAGAAATTAAATTACCTATATGTATCCACTACTCTTCTTATGTGAGGTCTTAAGCATAGTTCTACTATATTTATAGTACGTACATCTAAAATAGCTACTTAATGTATTTATTTTATTACGTCAATATGAACAACAACCGAGCAAAAACGCTGTCAGATTTTATATATTACTAGCTGTACCCGCGACTTCGTCCGCGTGGAATTTAACAAAAACTTTATTTTTCTAAAATAAAAGATTTTTTTCTAAAATAAATGTAGCCTAAGTTACTCCTTATTATATCAGCTACCTGACAATAAAAGTCCCGTCAAAATCGGTCCAGCCATTTCAGAGATTAGTCGGAACAAACAGACAGACAGACAGACAAAAAATCTAAGCTCATTTTCGTTATAAGTATCGTGTATATAACTATATGTAGTTGGACATTTTTTTTTATTTTCACTTTACAAACAGACACTTCAATTTTATTTATATGTATAGATTATACATGATGCACTGGTACTCATGGAAAAGTCTCGTTTTATTGATCATTCAATAGCTATTAAATAAATAAGTATTTATACAAAGTCCCTACATTTCCAAACATAAATAATTTAAGAAATAAAACATAGCTACATTATGAAAACAAATATCTGTATCTGTATCTGTATCTATATCTGTATCAGGCCATATACGTCCCACTGCAGGGCACGGGCCTACTCTACAATCGAGAATATGATTGAGAGTGGTCAGGCCATATAGTCCACCACGCTGGCCTAGTGCGGGTTGGCGGACTTTACATACCATAGAAATCGCTATAGTATGCAGGTTTCCTCACGATGTTTTCCTTCACCGTTATAGTGCGTGGTGATTGACTATCAATACACACATGACTCCGAAAAGTCAGAGGTGTGCCCTGGGATTCGAACCCGCGACCACCGTGAACATATTGACAGCCACGACTAGTCCGTTTACCAACAGGCCACCACGCACTTATTATGAAAACAAATAAAGATCTATAATAATCCTTTATTATTCATACAATAAAAATCCATAACGTTATTAAGAACTAAGACCATAAGACAAAATCAGGTAGGCTGAAAACGAAAGGATCTAATTGAGTGTAAGTTTATATAAATTTTCAGATATTCTAAACAAACCTTACATCACAATAAAGTACAAGTTTCGCGTGCAATCGATACGAAGAACAGTTTTGCAATAAAAGTCTAATATAAAATTATGCGTTGCGTCGGTTGTATCCGGGATGAGTGGCTCCCGTGTCCCGGCTGCCGCTGGATGTGGAATGACTGCCGCCGTGATGCTTGCTGCTGCGAGAGTCGAAACTCCTCACGTACCTTCTACTAGACCCCAGCTTCACATCGTCGATAATCGTGGGCAATGTGGTGTGATCGCCACTCGATGCACCGTTGCGTATGTTTACGCTTTCATAATGCCGCAGTGGTTTCTCACTGACATCCCTCACAGTTCTATATATAACAGTCCTTGGGGTCTGAGGGTAGATATATGTAGGAAGTATTATAGGCAGATCAGTTCTCCAACCGAAAGAATCTGCTTTTACCAGCGCCACTACAATGCAAAGCACGAGTATATACTTCGACATTTTTGTTGTTCTCTTTTACGAATGAATATTATTATTAGTTCCCCATCTATTTATCCTAAGTAGTTGAGGAAAATACAGCCTAATGTATCGTCTATCCCGACAGAAAAAGGAAATAACCGAGCACTGTGTACATACAACTGATAGAGGATTAAGTTATTTATAACTACACTTCAACTCTGTGTAGGTACCTACTCATAGTCGATAAAAATAGTTTTAATTAATTAGTTTTAATGATGTATTACTAGTCATAAACATCCATAACTATATATGTATACTTGCAACCCTTAACTTTGATAATTCTAGAAACCCATGAATTAAAAAAAATAGTTTAAAACAAACCCTAAAAAGTAACAAATAATATCTATTTTATTTTACTTGTAGGTAAATTCCATGGTTTTATGGAAAATGTTATTGAAATTGTATGAGTTACGCCTGTACACAGTCAAAAAGCATAAAACGCCAAACTGTATCTATCAGTTTAGTTGGATAGTATTCCAACTTAACTAATAGCTATCTACCGTTTGTCCCGTTTTAGGTATTTCTCTGCTGGTCAATGCATGATTTTCAAAAATGCATTTTGCGACATTCAATCCACCTATTCATCTATAAAATGCAAAAGGATCAACAACTCTGCCATACCGTTAAGTTGTGGAACGCTTACTTGCTGTGCAAGCTCATTTGTTCCGTCCTTCCTGTCGGGGTCTCTCTACCGCAGTTTGAAGAAGCAGTTGCCAGTGAGTAAGCCAATATAGTATAGTGAGTAGCAAAAAAATTATACTCTTTAATATTTTTGACAATATCACACAAATATTAAGTGCAGTGCCACACCAGATGCAGAACTACATTCTATATTTAAAATTTATAAAATAACATCCTTTTCGCATCATCGCCTTTTTCCGTGCGCCACTCACGCCATCTCTGGGCAAATACTAAAACGTCTTAAACTCCGGCCTAAAACGTTCATTGTGAATCAGTGAAGTAGGTATTCCAAAATTGTTTATAAAAATCAAGTATCTAATAAGGAATACAGTACTTTAATAAAATATTTTTTTCCAAATCTGGGGCAATTTTTATTATGCAGATGGAACCAATATGGGTAAGTAATGCCTTGCAATAACTAAAGGATTAGGAAAACCTTGAGTTGCCTACTGTTTCGATTTTATCAGGCCTGTCCCGATTTTAATGACTTTATGAAGCATTTATTTTGATCCCATTTTTGGCACATAATTCAAAAGTAATCAATTGAATTGAGATTTTCATTTTCATTCATCACCAGCAAAATTGAACTGAATGCATATTTTCTCTAGGCACCCAAAAAGTTATTATTTTTTATATTTTGTTGGGGGTTACCCAAAATGTTACTTTCGATTGCCCATTTACATATTATGTTCACGCTTTCGTTGTGTACAAATTAGAGTTTATTTCACTGTTATTTTAACACAATCACGTTCAAGTATCTGTTACAATTTCCGAAGCATATCTACGTATACTTTATTTTATAAAATACTTTACAAAATTTTATTTTTTACTACATAACAAAACTTTAATCGTAGAACATGTTTGTAAAATTTTTTTTCAGATAATGTCAGTTTATGATGATAAATCACAATTTTTTTACCACACTATTTTTTCCTTATTATTGGAAAAATTGTTATAAGGCCATGACGTAATAATATCCTTTATTTCATAAGTGAAGTGAGTAAGTGTGTGGTGACCTGTTGGTAAACGGACCAGACGCGGCTGTTATATGTATGTTCACGGTGGTCGCGGGTTCAAATCCCAAGGCACACCTCTGACTTTTCGCAGTCATGTGTGTATTGATAGTCAATCACCACGCACTTAAACGGTGAAGGAAAACATCGAGAGGAAACCTGCATACCATAGCGATTTATAAGAATTTATATGGTATGTAAGTCCGTCAACCCGCACTAGGCCAGCGTGGTGGACTATATGGCCTAACCACTCTCAATCGTACTCTCGATTGTAGAGTAGGCCCGTGCTCTGCAGTGGGACGTATATGGGCTGATACAGATTTAATAAGTGAAAAAAATCTCTATGCTAGTATTTTTATGAAATAAAAACACAGAAATAGCAAAACTAAATATTATTCCATTTATATTGAATCACAAAAAAGCGAAATCATTAAAGGCAAAAGCAAAAATGCAATCACAGAATAAAACAAAGGTATTATGCATTGCGTCGGTTGTATCCAGGATGCGTGGCTCCCGTGTCCCGGCTGCCGCTGGAGGTGGAGTGACCGCCGCTGTGATGCTTGCTGCTGCGGGAGTCGAAACTCCTCGCGTACCTCTTGCTAGAATCAACCTTCACATCGTCGATAATCGTGGGCAAAACAGGGTGTTCGGCAGTCGAAGGAGCGCGGGGTATATCGCCTTGATTCAACCACAAAGGCTCGTCCCCAGCGTCACGCTTGGCTCTTATAATCACCGGCTTCCTCGGTGGAGGTCTGTAGGTCGGCAGTATTATATGCGGACCACTTCTGGAGCAGTAAGATTCTGCTAAAAACAGAACCACAACAGTGAAAAGCACGAACACTAATTTCGACATCTTTACAACACCATGTATTCGCGACGAATATGAAGAAACTTTGAAAACGTCTTTTTATACTGCATCTTTGAGGCAAACTATCGTTTTGAAGTACAGAAAAAGGGAAGACCCGAGTGTTGTGTACACACTTTGTTATGATAATGGATATTAATCAGCAATGTGTTCTCAAACAATTACACCACCTTTGTCATTTCAATCTAGTTTTCTTATTGCATTCCGTTATGGCTACGATTCTATCTTCTAATCTTGCTTCATATAGCTGAATACGACATAATCTTCATAGCTCCTGAGCCTGTAAGAAAAAAATTGTTCTTATAAAACTCTTCCTACTTGTTAATTCTTCGAATCGCCCTCGTTCCATGTTCAATTGAGATTCTACATGATTTAATGCATATTACAATATTTTTAAACTGATGACCTTTGACCTAACTTTGCCATTTATATTGAGTTGATATAAACTCTCGCAAATTGTCTGATCAAAGAATCTAACCTGGGATAACAAGAGTTGTGAATCGTAAACCCCGTATCGATTTGCACATACCGACACTTGACTAATGAGACATCATTATTATCCATTTGACAACATAAATAATGCTGATTACGACGCCTACATTAAACTACGACATTACAGCTGATTAGGAGAAATGTGTGGAAAATATCTATAACTTCCATTTTCTTCTTTGCCTAACCTTATCTTGTATCTTTCTGGGCATTATTACTTTACTTAAAATATATAAACAGTTTATAGCACAGTTTATAGATATTAATAATTTAAAAAAAATCGCTCGTATCATAGAGCTTGTTTTATTTTCGACGAGAATGAATACTAAGGAAAAAAGGCATTTAGAATTTTTTCGTGTTTGTGATAAAGTTATATTTGTTTAAATATTTTATTTTCTTTCATACATAAAATGTGTAACTATTAATACTATACTAATATATCAAGCTGGAGTTTGTTTGTTTGTTTGTTACCTCTTATCTTAGGAAATACTGGTTCGAATTGCAAAAACAATGTGTACCAAAAACAAAATATACCTGTGGATCACTCAAATATTGTTTTGGTATGCGTATGGAAATTGTTTGTTGTTGTACATATTAGTGAGAACAATTAAAGTTTTCTTATATTGAACAAAGAAATAATACATAAATGTGTAGTTTTATAGCCCCCGATTAGCTAGTGAGTGAATTGTATGTTACAATTAACATGTACAGATTAGCGTTATTCTGCCCGACTCCAAATTGCTAGTAAACATAATAGGTAGCTACCTACCTACTGAATTCATCACAGTAGATGTATTATAACAAATGTGTCCTCGTTGAAAGAAAAAAATAGTGCAGTTTTAACACAAAGAAATCTGAGTCAGGGTCACGAGAAAACTTGTTCGCGTGTCGTCAGGCCTAATGTAACACCTAATCGCTAAACACTACACTTAAGAATAAAAAATGGCCGTGGAATCAGAATCGATAAAATTGTCAGAGAAAATTATTGCTCTTTTTATTCTTGTATTTTTATATTTATTTTAATTTTTATATGACCCTCTACTGGTCCTGTATCATCCCATATACTCCCCACTGCAGGGCACAAGCCTCCTCTACAATGAAGAGTACGACAGAGGTTTAAGGGTTTTAATATGAAAACACATTTATCAATTAAGTAATACTTCTCTTTATAGTTTAGTTTATAATTTTTATTCAAACCCAAAAACACAGATATTTACACAAGAAAATCACTAACAATAAAAATTACTCCACTATCAAAATATTTTATTGTAAACTGAAAATAAACAGCAGGTAAACATAACGAAAATACCAAATACATTTAATATAACACACATAAAAATTTAATCAATTGTTGATATTAAATGCAGAAACAATACAAAAAACAAAAGCGCAATAATTAAGTAAAACAATATAGTAATTGAATCATATAAAAGGTATTATGCGTTGCGTCGGTTGTACCCGGGATGCGTGGCCCCCGTGTCCCGGCTGCCGCTTGATGTGGAGTGACTGCCGCCGTGATGCTTGCTGCTGCGAGAGTCGAAACTCCTCGCGTACCTCCTGTTAGTATCCAGCTTCACATCATCGAGAATCGTGGGTAGAACAGGATGTTCGGCAGCCGAAGGTGCGCGGGGTATGTCGCCTTGGTACAACCATAACGGATCATCCCCGACATCACGAACAGTCCTGGTTATCACAGGGTTAAAAATAGGGGGAGGTCTGAACGTCGGCAGTATAATGCCTCCATTGTTGTAGTAACAGGAGGATTCTGCTGCCAGAAACGCAGCGACGATGCAAAGTACGAGCATTGACTTGAACATGATCGTTTCGTATGAATATTCAATGAATGACAATACAGCCGCGCGTACACCATTTATACTAAATCTTTAAGGAAATTATACTTAAGAATAAGGGAAGAACCGGCGATTGTACATATGCTCACATCTTACAAGATATTAATTGTTTAAGGTTCAACCCACTGATAAACTTTATACTACACACTTCTAAGTGAATTTGCAACTTATTAATAGACCTATAATATTATAGGGATTTCATCTGATTTATCCTATTCTAAACATGTAGGTAACATGATCGTTTTTGTGTCGTATACTATATCCAAGGAACTTATAAGTTCCTTGGCCATACTTTGAACATTTCAATATACACATCAAATTGAGCATCATATGTATACATTAGAAGTCTCAACAACATTTCTTATAGACAGCCTGTTTGGTGCAGTTGGTTAGACGCGGCTGTGAAACGAGAGGCCGTGGGTTCGATCCCAGCACTGAGACAAATATTTGTGTGAACTGTGACCCACAAGGATTTGTTTGGCCTGAGTGTTTGTGAGGCAGAAATGTATTTATTCTTATTCTTATATTATTTCTTTATTCTGCGCAATATTCTAAACACCACACTGAGACCTTTAGATAATAAATATATACTTTAGCTATAAAATCGCGAGTGCTATATGCTATGTATATTGTATTTACCTATGCGAATAAATACGCGAACAAAAATTAATATTTAATATCGTTTCAAAGTGAAAACCTACAATATCATAATACACAGACACAATACAATGATTATATTGATCAGAATTAAATTAAACCGATTGACAACTATTTTAAAATAAGAAGAAACTATATTCCTGTAATATAAACGTAAACTGTGCTTAAACTATAATAAAATTATTGTAGTCTAAAATATGACTAATTTAATTAATGATGATAATTAGTAGTCAAACGATCAATGATGACATTTGATATTAAATAATTTAGTCAGAAGAGGGATCTCCCTTGGTCTTAAACTGCTTAAGAGATAAGATATTTATTGTTTACAAATATACATCTTAATATTTTATAGTTATGGCTAAGATTACGACATGCCGGTAAATACCCTGGCCCGCCAATTCAATCGATAACAGGAAAATGTTTTTATGTATTTACATAATTTTACGAAAACAATCAACTTTATGCAAACACATACGCGTGAAGAATATTTTAAATAGGTACCTTTTAATTTCTATTTACTACATCTCAACCATTTGATGATAAAATATATTATTATGTGCTTACTACTCTTTACTGAACACCATGCAGTCTTTAACTATCATTATTAAAAATAGGGCTAAGTACCATCTCATAACCAAAAATAAGTGTTTTATCAACGCGCTCCCCTATATGTTAAAGACTGAGATGGTTCTTGAAAAATATAATAATCGTTCTTTGGTAACTTGTTTACACAGGTGCACGTATATTTTGCTTGATATTAGTTTTTTGAAGTTCTCAGTAATTAATAACAAAAATTTGTGCCTCACCCCTTATAGAAACCTATGTGATGTGAATAAATAAAGTTGTATAGGGACATAACTTATAGCCAGTTTATTTGTAAACTCGTGTATTGTGTTTAAATGGTAGGCAAGGAAAGTTGCGAGTATATTTGTTTAGATTAACGCTGTCAGATAAATTACTCAGCACGACTCAAAGTTTTTGACGGCCTCCCTGGCGCAGTAGGTTAGACGCCGCCTGTGAAACGAGGGGCCGCGGGTTCGATCCCCGCACCGAGAGAAATGTATATGCGGCTCACAAATATTTCTTTCGGGTCTGGGTGTTTGTGAGACAGAAAACTCTCTCGTAGTGCCTGATACCCACGACACGAGGCTCGATCTTAGTGTGGGATCAGGACTATGTATGTGACTGTTGAGTGCTATTTATTTTTTCCGACCAGGACAACTCTCAGTTAAATCCTTCACAGGCAATGCCGTATCCAGGGCGGTTTGAACAGAGTTCAGACACAGAGTGCAGACCCAGGTGGAACGCAGAAAGACTAGACCAGACCAATATTTGGTTGAGGTCAAGCACTGTCTTATAAACGCAGACCGAGATACAATAGGTAGGTACTAGTCGCAGGACCATTTTATTCTATCTGATTTGCTGTCCAATTCTCTGAACTGAAACAACTTGAGGACGTCCAAGAAAAGGTCATAATATTTCGGGAACAGTCAGCAATACACTAACCAATTCTTTGTACGTGTTAGTTTTCATGCTGGGAAATTATAATTATCAAGTTCTTCTTAATATGTTATGGACCTCTTTCAAGTATCATAACTATATATACCACTCGCATTCAGGTTTGATCCGCGACATAAGACACGGCATCCTAACACGGCACCAATCAGCCCCTTAGTTGAGTTCGATGAAAAAGGAATTTGGTATGCAAACATAGGTAATGTTTAAATCTATGATCAATTGTACTGATGCAGGTCGGCACTAGGCAGAAGAAGCGCCAAGCTAAAAAAATTCAAATACCTTATAAATTCATCTATTTACGTGGAAGTAATTATTATTATATATTTCTATTAAATTGACCCAAAATTATTTAGTTACAAAATTATAAGCAAAATTATCATAGTTCTGGCACAATGTTACCATCTTTAATTCAACTGTCAAATTAAAATGGCATGTGTCAAGTGTCAACCGTAGAATTGATTTACTGGTTTCGTTTAAAATGTGAAAAATATTATTTTATTGTGATAAAGATTTAATTGCACAAGTGCGAAATGAGTTATAACGTTAAAGATATACCTCCAACCATGGGAGACGGTCAAAACGGTCTTAACAGTAATTAATCTAGCTTTTCTATCCCAAGTTCTTTTTTTTGGGTGCGGATTAAAATAACATTAAAACTAATTATTTTAGATGAGTATGAGATGCTGAAGGCCATGTTCGACTTCGAGGCGACATTGGCGAAGACTCTAAGTTTCTCGGAGGGCGAGTATTTCTATTTGCAACAGACGAACACGAAACAGCGTAACTGGTGGCATGTTGTTAATAAAAAAGGTCACGTCGGATTCGTACCCTCTAATTATGTGGCTACAGTCAAGGTAACAGTTGAACCCATGACTATAATTATCCGTATCATACATCAAACTCAACTGTGGTATTTTCCATAGGTGGAACCTGAGTTCTTTTTGTCGTTTCTGAATGATTGCATTCAAAGTTTGAACGAGAATAACGCGATGTCACAGAAGCAAGATTTGTTGATGAGATTGAATGAGAAGAGGAAACAAGTACAAATGTCTATTAAACCACCAAGTAAGAAAGCCCCTGCACCAAAACCTCCTCCACGCCTTGATGACAGCACACCACCAAATGGAGTGTCTCCATCATTTGATCTGAGGCCAATTGTATCTCGCCAGCATATTTCTGAAGAAAGAGAAGTAATGCAATCCCCATCAAAGTCAAATAACAACATAGTTAGAGGTAAAATAACAACATATTTTTTTTGTAATTTTTGTAATATTCCTTTCTCTCTTATTTAATAAGTAAAATACAACTGCATATTAATGCTTGAATTTGTTGTTTTGTAAATCATGTCCTTTTTTAATATTTGATAAATTATTCCAACTGATTTCTCATTAATAGTTTATTGAATTTCTAAAATCATGTATTTATTTATTTTTACTATTGTTCCAATTAGCTATTGCATCTAACATATTATTATGTATCTGTAGACAGTGATGAAGTTCTTCATGTGGCATCCATCAGTAAGACATCTAACCAGTTGTCGTCCGATACAGACAATCAAGATGACAGCCAGGACAGCAGTGAGAGTATCAAACCAAATGCTATCTATGAAATAGTTCAAGCTGTACGTAAAGAGACACAACTCAGCCATGAGATGTCCAAAGTTGCAGTTGAAACAGTTCTTATATCGCTGAGAGTAAGTTTCTTGTTTTTAATGATTAAAATAATATGATATGTAGGTATAGACCTACCTTACCTTGGTTTCATAGGAAACCAAACCCCAGTTTCACTGTATCATAACCATAATTCAATTAAAATATCCATTGTGGCATGTACCTGGTCAAATTTTATACTAACATTAACATTATGTTGTTAAAGAAATGATGTTATTTTCATTGCAAGTTATCTTCTTTACACATAATATATTGAGGTTAAACAATATTTGTTAGGTATTCCAGATATATCACTATAAATATCACAAGTAAATAAAAGCATTGCAACAAGGAAAATAAAATAACTATATTTTTATTTCAGTACAAATATAACAATATAACATTAAATATGATTGCTTATAAATAAACATAATAAACTTGCAATGATTATTACTTTAATTAATTTTTAAAAAAAGTTGTTTATTCATTTTTATAGAATTTTAGATATTTTGCTGTACAACCTATTAATTAATGTATGATTCAGACTTCAATATGAATTTGTATACTTCATTAAACACACACATATTTGGTAATCTGCCTTTTATTGATACTCACCTGTTTAGTAGGTATACAATACATGTCCAAAATTATGTTATCAACAAGTGAAACTGGCCCATAATATTGTTTTTATTTTTTACATATTTCTATAATTTGTATTGATACAGAATTTAGTAATTTACTCAATAAAAACATGAACAATACACCTGTAAAGAAGTTCTTATATTTAAAGCCAATCAACATGTGATATACCATTATCTTTCCATTTTAACTCAGGAATTTCTGCCTGGGGGAGCAGCAAGGTCCATAATAGATGCCCTGCTCCGTGAAGCAAACAGCAACATTACTTGTCCCAAGAATGCCATTGATGCAGCCCCAGATGCATTGAGGATGATGACGGCTCTCAATGCATTGTCCAAGGCAGCTAATGACGCTCAACAGAGAGGCTGGGCCTTACATGACGATGCTCATGACATACAAACTCAGTTGCTTGAACTTATATCTGTAATGGTGAGTGATTTAATGATAATTAATCTTTGCTGTTGATGCACAATTTATATTTTAGATGTCTATGAAGTTATATGTACTCTTATAGTCAAGATAATCTGAAGTTATAACAAAATATATGTCAAGGCATACTGATGTTTATATTGAGAGTTCCAGTAAAGTAGATTTTATTCACTTATCATGGTCTCGTCATAAGTGCTCTTATTATGCCTATATGATGAATAATGTATTCAATGTACACCCATCTAGGTATTCGTGGTGTCCATATAATTTTAACTTACATTCTTTTATATCTCTTGAGAAAAAAAAGTTTAATTCCCCACTTCCCCATTGGTGAGGGGTTTCTATACCTTTTTATGGAATTGTCTAAATCACGCCTAATTTCTCCTAATTTAATCATACATGCATACAAACATAAATCCAGGCTATTTCCCAGAATGTATAGACACAGATGCTACATGACACCAATGTTTCGCCTTGTGTGTTTCGTCTCACGATACTCGGTGAGCCTATCGCCATGTCAGGCACAAATTATTGACTCCGGGTTCATCATAATAAGTAGAAAAATTCTATATCACCTTGTCCGACCCAGGATTTGAACCAAAGACCTCGGCGATGTTGTAGTAAAACGACGCCACCGAGACGAATTTCTATTTTTTTCCATTTTCCTATTTCTTTCCTATTATTATATAATAGTGAAACCATTTTTTATTTTTTAGTCTAATGCCGATGTGAACATTTGTCAGCATGTACTGAGCAGCCACAAATATGCCTATGTTACTACTCTGGTACAGTACTACCAAATGGAGACCAGATGGCCATTACGCCAACTGCTTTTACAGGTATTTATTTTAACAAATGTGATTTCAGATTTCACTATGAACAATTTAAAAAACATGTAACATTATAACAGTTTGGGTCCTGAACATAAGCATTAACACTTAGCGCTCCCATTTAGCTCTCAAGTAGAATAGGTGTGAAAGACACAAAAACATATTTCTGTTGCTGAGTCAATTCTTAATTTATATAAACTAAACAAATGCATAATATTTATTGTTGTTTTTTATAGGCCTTTGGCGTGATGTGTGGCTTGGAACGTACAGCCTTGGCAACATTAGCGTTGTCAGCCCTACCAGCGGAAATAGCGCGCGACATGCGAGACAACCCTCGCGCCGTCAGCCGTCTCTCTCACTCCGCGCTGCTCTTGTCTATGGTGTTGTCTATGGGTGACAGCTTACCAGTCACGCACTTCGAACAACTCGGCCTAGAATTCGCTCAGTTCCTACTGGAGTTGCTGGAAAACCCACCAGAAACTGACGTCGATGAACAAATCCCAGACTTATTTTTAACTTTACTGCTTGCCTACAATTTGCAGTTCGACAATCCATTCGATAATATTTTATTGAATGCCTTGGAAACAAGGGATATAGCGAAAACGTTCTGCGAGAAGATTTTGTTATTGCTCAATCGCGAAGGTAACATTTACTTTGTATTGAATTCTAAAATTGTAAGAAATAAAATCATTTTCTTTTTCACATTACAGAAATATCAATGACACACACATACACTCACACGCATTCGCACTGGTACACATTACAACATGAATAGAATGTTTTTAAATTATATATTTTGGTTTACTGTTGAATCTAGTCCATAAAGTAGGCATATTCTCGAAGTTTCCATTGAATGTTTCCAGAGGACCCTGTTCATATCTTCGACCACGAGCCAGCGCCCGCTCACTCGGTGCTGAAGCTGGTCATCGACTTGTTCAGCCGCAAGAAGACCGCTGAACATTTCTACACTAATGACGTCAAAGTGGCCATAGACATCATCGTGAGGCAGCTCGCCGACCTGTCACCCGGGGACACGGTATTATTATTATTATTTATCGGTACTAATATAATCTGTCTATAAGTATATTAATTTATAAACACACAGGTATGATACATTATTAGGTAAATTAAATATAATTAAAAATCGGTTTAACTACATGTTTTTATAACCAAAATGAATTCGTCATCATAAAAACTTCAGCAAAAACAAATTTATCGACTATCGATATTAAATATCGAGGAATTATTTTTTACATTTTCCATAATATTTATAAAAAAAAATTATGAATTAAAAAAACCTATATCAATAACTTCCACAACTATCGATATTTTACAGAGACGTCAGCAATACCTCAAGATCCTGCAGGGTATAATCCGCAACACGGAGTATGGCGCGCACCTACATCGTAGAGACGACCTACTCCGTTGTTTCGCGCGGATCTTCTGCGAAGAAGGTGACGTCAGCAAAGACGATCAGGCCCTGGTCAGAGCCATCTCCAATGAGTTCCCGCAGTACTTCAAAGCTTAGGCCAAGTAAGAAGCAGCCGTCGTTTATAAACTACCCTGTATATGCAACATTATAGGGCAAGGCCCACTCTAAAATCGAAAGGTTTCGAAATAGAGTAGCCATCCGTTATATAACCCACCATGTATACGTCCCAATGCATAGGCTTCCTCAATGATTGAGAGGTCAATTTAGAAGGGTTAGGCTATAATCCACCACACTAGCCTTAGTAAAGATTGGCAGATACCACATAAACAGAAAAAATTGGAAAACCGTAGTATGGAGGTATCCTAATGTTTATCTCACGGTTAAAGTGCATGGTAAACTGCTAGTTTACACGCGACTTCGAAAATTTAGAAGTCGGTCTGGTATTAGAACCCGCGATCACCGATACGGCAGCCGCGACCGGTCTTATCAAAGACCACTACGCATTTAAGATGCCAAATAAAAACTTTAATTTATTTCGGAAGTAATAACTTATAATAGTCGAAGAGGCTTTTTCTTCTCCCCAATTCTGAGTGTGGTAGTTAAACAAATCTTATTCTAATTATAACTATTCATACTATAGATGTACGGAATACTTAGAATTTGTGAGTTTCAAAATATTATTGTGCTAAAAATAGTATAGAATTCATTATTTCCTGAATTGTAAATTAGCGGATTTTACCGTATGGATATGACCGATTTTAATGTTCTTTATGGAAGTTTTACTTCTAAATCCTATATTTTTATCGTACACATGGCTCTAATTCGGTGCGAATATGAATTCGAAAATATATAACATACGTATATAATGTTATATTTTTTAAAAGTCTTATCATTATCACAAATATGATGTTCTTTAAATATTAACTATAAATTACGTTGCCAAAATTCATAGCTCACGTTTTTGAATTTTAGGAATCGTGTAAAATATATTTAGTCATGGATGAGAAGTGAAATGTATTAAAGATCTCTATATGAACTTGTAAAATTGATATCATGAGTATTTATTATGTGCAATGCGTGGTGTTATGCGATTATAGAATAGGGATGTTGACTATTTTTTGGAATTGCCTTTATTTTATAGATAAACTCTATATAAACAAGAAAAAATATATTTTACTAAAATATAGAACAAATTTTAATTAAATAATAAGTAAATAAAAATAGTTAAAAAAACTAAAACGCTTCAAACTGTCACGTGACGATAACGTCAATCGTCAGCGCGCGTGATAGTCACGTGATAATGGGTAATGAATAGAACAATTTATTTTATTTTTGAAATTGAAATTTGAAATTACAAACAATTAGGCTCATTAAATATTTTATTAAGTTTTAAAATAATGTCTTTAATGTGTAAAAAATAAATTTACGTAATTTTTTTAAATGAGTCAACATCCCTGTTACAGTGATAGAAATACGAACATTCTTGTAATTTAGTATATAGTATTATTTTGCAGCTGAATAGCTTACATTACCTTTATTTACATGAAGTAATGGCACAATTTAAAATGTTATTCAAGAATGAATGCGTGGTAGATAGATTTTACTCCAGTGAATATGAAATTGTATGGAATCTCTAATAGAACTTCTAAAATGCATGTTAATAGAATATTTTCGTATAATAGATAGATATCGTGACACATTTTAAAATTATCTTCATGTATCCATATCATGCATTCATTATTATAGGTCGTAAATAGTATTGTGGGTTTAGATGTATAGAACGATCGTCTTAAGCTCATATGCTCACAAAAATCGGTATGTATAATGATTTAATTTTTTTTATTAATTTTCTGAGTCCATTCTACGATTTAGTGGAGGTTCATTCACATTTTTTTGGCTTCGCGAAGACTCGTATCGTAAAACCTTAGAAATTCTTTGAAGAATTCTCAGGGATGCAGATTTTCTCAAAAAATAATTGCCTTTTTAATTTTTATTTAAATAACGACATGATCGTTGAAATCGTGAAGGCTACTGCTGTCTTATCATCCTAATGTTCCTATGGTATGTATGAAATATAAAAATATTTGCCCCAACTGTGGTAGTAAGCATACTGGTTTCGGTAAAATATGATCGTTTCTTAAAATATATTTACTTTAGATAGTAATCACACTGTGTTTATGTTATGTTGTGCCATTATATTACCAAAGAATATTTAATATGTTTGGTTGTCACGTATAGGTGGTTTTGGTAACCAGTCAATTAATCGCAATGCTTTAAAAGTCTCCGATCCAGTATATTTCGCATTTATTTTACATTCCTTCGTTTGGAGAACTCTGTCAGTATTATATAGACTTTTGCTTTACTAACAAAGTGGCACTAATTTTAAAATTGCATAAATGTGAACATAGGTATCAAATATATTGTGACGTCTAAAAATTTGTCCATGATATTATGTTGGTAATTAGAATGCATTTCTATAATTACATAAAAATAAACAGAACAAATAGTCTTTTGCAGTATACAAATCTTACAATCTACAATATAACAGATAAATATTATTAAATCAACTTCGGTAACTAATGTTCTCGAATTGTTTGAATAAGTCATTTAATCTGAGTTTATCACGACTGTTTCGAACGAGTCTTACTGCACATTGTTTATAGGGGAGCTTGATAATTTTGGAATGCAATGCCCTAATGCAGCTTCGTGCATGTATAAATTTAAAAATTATTGCTAGTCTACTTATATGTATTTCTAAGTCACACAAAGTATCATTTTATAGATTAAGTTCATTTTCATTCGGATCGCAGTTTGCATTTACTATCTGGTGCAGAGCAATTAATGTGCCGAAATATAGGCCTATTGACACCTCATAAAGTCATAAAGGCACTAGAGATTTTTGCACACAAGTGTATTTAAATTACTATCTGAACTTAGTATGGAGTCCTAAACAAAGGCATTATGAAACTAACGTTCAACTAAAATATGCAAGTCATATTAGTAGCTCTCTATTTAAATATATTACTGTTTGACATAACGTGTACAAATCTTTTCATCCTTATTTATAGACATTTATAAAACCTATTTTAGCTACAAAATGTTTTGTCCCTATCGAACAAATTTGGAATTCAGTTTGGGAGAAGAAGAAAAACATTAGTTAACTAAAATAGGGTTTAAAACTGTCTATGAATAAGGCCGTTTCTCTTTATTTGATACGTATTAAATATAGTAATTGAATTACCATACCGGGTATATCAATACTGCTACCGAAAACGAAGCCGGGTGGTAGTTTCAGTGGTTTCAGACACATTGAAACTAAAAATTGCAAATAGCTACGATTTGTTTCTTATTTTTTCCTATTGTATATCAAACACGATGATATTTAAAAAATCACATATAAAATTGCCGCGTTTCTTTGCGAGCTTGCATTGGATTTGTAATCAGTAAAACTACCACCCGGCTTCGTTTTCGGTAGCAGTCTTGATATACCCTGTATATTACACTATTGCAATTAGTCATATACGTAATAGTTTGCAATAATTACATTTGTTTATTATAAATTGATCTGTGGTTATTCTGCAGCGTACTGTTATACTATTTTGGCCTAATTTCAGTATTCTGAATTACGTGTGGAGTGGAGATGTACTTATGAACACAGATGCAATATTTTTGCTAGTCGAACTTGATTATACCGTTTAACACTACTGTAGTTTATTGAATATTAGTGAATATATTTTTAAAATATGAAAACATTTTGTCATTACCGATCTAGCCGTTTATGGATGTATAAAAATCGTAGGTTTTCTGTAGATACAAACTCTGTTTAGACGTATCTAAATATTTAAATATTATAATACTATCCAAAATTTGGTGATTGCTTCAAGTTTATCCACATGTTATAGGGGTAGTATTTATTGACCAATATTTCAGGGTGTGTAGAAATTTCAAATCCTTTATTATATTGTTCTATGACGTTTCAAAGTTTTCAGATGTTTTGCAACAGACTCAATGTTAGATGTCCTTGAATATAAGCATGTGTATTCACAGATTCGTCGGTATTGACATAATCACCTGTGTAACGTTAAAGTGATGGAACATTGTACATTATATGATATGTATCTTAATTTAATGGCTGTCCATATGGAGTGAACCTTGAGAGCGCTGATCTAATATTCAGGTTAATCAACGTGCGTAATTTTGAATTGAATACCTTACTTTATATGATGCTAGATGGTTTATAATAGTTTTGATCAAAAAAAATATCCCGACAAGTCATTTGAAGCTTAAAATTCGATTCCAAAATTCGATTGGCATTCCTAGCCATTCGCTTTTTTTTTCATTTCTAGTGTATGCAATATAGCGTCAGCCTTGATTATATGGTTATTTTCCTCACTTTAACGTTCCTACACTCACTAGCATACAAAATGCACACATAAATAGTTGACACGAAATATACAATCATCACAAATGTGTACTTATTAAAATTGTTATTAATCATATTTCACTATTTATTCATTGAGATTTGTCAAATAAAATTTATGATATTAAAATGGTTGGCCTAATATTTACAAAGGTGCAACACTTATTCAGTAGTTTTTTTTTGGAGTGGTGCTCAAAATTGCAGCCAAATAGTAATATAATTGTTTAAATGTTTGCTTGTAACCTTTATTATATTTTGTACGATTATTGTTCAATACTGCGATATGTAAATCATAAAAAATATTTTGAAATTATATGTATACAAAAAATATTTTAGAAATCAAGAGTATATGTGTTGAAAATTTGCTTTAATATACTTATGAATGTGCAAATATCGGCCTATAAAAATTGACAAAATAATCGCAGTTTGTACAATAGTCATGTGTTGAATTGTGTGTATTAAATACTTCTTGAGCAAATTGTCTTTATATTATGCTTTATTAAGCTTTAAGTAGACGCTGAGTTCCCGTATTGTTAAGAGAAAAATGTTAAATGGTGAGAGTTTTAGAGGACATGATAAGAATGGGTTATGCATTGACAGTGGGAATAATCTAAGTCAAGTAAATCGATATGCCGCTCACTTATTGACATCATTGTATAAGCAATAACTGTGTGAAATAACCTTTATGAAAATAGTTCAATATTCCCAAGTACGCTTGGGAACATAAATAAGTTTCCAAAAAAGTTTAATGTGTTTTCGCGGTCGATGAATATATTTAACCGTGAACTATCTATTACTGAAGATGATTTTGTCATCAAACCTTGGTAAAATAAATAAATAACACCCAACAGTCACATACATAGTGCTGACCCCACACTAAGATCGAGTCTTGTGTCGTGGGTATCAGGAACTACGAGAGACTTTTCGGTCTCACAAACACCCAGACCCGGAAGAAATATTTGTGGGCCGCACAAACATTTCTCTCGGTGCGGGGATCGAACCCGCGGCCTCAATAAATATTATGTTAAACGGTTTTTTTCTTACTGTCAATTTGAAGAGCTTAAACGTACATGGTACCACAATAAAGTTTTAAAAGTCTAGGATGCGCTTATGGCTGTGTTTGTGAATTATGGATAAAATGATGGAATATTAATTTGGGAATTCAGCGTCTTTCACTATTGCTGTAATACTCTTTAGGATGAAGGTTGTCAAATAAATATTAAATAATGATATTAATCAATATTTTGTTATTTTACTTTAAACCATTTTTCAAGCTTCTTTAAAAATGTTAACATTATGACATTCTAAATAATTACATAAAGGTAGACACAATGTACCCCTTTATTTACCAAAGATACTTAAAATTATTTACATCTACAATAATAATGATACCTAGGTTTTCTAGGAGGAATCTTAAGTGGTAGCACATTATTGTGAGTAAGCGCCATCTATCGCAACCGTAGTTTTCTGTTTCTATATTAACCTACTAAATATTTCCAAATTTTATTACGAGATGGCGTTATTTTGTTTTACGATTTCGAAACTCGTTCACACTAAGTCGTTTTTTATTATTAGTTCTTGTTTTGTATTACTATAATTACAATTATAGTACTTCGATGGATTACATTATTATAGGCAATTTATTATATTCGCCTCAAATATAGTTTTTAAAAAACTGGTCGCCATCGTAGTTCATAAGTGACTTTGGGCTGATGAAGTTGTTCCAGGCCTCTGATATATTACTTGGCTATATTAAATACAAAAATACTGGGATAAATAAAACAACTCATAATTAATACAAGTATTTTAATGTACCATATGAATGCCGTATAAATATTTCAAAATTTAAAACAGTGATAAAATTCATATATTAACCGATACAACTGTAATCAACAAAACGACGTGTTCGAAATTATATTTCATAGTTGGAAATAAGTTACATTAAAGATTGCTACAACTTATCAATATATGCAACTTATCTGTGTAACGGGAAACAATATAATATTCTTAATCATACATTTATAAGCAGGTACCGTATCAATATTAATAAAATTCTTGTGCATTCTCAAAATAGCCTCAGGTAATACGCTTACAAAACCGGCTTTTAAAAATCATTAAATCTTTAACAAAATCACTCACAACTGTATATGGGGTAGGTATCTATAATAATATAAAAATTTGGCCCCAACATTCGAAAGGGATCCACAAACACGGGAATAGTTTAAACTTTTAAATGCTATATTCATAAATGACGCAAAATGCTGAAATGTAAAAAAGGACCTACTTACGAATGCAGTCTTGGTACTGATTGTAGTACGCACAAAATTAATAGAAATAGACGCCAAATGTTCCTCCAAATACAATACACAAAATGAACTTGCCCATATCATGCTATATTGTATAATTAATTGTAAACTTTTCCAATTGTCTACACAAGGAATGCAAAGTACCCCTTGTATAAAATAAACACCTTGAGCATTATCCTACTTATAAAGACGCTACATGTTTATATTATACGCGATAATAATTGATTATAGCAAACATATGACCACTTTACACAGAATTTGGCATCTTTGATGAACACTCCTCTTAATTCAATTATACTATCACTATAATAAATATGCAAACGCGGACGGGCTCCAGCGGTGACGAGCGTTCCGAAGACGATATTTCTAGTTTTCATTAAACGTTTGCTCTCTCGTTACATACATAAAAAGAGAAAGTCGAATAGAGAAATGGTGTTAACCAATTAAAACTTGAGAAATATATTTAGATGGTAGAACGCTATGTGTACCCGTCCGATCATTGGAATATCGATGCACATGCTGATTACACAATATCTACTCCATCACATACTACTACTATCGAACACTCGCACGTTACATTAAATTAGATTAAAATTTATATACAAATTAAATCTAATCATGTTCTTAATAGTTAAACCTACGTAGGTTACATTGATACCAAAAACAATAGTTATTTTGTGTATGGCCTCTTATCTTCGTATTGAATAATGTATCTGAATATGTCCTTGGTTTGATTATGTATTGCAATCTCCTAATTACGACCCATATCATTCTTACTCTATACGGCAAAATCCTTCCCTAACTCTAGCTAATAAATATGTCACCACAGAACAGCGAGTACTATGTCGGAATGGAAACGAATACATTCTATGAATCGAAATATTTACGTTATAAATCGATTACAAAACCCGTTGTGTGTCTTTTTCGTTATAAGTTGAGTTAAATAATTGTTTAATTTATTTTAATTAAACATCAGAATAACGCAATTTTAATATCAGTCGAATAAATTTTGTCTACGACGGAATCGACGAAATCACTATGTTTTATATAATAAAAATTTTATATTGGAATAACGCACAACCCCAAGAACAATCGAATTCATCATAAAGTCACCACAATAAACTCTGTATAACCTAAAGTTAACAAATTGAGCTAAACAATACCTCTATTGATAACTGAAATAAAAATGTAACTGTCAAGATAAACAATTTTAATACTCGATAAAATCATGAACTATTTCAAATTGGAATAATGTCGTTCGATTTTATGCTTACGGTGTTATTCTAATGGCGATATTTAGTCGCGTTTCTTAAATTTTTAAGCATAAAAACGAGTTTACAAATCTTTAAAAAATTGTACAAAATTGTGTTTGGAGACAAATTACGAAGTTGGTAATAGTTATATTTCGTCCTTAAGCTTCGACGCTCTAAATAACTATTGTATTTTCTTAATCTACCAAATTAATTGGTGTTATTATTTTTAACGAAGCTGTTCTTTCATTAAAAACCATAGCATTGGAATGCCGTCTCATTAGATTGCTAATATCGTTTGAAACAAATATGTCCTCTAAAACTTTTCCATGCTCCATGGATGTTATAATAACGAAATTATAGGAAACCTTATTTTGCTATTATAACATTCATATTATGGTATTTAAAGATAAAATGATATACCACGTAACAATTGTTACCGGAAGCTATTACAACCAGTTGACAGTGCCGGATTAAGCTGGCGTGGGGGCCATACCTCAATTTATCTTGTCAAAAAAATGCCTATCGAGGTTTAAGAAAAAACATATTAGGCAGTGATGTATACTGGATGTTCTGGGCTCGTAGCTTAATCCGTCACTGCCAGTTGAAACAAGATGTGTTGAAACCATTGAGGTAATAGAGCGGACACTGCGAACAAAATGTGTAACAAAAGGTGCGATTCACTTACATGATACCGCTATTGCTCTCTCTGTTACTCTTACGCAGTGACTACCTCCTGTTCTGGTAATCCGCGGTCAGGATTGAAACAGCCGCAGTGCGCGGTTATTTTGTTTATAATGTCCGCTCTGGTACCTCAATGTATGAAACTAAGAATTTGTCGCCAAACTGTTTGGTGTAGTGATGGTGCGTTTAGCTGGGGTGCTGCGCGGCGACCTTGCGCACGCGGTAGCCGCCGGTGCCGCGCACCGTGTACAGCACCACGATGGCGACCGCCACCACCGACATTCCGATTGCGTTTATAATGATCGCCTCGGTGGACAGCGCCGCGTACCCCTCGCTCCTGCACACCGCATGCTCCAGGGTTAGTACAATAATTTACGTGGATTAGTTATTTGCCCATGTTATCTAAGCTTTAAAATTTGCTGTAGCATCAAATTGTCAGTTGATATTCTTACGATTTTTCTGCTTCTTGTGTGACAAGTGAATATTTTCTTTTATAAAAAAATATATTAAAAAATCCATATCTTCATATGAAGTTAAAATCCAAACTAGAATTATACGAAGTCAGAATCTACGGTGTAATCAGTAAAAAGTTCGACGCAACACACAAGTTATAACATAAAATATATAAACTCCAATAAAGTAGCAGAAAAATTGTAAAGCTATCCCATACAGTATTATATATTAGAGATATGTTCATCTGTGTTACGCAACGATTTCATTTATACCCAACTAAATTCAATTACTTTTATGTGAAATCATTATCAATTGGAAGCAAAGCGCTATAAAAATGCTGGTTATGGTCATTGTGGGCATTCAAAAAATAAAACTAAATATATCTGAAAAAAACTAATACAAACTAAAGCAAAAAAAAATTTTTGCAAGTAACAGTGAGTGTTGGATGTTATTTTATGAAAGAAATATGGCAGAACAAGCTACGAACAAACAAAGCATCTGTGCGAACAGACATTACAAAGCCATGCAACTTTTATTAGGTGCTATTCAAGAAAAACAAAACAAGGATGAAATGTGAACTTACAATTTATTTTAATAATAAACATACAGTATCCACAAACATAAGCCATTTTAACATTAAATCTTATTTTAATCTACATACCCTATTTACATTTTGATCTGATACAGACCAAAACATGATATAACAGTAAAGCCTCATTTCTGTAGTTCTGTTACTGGTTTTATATAAAAATAGATTTACATTACTAATCGTATGATAAAATATAAATTCCATACAATCTACCTAAAATACTCTTGAATATTAATAAACTAGGTACATAAATTTCTTTTAAAAATTCGTAAAGTTAAATATGTTTTCATATAATTCGTCTCTACATTGTTATATTTGCATTAATAGTAGTTTTATAGAAGAAATAAATTGGTCATTTAATTTAATTTATTATAATGAATAGTAAAATGGATATAAAACTTTGAGCCTAAATCATTCGTCAACACATTCAAGACTTACGCTCATAAAATGATCACACCTAAATACGTATACATACCAGACGCAACACAACTAAACTAAATCTACAAATCGACCGACGTCCTGATGTGCATGTCGCGGGACTCCGGAGCTCTGAACTTGTCCCTGGACAAGATATACATCACCACCGCCATTATTGCGACCATGGAGACTCCGATCGCGTTGATGATTATACCCTCGTCGACCATGCCGCTGTACCTCTCCGCGCTGTGGATACGTGCACAATGACAGACTAGGCTACACACTAACATTCAAAACATGCGGACACGTGCCACAATGGTGAGAAATATTGCACTACGTCACGAAAGCGCGTGAATTCATCGTGCTGTGAATGAGATAATTTTAATAAAACTTATGTACTTTACAAAAGATAGTCAGTAGTTTAGTCAGTAGATTATATTTTTCCAAGAAACAAAATCAAACGATGTATAGAAGGAATGCATTGCGACAGCTAGAAGAGATTAAATTCATGTGCTTTCATGACATGCAACTACGTAATAAAACGGCAATCAAAGTGATTGAAGCTTGAATGATAATATTCAGACAGTTTAACGTACCCGAGTCCAAAGATAGCTTTTTCAGTAAGTCCAGTGAGGCAAGCGGCGACACCGAGGACGAAAGTCAAGATTCCGAAAGCAGCGTGAATCGGAACGAGAGAGGCGCGGAACCCGGCCGTGCCTTTATTGCAGATCAACAACAGGAGGAAGCTGAAGAAGCCGACTGCGTACTGTAGATCACAATGTTAAAAATATTAAGTAAATACCTACATGAAGGAAACTTCTGTGAGAAAACGCATTAATATTGATATTAACACTTTTCACTGCATATATTTTAGCCAACTGATCGGGTCCATCGTGCGTCTAAGCAATATGTCCTATGGAATAAAGTCCATCGTTTTTAAAATCATTCTAAAGTAGTATATGGTATTTTAATTAACGTACGACACAAGTTGCTTCATACATAATATCAGCCATGTGACATACGACCCAATGTCTCACACTACGTGTCTGTCATTAAGAAATACCTGCTACTACTAATGGGGCTTATCTTGCCACATACCTGAATTCCAAACAGTCCCATGGCAACGAAGCCAATCCAGCTGTGTAGAGAATAGAAATTGTTGATCCCTTTCTTGTTGTGGTAGTCGAGAACGGCGAGGAACCCGATCACGATGCAAGGGAACGCCAGGGCGTGGAAGATGGCGTGAAGGAGCTTCACGTAAATACGTCTGAAGCATCGGCAGATGCGATACAGCAACACCGCTGTAAATGAAAGCAATTAAATAATGATAAACAAATAATGATTTAAGACATAGGTACATTGATTGCCTCGGTGGCGTAGTTGTACTACGGTACGGTTTCAACGCTGAGGTCTCGGGTTCGAATCCCGGGTCGGGTAAAGTTATATTGTTAAAAGTTTATTTTTCTATTGACTATCAGCCCGGAGTAAGGAATTTGTGCCCGATGTGGCGATAGGCTCACTCCCGAGCACATCGTGGGACGAAACACATAAGGCGAAACGTGGGTGTTCTAATTGCTACCAGGAAAACCTCTGTCTACCTCTTCTGGGAAAAGGCGTGAGTTTATGTGCGTATGTACCTAGGTACATTGAGTATTGGCATCTAATTCGCATCTTCTTTGCATTTGTAAGATATCAATTGATGATTAAAATGTAGACATAAAAATCAGTTTTAAAGAGAAACTAGAAAGTCGCAATCACCTCGATAACTGCATTTCTTAGAAATTCACTCAATATGTAACGACGATAGTATCGATCCAATTCACTTAATTACTCTTTCGAGCCGTTGTTTTAAACTAGTTGTAATAATTTAAAATCTCAATTTTAATAACTTTCTATAACATGAAAATGTTATTAATACTATTCTTGGCGCTATAAATTTGTCATATAATAATACGATTTCGTAACTATACTATTTTTCAATACATAAAAGGTTCTGAATGAAACGCGTCCAAAGTTCTGCCATAAAATTGATAGACGATCCGATAAAGTCTGGCGGAAGCCATTCGATGCTATCTAACACCTCAGCATGGATTAATATAGGGGAAGTATTTTTTACCAATGAGAATTTCATATCGCTGAGGGAGTTGATATTAAGGTTAAAAACCATAACACTGAAATCGCAGAGAATACTTACAGAAACCGCTGAAAGTGATGAATCCAGCGACCATAAGCGTTGGATGGAGGTTGAACTGCTTGTCGGGGGCGTCATCGGCCCAGGCGTACCCGCCGCGGTAGTAGAACACCCAGAAGATGGTCAAGGCGGAAACGCCGATGAGTAGGATAGTCGCGAGGGTAATGACCAGCGCGTACTCGCACCACTCGCAGGCGCCTCGCTCATGGTCGTCGGACTCGTACGACCTGCTGCGTTGCCTGTCAAACAAAAAATAATAATTATTGAATATGGGAACTACTACGAAATAATCCAGGGACTTAATGATTTTAGAGCTTGATTCTGTAAATGTTAATAGTGCCAGTGTAAATGAATACACTGAACAAATTCAATTGAGAGGATATAGATTGTAAGATAGAAGAAGTAACCGAGATTTTTTATACATTTAGATTTTATATACGAAATAGTTTATTTGTATTGTATAGATGTAGCCCTTTTTAGGAACTAAACTGTTAGGTAAAACACTGGTAGATTCATCATAACTATAGCACAGCCATTATTATTTAAACTTCTAAAAACGATGACAATTTTAAGTCAAAACCGATAATTTTCACATAATTTAGTTTGAATTAAGCACACTCAATCAAATTAAGCACAATAAACCTTAGCCTTGTTCAACTAAAACTAAGCTCTGATCATCGGCTTCTTCAAACTAATGTTTCAGCTTCATCGGTATATTAAATTTACGCCTACGAGGTTCAGCCAACTTAACAGGTAGTAATATGAGTTTGGTATCTAAGCTAGGTGTATTCAATGAACCTGATAGCACTAGCCACACGGAACTCATTTGTTTTAACGCCTTCACGTAGGAAACCGCAACTCCATTGATATCAACGGATATCAAACATGTTATGCAAAAGCTATAGTGCAGAGGCGTAATAGGAGTCTTAGATCGTGGCTATATTGATAATAGTGTATTTGCAAGTTATGGCATGGTTAATGTGTTATATGAAAATATTGAAAAAATATAACCATAGTCATCACATCGAATAATAATTAAACAAAAGTTTTGATATGTATATGTAAATAAACTGCACTAAATGACCATTGTATTGTGCAATAATATTTAAAGTTAATTTAGAAAGTTGAAATAGTAATTTACATATCAGTTATCGTTAGTTTTGCATACAAATAAACATATTTTAATATGTCTGATGCTATAATACGTATTATTTCACACAAAAAGAAACCATTCAATTAAGACATATTCCGCACGCAAAGTAATACGTAAAAACTATTCCTAATAAACCATCTAAATAATTTATAGTAAATTAAAATGTTCAAGCGTAGAGAAGCTTCTTCCCAGCTACGGTTCTGGTGGTCAAAGTTGCCCGGAGACCACACAAAGGTGTCGGGTAGCGTGAGATCGTTGACGCGGCGTCGAACGCCGGATGCACGGCGACCAAGTCACGGAACGATGGCTTATGCTGCTCTTTCAACGTATCTTGTGTCATGTTATAAACAAAGGATGTCACAAGATGTATTGTGACACCCTAATATCTACCAAGATTTATGACTGCTGAGGTTTTCTAAAAATAATATAATAAATACACCCAACAGTCACATACATAGTCCTGATCCCACATTAAAATCTTATGTTGTGGGCATCAGAAATTAAGAGAGACGTTTCGGTATCACAAACACCCAGACCCAAGACAAATATTTCACAAATATTTGTCTCGGTGCGGGGATCGCACTTGCGGCTTTTCGTTTCACAGTCGGCGTCACCAACTGAGGCTGTCAAAATTATATCTTTATAGAAGTTTCGAGATTAAAGGAACGCATAAGCCATAAGGTTTTTTCAGAATCCTCTTGGCTGTTACAGTAATTCGAATACTTCGTCAGTTTTTACCTAATTAAAAACTAATTGGCCTATTTCTCTAGTGTAATTTTTACGATTACTTGCACTCTTACATTATTTACTATCTATTCGTGTAATTTTATAAGTTGTGTGAGACACTATATATTCATTTAATATTTAAAATGAAAACGGAATGTGCTCAGTAACTAGCCAAATAGGAACCGTAAGCATAGTTTCTTATCGTTCATTTTTACGACCTCCATTAACAGCATTACTAAATCGTAACTTACCTATAATGTCGGACTAATTGCGCAGTATCCTTCTACGTTAGCTTACACGCTTCATTTACTTTTACAGTATACTAGTATTTTACTAGCTGAACCAATTATCCAGTCCTAATTATTTTTAATTACCTACTTAATCGAGGATTACTACTTCCGATGTCTCGATATAGCGTGACAAAATCGAAAACCGAATCGATTCGTTACCGATTACGAAATAATAATTGATTACACTTACAATGTATTTTATAATTTTGCATTACTAAATGAAACTAATCAATTTTAGAGTCTTCCTTGCTAAGAGATATAGCCATTCTCATTTGATAATCGACCTACAACATTTGAAGTGGCGCCTTTAAGAACTTAAAGTATACAAATCAAATCATATGATATTATAATTATTACAATATGATTAGGTATATCATATCCTGTGATCATATCATTCATTCCAGTGTATTTTGTAACTGAGACTAACGAATATTCTAATAAATAACCCCGCGTACATTGTTTATACTCGTAGAATAATTTCGAATCAAAGCTCCATGGCATATGTTACTTTTTAGTGTATCCTTTACTTATCAATGGAATCGTGACGGCTACGTCCGTGAACTGTACAGCGAATCGGATTATGAAAATAAACTGTCCCCGCACGTCCGGTCGTTACGCAGGTCGGAAAGGTCAACGTGATTCATTGAGGTTATTAATTGAAATCTGTGAGACAGTCCCTCAACCCTGGCGAGGTGCAGTTGTCCCTGCAAGCAATTACAATTTAAAATTCGTGATATTGCACTCTTAAAACATAATGTTACGACACATTTATCTAAAAATGTAGAAAGATAACAGCAGATATATCTTTAGTCCTCGATCAAGACGTATTATCTCTTCATCGACTTGCTTTATTTTCATCGTTGCGAATTGCTTTGGTATAAGGCCAGTAAGCACCTTTTCAGAAAGAAAAGCAATGCCTTACACAGCTAAACTATTGAACATTAATGACTTCGAATGAAATATTACCGTCGAGCAAGTTAATAAAAATGCTATTATAAATTTTATTACAAAGAAAGCAGTCCGCATGTCGAGCAACACAAATACAGCCGTACAGAAATCTCTAAATGTAGGAAACGCAAAGAGGTAAATGGCGGCCATTTCTCTCCCCTCGCATTCTTTGTAGACGTTTCTGGAATGCTGCTTGTGAAAATCCAGCATCAATAAAACCTCACTGTTATGTTGGAAAATGTACGAACTATTACTAAGGTATGGACGTGGCTTCTCCCTTAATCGTTAAGATTCTGGGTAGTTTGTGGTATTGGAAAGAACTTCAACACTAACGGAAAATTGATTTATTTTCTGTTTCTTAGACTGGAATTACATCAAGCGATTCACTGATCTTTTATTAGTAAATCAACCATTACTATACAACTAATCATTATACATTATACGGCAGTAAAAACCACGATTTCTACTTATTATAATAATGATACTAATTCGCCTAATCATCTACACTACCAAAGCAGGCAATAAAACGTACAAAATCACGGTAAAGTAAAAAATTACGTATCATCCTCGTTGAATTACTCTATCCGACAGAGAAAACCAGTTGAAACACATTTATCCAAATAGTAGTTGTCTGTTGTACAACAATAAAAATATTGCAGACATAAAGTTCCATTACGCAATGTCATTACCCGAAACAAGTGGTTTTACAGGGATATAAAATATTCTTTATCATCAAAGCCTTCGCGTTGATAATATATCAAAGAAAAAGGTATTCAAACGTCTAAAAAACAATTCCTTTAAGAAGTTTTTCTCGCAAAAAATATTATCGTTATAAGTACCTCCATGTTTCTGAACTTACTGAAGATTATCTTTCAAGTTACGGAAAGCAAAATTCAATTTTACGAGTCATTATTATAAGTCCGCTCCGCTTTTTTTATAAGTAATAATTTTACGGATTGCTTATGATTTTTTGAAAAAGTTAAAAAATAACAACAATTTGTTCCGTGTATACTATTAGAAATATTAACCAAATTCTACATCAATGCTTTGTGGTTAGAATTTAATAAATTGATTACATTATTGTGTTAATTCCATTATTATATTATAATTGGGTAGATACTGTTTCTTCTGCAGATATACGAGTATATGTTGTTTAAATTCACTAGTAAGTACTTGTTTTTCCCGTGAACTCAAATTGAGATTAGTTAGTCTTTAATCGTGTTTCATCATCAGTTATTACGTCCTGATTAATCGTTTTCTTGTTAGCCGTAGTGATCTAATGCTGGCTTAACTATGACGAATAAAATGCTAACATAACCGCTCTATTGTACTCTAAAAACATCTCTAGATTATTATCTTGTGCTGTACATACTACAAAAAATAAAAGACGAATACAATTTCTAGCATTTTAAACAGCATTTCTATTACTCTTGATTGTTATAGCGACAGTGATAATAAAAAGCATTAAATGCAACAAGAGACCTATATCCCATTTTAAATGAAATAGCATCCCATTTAGAAATTTGGTAGATTGCCAGGCGGAATACCAATTTATATGCAATTACAATAAATAACTAGACGTTACAACCTTCTGGTTTCTGGGTATAATTACAATCACCGCTTAATTATTTGCTTTTGAACAAATAAATTGAACCAATAAGGAAACGGTTTGATTTGGGCAGATAAAAGCGCCCGAGAGTGGTCTTTAGAAGTTGATTAAACTCAGCGTCTTGCGTAAGACGTAATTTTGTTCGAGTCAGGCATTATAAAACGTGACTTTCTTTCAATGGAAAAGAAAGATTGACTTCTTTACTACTAGCAGAGATAAAAATGAAACAAAATTATCAGATGCCTTATCCGTCTGCATTGCAGTTTTTAGCTTTAATCCTCAATGGATTTATAGCAACACGGCAGGCAGCTAAGGTAACATAATTTTATAAACCACTGCTTTTACTATTACAAAGGTAATAATGTAATATGTTAATTTGACTCCGAACCACTACATGGCCCTTTTATCTCTCTAAGAGAAATGTAAAACAAGGAGGAACGCCCTTATTGTAACAATGCCTGTACCAATTAATACGAATAGAATTAGATACAAGGTCCCTGTATTAATAGGATGAATCATAGTCTATTATACCGGCGGCAATTGGTCATAACCTAGCTTTACTTTTATTGAAGGGACTTGAAACGATGTGTAAAATAATTTCGATAATGTAAGTTATTGTGGTTCTCATACTACATGTTATCTTAATGGTACAAACTATCCATATAATTACGATAAATAAACTTAACATTAATACCATATAAGTTAGAGTTGCCTTCGATTTCATTTTGGATATTTTTGTTATCAATTAACAAAATCATTACTTCTCGACGCTTTCTAAGCCTAATGAACAGTTATATGTGAAATATTACTTTCTCTGACCATTCAACCGAGATTCACACATTACAGAAACAATTAAACATATTAAACCATGGGATGACGAACAATATACCTCAGTAAAGAAAGTAGAAATACAACGATGTCACAGTTGCGTTTGATCTGGGAGCGCCATTAGAACGGATTTCTCGGCCCATGGATGGAGTATAGAAATGTAGTAGTGCAGGGTCCAAAGAGGAGGCGAAGGGAGGGGACCGGTCATTGACCCCGCCGACCATGGTACTGCTGGCCTACATGAGAATTGGACGCTACGTGATCGCTTGTTTTAACTACCATAATTATTAAACCAACATCAAACTCTTATGTTCTCGAACAAGGTATCATTATCGATATTTATTGGGAATAACTACACCTGTAACTTTTGTCTGTTATTTTTAAAACCACAAAAGAAGCGGTAAATACGAACATTCATGCGGAAGTTTCTTAGAACTTGCAGTCTTGAGTGTCCTTATCCCGCAATTAATGATGCAAAGAGAACGAGACAGCAATACCGATAGGGGAACATTAAAATTGAGCTCTAAATACTTATGGCTATGCTATGTTTCGTTTTGAAAACCTTTGAAAATACGAGGGGCGATCAAAAAGTAATGATAATAAGTATAAAAAAACAACGATTGTAGTTTAAATTTAATTTATTTTTCTACATAGTCTCCTAACAAGTCGATACATTTAGTCCAACGTTTCTCCAAACCTAAAATACCCTTTAAAAAAAAATCTGTATCTTGACTATCCCAAAATGCCTCTACAGCATCCATCACCTCGCTATCATCCTCAAATTTCTTGCCCCTGAGGTGTTCCTTGAGCCTAGGAAATAAATGAAAATCGCTGGGGGCTAAATCTGGAGAATAGGGTGGGTGTTCGACCAGTTCGAAGCCTGCTTCTCGAATGGCAGCGATCGCAACTTCGGCTCTGTGTGCAGGAGCGTTGTCCTGATGAAACAGGACTTTCGCTCGGAGTTTGCCCCGTCTTTTTTCCTTTATGGCGTCTCGCAGTCGTCTTATTTGATCAGCGTAGTAGGAGCCCGTAATAGTAGCTCCCTTTTCTAGGTAATCAACCATTATGATTCCCTGAGCATCCCAGAAAACGGACGCCATAACCTTGCCCGCCGAGCTCGAGACTTTGAACTTCTTAGGAGTCGGTGAGGATGGCCTTTTCCAAGTCATCGATTGTTGTTTGGTCTCCGGATCAAAATGATGGATCCATGTTTCGTCCATGGTCACAAATCGTGACAAAAATAATTCTTGGTCAGCCTGGAACTTTGCAAGATTGGCTCTTGAAATGTCAACTCGCTTTTTCTTTTGTTCGTCCGTTAACATTCTCGGGACCCAACGCGCGGAGACCTTCTTCATATTCATTTTGCTGGTCAAAATGTTTTGGATGCTGCCATATGAGATCCCTGTGACCTCAGCTAAATGTTACTCTTCGGTCTGCTAACACGATATCTTCGATTTTTTTCACGTTTTCCTCCGTGAGGGACGAGGTTGGGCGTCCCTCGCGATGTTCATCTTCTGTGGATGTTCTACCCAACTTAAACTCTTTGCACCACCGTGCCACCGTAGAATATGGAGGAGCAGAGTCCCCCAGTGTCTCCACCAAATCGGCGTGTACCTCTTTGGTAGACATTTTTTTCAAACAGAGGTACTTGATGACGCATCTCACTTCGTGTTTCTCCATTTTCGTGTTGTCGCTCCGACTGCTGGTATTCAAATGAATGTAGCTCCTCCAAATGACGTCCTATTTATACAATTTTTTAGCTGGGAAGTGGTGAAGGACTGAAGAAGCGAAATGTTTTTTTTTTAATTTTTATCTTTATTAGAATTACCCGTTTATCATTACTTTTTGATCACCCCTCGTATATACCGATCATAGACGCGACTGACGCAAGTGCACATAATATTGAGTGAAAGGACCCACATGAAAGTAATAAAATTCCTGTAATGCTCGTTAAAGGCGTCCCATTTAGGCGCTTGTTTGAAGTTGAGACACAAAACGGTTAACCAATGATTACATAGCACTTTATTTAGTGTTAGGTAACGCTATTACATCGAGTTAATAGTTTTAATAACACGTATGAAACTGTAACGGAATTTAAAATTCACAAGCGTTCGCCCTAGTTTCAATTGTCGCGGTTTGGTAGATTAACAAATGCTAGCTAATTTCCTAGGCAAATACTTTCTTTGGTTAGCAAGCACGCTCTGAGTTCATTTGAAGCTGTGATGGCCATTGATCTGCGTCCTACTTTAGTTCTCTTTTGACGGCGCGTCACATATCTTGCGACGGACGAGAAGATATTTTTTGTTCCATTTTTCCCAACTTTGTAACATGCTTGGTAGTGTCATGTTTAGTTTGACCAGTTGATTGCTTTTCAGCCGTTTTAAAATAGAGCATCCGACATTTTGTAGATCACTACAAATCGTTAAGATATGCAGCATTTTGATGTACGAATGTAACTATCAGGAAAATGAATAGGAAAAGAGTAAAATATTTTGTAGTGGAATACATTTTTCAGTTAGTTTTATATTAAGGTATTTAAAAATATTTTCTTTGAATATTTATAGTGAATATGCACGTGCAATGTCGCTCTGTTACCGAGAATATGAAAGCTGTCGGCGTTGGAAGCGTTGAAATATCGATATATCAGACTTTGGATGCTAGAAAGTTCGACGGTAAACACATAATATGTTAAAGATGCTACAATGTCGCCATACGTGAAGGTTTGACTTCGAGGAGATAGAAATTTTACCTTACAGCTTTCTACGAAGAAATAAAACACTAGATAACTTGCATAAGAATATCAACTTCATTATTACGTCGATAACTAAGCTAGATTGAGAATAATAATCTATACATCTATACATATAAATAAAATTGAAGTGTCTGTTTGTAAAGTGAAAATTAAAAAAAATGTCCAACTATATATCGTTATATACACGATTCCTATAACGAAAATGACCTTAGATTTTTTTTGTCTGTCTGTTTGTTCCGCCTAATCTCTGAAACGGCTAGACCGATTTTGACGGGACTTTCACTGAAAGATACTTTTTTTTGCGGGAGTAACATAGGCTACTTTAATTTTGAAAAACAAATTAGGGTTCCGCAACAAAAAAATAAACCCTTAAATTTTGAGGTTGTTTTTTTAAATATGGTATTATGACACGCGGGTGGATGAGCTCATTGTGTTTCTTTGATTTATTTGGTCTAAAAATGTCAAGTAGCTGATATAATAAGGAGTAACTTAGGCTACATTTATTTTAGAAAAAAACTTTTATTTTAGAAAAATAAACTTTTTGTTAATTTCCACGTGGACGAAGTCGCGAGTACAGCTAGTAATTAATATATATATATATATATGTATGATAATATATTAACGAATGAATTATGTAGCAACACGATTTCCGTCAATTATTTTAAAATTGAATGCAGGAACGTACTTTGCTCTACTTAATCATATGTACCGACAAAGTTTTCGAATGGCGAGAGAGTTTACACTTGACCACAAGATGGACTCAAGAAATGGGGCTTCATGAACATCGTAAACTTCACAATCGTTAGCGAAGTTCCTCAACCTGAAACTTCGTCCACAAATTGCAATATTACGTGACTATTTACCCATATAGATACAGGCACAAGGAGGTCGTCCACTAGTTAAACGATTGCGCAATCACCTCTATCATTTTACTCTGCAACAAACTTACATTGGCAATTTCTAATGTCATATGTAATCGAGGTGTAATGGCCCACTTGTGGTCATCAGAGCGTGGGCCATCCGTGCCAGTAGCTGGGTTCAATTTAATACCGCCTATATCCTGGTGGGGACCAGGATCAGCGCTCAGTGCTCAACCACTGAGTCTGCAATTAATATTGTTTATTGACTCATTACCAACGCACGCCTCAATTGGAATACTGGCAATCAATCTGTTGTTCGCGAGCGGCTGTCTCAAGTGGTCTATGTCATTCACATTTTTACAAAGGCTTTTCACATAGTTTCGTTCAGTACCAAATTCTTTGTTACTTGTTTTTTATTTGTGCTATATGCAATGATAATAATTACTCGTAGCTATTTGACATTTACCAGGTCGTCTGACCAGTTTTACCAGGTTGTCAGATGACCTGGTAAAGGTCGCGGGACGTCGCTGGATGCAGACTGCTTTCAAAAGGTCACAGTGTAAATCATTGGGGGAGGCCTGTATTCAATAGTGGACTTCCTTTGGCAGATGAATGAATGGATGATTTGACATTTCTTTCTACTTAACTCTTTTAACCGTATCGAACCTGCCTACCTCTCTAATGCTAATATGCTATTTGTTTCATTTGTAAAACAAGTAATGCAATTAGATACCTTTCATTATAATTGGGATTAAGTTGAAATAGCTTCAGCTACCTATATAAAGCAGATAATCCAGACTGAAACAATTAAGGAGGGAGATAGTGTAATGGTAAGTAATTACAGAGGGGGTGGGGGGGCTCGGGGACTCAGCGAGCGGCGTGCGCTACCGCAGTTTCGAAATATACATTTAAGCGTCACGTTCTCACGGTAAAGGAAAATATAGTAGGAAATGTGTAAGTCATTAGAATATAATTTGTAGTACATGTGCAATTTGTACTCGAGTCGGTGATAATTTCTACACTTATCACGATTCACGTAGCACTAAAGAGCTTTTGGCGCGGAAATACATTTATCCCGCATTTATGGTATTAGATTTCAGTGGTGGATTATAATGGTTAATTATTAAAAAAGATAAAATTGATGAATGAATATAAACAAATGTGGTAGAGTCGCATGAAGTAGTTCGTGTTACAATTTAAAATATAATAAACACTTCATAGATTTGTAGTCAGGCATAAGAACACCTTTAGAAATACGATAGATTACCAATAATTCACGGAGACTGTACCACCTGACTACTGAGCAAGCACAATAGTGTTGTGTCTCAGAACGGTGGCATTTCGTAACAATAATTGCAGTTTTTCTAGAGCATTTCCTCATTAAATGGAACGAACGCGCTTTTGCACACAGTTTGTTCTGTAGTTCTCTCTCTCGTTGAAACAAAAGCACTCCCGCTTGGGAATGATGCGGACAAAACAGAACAAAAATATACACAGCTTATTAAAAAGGTCCGGCAGAGTGAATTCATGTTTTACATTTTAAAGCTATAAAAGATACGCAGAATTGGAGTTCACTGAAAATGGTCGAGAGTTGTAAATTCAGAAATATAATTTAACGCAACACAATGTCATTCCGAACGACAGCTGGGCAAACTAGGCATGAAATATTTGTTTAACCATACAATGTTATTCGCATTTTTAGGACGTATAGGTCAACGATTTTTACGATATTAACACAAAACTAATTGAACAAGCCACTACACGTAATATTATGTAGATAACGTGTTTTTGATAAACACAAAGACGCGAAACAGTACAGAACAAGAACAAAATTAAAAATAACAATAAGGTCATTATTAAAGCAAAAAAGCATACATATTCTTCGATTTAAGTATTTGTATTGGCATTGAATTTTATTCAAAACTTGCACATAAAGTTTACAAAATAGCATTTCAAAATTATATTTAAACTGATATTTTTTATTAGATTATCTTTCCTCGCATTACAAATCATCGTGAGTGTAAAGAATAAATGCAACCCATTCACAGCTCGTCAACACCGCGTTAATAAAAACCAACATTATCTTAGAAATTAGTTACCGTACAATAGAGGTACGCATCAAGCAAATAGCAGGCACATCCGTGGGAATTTCTTCCTCTATTGTGTATTTTAAATGTCAAGGCAGTATGAATTTATCAGTCATGGTCAATTGTGGTAGATTCAAGCTTTTCTATACACAATAAAATCGTATGTTTGCAATTTCATCAATAGAAGCTAATACTTCGACAATTTCGATTAGTAATGTATCTACATCACTGTCAAATGTTCTTGAAGGACGTACCTCCGTCAGCTTCTTTTTAATGTACGATTCTGTCGCTCCTATATTTCCTGTAACCCTTATCAGAGTTGTCCCTTAACTGTCCGTAAATAAAATCTGCCTCAAGCAGCCATTCAATTTTACGCAATTGAAATAAAAAAGGCGCCATAGTCGTAATATCAACAATCGGTTATCTAATATCTAGCATAACATGTCGAAATTATATTAGGACCTTGAATAAGTTCTCGCTGTTTCTTCAAATATGACAATAGTAGTACCCCGTTTGTGAAATTTGGAATGGTAATACACATGCAAGGTAGCAGTATATCTAAGCCAAAATTTCAGTATAGGATAGTTCATTTTAGTGTTACCAATTTTTTTTTTCTTAGTTCTGAAAATGTCTACTTTTGTGCCAAATAAAGTGTATTTGCGGGGAATTGTATTGCACTACTTCATTGAAAAGAAATCTGCGGCTGAAGTTCATAGAATTATTGTTGAGACTTATGGAGACAATGCTTTGTCGGAAACGATGTGCAGAGACTGGTTTCGACGCTTCAAAAATAATGATTTCGAACTTCAGGATAAAGAAGGTTCTGGCGCACCGAAAAAAATTGAAGATGGGAAATTGGAGGAATTACTCGATCAAGACCGATGTCAGACGCTAGCAGAACTTGGAAAAAGATTACACATAGATGAGTCAACTATTTCAAAATGTTTAAATGTTTTAGGAATGGTCATGAGCAGGGACATTGGGTACAGAATGAATTGAAGCCGCGAGACGTCGAACGACGTTTTCTCACGTGTGAACTACTGCTTCAACGGCAGAAAAGAAAAGGTTTTTTTCACCGTATCGTGACTGGCGATGACAAGTGGATACACTACGATAATCCAAAGCATACATAATCGTGGGGTAAGCCCGGTCATGCATCAACATCGTGTGCAAAGCTAAATATTCATGGTTCGAAGCTTCTTCTCTGTATCTGGTGGGATCAGCAGGGTGTAATTTTTTACGAGCTGCTCAAACCGAATGAAACTATCACGAGGGATCGCTGTCGACTTCAATTGATGCGTTTAAGTCAAGCCCTAAAAGAAAAACGGGCGCTATACGAGCAGAGACACGACAAAGTGATTTTGCTACATGACAACGCTTGGCCTCATGTTTCAAAACCAGTGAAAACTTACCTGGAAACGCTTCAATGGGAAGTTCTACCCCACCCGCTGTATTCACCTGGCATAGACCTTTCTGATTTTCACGTATTCCATTCGATGGTACATGGCCTAGCTGACCAGCGCTTTCATTCTCATGAAGAAGGTAAAAAATTGATCGATTTTTGGATAGCCTCAAAAGACATGTCGTTTTTCCGACGCGGAATTCATATACTGCCAGAAAGATGGGAGAAAGTGGTTGCTAGTGATGGACAATACTTTGAATGAAATGTTTTTTTCCTTGAATTTTTAACAAAAAAAAATATTTTGTAAAAAAACAGCGAGAACTTATTCAAGGTCCTAATAGATAAATTAATATTGTACAAAACTAATAGTACTAATAGTAGTAATACTAGTCTCATAATTTGTTGTTTCTAAAAGTGAGGTGGAACATTAAATTATGAAACAACAGTATTCAAAGACACAGTGACGAGAAAATAAGGAAATGTTGTATGTGTAAATAGAGAAGGAACATACAAAGCGATTCTCCTCACTTGCCATTTACCTAAAGCAATACAATATTCAATGCAGCGGTAGTAAATTTTAATCACCACAACACACGTAGTTCGGTATCGCAATGTATGCCGAGCGCCAATGGAAATATTCCTATACGTGTCATGTACAAAACACCAAGGTATGACCAACAGTTTAGCGATACGCCCAATAAATGGTAAAAAGTGGCCCACTGACCGCGCGGTAACGGTACAACAGACTTCCACGGTATTAGCTGTTGATTTCACTATCGCTCTGTGGTCAGAAGCAGTTACGCCCGTAGGAACCTGTTTCCACTTGCGCCTAGCTTGTAACCTAGACGTCAAGTGTCACAGATTCATCTAGTCACAATCGCAGTCACAATTGTAGAATGTTTGCATGCATTTGATCATTTTTCATCGTGTGATACAATAATAACTAAATTTGGAGACAATTTATATACATAGTTATATTGTAACTGTTACATTTTCATGATGAATATCTATCTATAGACATATTCAGATGTTATGAATGATATAATATCACATAATGTATGGATAATAATATACATTCGCAAACTACATAGTGAGTGGTCGGTGGCTCTCAATTGAGATTATCCACTTTCCGCCGTGACCCATTAAAGCCGCAAATGAGATAAACACGAATTACGCACACACAGAAGGTTGCATTCCACAAATTCTTGACAATATTCACATGATTTACATTCAGAAGTCTCATAACACACGTTGGAAACGTCGAGTTTACCGCAAAACACAGCAACTTGAATCAACATCGCTGCGGATTTCTTATCTTGTGTTCGTTGCAAACCTTCTTTGAGTGCATGTCAGGTGCATTCAGCGAATGCTTCCGAGACTCCGAGTAGGAAAGTCAGACGCTCAACTCGTTCCGAATTCAGAAACGCGTGTGTACGTAAACAGAAAGTTATAACTTGATTCGCTTTTGCGCGCAATGTGTACGCCCTTAAAATACGAGTATATTCCTTCCAAATCAAATATACTGCTCCATAACTATTCCTTCATATTTGCATTTGAGTTACAAGCTCTTGCATAAAAATTCAGCAACATTTTTATAGCTGGGAAAGATTTTCCGTCGCCGTTTTCACATCACAAAATAATAAATATGAAATAGTTTCATTTCATTTCGATACTACTTAGTATTCCTAAAGATGAGTTAATGACGTCTTGTGTCGCTGTTATCCCATAAAGCCTATTAGATTCATACATTGAAGATCTTATTTTATAATCCCAATAAAATAAAATATTATAAGCAATACATTTGCATTTTATAAACAAGTATGGAGTCTGAAAAATAAAATACACAACAATGCAGCAAAACCCATTTAGGTACTGCAAAAACGATTATGCTAAACATAAACGCTATAATGATCTCGCACGTATTTTTCTACTACATAGTGTATAATGATTTCCATCGCGTTCTCATGTATGAAAGTCACACCACGGGTTGTGCAAGTGGGAATTTTCATTATGACAACATGTTTTTCTAGTACACGTTTGTTAGTGATAGGCAATAACGGAATGCTGTACAAATGTTATTACAGTGCAACACGCTATTATTAGGTCTATCGCTATTTGTAAAGATTTATGTATGTAAAGTGTCAGAAGCAATGTCTATTGATGACTCCGTCTTCATATACTTTAGGTTATTTCACATAATTACCCGCCAACCCGCATTAAGCCATAGTGAACTATATGGCCTAATCACTCTAAATCGTACTCTCGATGGTAGAGGAGACAAGCGCCCTGCAGCGGCACGTATATGGGCTGATACAGTATAGTACATCTACTAAGGGGCTAGCCAATCGATAACTGCCCTTTTTCTGTAGTTATAAATAGTAAAAGCTAAACTTGGCTGTTTCAATTTATTCACAAATAAAAAAGATAATATACGTAAACACCATGTTCATGTTTGTCCATTCCAAGAAAACGCATTTTTTTCTGTTACTAGGAGTTAAATTATTTTAATGTCGATAAATGGCGTTAAGACGATTTAAAAGTAATGACTTGAAATAATTTTTTACCAATTATTCTACTTATACGATATTTTTTACAAAGTTTATCATTCACTGGGTAGTCCCAAAGTTAATACAGCTTACCCTATACATATTACGATTACGTTTAAATTCAAATCAAATCGTATCATAATTTATAGAATGTTAGTAAAATAAATTAGGCCACACAAAAAATAAAATAAAAAACTATTTATCACAGATTATATTACAACAGTGATTGCATAGGTACTATAATTTAATTCATAGAAAACATTACAAATAATAAAATAGTAGTAATGATGTGCTCTAGTTTATGGTACAACAGATAACTACACAACATTTTACGACCCTCGTGAATGTACATACATCATTACTTACATATTTGATGTGAGCAATAAGGATAACATAAGGGAATGAATATCTCGATGAAGTAATAAAATATCGTTCAACATTGAGGCAAACACGAGCAGATTGTAACCCAATAAAAGAATATTAAGACTTCAAAAGGATGATGTGATGGTTGTTGCTTTTAATACTGACGAAAAAATTGCAACACTATCCTAGAGCCGATGTTAAGTGCAACGCTGTCCAGATAGGATATTGACTGGTGTGAAGTGATAATAATGATTGAAATTACTATTACAGTCTGACAACTTAGGTACTCGAAGCTGTATACATACTGACAGTAAGTACTTTATAAGCATAGAGTACGGTGTGGTGGTAAAAATAAAGAGAAGTTGTAAGCCTACTGTTATTGTTTTTTATTGCATCGTTCTGATGAGAGCTTTATATCATAGAGTTAAATCATCATCATCTCAGTCACAGGAAGTCCACTGCTGAACATAGTCATAGGTCAAGGATCTCTATATCGATCTGTTGGAAGGAGTCTGCATCCTGCATCGGCCTGGAGTTAAATAGTTAACTTAAATTACACTTACATCACTGGCAGCTACAATCAATGACAACTCGAATGGAAAATACTCAAAGGGCATAAATCATATTTTACATCATTTGATGTGTTTGGTTTACTTTATCACAACACTATAACGGTGTCCATTAGCAAGGCACCGAAATTCAAAATATTGCTTTATAACGGGAATATATATATTCAACATTTAAAGACGTAGGCATTTTAATGTCCCTACTAGCAAAACTAAATGAAACACGCTTCATTTGAATTCCACGTAAATGATGAATTTAGCCTTCGTTAGTCAAACCGCAACACTATTCATTCAATTTCAGGTGGTATTAACTCGTGAAAATTTAATTAAATTTATTAAAAGCCGAATGGACTGTGCTTAATTACTGAGTTATTATGTAATAATAATTTTCAGTATTTTAACAACAAAATAAACACATTGCACCTATTTTATATCGATTCAGTTAAATATATAAAAAAAATACACAACTTTTGTACAACACAGGATCTCCAAAAGAGTATCTATATCCAACCCATCAGCTATTTAATGATAACCGCTGTCGCCTGTCCATGGCACAACACTCAGGAACCATCGCTGCGTTTCCGGCCCTAGTGATAGATGGGACTCTGAGAGGAAATTAGGGGAAATTATAAACTCTACGACCTCAGCTCGACTTTGCTTTAAATAAATTATTTTTATCACAATGCTTTGCATTATGAATGTCATTGCACTATTTTTACATATTAGCTAAACAACATGGCAATGTGAAGACGAGGGACCTTATTAATAAAGTCAGATGACCGAGGGATTACCTTTCGACTCGATTATTTTGAATAGCTAAGTATTCACGACTTTATTAATAAACACGAATGCATTTCAGCCTAACACATTGACTTATATTCTACCGATTGATATCGATGGCCTAACATATCAATTCTGTTATGGCAACCTACTGATTTTAAAAGAAAAAAGAATGAACAAAATAATCGAATCAATTTAAAAGCATTGGGCTATAGTTTATAATTCCTATCTCATCCGAGTTTATTAATAAGGCCTATGATAAAAAAATCAGTATTTTACTATGAAATAAAATATTTGACGTGAAGGTATATCGCAACTATTGTCCTGATGAGCGCATAGCGTCGCGTCGGCGAATGTACATGTTCTCATTCTGTATCAAATTGATTTCAAAGCGGGAACACGTGTTATACTAATTTATATTCACCAAAGCGGACGACACACTCCCAGCGCACGCACTAACTTTATAGCCATGCTCTTATTCATTGCATTCAAGTGGGGCAAATGTTGTAAATATATTCATAGACTACAACATATAGTCTACAACTATCAATATAAAACTTACAGTTCAAACAATGACAATAAATACACTGTAATACACCTAGGGAATTATTCTATATTCGATACGAAACTTGAATGTTCGAACGTTCGAATTCCGAAGTAAATTATAAGTTTTCCACTTCTCAAAATTAATACTATTCTATATGGTACTAATCATTCACTCTGACCTTACTCTATTGTTACGACGTACGGTAGAGTATTCGAACATTTTGTGCAATAACTAGGCACAATTGTACAATTTTACATACAACGTTCGAATTTGGTTTTGGATAATAGAATAACCATCTGGCATAGGATTTTTCTTCAGTTTCCGGTACGTCCATTGGGAAGAAAATAGGTATGAAATGAAAAGGCACCTATTTCTCGCGTATTTGTCTTTGGGTTATATCTGGGATATTTACACAAGCATTTGTTCTGCATTATGTAGAAATGATATTGTAATACTAATTTCACATTAGTGTAAATCAAGAATGAGTCGAACCAGATAAAAAAAGTAAACATAATGTCGAAAAAGTAACTTGTTATTAAAATTAAGAACATCATTTAAAATTTTTGGTTGGTGTTAAATCATAACATATATATATATTTATATATAATCACCATCCAAAAGGTGCTGATTTACCAGACAACACAAAATAGGTATGTTTAATTTATCAAAAAATAAGAACTTTGTTTAAACTCTACAAAGAAGACTAACTACATTAGAAGGATGATCGATGCAACTAGGACAGTATACTTTGATTTTGACCGGTTTATAGTCATTGCACGTAGCGGTACTAAGACGGGGAATGCAAATGTAATTATGCGACAGACAGTGGCGTAACTACACCAGCCGGGGCCCGTGGCAAAGTTATCGGATGGGGGCCCTCCTTTTTTGTGTTGAGACGTATACTCTTAATTTTTTTGGAAGTGGTAGAGCCACGCTGTTTTTAGCCATGACTCAGGATTGATGAGTAGGTTCGTCACGGGCGGTACCACTGGCTCACAGAAGATCGACGTGACATGACAGCATTGCGATCGTGTTTCATTCGGTGAGTGAGATTGTCGGATGCCCTTTGCCTCTTTCTATACTTTTTCCTTCTCGTTCTCTTCCCAATTAGATAGGCCCGCAAAAAATCCATGACCCGAGCGTTATGGATGTTCATGGGCAGCCCTGGTATTTGATGCCGTGATTACCGTAAAAATGTTAACACCCGCCTCCGTTTCATTGTACTGTGCTGGGAAACATCGTTTCAGCCCTTCATGACGTGACGCTTACTTCTATGGAGGTGGCGACGAGTGGGAAGGTTCCGCTCACGATCGCGTGTTGCACCCGTTTACTGCGACATCATGTCCGCAGAAAATGTTAGCAATGCCTGCCATGGCCCCTAACGCTTGGCGGTGGAAGGATTCACGGCCGAGAGCGAGAGGTTTATTTTGAGGGATGCTCATAGTTTTGTGCGTTAGTCACCTCGAGCTGAACACTCCGAGAGATTATGCTGGGTTGTGTCTTCCGGACAGTTGTTACTTGTCACAGTGGTGACATATGACGGGCTCTTCACATTAATCTCTTCACTCCTCTTCTTTTCTAACCCTCCTACACAGGTATCTACTGAAGCAGCGCGATAGGACCTATGTCAGGCGGAACGCCGTGTCGACTCGCCGCGCCGTGAAGCCAGTTCAATCACTGATAGAAGCTAGGATGCACTGGCACAACGGGTCATGCACCAGCACTGGAATTATCCAGTCTAAAGCGCCACTTCTCCACGGAGATTTTATACACAGGGAGGCTCTTTTGGCACACCTCTAGGGGCTCTTTGGCGTCGATGGCTCCTGAGACCGATCCTGCTAAGACGTAGGCCACCTCAGAGAAATTGTGAGATAGCCCTGATCATCCACTGCGCCGCTAGTGTTTGCGGTTTACACAAGACCATAGCATAGCGTCTGCTCAGAGACTCAGCTCATAGGGACACTCGTAAAGGGTCATCGACATCTCCGGCGTACAATCTACGGTAAGGTATGCTGGCACATTCATGTTTGGGCCCCATTCCACTCAACGTGCGTCCACCAATTTAGGCTTGAGGCTTTTGAAGTACCTATGCGTGGTACTTCCATAAAATAACTTCAAAACTTCAAGCTATCAAATAAAATACCAAGATACTTCATCGAAGAATCGATAGCAACGCACTATTACATAGGCCTCTGTAACAACAAGTTTATTCTCCTTAATAAGTGGCAAAAATGCAGCAAAGGTGATGGGGCCCCCTTACTGTGAAAATCTCAATCGCCACATTTGATCAAACTAGTCCAACAAATAATAAAAAAAATGTTTTCGGTTATTAATTTTGTTGGTAATAAATGTAAGGTTCTTTCCCTGCTTAAGGCTTTTCAGGTCCAGGCCGGGGCCCCCAGGGTCGGGGGCCCGTGGCATTTTGCGCAATCTGCCACCCTATTGTTACGCCACTGGCGACAGATAAGACCTGCGAGAAACGCTATTTCAGTCATTAAACCTTCGACTTCTCAAGCAAGTTATATTTTTAGATGTTAATCTTAGGAAAATGAAATTCAAAGTTCGTATTTCGTATTAATATTCAACGTACTTTAATCTTTCTTCTCAGTTACCCCCCGCGGTTCCGAAGAGGGATCTTATATCTATCATCGCTACGCAGTTTATTCATCCCTAAGGAGCTCTTTGTTTTGACGGAATTTCCACCACACCTGTTTTCACATAAACTGTACGATAAATTATCTTATTTTCATGTGACTGGTATTGCAAACAATAATACTTTGTCACACTTCACGCAATTAGCACGTACCATATAACTTTGTATTGGAGTAGGAAACAATTTGAAGATATGGTTTGTTTTTACTGTTGTAACTTAATTTCGATACCCATAGATTGACTCATACATATAATAGACTTGACGAGTACGTTTACTTCGGGTCAGTAGTTTCTCTCAGGAATAGGCAGGGCTGGGAAATTTCGTATGAACAATGTACATATCTCAAATAAAATTTAATGAAATCACATAAAAGTTAAAAGCCCAATGCCCAATTAAATTCTAAATAATTAGGTATTCAAAACTTTAACGTGTTAACAATTTGCACAAATACTTTATTGTGAATGTTTAGATTTACCAATTACCGCACATGACTATTTTTGTGAGACATAACCGAAAATTCCATGGCGCTGCAACAAGGTCGTGTATCACACGCCGAGATTGGTTTGATAAGAGCTACTTAAGATGACAGAGATAATGTATTTCGGCCTTGGGAGTGATAAGAGTGTTTGCCCACTCTTACGTCGGATAAATATTCTTAAGAATTGTATTACTCATTGCAGATGCTTATCTTTAACACCTAAGCAAACAACATTCATGATACAACATTCCGATTTTTTAAAACTCCGCCTAATACATTATCATTATTATATTATTTATATAATATTAAATTAAATATAAATTACTAGCGGCCCGGCCCTGCTTCGCCGGGGTACATATAGATTTCTGTACAATAATATGTATGTATTATATATAACATATAAACCTTCCTCTTGAATCACTCTATGTATTTAAAAAAACCGCATCAAAATCAGTTGTGTAGTTTTAAAGATTTAAGCATACAAAGGGACATAGGGGCAGAGAAAGCGACTTTGTTTTATACTATGTAGTGATGTAGTGATATACATTTAAACTGATACAACCTTATTCATATACAGTTTTAAAACCTATTTTAGCTATCGGATGTTTTGTCAAAAGACATTTGAATTCAGTTTGGGCGAAGAAGACAAAACATTCAATAAGTTAAATTTTGACAGCCTCCGTGGCGCAGTTGGTTAGACGCCGCCTGTGAAACGAGAGGCCGCGGGTTCGATCCCCGCACCGAGAGAAATGTTTGTGTGGCCCACAAATATTTCTTCCGGGTCTGGGTGTTTGTGAGACCGAAAAGTCTCTCGTAGTTCCTGATACCCACGACACAAGACTCGATCTTAGTGTGGGGTCAGGACTATGTATGTGACTGTTGGGTGTTATTTATTTATTTATTTATTTTATTTTCAATCTGTCTATGTTTAAGGCCGTTAGTATTGAACAATTTGACTATTTTCGAGAATCGTTTAAAATTGAATGTAGCTTTGGCCTTTTAAAAATTATTCACGTTGTACGAAAGTAGGTAAATGTTCGTAACACACGTAACAATTGTTAGAAAATGGCTCGCTGTTATTTTTAACTGTAATTTACATATACCATAAAATGTTAATTACGCTAATATACTAAAGAGGTTTGGTGGCTCATTTGCACATGTTTATGACATAAAACGAAACAGCAAACATCGACAATTTATCAGCATTTCTATACTTTATTTCCATAAATGATTTGTATTTTTCCATACTATGATATCGCAATTAGCACATATAACTCTGGTAATTAAAATAACATACATGTTGCAACCTACAAGATACAATAGACCTGTATAAATATTGCATATATCACTTCAACTCCTACGCTAAGATTCTCTGGCCTACCGTGGGTGGCGTGGACAATACATCACAATAAACTACAATGAGGACAAACACCTTCTTTTTTTTTTTTAACGAGAGTACAGCTCCTTTAGCCTTCCTTCCGACACTCGGAGGGAGATCGGAAGGGGCATGTCGGGGTCTCCGGCCTTCCAGCCTGTTATCAGGCTGGGTCCCTACCGAGATCTAAAAAGATCTTTTGCCGGAATACCGACTAAAACCTCTCGGTGGCCATCACGCGCGTTATGGGTGACAGGCGATGTGGACAGGCGAATGGCGCCCATTTAACTCGCCGTGTCACCCGGCGCACTGCCAAATATGGCTCCTCAGATGTTGGGAGGGCGCAGATGCCCTCACTTTCCCTACTTCGGACGCCCATGGTGAGATGGGCGTCCGCGACAGACACGAGGCCACACGTTCTGCTGCCCATCTCGGGGTCACTCCCGACATGAGCACACAGCCCCCGCTGTGTGCTTAACGACCCCGATGACCCCTTTTAGTCGCCTCTTACGACAGGCAGGGGATACCGTGGTGGAATTCTGGCGCCCCTTGACCACTGGGCGGGAGGACAAACACCTGCGTTTACTTGTAAAAGAAGCTTTAAAATCAGTTAACCATGTCCTCGTATAACATTATAAGAGTGAAGGAGAAATACTCAAAGCCGATGTAAGTAGCAAGTTGAGTGTAGATGCAGTGACGATAAATCCCATCATTGTACGAGCGTAAACATCATTGTGTATGCACATAAATCAACGATTCGTGCCAGATGTCCGTATTACGAAACAAGTAACAGTGAGTGGGAAGTGTGTAAAATTTGCACAATTTTGTCGGCACCGCTTGTTGCTGCAGTTTATTTTGCTAATTAATTTACTGGCATGTTCCTATAAGAGTTTATTAACTTTCTAACTGGTAGAACTCTGCTCTAACGGTCAATGAACGGGTCCAACAGGTATAAAACTGTGTTGAGCTAGGATTCTTTTTACTAGTTTATTTTATTTAATATGCTCTTATTACGAACTAAGAAAGAAGAGACGGAATTATTAAAAAACTGAAACCAATTTTGTAATTTTGTAAGTTAATGTAACTAAAGGTAGGTACTTAAAGTTTCGATTATATATCTACAATTAAATTCTAACCGTAGGAATTAATGTTCACAAAATCATATAAATATGTATATTTCAGCAATAGTTATGACTGTGATTGGTATGCCAAGTGAACCTAAAGCGAACACAGTACATGCAATAAATTATCCTTGATCGATTCAATTGCGAATCAGCAGCAATGAATAACACATAAATTAAATCAATCGTTTAACAAATCTAAAATGTTATTGTTAGACAACTCGCAACTGTTAGACCGGCGACCTCGAATCTATACGGTGGACAAGTGCACCGACTTTCTATCGTACAACTACAAGATATGTGTGTCAAACGTAGGGACAACTACTTAGATAAACAGCCGAGATCGCTATGTCTATACCGACATAGAGATCGTTTCCTATCTAGATAAACGTTGAAGCTGTGCTGGAGTGGCGTGATATGGTAAATCAAAGACAACTAATACATCTTAGAGTTTAATCAGATATATCGATAGGCGGAAACATCAGTAGATTTTATTTCCAATATGTAATAGATTTGCTTCAGCAAATGTACAACCAGTAAAAGACATTACGGAAGAACAAGTTCAATAAGAAACCATCGCAATAATTATCGACTATCGTTCTGAGTTACGACTTTATAACGATAAAAATGAAGTCATTTGAACGAAGTTATGAAACATTGGAACAATTTTACAATGAACCAAACTAGATAACGCAATAGTAATGATCCGAGTTGCAGTCATGCTTTGTTAAGCATTGTAGGACGAAGAAAATACAAACAAACTTAAAACTATTTTAAAAATAAAAGTTATGAAAGAGAGCTTCGTAGTGCTCAAGAAAGCAAACAACAAGATGTTCTGAGATAATTTTATCATTTTAATACATGCTTTAGAAGGCAGCCCGTTAAAGTTTCTGAGAGAGATTTTCAATTCGTCCGATCAACTTTCGACTGAACATCCCGATGCATTCTATATATTGGAAAGTGAAAATGTATGCTTTACGCCAATTACGTAAATGCAAAATGCACAGGCTGTGGCCAAGTCATCATGGCAGCGCTCTCATAGATTACGAAAGTGAAACTCCGGACAATGACCTGGCTCACGGTGCTCTAATACTGGCATATACCAACAGAGGCTCTTGGGCATGACTTGCAGAACTAAGGAATCGAAATTAGAGCGAAAAATGCTTCCATATGCTGGAACTACAATAAGTGTTAAATTCATATTTGTCATTATTGCACGCAAAACATTAAAAATTACAGTAAAATAATGATGTGCAAGTCACACAAGTTACGTAAATATTTCAATTTTCCATAAATATTTCAATAGCAAACGATTTAAAACAAACCAAAGACAAATCTTATTATAATAAGTATTAAGTGATATTATTAATTCTAACCTCAAGTCTTTTTTTAAGGAAGCGTTGAAATCTAATAACAGTACAAAATAAACAGAGGCCAAAAAATATGTGCATATTTAGAATTTACGTAAGTCACTACATAAGCCAGACGTAACATCTACAAACCCTTCAGATTCATATTACCTACTTGATTAAATTATTTTTCGACCTTCTGTGTTGTACTATTATTCATGAAAAACTCGTATCGTGCAATATAGATAACACAACCAGGTCTTTTACGGGGGCGAGAAATTAATTTTTCACTGTTGGGACTAACCTGCAGAACCTGTTCTGAACCTGTATTGATAACAACAAAAAGGAGCTGAAAATAAATGTTTTAAAAAGTTAATCTTGTTCATCAAAACACAACTCTACGCGTTTATTTTTGAATCGATATCTAAAGAATACACAATTACATCGATAAGTAATAATTTTTAAAAACAAATTTAAGGCAACAGCACTGATTTGAACATGAATTTAAATAAACAAAGAGAGAAAATAAGAGCCTTTGAAGAGCGAGATGTTATAAAACTTCTAAGTTCAAAGACCGACGACGGTATAATTTGCCGGATGAGATTTGCGAGAAAGGGTCCTTTGCAACCTTATCTGCCGCCACGCGAACCGTAACCATAAGCTTACTTATCTTCATGTTTCATTGCGAATGGAAGTACTCACAGAAGGACTTGTGGTTCAAATTGTGTACGCATCTATATTCATGTTGAAAATAATATTAGACCAGAGTTCATCTATTCACAAACTTCTAGTTCATTATCAAAGCTGCATCACAATTTAAACTTGGCTTGTTGATGTAGTTTAGAATTTCGCATGGTGCAAGAATCACTTGCGATATTTACTAACTTCCAGCATCTGTTTACACTACAGTCTCGCTTTCCAAGTTCTGAGAACAGTTCAGAAACTGCCTGTCTGAGACCAACTACGGCAATATCTGCGTCGGTACAAAACGTGCGCTTAATTGCGTTGTTGTATATAATTGTGCAACATTTGAACCCTTTGTTGGACGTTGTAATTTCGTGCGCATCACCGGTATCTGGCCCGGCTCATGGCCGCCTAACTATTCCATTAGATATGCTTAGATTAGGCACGCTTCGAACAAAATGAGTACGTTTGTTGAACGCGACGGTTTATGTAAAGCGAAATGTATTTAAACTACAATGTACGAAAGAGTTGCTTCATCTTAAAATTGCGTGGAAAATTGCGGATTCAAGGATGCGCAGAGTATTATAAAGTTATTAACATCGTGTTCGTAGTAAAGTCAAATCTAATGTAGACGCAATGTGGACAACAGTTTTAGTATAATTTGAACGCTTACAGAACTTATTTATGGTCTGCAGCAAAATTACTGTGACCTGCGGACACGTCGGCACGTAATGTTCGCATGTTGCCATCTGCGATGTTTACACTGCCTTTCGCTTGTGCAACGACTCTTAGAACATACGATTCACAAATCATCGAACGCAATGGTGCCCACGGTTTGCGCTGACCTTTACCGGTGTCCAGGAATTATTAGCCAACGTACACCGTGCCAACTGCCTAAGGCTATGAATACACTGTGTACTGTCAAACCACTTGAATATTTGACATCTTCGTATGTCTGTATTCTATGTTCGTTGCATTATAACTGTGACATTTGTGTTTATAAAACGCAATGGCTCTTTGTTAATTTTTGGTTACATTTTATAGCTTTGATGAAATAAAGTTTGAATACCATTCAAATAACGGATATTGAGAAATGTTTTTCAAAATCCTGACAATAATAAGTTCTGTCGGAAATAGTTCTAAATAAATGTTCAATTAATATACTAATGGTCGTTCCTATTCTATTCTTGACACATTATATTCATTATATTCCTAACGTCTTGCATTGAACATTACTTAACCTCGTATATCAATCAATTGACAGGCTTGCAAATTTGCAGCGACCCTAAAATCAAAATCTATATTACGTTGTAAATTATATATTGATTCATTATTGAAATAACTGTTTTGCAACGAATACTTCAATTTGTGAAGGGACACCGCTCCGCCAAGTATCAAATCCAGAGGTATCTACATCATAAACTTCATTATTTATAATCACATAGCTCATTTTAATGGCCATTCATACTGTTGAGGATTACATTCCGTTTGATTTGTGCTTATTTTTTTAATCAAGTTGAAAATCATCCCACGGTCTCCATCCACAGATAAATTTAAAACAACCCACGCAAAGAGTTATTCGTCTTAGAAACATTAATTAAAGACGAGCAGCGGCCGGTAAATAAAGTTGTCACGACGCGGTTCGATAAACGTTTTAATTTGCTTATTTCAATTAATACCTTGCCGCATGAATAATGCATCTTCAATCCCTCTGCGGAATCTTATTCACAACTCTAGTAATTATTGACTGTGAGATAATTGTGATGTCTACCAATCAAAATGCCTTTGAATAGATTTACACCTACTTATAAGTCTTACCATAATGTATAGATTCTTGTTATTACAGTAAGTAACTCATATAAAAGTATGATGACAGATTAGTAAAAACTAAAGAAATTCATACAAACCTTCATATTTAGATCAAAACACTCAAAAATTTAGAATTGAAAGTATTCCAGGATGAAATTCTCATAGTATATTTTCCAATAATAAAAAAGTACCCAAAACCTTCCTCGATAAACGGACAATCCATCACGAAAATATCTTTTTTAATTTGGACCATTTTTTTCCGAGATTACCCCATCCAAACAAACAGATTCTTCCGTTTTATATATTAGCATAGATGGGCTAAAATGATATCTGGCTAAAGGCATCATGTTGATCGGCATTTAGCGATTCGATGTACGATATGGGTTCTCAGAATGGTCGGAGCCTGCAAGGTCCAACAAGGTAAGCCTGCATTCTTCCTGCAATCACCGGCCCACCTTGACTACCTGTCGATTGTTAAGCCTCTCGACTCGCATTCTTGTATTCTGATTAGCAAATCTCTAATGAAAATAGATATTATCTTCTCTTAATTGTTGCTTGTGTAATGGTGATGCAAGGTCATTTAAAGGCAGTAATTTTGGCTAATACGGTCTGTAATTAATCAATTGACTGTCTACCCAAATAGATGCTCGTACATTACAAGTTGTTATAAGTTTACTGGTTTGATATTTTCTTAAAACTTCATCAAACCGTAAACTTTAAACCAAACCATGCATAATAAATCAGTCCAGAAACTTTTCAAATTAATAGCTATGTTAAGAACAGATTTTAATTTTAATAAAAGTAGTTTTAAGTTGATTCATTTTTTTAATCCTCTTAAAAACTAAGCATAAAAATTAAAAGCGCTAATAGTAATTGTAATTCTCACTTTTTTTTTGTTACGGGCAGTAAGTACATATCTAATGGTAAAATGGGAAAGATTTGGATTCGATTACCGGGGTAAATATAATATATAACAATATTGTATTTATTTATTTAGTAAGCTGGCATGACCATCTAAAAGAACATAGGTATATAACGCTTTTTGTCGATACAAAGATACTCGATCACAACTATCAATGTTCTACAGCCAAATTGTATGGTGTTGAATTGTATACACTGGCACTCAATCAACCCATTTTACAAACGATACAATTGGTACACATTGGGGCCAATATTTGGTAATTACGGTCTAGTTTCGTCTACAGCCTCGTGCCGAAATATCGCCGCATGCCAGCTTTCACACTCAATTTCACGTGTCAGAGTTTTAGCACAAACTTGTTGCCGCTAGTTATAACATTGTGAACGTGTGACTAAACTATTCGGCTATTGTACCCATTGGTGAAATGTTATTTCATAGCTGAAGTTGAAATTACTCGCGCGACGAAACGCTTCTTGGTTGTTACTGTTCATGCATACAAATCTAACAATTTAGTTGTTGAAACTTGGTATTTTCCGGATAAGAAGCCTGGAATTAAATCGAGTTACTGCACACAACCTCCAATTACACAAGATATTTATGTCGGAGTGCTTAGATTGCAATTTATTGCGTTCGAACGAGCTTCCTGCTCGCCGTAGAATAAAAACAGATATGCTACCTGTGTAAAAAGTCTTCGGTTGATTTGTGTACAATTAACAACTCGGCGCGTGTACGATCATAAAGCCATAACACGGAAATGCTCTTAATACGACATACAAACATACACCTAAAATGACTGGCGAAATTATATTGCAAAAATCTCAAGTTTATTATGTTGATATTTCGTAATGCCTCTACAATTTCTAGCCAGGTTCAGACTCTACTGGTAATTTAAAAATAAAAAACCTTACTGTCGAATATTGCATCTATATACTATATCGCCACGTGCTAAAACCCAATCCGATCACATAATTGTTGAGAATTCCCTAACCCTAGGAGGTAAGAGACAAATTTGCTCCAATTTTAGGAGATTTATAAAGATTACAATTGGCAATTATCGTTACTCATCTGGTTTATCTACTCGGCAAATAATACCATCAGTATTCCGGAGAAAAACATCTTCAAAGCTAACAGAGCTTCATTTATCTAAAAGCAAAACATTTTATTTAGCTACTGCTTCTTAAATTTTCCCTCAGTCACACAAACGTGCTTTAAATTCACTGCATAATGCAACAGAAAAGGAGACTTTACATAATTAAATATGGATTATAACTGAGTGAGTAAACTGTTAACACAGACTCAAAACAGGCTTAGTGCGAGCTAACAACGAGCCTTTTACTTGATGATTGGCTAGGAGCTTTATTCCGCATTCTTGCAGCGACTGGCCAGCGCGCCGCAGCACCGCCACGCTTCCTTTTAGCAATAATGTATTCTGCAACGTCAAACTCGGCCCTTTTCACACTAAAATTATTACCAACAATATAGTTGAAACGATTTATTACAAAATCATGTTTTTCATCCATACGAAGGCGTTCGGTTTCGCAAGGCTTATTCCGCCAGTTTGGTAAATGTACGTTCATAAATCAATTTTAATTTTGCATGTTTACGATAAAATTAAGGCACATTTTCATCATGAGTGACATTTACATTGGCATGCTACGACAATTAGGCTGGTTGAGTAACAATAAGGAGATTTATGATTATGATTTCAGTAAAGCTACCTATCTGGTCTTGTTCGATTACAAATACAGCTAATAGTTAAGCCCTTGCCGTTGCATGGCGTTTGTGTTCTATTTGACAAACCGTTTATACCCCTCTCTCTCTCTTTCTCTCTCTCTCTCTCTCTCCCTAAACTACAGGAAGTCCACTGCTGAGCACAGGCCTCCGCCAAGAATCGCCACATAGTTGTTAGAAACAGCCTGTATCGAGCGACTTCCTGCGACCTTAACCCTAACAAACCAATTCGCTAGATCTGCTTTTTTGGTTTTGCAGAACAGGTGCCTCTATGCGTTAAAAAAATATGAGTACAAAGTATATAGTAAAATTCAAAGAATATCCAGTACTTTAATAAACTAAATTAGCGTAGGGTTTCCACACCGTTTCAGTGTGATGTACGAACGCTTGAGACCCCACAGAGGAAGTAGAAGGGGCCTCGTCCTAACTGCGGGATGTACATGGGCTCATATTGTTACATATACATACGTTTCTGGCTCTAGGTTATTCTATAAGTGCATAGACAACAACCGCAACTTCATTGTAAGATTAATCTTCCACAAGCCGCAATTAAATTGGCCTTCAGCGAAGACCATCCGTACAACACAAGATTCCATTCATACAAAAATAAACGCACAATTCCTATGTTTCACACATTCTCATTGTAAGGGTTATTTTAGTTCGTCCTTCATCCTGTTGACCTAATGCTTGTTAGTCCGTAAATAGAGAACAAAAATTCTATGAACGTCATTATATAAACTCATTAATTTAATGTTCACTGCAGTGTCAATTAGTTATCTACGTAGTTACACTAATTATGTATTCGATATGCGTCTTCCCCTTGTGAAGGTACTAAGCCGGGAAAATTGATAACATTTCAACTTTAAGAATACCTACATCTCATTTGATCTTTAACGGCGTTATTCATAGACAGTTTTAAAACTATTTTAGCTATCGAATGTTTTGTTTTCGCTCAAACTGAATTCAAAGGTCGTTCGAAAAGAACAAAACATTTGAGATCTAAAAAAACTTTTCAATCTAACTATGAATATGACCTTAAGAATACTATTGCTCAAGCCTATCAAGTTAATAGGACTAGGATAGGATAATTTATTACGGAATAAACCAATTTAACGAAGGAATTATGAATCCACTAATAAAAATGTAATGCCACCGAGGCGAAAAAACAATGAACAGTGAAGAAGTCTTCTTTTGGGCCTTCGATGGCCTCATCCTAGGTAATACGGGAGTGTTAGTACATAATAAAATTTTATTTAACAATTGGCTGATGACAACACTTTATCTGAATGATATAAACTGTGGATCAATTAAGGAAACGTTTCAAGAAATAGAAGAGAAAGTTTTAATGACACTCAATTATTTAATTACAGGCATTATAACGGCATAAGACGGACAGGACGAAGGCAATCAAGTACTGCAATGAACTTCTGACATGAGCATTAAGCCTATATAAAATATTATATAGACGCACCAACACAGTATTTCTTTATCGCTGTAAATTTATGAGTTTAATTTAGAGATGAAAATATCTAGAAAATATTAATGAAAATATCTAGATAAAATTTAAGCTTATAATTTTAGACAATTATCTAGGAATAAAACAACAGTCATTTATGAATTCAGTAAACATTATAAATAATACAAAAATGTTCCTCAAAAACTCAATGTTTGGAATAAACTAAATAGAATAACTTCTGTAGTTTTACTTGTGAAGTGTCCTTTGTATGTGATATGTTAAAGGCAACACAATACAAGAAACAGAGCAAGACAGACTTGAGTTCATTGCACGTCATATAATGTAGTGTAAGATTGCATACTAACATAAAGGACTTGAATTTTCTCACAAATACTCGCCAGCAAAGCAGAAACTTTTATAAACTCAATTCTTTATACAATATTCTCTAAGACAGAGACAACTTTTATTAGTTCGTTGACAAGCGCCATTGGTTCTCTAAAACATAATGCAGTAATTATGTGATTATTTACTTATTTATTTATTTATATTCTTTATGGAAAACCAGGAAAAGACACAGAGTTTATATGTATCTAAATTTAAAAAAAATACAATCGCTCAATTACATACATACGAACATAAACTCACGCCTTTTTCCCAGAAGGGGTAGGCAGAGATACTATCAGGTCTCAGGACACCCAGATTTCGCCTTTTATCGAACAATTACGCAGTGTTTAAAATGAAGTCATACATAACTATTCTATTAACACCAAAGCCACACGCAATTAAGGTCACTTTACGTGAATATTAAACTATTTTTGTACATCTGCCCCAATGTCCATCAACGGCATAAAACAAGCTGTAAAATTTACAGACATAACACATTAAATAGTCGGTATCGTTAGTTTATGACCAGTTTATTATACATTTTATCAAGACTTTTGAATATTATTTTCATTATTCTCTCTTAGGTAAATAGTTGCGCAATAAAGATGTTAAACGTAAGGGATTATGATTGTACTGTTTTGGGAGAATTTAATGTCAAATTTATGAGTCGTGTAAGCAAACAAGGTTGTTGCGCGATAGTAATATAGGTAATTGTATCTCAGAATTAATTGCTTTATTGTTTGACTAATAAGGAATGTTGTAAAACAAATGTTTTGATTGCTAGTGGATCTTCATGAATAATAAGCATCAACTTTTATAAACTCTGCCTATTTTTGAAAAGATACATGTAGCGTTCATGACATGGTTAACCTTCATCGAAGGATTGCTTATGAAACATGGAGGTTTTTTTTAATAACATGAAGGTAAATATAATTCATTCGAATATCATAGAGTTGATACTTAGCAATAGTGCTTTGAAATACAACGATTACTGTTTGCACACTCGACGAGGTTTTCAACCAAACAAAGTTTCACATTACAAAACATTTGCCAACGCTGGTGACTCCGATCTTTAAGCAACTTTATTGAAACGATAAATCTCTGTAAAATATTCACAGTTTCAATACTATCAATCATATCCGCTCGCAGTATCTTGTTATGATAAATTTATGAGATGACGTCGGTATACATTATGAATCTAATCTCGTCATGGAAAATAAATTTCCAAATTTGTTAATACGTATAAACACATTTATATAAAAAACAAATTGATCGACCACTGCATCGATGTGCAGGTATGTCCATTGTTTTGAACTACTTATGTGTTACTTTCTACTGCCCATTGTATTCAATAGGAAAAGCTATTCGTGGTCATTTGCACGCATGACGATCGACATCTCGAACACAACTTACGAGTTCTGTCACGACAAATAAATTGGCCATCAGGTCAAACGTATGGAACGAGCTTACTCAACGCAAATATACAGAAGGTACGTACGGTCTCTGTTTCAGTTGATATCTCTGGCGCATGGTGGGACGATTAAGAACATATAACACTAGAATGCAGGCGAAATCACTATTATATAGGTTATTCACTAGATAACCTCACAGGACGCCGTGTTATGATCACAGGTGGTGGAGCGAAGCCATCAATCGCAGCGAAAGCGACACGCGAACCGCGATCGACCCGAAATAGGCAACGCTCTTTGTTGAAATTTAAAACTTGGCTCGAAATGTGCTAAATTGTCCGACAATTACGACGGGTGAGGATGTAATTAAGCATTACGGCAGAACGTGTATCAGTTTGTCGGTTGGGCGCGCGACTGCGGGTGCGCCGGGCGCGACGAAACGGGGCGCCCGCGCACACCTCGCGGCCCGTGTCCACGCCAGGCTCCAGCGTGCAATCAATTTATGCAAATTGCCGACGGGATGGTTTAGTCGCCTGGCCAATTGGCCATTGCCTATACCAGGAACACCACCAAGCGACAACCAGTAAACAACACCCGCGAACGCCGTACAGATAAATTGCTCGCCGTGTTTCACAACTAAGTTGTTTACTAATTCGGGCGTGATAAAAAAAATCTGCTAGCAACAAAACCTGTCACAACGCTGCCCGCAATTCGGCAATGGTTCTGCATCAATGAATTCGCTCGAAACAATAATAACAATAAAATCGGTAGCATCACGCCCGCAACAATGTTGTCATGCAAAAAATCAGGACGAAATAATAGAGTCATTTAGAAAAATGGTTTATATTATCTTTTTCTTATTTTACGAACTAGTATCATTGAAAATTTGAATAATAAAAAGTCATTCTCTAAAAATGCATTCAATGTCTCACTTAAATCGATATTACCAGCAAGGAACACTTTGACCCAAGATATTAGATTATTTAAACATCAAGCTTGAGTAACGTTTCTATCACTAACAATGTAATCATTTCCTAAATGAGGTCGACTCTGACAGTATAATTGATATACCTAGCATGACGCATAGTGTAGTATAATTAGTATATGTACTAACATCATTACGTGACACAACGAGTATGGCAAACTAATAATTTACGAAAAACACAAGGTAGAGTTATAAAAAAAGACAATTTGGCGAAATCACGTGCTTCTATTTTGCAGTATATACGACAACGCGAGAATTTACGTTGTATTATGCACTGAACAAAAAGTCGTAAGCACCAGCGGCGGCGTCTGTCATGAACGTGCAACACGGGAGAAAGGCGACAATGAAAGTGTTTTGGAACTTATCATCTTCAAAGTAATAAGCAAACACAAAATGGAAAGGATATAAACTGCGGTTTGTTGAAGTTAAATATTTTCCAATTTCTATAAATAGTTATATGTTCGATATGTGATTTTTGTAATTTAAAATGAAGTTTCATCGATAAAGATAACTCTACCAAAAGAAACTTTGAGTTATAATTTTTTTATTGCACTATTAATTTAATGGCGAAACGGGCATGGCGTTCGCCTGATGGTAAGCGATACGACCGCTCATGAACAGTAGAAAAACCAAACAGCACCTTGAATTACAAAGCAATGCTTGGCATTTCATTGCACTCGCCATCCTCAGACATAAAATGTTAAGTCTCAATATGGCCAGTAGTTACTCTGGCCACGCTATCCTTCATACCGAAACACAACAGAACATTTACACTGCTGTGAGACGGGGGAAATAAACATTGCGGCGGTTCCTACGCAGGCAGCCTCTCACATATGAGAGACCAGTATATTTAATCAGTTTTTTGTTTTTTGTAAACGCAATATTTTAGTCACGAGATGTGCATTACGTAAGACCCTTAGCAAAACGTGACTTATTGATAATGTTTGTAAAGACCTTCGTTTACACAACTATGAAATTCCCTTCCAAACAAGTGCGATTCAAAGACGCATCATATTATGAATATTTATTATTAAATGCTCGTGATTATTATCCGACACGATTCTCTGCTTACCATATTAAATGCTAAACATGATATAACTACTACGATGTTTATTACTTTGGTTCCGTACAATATGTAAAATAACTTTGACATCACTGCATGACTTGAGATGTATCGGGAATAATAACGGAGAATAAAATGTAGCCTAATAAAAATAGAATATCATGGGAGTCCTGGTAGCACCTCTTAGGGAAAAAGGCATGCGTTATGTATGTATGAAAATATTATAAGGATTTTACGACATGAGGTATCCCTAGAAAATCCATTTGGTCGCATTTTCTATGATAACTTGAGCGCTATTTAAATTGGAGCAAAATAATTGTCTACCGCAAATAGAACATAATTTAGCTAAAATTTATGTTTAACTAATTTCTAAGGTCGTTTACCTCAGGGTTTATAATTATTCGCATGTCAACTAGTACCGGAGACTGCGGTATGGGAGACAAATAAAACTGAATGTGCTCTAATGAAGTCGCCAGTCGCCTGCGCTTCACCAATTAACTGCAGCGCCACTGCACGGAATAAAACGTAACCTTATATTTATTGCACGAATTAGTGTTTATAAAGCTGTGGAGTACTGTCTCGGACATTCTAAATTTGAAAATATATTTTTTAAATTGAAGCCAGAGTTTTAAAATGTGCTGTTTCATTTTGTTTCGTCAACGCGCTGTAAATAGTTGTGTTTTAATGTTCATAGCGATTAGCGTTAACACAAATAAGAACCTAAGCAAATGGACTTAAATATGAAAGTAATTAACCTGCTATTGAAATAGGCTTTATTGAATAATTTATGATGTTATTTAAATATTCTGAAGAAACTGTTTTTAATATGCAAGACTAAATGTTACACGGGGAGGAAAAAGTTTTGGAAAATTCCATGGTTAACAAGAAAATCAATATTTTTTACGTAGTATATATCTCGAACCGAAACGGGTTTTACGATAAAACAAAGATACAACATGCACGAGAAGAAAAACAATATGACTGGCTTTACCTTATCTATGAAAACACTGAAATATGTCAATTTAATAACACGAACATGTTTATGAGAAAAACACGTATCCGAAAAACAACGTAAAATAATGGAACGAGGAAAACCATTTTCTATGCAACGAATATACCTAGCGCCTTAGTTTAAAAAAAAGTATAATAGAAAGTAAAGGAAACGCTTTTGTCGTCAGAACTGAAGATATAAAAATGCATTATGAAACTTTTTTAATATTCAGCGAAATGCTCCGAAGACAAAAGTCCACAAACATTTTTCTCTTATCTGTCTTCCATCTGCGAATTCTGTGTTTGCCCTCGTTGCTTATTTAAACAAGAATTTCCGAAAATTTCGCTTACACGTGAGTTAGATGGTGCCCGTCGGGATTTTTCCGGTTGTCTGGTTCAGTACCGACATAGTATATCAAACCCACAATTCCGGAATCCAGTCTGCGAGCTGATTCCGGTCTCTTGCCCGGAATGGAAATGAAACTCACCACATTTCCTTTGTCGTCGCATACCGGGATAAATTTGAATTGGAATGAAATATCACTGCAACTCCTAAATAAAACCGGTTTATTTTAAATTGAATTGATACTAGTAAACAGTGTGTCTGTAAATTAAATGTTGAAATTCAGTTAAAATATGCAGTAGGTGGTATAAATATAGGTAATGTTTATCGACGAGAAATTAAACGAGGTTAATTATATTTGTCTCTGGTGTAGACTTTTCGTATCACTTTATATACCTTGCGTATTATTCATTATTTTTTTATTTTAAAGTACAATTTATTACTCGTTTATTTAAATTCGTCTTTTAAACATTTAATATATTTTTAAAATCGAACTAAAAAAAAATTATATACATAAATTTATGTATTGTATGTGCGGTAAGTAATTTTATCCCGGTACCAATTGTTTTATCTGGTAAGATTACACCACACGTCTGTTAAGCCGAGTATATAACATAAATCAAGTGGGCGTCCAGTATAAACAACTGCCGAGAGGATACGATAGATTATAATCAAGGTCTGGTGCAATGACAGATGTCCGTCTTAATACCACTGACGATTGAGTGGACGGCATGCCTAGCTTCATATTGCATATGGATTTATGAATTGTCTTTAGTCTCTAACTTATTGGATAATATACATGGATGTATGTATATACCAAGTGGTAGTTGCCTACTGCCAATCCAAACTTCGGTGGAAAATAATGATCCAAAAAAAAGAATTTTAAATTGATATTAAATTGATCGATTACTGTTACCTGTCGGTAAAAATACTTGGCTTTAGTTAGCATAAAATACGTTCAAGTTATGAACAAGAGAAATAATTTTATGGAGTATACTATTACTATGATCAGTATTTCCATGTTTTTGCGGATAATTATTTTAATTATAATACAATTTAAACCCACTTATATAGCAGCTTGTAATAATTTGTAAATGATTTGTATATATATTTAAAATCGACCTTAAATATAATTTATAACAGGGCATTACTATTGAGAAGCCATTAAATATGTCAATTATGGCGTCACAGACAGTCCCTGATGATTAATTATGAAGAAAGTGTGACCCACAGTAAAATTCAACTCTCGCGTGCATCATGACTAATGTCATTCACGTATAGTGGTTAATTTGTCGCTCACAGACGGGGGCCTGATGTGCCGCGAACCCTCGTTCACACGATGCAGTCACAGTAACCCCTGCTATGAGTGATGTGCACTACACGTGTTGATGTCGTGTTCAACAATATATGCCGCTTCCTTTTACATTTCTAGGATTTGTGACGCGATATGATATGGATAGATTTTACTATTAGATGGATATGTTTGACTTATTAGTTTATTACTTATATATTTTGCCTGATGCGGCTACAATATCCCACATATGTATTCGCATTATAATAATAATGTATGTTGAATTTATTTTTTAATATTGCTGTGTTTTATTTTAGCCATAAAAAAACGTGTTTATCTATCAATTTATCCATAATAAGACACAAATATGTGTATCCGCTATTGCTGCATTCATTCAAAATAAATAAGAATGTGGAAGAAGTCCTCCTCCTCCTTCCTCCTTCTGCAGCGAAATTTTCGTGGTATGAATGTTGATAATCTTCGCAAGGATGCCGACAGCATTGACTGGAGTTCGCTTTATCAAAAGGAATTGGTTGATGTAAAAGTCGACATATTTACAAACGAGCTGATAAAATTGTATGACAAGCATGCTCCTGTTCGACCAGTTAAGATAAAACACTTACCGGCACCATGGCTGACTGCTGAAATTAAGGAGTTGCTCTCTAAAAAAGCTTTCGCTAAATCGCGGTACAATCGCTGCACTAATGAGGTAAATTGGCTGAAGTATGTTTCCATTAGAAATCACTGCAACAAGGTGTGTAGGAATGCTCAACGCCGACACATTCATAATTCAGTTGAAAACGGGGACCCAGCTAAAGTCTGGAAATTTCTTAAGACACTAGGAGTGGGTAAATCGCAACAAAATTCTATTCCTAAAACTTTAGACTTAAACTCCTTGAACCAACATTTTTCTTCTTCGTCCAATCTGGATAAAGCGACTAAGAACAAAACCATAAATTATCTTTCTACCCTTCAAACTCCTGATTGTTCTGCCTTTGTTTTCAAAGAATTTGCTAGTTGTGATGTTAGGAAGACCATTACGCTTATCTCTTCCAATGCAGTGGGGAGTGACCATGTCAGCCGCAATATGATTCTCCCCATCCTGGACGAAATTCTTCCCATAATTTCCCATATCCTTAATTTTTCCATTTCCACACAGACATTTCCTAGTGCTTGGAAAGAAGCCAATATAATTCCTATTCCCAAAAAGCCCAACGCTTCTATATTTTCCGAATTCCGTCCCATTTCCATCCTTCCATTCCTATCCAAGGTCCTTGAACGTTTAATCCATACCCAATTAAATGACTTCCTTACCAAATATAACCTTCTAAATCCTTTCCAATCGGGGTTTCGCCCAGGACATAGCACAACAACCACTCTGACCCATATTGCGGATGGCATTAGGTCTGGTATGGAGGAAGGCATGCTGACAGTCTTAGCGCTGCTAGACTTCAGCAACGCCTTCAATACCGTTGACTTCGATATCCTACTAAGCGTACTGTGTTCTCTTAACATATCTCCAACGGCTGTTGCTTGGTTTCGTAGTTACCTGTACGGGCGCCGGCAGCGCATCAGTGTCGAGGATAACTTATCCTCGTGGTGCAGTGTAACTGCTGGCGTACCACAGGGCGGCGTGCTATCTCCTTTACTCTTCGCAATTTTCATAAATTCTATTACATATAATCTTCGCTCCTCCTACCACCTCTATGCAGATGATCTGCAAATTTACACTCAAGCTCCATCAGATATGATTGTTAGTGCAATTGCAACCATAAATCGCGACGTCCATGCAATTTGTGAGTGGAGCAAGACATATGGCTTGAAAGTCAATCCTACCAAGACTCAGGTCATTGTTGTCGGCAGCCCCAGGATGATTTCGAGACTAGATCACACCCAATTACCTAGTGTTTCTTGCGATGGAATAACTGTTCCATACAGTAACACTGTAAGAAATCTTGGTGTACACTTCGATCAGTCGTTCACCTGGGGTCCTCAACTTCGAGAGTTAAGTCGCAAGCTGTTTGCCTCGGCAAGGTCCCTGCGACGGTTACACAATGTTTTACCCATTGCCACGAAAATTTCACTTGCGCAAACTCTCCTTCTTCCCATCCTTGATTATGCAGATGTCAGCTATCTTGATCTCACCGAAGACCAACTTAATAAACTTGAGCGACTTCAAAATTTCTGTATTAGATTCATATTTGGATTACGCAAATATGATCATGTCTCTGAGTTTCGCGCTAAGCTCAAGTGGTTACCTATACGGCTTCGTCGGAATACTCACGTTCTCTCACTCCTTTATAATATTTTGTTTAATCCCCTCACCCCATCTTATCTTAAAGAACGTTTTACTTTTCTCCATGACTCACATTCGAGGTCTCTGAGGTCGTCGGAGAACCTTAAGCTGAGAATGCCTGTACACACCACGACATTTACTGATAAATCCTTTGCTGTTGAAGCTGTCCGATTATGGAACGCTCTTCCTGTTGTGGTGCGACGGGCACAAACCTTGTCATCTTTTAAAAAGCTGGTAAAAGCACACTACCTTTCTCATTAAACAGACAAAGCATGGTATTATTTCCTCTTTTCGGATATATTTTTAACCTGTAGTTTAATTATAAATTATTATAGATGTTTATGTAATTATTATAAATTGTATGTATGTATATATGTATATATTATATTACGTATGTGTATTAATTATGTCATTTATATGTATTATTTTTGATTATCGATTTAATAATTTATATCTATTGGAGCGTACCTTATCTTTGTTTTACACTGCCCTTTCTTTCTCCTTCTTTTATATCCATCCAAAGGTTGTCTGGTAGAGATCGCTTATTAGTGATAAGACCGCCTTTTGTACCTTTTATATATGTTATTTCTTTATATTGTTATGTCCTTTTGTTTGTGTACAATAAAGATTAAATAAAAATAAAAATAAATAAAAGAATAATTTATACTTATTTGATATTAAAAATATATAGAAGCTATGTCTCTAGATAGACAGAACAGTATAATGAAAATTAGTATTAAGAACCTTATGTCCGATATATTTAATGTATTAATAAATCTATATAAATGTATTTTTTCCCCTCGGGAACCGTCTGGATCTGGTCCTGGCCAATTATTTTAAAATTTAAAGTGGAAACCAACCAAATAATATCGTTTATTTTATTACAATTCTATAAATACTATTACAAGACTTGTTATACTTGTAAGTCATGTTCATTAACGCAAGAAACAATTTATCAACATTTGTACAAACACAAATTACCACTGACTGTTGCGACATGCGTTACGTTATTTCATATTACAACGAAAAAATATGGATCTCAAAAAGTTTTAATAGCAACTGCGCTTAGAATTTAAACTAAGTATGCAATATAATATGGAGAACAACTTTCACACGTCGACTGCCGAATTCTTTAGCTTAATCGGTGCTTAGTCAGGTGTTACTAAACCTGACGTGATATTAAAATTTCAACAATAATTTTGCTGTCATGGCAAATCTTACATAACAAAGCGTTACCATTGAGGTAGTAATTACTAAGCAAAAGTATTTTTAATTTGAATGCTGTTACAAAACAATTCAATATACTTCTATTTATTTGTCACTGTAATTTACAGCCGCTACCTTTTCTAATCAGATTCCGCTATGATTTACGTTGGTAAGCCTTTCACGTTTAAATTATTCTTTAAAATACCGATATAATAGTACAGTAGAAAGGAAACCAGTAAATACGATGTAAAATATTAATTTCCGAAAACTTAATGCCTAAATTAAAACAAAAAGCATTTGAAATTTGATTTTCCGTAGTCAAACTGGCTCACGGTCTCATGTGCCCGTCTGTCGTGCAAATGATAATAAACAGCATCAATTTCATCCCATTTCCTGAGTGCTGCGGCTCCCTGTGCGACCCACTCGGCGAATTATTGGATTTAATCAGATTACTTCTCGAGGCTGAATGTGCCCGTATTTGTGCCACCGACAGTTAAATACTTTTGAAATCAGAACACAAATTCAAATACTTTTACACTGTGGCAACACACAAAACTGTTGCTCTTTATAAATATTGTTAATGATTTTTTTTTTATTTTCCGAAATAAAAAGTATTTGAGCTTACTTTCGTTGCGTTTGGACAATATGCTGGCAATTTATGATTGCATGATGCATCCTCTAAATCCGCTGAACAAAAAATAAAATACAAAGATACGTAGTCGATGTAAACAAGTCTATTAAAAACTAATAACTATACATTGACGGAAATAGTTAATTACGCTGCGACACGGTGCAACTAAGTACTTACCTGCGGACTAATTTACCACTACAACATATACGGAGTTTTAAAACTGGATTAAATTATGATGTTCGTTTTATTTAAAAAAATATATTGCCCGTATTCAGTTAAGTTACCATTAAAATATTAATAATAAAAGAACTACTATTGATAACCCACACATATAATGAATATAATAAAAGTATGAAAACTACATTCTCAAAAAAAATACTACTCGCAGTTCAATGTTCAGATAAAGTTAAATATTCATCAATGTGATAAAAAGCCTACCGCATATAGAAAAGCTCACTATACCGGTACACTTCAACCTGTTTTTTCTTTTGAAGAGTCACGGATAACTTTCTATAATAAAAATAAAATGAAAATACATACGTTTGATTTTTTCCCCGCGCCATTTTATATCACACTAATAACACTGGCCGAAACAAATAATCAAAATACACTACACACAAAAACACAAAGTCAAAAATTAAAAAGGTTCCAAAATTAAAAATTAAAATTTGGCGGCAATCTGTCACATGAGCATGTTTCCCGCCAGCTCCGTATCGCCACTCTCCGAGATCTCGACTCGATCCGGACGCAACAAGCGCCCTACTTCGGCTCAACCAGTCTTTCGTGTGAGACAGAGATCACCTATTACACCTAAACGAAAATAATGTAGAGAGAAAGAGATAAAAAAATAACGAGGTCTATACAATGTACGTCCCAAAAAACGCAGGAAAACTATTCCCTTTTTTAATTTATTTATGTATTTGCTTAATTTGTTGCCTGCTATTTCCTGTGAAGTAAATAGGTAAATTGAAAAAAAAGTTAAAGTAGCGCCATCTAGCGATTACCCAGTGTACTATGTGAACAAACTTCTATAATGCACATGTTGGTCAATGGTTCACTATTAGCCCAGCTGTATCGCATATAAAATCATAGATGTCAGCATTAGGAAATCGTAAAGATGAATAAAAACCATTGTCTTAAATAAGTATTTTTTTAAATCAATAATATAAATTAAAATTTTTATTTTACTCAAATATATCACGTAAAATATATACGCACATAAGAATAGTAATAAATAACAATTAATGATGATCAGGAAGTACGAAAAAATATATCCATAATATTAATTTTATATTTTTTATTATTAGCGCATCATGCTTTATTGTATATATTGTTTTTCACATTATAAATTTATTTTACCGGTATTTTTACTTTGTTATGCATGTCATTTAAATCATAAAAAGCAATGTAAAAATATTTCTGAACTTATCGGTACAACAAGTGACATAATTATAAAACAACTCATCTGAAACGGCTATCTTTAGTGTGATATGTTTCACAGGCGGCCGTGTGTTAACAATTAAGCCTACTGGAGTATAACATGGCTTAAATGTTAAACCTAAATTAAGACAGGAAAAAATAAATAATAATTTGTATTTCAGCTGAATGTAGTTAAATTGTAATCATTTTCCAATTTCTCATAAACAAGGAAGCAAAAGAAGTTTATTCAACAATACTAAAATAATACATTAAAGAAATGCATTTCGTAAACTGCATGTTCAGTGATAAAGCTGTATTAATGGACGAGCGCAAAATTCTTGGTGTATAAAAAATATACCTTTTTCGCGAGTGAAATTAAGCTCATATTAATAAAACCGCACCCGAACCAAATACATGTTTAAAAATATAAACAAGACAACCACTTCGAATTAAGTTTCAGTCAAATGAATAACGAATATACTTAAATAAAATGTATTTTTCTATATCAGTAGTATTCATAAAACACACGTAGAAACTACATTAGATAATAATGAAACAAATAAATGGCTTGAAACTTAATCTGCTATCCAATTAAGTGTGGGAATCGGTGATTAAATTAAATCTGACTCAATGAATAGCCAACTAACTGGTGACAAGCGGTGGGTGGTTTATTTAGTTACGAAATTCCCGCAAAGTAAGCGCATTATGTATTATGACTGCCTAGGCTTGGGCTAACAGTGGCAAGCGGACGTATGTAAATGAGGTACTTACACTTTGATCTTCTTCCCCTCCGCCTGTGATATGGTGGCTGGAGGCGGCGGCAAGTCGTCCATGGGGACTTCCTCGTTTGGCGGCGAGGGGGGCGATTTATCGAATTCAGCAATGGGCGCCAATTCCGGCATCGGCGACACCGAGTTGCTGTCCATCGCTGACAGCTTTATCGGAGACACTTTGGCTATTTTGGCGGCCTTTCAACACCCCCGGCTATTACCGGAGGATTACAAGGGTATCGAGAGATACCACGAAACGATAAGTCTGTTCAAAATTTCACGGTAGCCCGCACAATCAACTAGTTTCACAGCACCGGCGGCTTTCTTGTTTCGAACTCGATGAGGATGTAGGTACAACTTTTCCGATCGGAATTCGAAAAGTTTTGGGATTAGCTCCGGAACGACTTCAGGGACCTGCAAGTGATTAAACTGTTATTTATTTTATTTCAGCTTGCTCGTTCCATTTCTGAAGACTAAACACGTAGTTGTATTGCGAAGTCATTGACCGAAGTGCTTAATCACAACTGACATACGAAACAATACATTGCATACACGGAAACATATGATTTGTTTTGGTAGTACACTATAATTACTATAAAAATTGGTGTGGTTTTACCGTGTTGAGGCCGCAGCACGGAAGGACAATGTCCCTCACCCTTTCAATTATTTACATTCGCCTGTGTTGATGCCACGGAAGGGACTGACGCCTGCCGCGAGCCCTAGCGTAACGTGTGATGTTCCTGTGTTTATGCTTAGTATAAACACAACGTTGACCACAAGTTGAAACGAGCCCGAAATAGATTTGGAGATATGTGCATGCGACGTTCGAAAGACTACACTTGTTCCTAACATACGAGTACACTGCGATAAATTATTTTGCAATGGCTTATAGTTTTCATTTCGTCACCGTATGTGTCATTTTGCTTGTGTTCTTTAATGTTTGTCGAGCTCTGTATGAATACAAAACACACCTACACAAGACTAATGGGAAATACTTACTTAATCAAGGAAGAGCCGTTTTTACAATTACGGATCAGGGTAAATTACTAGCGTAAGCGTAATTTTTTAAGATTTTTATGAGTGAAATTTCATGTACTTAATTTCCCACAGGAATTGATTTTCGGGCTGACGGATATTCCTAACATTGGTATAAAATATATTTATAGAAGTTAAAAATGCTTGCACTAATTCCAGCAAATATATAAGAATGTAAACATAAAAAAGTTACTAGTTATACAACATCTTAACATTTCCACAAAGGAAATACAAAAATATATTTCTTCTTGGAACTTTATGCCACCTATAGTTAGCTGCAATCACTTAAATCTGTCATCACTTTACTCGGAAACTACTATCATAGCCATAAACTTGAAACAAATATACAAGAGGCGTGTTTGACGTGGGATTATTGCGGTTCTAATTAGTGAGAATGACTAAAGTCAAAAATAGAGAGAATAAACCTTAAAAGAAAAACATGAGGAATTTGATAAAATAATCATTTTCACAGAAGAATAGACCAACGTTTTATGCCTTTAGACTGGTAAACGTACATGCGTTCTTAGCTTTTGTGGAAGCGTGTAAGAGGGGAAGACTAAGATTTTTAACCCCCACCACTCTACGTATAAGTATACGTGAAAAAATATTTACTGCAAGTTTGTGTGCGGTAACATAGTGGTAACCGGCCTAAACAAAGTGGTAGGCACTGAAAGTGACAAATTAATCCTTGCTCCCAATTCCAACGTAAATTTATACAATAAGTCAAGCTAAGATTTCACTGATCACACAGGTTGCATGTAAACAACGTATAATTGCAGAGGCCGCAGTCAACGAGCATCTAATCGTATCGGCATTGTGTCCGAGCCACTATCAGCACGGTGATCCATTACAAAAGCAGAAAACGCCACTTTCTCAAACCACGTGGGAAAGATAAAACTCGTGGAGGAGCGAAAATACGTAATTGGTCTTCATGCATGTGAACGCGAAACTGAAAGTTACCACGGTGATATGGAGGACCTTAAGCATATATTAAATCACGTTTGTGACTTATTGGACCAAACAGAGACCACACAGCTACAAATAGCACGGTTGAAACCTGTGGTTGAAACATATCTATTCATGCTGAGTTATGACTGACAATAGCGTGGCTCTACCATTTCCAAAAATGACACCAATCTCTTTGTAGGTACATAAGAGTCAATCACAAATCTATTCCATTTGGTTTCTATTTTATTATAGTATATCCATTAAACTGATAGGAAAGCAGTGCTTTGAAAACACTGTAAATATTTTCTTACGCGTAGGATTTACCCTCATATAAAAGCTGAAGCACCCTTCACAATGACTCACTCCCTTGTGTGGCATCGACACTATCGATACCAGTATCGACACTAGTACCATTGATTGCTTCTATTCAGCCTGACACCTCTCGTTAGTTGACTTTGTTTTAATTAAACTAAATTTGCTTTGTCGAGTCAGAAAGTACTTTAACTCGTGAAGAGTCAATTTAATGAAATTTGCAAAAATCAAACGAAAAAGGAATAGGGATCACATCTGAAAACTAAATTATTCCATTTATTATGTAGCCTCAGGAAGCCGAAAATATTTACTTGGAAATACAAAACCAAAAGCTGGGTTGCCTCGGGCCGGCCCCGAGGGAACCGTAACCGCGGGTACCAACAAATTCGGAAACGAAACAAATTAGCGAACCGTGTCCGACTACTGTCTGACGTCATCCACGTGGAATAGTTAATAGATGTTATTAATGATGCACTTCACCTGATACGTATATTTGACAGGTGATTTCGATATATCACTGAATAAACTAGAGGACTAGGCAATCAATAAAATATTTATGATTTGTTACTGAGATTATGCGACCCCCAAAACAGTAGCATACTTAACTGCTCAGTGCTGTGACTTGTGACATTAAAAAAGATGAATTGGAAAAGCAATTATATGGATTCAACTCTATCAAGTATCAAGGATCTAACATTACTTAAAATAATTTCAAATGACTCTCATGATTAAAGAGCTTTATTTCAATCTCTCCTAAATATAAATGTTTTAATATTATAGTATAGTTATTAGGTATATAATCAACAACTCATCGACATTAGAGTAGTACAATCCATCTACATAAACATAACAACAACATGACGTATATACCTCGCATTTTTCCAAGTGGCTACACAAGTATGACAATTCTTAACCATTGTTGAGTTTCAAGCTATCAAACTGCGTTGAAAGCATAAACAGACCACAGAACCGTATTACATTGTAAGCACTTGATATTACGTCAAAAGTACAAGATAATGATGTATTTTTAGAGCAAAATATTTTCTATCAGATAAATCAACAAGAAGAGGAAAGTACAGGCAAAAGATTTTAGGACATGGCTCTACGTTTCAGTGTCCGATTGATATAAGAATATGTAGTAAAGAAATCAATCCCATTAAACTCATTTCACTAGCCGTATATTTAAAAAAACAAGAATATGAAACATTGCAGCAATGAGCAGGGACGTTACAAGTGCACGGTGTAGCCGACAGCGTACAGTGGAGGAGTCACTAGGAAATTAGGACAGGACTCTCGAGTCTCGAGCGACCCACTGTGCCAGCCGAGCCGCGTTAACGACGACTCCATTACTAAGGAAACTGACTCACTTTCAGCTAAAATGGAATACTTTTTTAAAATGCTAAAGGATTTACATAGGCTCCGAATGCAAATTATTAAATTAGCTGCTTGGACTTTCTATGTAGAGTTCAACTATGTATCGTTTTCTAGTCTTACAGATGATATTTTGACGCATATTTTATACAAAAAGTTGTATCAAATAGATCTTATATTTCGTAAATTTAATTTTGTATCCTTAATAATACTTTACATCACACTATTTCTAAAGATACCAATCTGTATCTGTATATGATCTGGCCAACTACAAAACGTGGTCAATCAAAAAAAAAAATAGTAACCAGAAATGATTCCTACGTACTGCACTCAGTTGTTACGTTCATCTCAAACAATAAACGAATTTATAACATCCTTAACAGAGTTGAGAAAATTGTTTATCATCCGGTTATTCAATCACGCATATCTACGAAATTAACAATTTGGATTGATGATGACACCACGGCACTGGACCAAGGTTGGCGAATGGGTGACACAGTTTAAAATAGACCAATCTTACAAGTATGGAGCGGATTTCCAACATGAAACTATACTTTTATAGCAGGTGTTGGAAATTGTTCGTCGGGTTTGAAACAGGGAAACTTTAAGCGAAATCTTGGAACTTTGAAAGTTTGTAACCAGACGGCACGCCCATCATATCGAATTGTACTGAGAAACAATGCTGGATTATGTCTGTAAAGTTCAACTCACCATGAAGTGTACCAGGCTCCGCAAGAAGAAAACTACTTTACTTTTTATAAAAATACTCCATTAATGTAATAAAACAATAATATTAGCAAAGCATTTTATTTTTGTTTAATTTCTTATCTTTAAGGAGGCAGACAAGGGTGTCAATAGTCCCATCCACATTTCGCCGAGCTTCGTTTCAGTGACAATATGTGACATTTTAATAATTACACTCCATAAAATTCAGCTAGAAAATTACAAGAAGTCCCTAAAAATAATATAGAAAAAATATCACTCACTAATAATAATTAAACACGACTCGGCTCTAAATGTCATAGGAAGTTATCAATGGTCGTGGGTGTGCAGGTAGAAATATTAATGTGCCACTGGCACAAGGTTCCTATGAAAACTTAATTGCCTTAAGAAACCATTTCACGGCATAAATCACGAAGTCAGCCTACAAACGACAACAATTATAATATCCCATTTACCTTTCGATTTTCTATTTATTGCAAAGAAATGAGAATACACAGAAAATATAATATTTTCCCGAATAACTTTCTCCTCTTCCGCGTTTTCATGAAATCCTATTAATAACCTGTCAATTCCAGAAATAAAATCCACAGGGGGAAGGGAATTGTAGGTTAATCATTATCTTTATCACAAAAAACTGCTCTTAAATTACAGGCATATAAATATATTAATTTCTATAATTCAGCGACTTCCGGAGCTATTTATTACAAAAATGTGATCGACCAGCATTCGACTGCAATTCGTCATAACAGTGTTCCCTGCAGCACCCGTTCCCGTGGTGACTTGCCGTTTAATAATACGCTCTCTGTTTATCTGAATAAGACCAATTATTCCGTGACTACATAGCAAGGAAGAGAACAATTTGCTGTGGCCTCAAATCACTAGTGGGGTAGGCTCTCCTACGCGGCTAGATCCGTCCCACCTCGTGTAGCTTCGCAATCTGCTATATGCAATACATTCGTTCCGTACGATAAAAAAACATACCATTTGATCGTACTACGGAATTTCCGTTTCTCTATTTCATAATACCACTGGGTATTCTACAACACACCCAGTACATTATTAATTTTTTGTTTGCTTCCCTACATTAAACAATGAACATTGATTTTAAAGTTTTGCCTTTGTACAGACTTATTTACATACAATAATATTATTTATTAGTCTGTTCAAAAATACTTTTTAGTATTAACCCAAAAAATCTGAACTGACCACATTTTTAACACATAATATGTACGTGAACCTAAGTATGGAACTCACAAAATGCGAAGTATTACTTTGTTACTCAATTATTTTATCAAAGGAAAAGTCACGCTAATAATGAAGGAACAAAAAAAGTAATTTATTTAATTCGCGGCACGAAACAAAACACAAAAGTCGTAATGATGTAATTTACACATTTCCCATAGCTGTCATAAAAAAGGCGTTTATGAAACTGACAGTCTACTTAAACCAGGAAATGGCGGGCATGCCAAAAGCAAAGACACTCCCGGTAACGACGTCACACTGTGACACTGAAGGGACCCTGGGGAAGGTTTACAATGAAAATGTGACAGCTCGTTAAGGTAATTAACCTTAGGATTAATTAAATTTGTGCCTTGTTGGATCAAGCCGGCGCTCGGGCCGGGCAAGTGTGAACGCTCATTATATTTACTATAACAAAACAGTTCAGGACTAAATATCTAAAATGTTAACGAAAGTTTTGCACCATCGTTTTTGTAATACAAACGTAATTTACTAGAATAGGTAGCGTGATACTTTCACAACCCTAATTCAATTCCAAAAAATATTCTAATTTAAGAGTAATTCCTAGAAGCTGTCTAAGAGGATAAAACCCCAAGAAATGCTTCGAATAAGAAATAAAAACAACCATTAAAGTAAAGCGTCTATTTTATGAGTAGGTGCAAAGTTAACGTTGAAGCTACAAAAAGCGGAAAAATGGCTATAAAAGCGAAGGACTCTCGTAAGTTCCCACTTGATTATATGCTACTGTAAGCACTCGACTCCCTTCATCCCATTTAAGGCCCTTATTGCAGCAACCCGTATTAAAATCGGCCGTATATTAGAAGACGCAGAATATGCTTCCGTTTCACAATTGCCGACGTTCGGACTTTCCTTGTTTTTGTTTGATTTTATTCATTGTATCGTAATGTGAACAATGTAAAGTCAATTTATGCAATGTTTATTTGGATATATTTTTTTAAAATCTAACTGCAACTACGGTCAGTATTTTTTAGTGTTTCTGTAATCAATCAGTACACCATCAACAATAGCGCTATATGCATTTTGTTTATTTTTATACTTCAATTTACCTAATTCAACTTTACGTACCTTTAGTAAAACTGTAATATTAATTAACCATGTCAACAGATTTTATAAACCCAAACACCTCATTTCCTACTGGAATCTAGATAACGAAAGAAAATTTCTTGACCTAGTGGTACGAAATATTAATCTATACCGTTCTACTTTTCATACAAAGCGTGTAAAACCAACAAAAGCCGGTAATAAGGGACGAATAGAGCCTATAATACGAAATTCCAGTCATTGCGACTTTGTAACAGCGAATGCTACGGACTACGGATATTGTAGCGAAAATGCGGAAAAATAGGAGCACCAGCTTTATTAAATATGGTTACTAAATTGTAGGCTACTTGTATCCGATTTTTACCCGAAATATTTACGTTGAAATTATTTACCTATAGAGAAATAAATATATATTCTTGAACAGCAATAAGGATTGCCATTCCAATTAGAATATGTAAAAGTTAGCTGCATTAGTCATTAAGCAGTATTATATCTTCGTCAACTTCGTTTTAAGTAAGTGTTCTTATATGTGTTGAAAAAAATGAATTCCATAAATAAAATTAAGTATGTACATATAGAAATATCGCAAATGGAAAATTTATGCGACAATGAAGAAAATTTGCATATACCTAAACACCTAACCTTGCATTTAAGACCTTGGAATTATAAACTACATTTTTTAACATAATCTTTTATGCAGTTAAAAAATATTTATTGTCGGTCATTAAGTATTCTTGATTTTAAATGAGAGAAAAGCTGTATAACCGAGCTTTTTTAAAACGCCTTTTTTACTTGTTTTTCTTATTAATCTTTCGCATTGAGATATTCACAATATTAGTCTTTCTTTTTCTGAAGACTTGCGAATTTCGTCCGCTTTCTTACAAATAGCAAACAGTCAATTATCATCTTACTGACTCCCGTCCCACATATAATTTTTTTACGAATTTGTTGCAAGTTGCAGTTTTGTTTTGAATCTGAAGACATATTATGATGATTTAAGGTAGATAATCAAAGTCTATCCATGAATATGATTTTTCTGACGACTTAATATATGTTTATTTTATAATTAAAATGAATTGACTGTGAATAGCTTGAAAATTTTTCTTACCAACTCCAAAAAAATAACCAAAGCAAACATTAAAAATTCATCATTTTAAAATCGAAAAATGGTATTTATCAAATGAAAAATATTTCCTTTAGCGCTTTAACCATTTCATAAATCCCATTCCATTGAAAGATGTAGTCCGGGAATACGATTCGCGTGCACCGACAGCGTATGCGAACGAAATAGCGATGCATTTCAACACATACATTGCATCTCGCAGTGGTAACCAGAACGGAATACAAATTCGGGGAGAATGACAAATATATTTTATCAATAAACATTCACCTACTTGGGATTGCAAAAGTGCATTAAGTTGGGAAGCGCGTGCTCTGTGAAAGTCCTACGTGAGTTGAATATTGTACAAAATAGCGGTGACGTTGTAATTTCTTCCAAAGGCAAAAGTCAAGGATACTATTGTAGGAGTTAAACTATTAACGATTTTCTTTGCCTTTGTATTACAATAATTTCAAAATTACCAGAATTATTTATCGAAATGATGTATCAATCCTATTATATAAAGTAGAGGAAAACCCGTTTACAAAGATAGGACATATGTAGAACTGATACAGATTTATAATATAATGATGACCACGTTAAATATTTATAACTAGGTACCACATAACCTTTGTTCTTATTACTATCAGCAACACCTAGTAGGTGAATCTTTAATTACAGATAATTCATAGTACCAAATATGTACCAAAACTCTGAAGTCGGCCGCAGAAACGCTGGCTTGATGTCAACTAGGATCACTAAGCAAGCAAATAAGCACCAATGGTTTTGCAAACCAGAATTCTAAACATCAAACGAAATGAAGAGTATTTAGAAAGAAGCCAGACCATCGTCTCAGTCCGTTTAACGAAGGATAAATAGAATAAAAGGGATTTGTATTAATGACTAATATCTATCAGAAATATATTTTTTATATATCAGCTTATATAACTTTAAAACTGCAAGAATCATCGAAACTTGCCTATTATGGAGATCTTTAAGAAAATTTCAATTGTATGTGAAATTCACAGTAGACTAATGTGATAAATTATGGCCTTTTCAAACACACACAAGCTGAGTAAAAATATTTCATTTAAATTTTAAGCAGCGTGTTTTAATTAACTTAAAATACGTATAATTTAATCATGCCTTCATTTGGGTATCGTCGGTGGCAGTTGTTTAATATGCAAATGCATCATTTTGGCAATGCTGGTGTCATCATCAAATTGCATAATTTAATATTGTACACGTATCGCATAATTACGACAAGTTTATCAATTCTGTATCGATTATTGTATATTTTGCAACACAACGTATGACATTAACGCCAATCAATGAATCGGAATACATTTATAAATAATAAAAGTATATTAGTAAAAGAGAAACCAAATCAGAATTGGTTTGTGGTTTAACACATCGAAAACTGGAGGTAACAAATAAGTAGGTACCTATGAAAAATATAACTATTAGAAATAGAAGCTAATAGAATTGAACGCCATTATTTTAAAGGAGAATCAATTACACTAGATGATTTAAAAACTCATTTACCTACTACGAGTAATAATATTCTAACGATCATTAAAAATGGAATACATAGAAGATTTCATATAGATTGTCATAAATTAAATTAAGTTGGAAATTTCCTGATGTATCAATATCCAAATTAATTGCTCAGTAAGTTAACAGAAACGTGTTAGAGGATATCTTTAGACATCGTTTTAAATTGATGTTAGAATCGTTGATAGCTGAATTTGTAGTCATCATAAATAATATCGGAGAAATCTAGACGAAATGAATATGGCTTACTGCAAGCTGAAGTGTTTATCAACAAACTGAATTTATATCATTAACGTAGGGTTCAAATCCGCAGAATAATAACTATAATAATAATTAATTTAATTAACTCCTCCTTAATCTCTCTCATCTTAAGAAAGCAAAGATTTATAATATCTATAGGTAATAAATATAATAAATAAATAATAATAAATATAATAATAAATAACACCCAACAGTCACATACATAATAATACATAATACTTAAATAGTACTGTTTGTACAGAATACAGCCGTATCTAATACTTCCACTTATGACCACCGAGCTCACCACATTTCCTAGGTAATTTAAAACTTACGTAATATTTGAGATTTCAAGGAACACGTTGAGTGTGGTGAAAGGTGTAAATGTATATTGATATCCTAAAAATAAAGTACACGACACACGGTTTAATATCAACCGGAAATTATTATAAACTGCTGAGCCCGTACGGAAACTAAAAATTAAACTAATGCTACAACTGCTACAACTTTATCATTTTTTAATTCTGGACTCAGATTAAAAAGGAGCAAATAACGCAACGTGCAACTATTCATACAGCTATTATAGCTATTCATATAGGTACGTAAAAATAATCTTGTTATAAAAAGTAGAGTACATCACAACATTTAAACATGTGTATTAGTTAACCCTAAATATTTAGTAACCGCGGGAAACGAAAGATTAACTCCCTAATCCAGATGGGCGACTCTAAATCTATGCAAGTATGTAGCTTCCCACGAAAAATTTGACCGTATGAAATCAAATGCTATAAGATTAAGTCTGCTAGATTTAATGTTCTATTTCGAATAAATCTACTAATGAGTAACATGTTATTTTGATTGTTTGTACAAGCCAATGCACACAGAGATGTGGCAGGTTGTTTACGTGCAAATGTCACTGATAAGTTGATGCCTATGTACTCAGTTCTATTTGAGATAAATACGCGAAACTACAAGATACTCCCAAGGTGTAAGTACTAAGTATGGACGAATTGTAACTACATATTAATCAAATTACATGTTGCGTGCTCTACGCGTAACACTATGTGGTAACGACATAACTAGTTATATTACGGTCAATTTGATTTATATCAATTTACTACAAAGATAATTTTCCTTCTGGTTTGTAGAACAATGTGTATGCATTCTATTTTACATTTAAAAGATGCAGATTAGTGTAAACACGGTATGTAAATAATAAAGAATAAGCAGATTAAGTAATCATGGAATAAAAAAATAAAGCCGAGAACAAATACCCTTAAGTGAAATTGTATAAAGATCAGTATAGCAATTCTGTAAAATTAAAACAATTTTATGCACTATGTAAATAAATTACTGTCTAAACTAACTTATTTGAAATAATTTTAATTCAATCAAAATCATTAAGTTTTTGATACTACGTAGTATAAAGATATACAAAGAAATATATATAGAAATTGTAGAGTCTCTACTGACTACTGATATTATTTATTTACACTTTATACAAATACATTTATTAGGTGGACTCAATGCCTGAGACATTATCTTACAGTCGAACCTAAGATGAAGCAGAGATAAGAAATATATGTACTGTAATAACGTTGTAAGCTACAAAGGGAACAATATAAATAGGAAACCGGAAACTCTATACATATTCCATACCTATTTAAAAAAGCTTTAACCGGCATTCTGATTCACAAATAGATACTTCCCGATTTATTGGTTGCACGACTGCGAGATATTTTCTGATATCTAATTCGAATTCCTAAGCTAGAATTGCTTTATTGAAAGAAGGGAATCTTTAAGTAATAATAGGCACTGGACTTAATTTCTAACGATCACAATTACTTATTTTACGCCAGGTTTTGTAAATTCTGATATTATTTATTTATGACCTGACATTACCATTTTTGCATTAATTAGTAAAATTCTAAATTTACTTAGCATTATACATAAACGGACTGGGAATGACTGAAACACTACCTAGCTAATATAAGTTACATCGAATGCAATATTTGTTCACCTGAAAACAAAATAGCTAACGCATTAGTCACTACATATGCATGCAAACAATTTTAAACAACAATTGCTCACAAATAAAGTTTCATTAAACGTGTACATAATGAAAATCTTATATTAAAAATACATTAGAATAAATTAAAGTTAAAGTCGCGAGCGATGGTAGCGAGCACTTTATTTGTAGAGATGCATAAATGGAACATGTACGAGTACATTAAGAAGAGGCACCGGGCGGCCGGCGCCGGGCGGCACGTAGTCCTGTACGTAGCTAAACAGATATAAACATGGCAGGCGGATGCTGCGCGCTACAGCCTCCACGGGCGTAGTACGTCGAACAAAGCGATGTCCCACCCTATCCAGGACCCGCTTCCTGCCTCCATTCTACCACTTCCGGTCAACTCGGTCGCAACACAATTTCATGTATGGAACAAGCACTCAAAACGGCTAATGATAATTTAAAATTCACTTTGGAGTTGTAAATATGCAGTTTAATAGACGTACAGTGATGGATGAGAAGTGTGTGAAAGACAGGAGCGTATGTGGCGCACGTGTGGCGACTAGAGCGCGGTCCGCGGGCTACTGGCGGCAGCCTCCGAGCGGCCGCGGGGGCGCGGAGCTGCGCGGCCCGTGCTTTTCATTAAGGAATTCAGCTACGCCGCCGTAGCAACGGTCGCCGCCCCGGCCGCTCACGGGAAAGCTCCCAGCCCTTTTGATTTATCCTTCCAACGTTCACCGTAATGTCTTTTGCCCTACTGACAAAATGTTCTCTAAGGCCTTATATAAAACATGACATATACTTCCTAAGCTTACCCAGCCGTTACGACTGGATTTAATCTACCTACTACTAGATTATACATTAGAACCAAGCCAACCATTACGTACTTTTCAGTATTGTTTTAATTCGGATTTAATATGTTCAGATATATTTATTAAATATTTATTTGGAGTTCTACATATTATTTTGTCTCATTATATTATTTTGTACATGCTAGTTATGACGACTAAAAACACTAAAAAGGTAAATATTATGTCAACATGTCATAAAAAATGAAATGCTTTTTTTGCATACGTTTTTGACGCACAGGATTTGTAAGATATTTTTTCTTTATAATTTATTTTTGAGATTTATACAATGGACAGACAAGAGGCAGCGATTTTCTTGTTTACAATAGCAAAGGAAATAAAACGTTCCTTTGAGAGTCCAGTCATACTCGTAACAAAGAAAGACTTCGCACTGGGAATATGCAACTCTCTTATTGAGATGCGGACTGCCTTGCTACACAACGCAGCGCCAGCTAGAGTGGCAGATATTATCAATCAATTCCACGTGGAATGGCTCCACGCTGTTCAAGACATAGAGAAAGTGAAAAAGCGTGTTAAAGACACACCTCGCGAGGTTTTTTTGAAAGCTATTGAATTTACCATAGAATGTATCAAAAACCGGCACAAACATTTTCAAAAGTTCATCGACCAGGTACAATTAACTATTACAGAAGAGGAGAAAAGTTTAATCCACACAGACCTCGACATAATAGGCGACATGTCAAATATTGTAAACTCTACCCTTTCAGAGAAATATTCCCACCTATGCAATCAAGCTGATCCTGCAGAATTTTGTTCAAAAATAAATGACGAGATAGAGGAGCTGTTAAATTGGTTAGATAGACTCAACGATAACCTTGCTATACAGTTTTGTAAAGTTTTGGACTTACGGGTACCAGAATTATCGAGCGATTTAACAAAAACTTTACAAGACATTGTTGATGAAGTAGCGGAATCAGCGGACCCAAATTCTCAAAAGATAGCATCTGAAATCATGAACAAGGGCAAAATGCTGGGCTCCATAGTTCGTATCGACAGCGTTAACGAATTAGAAATAAGAAAAGTAATAGAAAAAATTCAAATACTGGAAGAACGTATTGAACGCCTTAAGGACGAAAATTCTTCAGCAGTAATGGCCCTTCAACACAAAACCATGTATTTAGAAGAACGGCTACAATCTTTAGAAGATCTAAAAGAGTCTTTGAACAATCTTAGAAGCCAACACAGATATGCGCGTACAAATTACGCTCTTTTCGAAAGTAACGAAAGCCAGATTTTCAACCACATGCTTCCTCATCGCGAACGATGCCGATTGGTAGAACAATTAATGAAGTTATGGGACTCTGCTCTAGCTCCAGGTCGCGGAAGAAAATCTATCATATCTATTTTGAGTGTGGCCGATATAAAAGAAGTGTTTTGTGATACAATAGGTCAATTCACTGTTGATAAGTATGGAAGGAAGTTATACACCCGAGATGATGGCAATTTATATCAATTAAATGAGAAGCAGGAGTTAGTGCCAATGCACGATGATGATAAGCATGTGTATTTCTACGATGACTGTGGGCGGTACTTCGTCAACGAGTACAGACAACGCATTTATAAGGCCTATGATTCCGCAAGTGAATATGTATTAAAAAGAGCTGAGATTTTAGTAAAAGTTAAGGAAGAAAGAGATGGAATTGAATATTGCTATGACGATTTGGGTCGTTATTATGTAAATAAATTCGGTAAAAATATATATCGAGACGAAGATGCTCAAAGCGAATATGAACACGACGGACTTGGCAACTTAGTAAAAGTTCGCGATGAGGCTCCATTTTACGATATTTGTCCCAGAGAACCGATTGTTATGGACGAAATGAAGTATCTGCAGGGAGCCGTTGGTTTTGCATTGAAAAAATGTTTAGCAGAGGTTGTTATCCATCAACCGCCAGACCCCGTTTTATTTCTAGCAGACAGCTTAGAAAAATTTAAAACAAACATAGAAACACAGCAGCGACGTTTAGCGGAAGAAAGGGATATGAGAGCAGAGAGGTTAGTGGTGTCGCTACGACCACACATTTCCCGCCATCGCTCTGCTACCGAAGAAGAATACGACTCCGACTTTGATTGTTCTACCTATGAAAGTATGAAGTTTTGAATATTTTAGAAGTATTTTGAGCATACTTTATAAAACCTAATGTTTAGATAGCTGATTTTTCTGTAGTATTATTATCATTTTATTTTCTTATATACTGTATTATTATGAGTTTGTAACAATATGTGACAAAAAATATATTTCAAAAATAGTTTCAAACGATTATGTACTTTAATCAGAATTAAAAAAAAACATTTACTTCTTTAACATAATCAATACCAATAAAACAATTTAATGTGATAACTGAAGTTCACCATTGAGGTACTAAATAAAATACAGTGTAAAATTAAAATCTGTGAAAATAGTTTATTATTAAAATAATAATCACCTATTACATAACATGTCACTTCACTTCGTCTTAAACTTTTTATGACCTTGTTTGTTTTGCAAATTTTTATTTTTATTGGCGTTTATTTGTCCGATCTGCTTCTTCTTTTTGTTAAGTTTGATTTTCAGTTTTTTAGATGCTTCAACCTCTACTTTGTTAGTGATTTTCTCCTCATTTTTATTCACGGTTTGGATTTGAGCATTTGTTCCAGTTTGCTTCTTCTTTTTTCTATTTTTCTTCTTCCCTGGACTTTGCTTATCACCTACTTGATTTGAATTGTCATGTTGTTTTTGTGATTTATCTGTCACTGCAGTTGGACTTGTATTATTGGCTTTTTTTTGTGGTTTATCTACTGTTTTAATATTAGTAATTTCTTCAGTGGCTTTTTGCGGTTTGGGTATGTTCGTAACCTTTAAACTCTTTTTGTTGACTTTAGCTGTTTTTTGGAGTGGTTTGTCTGAAGTGCCAGCACTGTTTTGCTCTGTATTCTGTTTACTTTCTGATTGTTCCGAGTTTTGTATATTTTTCTTGTTTTTGCGATTTTTCTTTTTCTTATTTTTCTTGTTAGATTGATTTTCATTAATAACAGGGCTGAAAATAAAATAAATTAAAATTTGCACATATCTAATCAGATAATAAAATGTATCATATTGGTTCAAAAAAATATTTGTTGATTACATTCAGGTTTAGAATAAAGCATGTTTATAAGTTTGACACATACCTTTTTTGTACATCAGGTTTGTTCTTTTTTTTCTGTGGCTCAGTATTTACTTTTATAGTCTCTGCTGGTCTTTTTACCGCCGTATTTTTCTTTTCTGGTTTAGTGTCCGACTTTTCCTCATCCGACTGAGCTTCGCCATTTTCTTCTGTGCCTTTAGTTGCAGTCTCTTCTTCATCATCTTCATCTTTGAAAGGTTCCGGCTAAAAATATAAAAAGCAATTAATTTTGTTCCTAATTATGTTTGTTTAAAATAATAAGTGGTGGTTTTCAAATTATATAAGTAAAAAATTATGCAAATAACTTACAATGACATTAGAAAACTTCTTGAGTTTGGCAACATAAAAACCATCCATATTGTGTGTGTGGGGATAAAATCTTCGGGTCAATTTCAGTGATGGGTGGAATCGGTGATGTCTGTACTTAACAAATCCTTCAGTTCCAAAATCAAGTCCAGTTGGTACCAATTTAACATTCCTTCGTTTCAATGCGTAATTAACTACCCATTCATTTTCTTCAGGCAATATAGAACAAGTTGAATATACGATGTAGCCGCCAGTACTTGATTTGGCATTACAGCAATCAATAGCTGCTAGGAGAAGCTGCCTCTGCAGGTTAAAACACCTCTGTATGTCTTTCTGGTCCTTCGTGGTTTTTACACTAGGATCTTTTGCAATGACACCTGTTCCAGTGCAAGGCGCGTCCAACAACACTCTATCAAAACCCTTAATAACATCGGGAAACTGTCGCCCATCGTAATTACAAACAACAGCATTGACAACCCCAAGTCTATGGAAGTTACCAACAACAGCTTTAGTCCTCTCTTTATTAGCATCATTGGCAAATAGAGCACCAGTATTCTTCATTATGGCAGCTATGTGTGAGGCTTTCCCACCTGGAGCTGCACACATGTCAAGGATTCTTTCGTTTTCTTGTGGTGCTAATGCCATGACAGGCAAGAAACTGGATGCCCCTTGCAATATGTAATGACCAGCGAGATATTCTGGTGTAGCCCCAATTGGGACTGTTGAACTATACACCACAAGACCCACTTTACTCCACTTTCCAACAGGGTCTAAATTGACTCCTCTATTAATAAGGGCTTGAGCTAAATCACGTCTCCTAGTTTTCAGACTATTTGTTCTTATTGTAACAGGCCTGGCAATTTCACTAGCTTCCAGAAATTCAACTAACTCTTGGACTGGGAATATTTGCATAAGCACCTCCATTAGGAACTCATTATAACTGTAATATATACACAAATCTTTCAGTAGTAAATCAGTGTATTCACATCGTGATCTACCATCTTCTTTTAGACGACTGAAGTCTGATAATACAGTGACAACATCTTTTATCCTCTGGTGAACATCTTGCAAACTAGTTGGGTTTTCTAATTCATCCTCAGTGGGAAAAGCAAAAACATCTTGCTTAGCAATATTTAACTGCATTTCTTCATCTGCAAGTTTTTTTTCCATCTTTTGTTTCTTCTTTAGTTTTATGTTCTGTTTCTCAATAGGCAACATTTCATCATCATCATCATCTCCTTCATTATCCTCATCATCATCAGATTTTTCTGCACTTGAATCAGAATTGTAGTCCATTTTACCACTAGCTTGGCCTTCATCCTCTGATGAAACATCACCATTCTCTTGATCTGAATCTTGAAACAAATCGTCCAATGTTCCAACCTAAAACAAAATATTAGTTAACCTTTATATATTTACTTTATACAGGAATTCTATCATACCATGGTGTATTTGACTTTTTACATAACATTTTTTTTCCCTAAGCAAATAAAGAACAAAATTGTGATAGGGAGTGCAGTGGAATGCCAAGCATTGCCTTATTTATGGTGTTTTTTGATTTTGCTACTTACCATGAGTGGTTGTATGGCATGTTAGTCTCACCATTCATAGCAATAAAAATAAAAAAATGTATCGAAAATGACAAATATATATAACTATAAGTAACCTAAATTAAAATATATTCAGGCAAAATATGGTTAGTAAAATAATGTCGTCTTTTAATTATTATTTTGAAATAATCTTAAAAATTTGCATAACAAGACAACTGACAGCCAACAACTAAATATAATGCTGGCACTTCACATGGCTGTTTGTATTGGCTATTGGTTGTTTGTTGTATATGGCAAAATAAATGATGTTAAAAGCAAACATGCAAATAGAGGCAAATATGACAATTTATACTTACGTATTTGTTATTGGCCTTGATTGTCATGCTGGCACTTCACATGGCTATTTGTATTTGTGTATTTGGCATATTTGGCAAACAATGCCATGTGAAGTGCCACCATAAGAATTGAATAGTACTTTAGATACTGAATTTAAATTTACTTAGGATCTTCAATTGTTTAATATGAATAACCATTTTTACACAAATTTTACCTTATATTTCTCTCCACCAGAGCTAGGTTTTTCATTGTCTTCTTCAGGTTCATCGGAATCTTGTTCCACATCCGATTCCTCATCATGCCCACTGTCAGCCTCATCAGAATCATACTCCTTTTGCTTAGGTTTTGTCTTCTGTTTCGGTTTTAACCATTTTTGATTGTCATCCGTAAAACCTACAACAATATTGAAAACAATCTTAGGCCGATTTGACTGTCGGCGCAGACAGCTCAGCGCGTAGCTTACGGACGGGGGTCAGCGCTGACAACTACGCGTTGTTCTAAAACGCTCCTTAGAAGCTTATACATTTTAGCTGTTAGCGCTGACGGTAAGCGCGCGGTCAATTGACTCTAAAATCAGCCATAGATGGTTTGCATTAAAAAATTTAAAATGATAAAATTTTTATCAATATAATTTGATATAAAAATTACAGTTGCAAACTGTAAGTGCAAATAGGCACAACTCCAACATACACAATAATATGCATGAGACTCGAAAATTTTTTTTTTTTTTTGGGTCTTTATTAATATAAAAAAATACCTCAATGTATTTTTTTACATTAATCATCTCTACATTGGTAAAATTAATAACTAAAAAGTGATGTTTTCAATTTGGCGCGTATTTTTTTCGAAATGCAACTCTATTGCTTGAAATGCAATGTGACAACAGCCTTCACAATCTTATGAAGTTTTTGAAAGCATTGTTTTATGTTTGTAAGTTATTTAATGTTTTTTATAAATATTTAAAAAATAATTATTATTTGTGAGTAAAGATAGCCCTATTTAATAATTAATTAAAGTGGTTATGAGTGAGTAAATAAATACAAAAAATAAAAAACCATGAAAATATGTCCAGCCATTCTCAAGTTATAAGTGTTCGAACCAACCTGATTTTGTTTTATATACAAGGTGATATTAACATATTATGGTATATAATTTAAACCACATGTTCCTAACCACCTCAGGTAACATTGTACCAAGTTAGAACAAAAACTGCCTGATAGTTTTGTCAAAAGTCACGATTTTAGATTTCAAGGCTTCTGATCAACCCCTATAGATTCCAAGCCTTTTTTCAGATAAGTTTCCAAACTAAACTGGAGTTTAGCTAAGCAGTAAAAATACTCTTATCTAAGTATACAGAATGCCTAACAATAGTGAAAACTGAAATCACGATTTTTGACAAAAAATCTTCTCATATTTTTTTTCAAATTATGTACAATGTCATCTGGAGTAATGAGACACATGGGAGCTAAATGAAGTAGCACATTTCAATATCACCTTGTATGAAGATTTTATTATTCAGTCATGATCAAAACATGATCTAAACATTGTGTTGTTGATAATTGTGATTGCTGATGTCACAGAAAGTTCACGCCAAAATGGGGTTTCAATGTTCCAAAATTGGCAACAGTTTGGATTATTTTTGGGGCATATTTTTATAGTTAGTTTTTTCCGGTAATGACATAACTTACAGAAACAATTTAAAAAATGACATACATATATCAATGTATAAACCTGTATCCAATGAAAAATTAATATTTAATTTTAATATTAAATAACAAATCGCTAACAGACCCAAAATTCATATTAGGACATAATTTACTATATGATCAAATCTTTAGATACATAGATAGATAACACTTTATTGTTCACCACATATTACATACAAGTAAACAGTTTACGTTTTTTGAAATAGTGTAACAACTGGCGGTCTTATCGCTATTAGCAATCTCTTCCAGACAACCAAATGTACGATGGATCATCCGTTTTCTGAATGTTAGGAACAGTAGTAACAGTTTTCATTGATCATTGATATTTTTCTACTTACCTTTAACAATTTCTTCTTCAGAAGCATCAGCTGATTCTTCAGCTACTACTTTTTCATTTTGTTTAGCCACATTCTTTTTGGCCTGTTTCAATGCCTTCCTTTTTTCAACTAATTCTGCTTTCTTCTTAGCCCTTTTTGCAGCTCTCTGTTTCTGTCTGTGTGTCAATTTCTTAGTTTCCTTATCGTCATCCACTGAAAGTTTGTATAAAAATTTCTTTAACAATATATAGTGACTTTATTTTCCTCAATTTCTAAAACATAAATTATAAAAACATAAATTTGGATATTATATTGATAGCCCAAATTATTCACTGGTAATTAATTCATCTACACTTTACAGTGGTAGCAAATTCATATCCTCATAGATGGCAATCAACATACTCCATGGTGGTAACTCGTCACTAAGACCTAGAAAAATGTCATGTAAGTATTTCAAGTTCAGCCATGCCCATAGTGTACCTGGTGTTATTTAAACCAGCGCACCACCAGCAGCAAGACAAATCTTTCGGCGGCAGCTACTTGACTTACATAGCACCAAAGTTGCTTAAAGCTTTAATGGCAGCATAATAAATCCAGTCTGCATGGCACAGTTTGATACATTCACATTAAAGCAGATAAAGATATAGCACGAATTATGAGAGCAAATGCAACATGGCATCGAGTTTAGTTCCATGTTGAGTTAAAAGTCATTGCTAGGGAGAGAATTTAGCTAAATATTGATTACAAATAAAATTACTTACGCAGTTCTTTTTTGAAAATGGGATCCGGTTGTTTGCGGGCTTTTCTGCCGGGCCCCTTTTTCACTTTCTTTGTTTCATCGAATTTGGCCTTCCGACCCATTTTAGTTGAAGAGTATTGTTAAATATAGATCCTTATTCAATAAAGAAACTTTTATTTCAGTAATTTCACTTCAAAACAACGCACGTTTTGCAAGTTTCACACGTGCTTTTTGGTTAAAATTATTGACTGGACATGACAGTCACAATGACAGTTAAGCTGAAAACCACAGGGGTAGCCACCGCGTAACCTAGTATGAGATAGCGATATTTGTGGGAGTGTGGCCAGGTTGACACGTTTTTCCTAAGGTATCGGGAATTTGACCGCTCTTTAAAAAAATATTGGAACTACAGTGCACATACATGCCTGGGTCACCAGCCAGCACCCAGAACTAATAAAAACACTGTATAACATAAACATAATTTGAGTAAATAGCTAGTTCTGAAAATAAAAACTATTGTAATAAAAGCTAATAACAAAATAATATCTAGTCCGCCCCGTGACCACGAAATTGGTAAAGTAATCGAAACGTTGCGTGGAGAAGTTAAAAAAAAACAAAACTTAAACCAAATCCGGGATAAAATCCGTAAATAATAGTTTTATTTCAAAAACAATATCTACTGCGCAACCATATACAGTTCAATACATATAAGGAAAAAGTTTAAAAAATAAAAGATAATTAATGAGGTTTGTTTTTTAATATGTAATTTAAATCTTTAATATCTTTTGTTTTAGGGAATATCAACCGTCGGACCGCTGGCCACCCCAAATAATGTAAATATTTGCCGGAGACTTTTTGGCGGGAAGTCAAACAAGGCGGACTATTTAAAATTTTTAATTTTATAATATATTTTATATACTTGAATTATCCGGAGTAATGGGGACCCATAGCGATGGGGACCCAATAAAAGATAATAAGAAGAGAAAGTATGATCGGATTGCTAGTACTTCTACTAGTAATCCAGCAGAAGAGATTTTGGCGCCAAAAACATTCTACAAACCTGGCTACAAGAGGCAATATACCGATAACTGTAACAATAACAACTTCCCAGTATTTATTGAAAGTACTGAAAATGAATTTATTGGAAACAAAGATCCGATATTCATATTAAATATTTTAGGAGAATTCATTAAAGGACAGTATGAAATTAGTAGAGTAAATGCTCATAAAATTCAAATTGTTTTTAAGCAAGCCAGTTCAGCCAATGATTTTCTGAACAACAATTCCAAATTAGAAGCTCATAATATAAAAGCATACATTCCAGCATCTTCAGTGGAAGTCATCGGTGTAATCCAGTTTGTTCCCTTCGACATCTCCAATGAAGAACTCTACAGAAAACTCACATGTGAATATGAAATGGTGGCGGTAAGAAGGTTCACCAAAAAGGACAGTAATGGAGTAAGACAAGCCTTGAAGACGGTAGCTATAACATTTGTTAGTAACACCTTGCCTGAATTTGTTTTCTTGGATCACTGGCGCTTCAAAGTTAAACCATATATTAAACCTTTATTACAATGTTTTAAATGTTTAAAATTCAATCACTCAGCCAGAATATGTAAAAATAAACAAGTATGCTCGATCTGTGCTGGTGAGCATTCCTACAAAGAATGCATTAATGAGGAGGAAATTAAATGTGTTAACTGTGGGGGTCCTCATCTGGCTATTGCCAGAACATGCCCAATGAAGGAAGCCAAATTGAAACAGAAAAAACTTTCCTATGCTGCTACAACGGCCACTTCTGTTAATAATGCAAGTAGTAATAGGAATTTCCCTCCACTTCCCTTACCTAAACATGATACATTAAAATTCCAAAATTCAGGACTGAACAAATTTAAACATATTTCTTCCATTAAAGAAACCAGTGACATAATTAATAATGATAGGATAATAAATGCATTAGTGAAAACTCTAATTTCATTAGGAAACAATAAAGACGCTCCTAAGACTACAATTAAAATTAAAGAGATTTTATTGAAACACTTACATAATGGATAGATTTATAAGAATAGTACATCATAATATTCAGAGTATTAATAACAAACGGCCACTTGTAATGTCTTTATTAACAGAATTTAACATTGATATTTTGCTGCTTAATGAAACTTGGTTAAAAACTAACAATTGTCATAATCTGAAATTTCCAGGGTATAATTTTATCTATAAAAATGCTAAAAATGATCATGGTGGTGTTGGTATTTTGATTAGAAATAATATTAAATATGAAAACATACAGCTCCCATTCTACCAGGATATTCAATCAGTTGCAATTTCAGTTCAAACTCACACTGGTCCTTTATCCATTTTGACTGTGTATTGTCCACCTAAAAGTAGTAGATTTAAAATAAATAAATTAAGAAATATATTTAATTCCTTACCTAGACCCTGTTTAATATCAGGAGATTTTAATGCGCACCACATAGCTTTTGGGTGTGCAACAACAAAGTCAAGGGGTACTCAACTATTTAACCTACTGGATGAAACTGATCTGTGCTTGTTAAATGATGGCAAGGCCACAACAGTCCAGGCCCCAAACAGAAATCCATCAGCAATAGATCTCACCTGTGTTAGCCCAGACATAGCTCCACTATGTGAATGGAGTGTTGGTGAAGATCCATTAGGAAGTTACCACCTCCCGATCTTTACTGACATCCTGATCTCCCCCTGTAAATACCAAATAAATTATAACATACAAAAATATCTATTTCATAAAACTGATTGGATTAAATTTGAGATTGAGGCTGAGAAATTATTTGGTGAATTTATTCCTTCAGACTCTGACCCTCTTTCACAATATAATAAATTTTGTGAATTATTATACAATTTAAGGGACCAATGTACACCTATCTTCAAATGTAATATATCATCAAACCATAGGAAAATCCCAGCACCATGGTGGAACGATGAATGTGCAGAAGCTGTACTAAAATCAAAAATGGCTTTGTTAGCATATAGATCATCAATGACAATGGAACTGTTTATTGAATATAAAAAACTGGATGCAAAAAAGAAAAAAATTATCAGTGAGCAAAAACGTAATAGTTGGAAAACCCTATGTTCATCCTTAGATAGATACACTCCTGTTTCAAAAATTTGGAATTACATCCGTAGATTTAAAAGGATTAATGTTATGACTAAACCTAAACAAGACGAATGGTTACCTGATTTTATTAATAAAATTAGGAATGGATCAAACAGTAGTTTAGTGGGTAATGATATATTTTTCGATAAAAATAATGACAATGAAGTTAATACTTTTTTGTTAAGAGAATTTACATATAAGGAACTTTGTATAGCTTTAGATTCAAGAAAGGATTCGGCTCCTGGACTAGACAATATTCCTTATATCCTTTTACGAAAACTTCCTATCAACTGTAAAAAGAAATTATTAATAGTCTTAAATTCACTATGGCTTAATCAAATTATTCCTGAATCTTGGAAAACTCAGTGCATTATTCCAATTCTGAAACCTGAGAAACCTCCTAAAGATTACAATTCATATAGACCCATATCACTAACCTCTTGCATAGGTAAAGTAACAGAACAAATTATCAAATTAAGACTTGATTATTATGTAGAGCATTACAATATTTTACCAGATATCCAATTTGGTTTCAGAAAAGGTAAAAGTGCTCCAGAAAGCTTTGTCACTTTTATCACAGACATGAAAAAATGTCTACTTTCAAAATCTGTTGCAGTTTGTGCCTTCCTTGATGTTCAGGGTGCATATGATAATGTAGATATTAATCAACTGATACTGGTATTATATGAATTAGGTTTACCCGGAAAATTGTTAAAATGGATACATAATTTCCTGAACGATCGGTCGTTTCATGTTAAATTTAATGGGATATTACACGGCCCACATTCTGTTTGTAAAGGTCTAATGCAAGGAGCATCTCTGTCACCTATCTTGTACAACCTGTATACTTCTCAGATTTCACAATATCTTACAAAAAACGTTAAAGTGTTACAATTCGCAGATGACATTGTTGTTTACTCAATTGACAGAAATATTTCGGTTGCTCAACAAAATTTAAATCTAGCTTTATGTCAGTTAAATTCATATTACAGTAATAAGTTAAAATTAAATATTAATACGGAAAAAAGTTCTCTTGTTGTATTTGGTACTGATGATTTGATCAATATACAATATAATAATTTATCCATTCCTCAAGTGAAAGAAAAGAAATTTTTAGGAGTAATAATAGATAATAAGCTTAAATTTCAAAGTCATATAAATTACATATGTAAAAATGCAACAAGAAATTTAAATATCTTGAGAAGTTTGGCAGGAACATTCTGGGGTTCAGACCCTAAAACCTTATTAATGCTCTATAAAAGTATCATTAGAAGTCATTTTGATTATAGTTATTTAGCTTATATGTATGCCGGCTCTTCATTGTTAAAAAAATTAGATGTTATTCAAAATATTGCATTGAGAATAATAAGTGGTGCAATGAGAACTACGCCTATACATGCACTTGAGGCTGAGGTCTGCGTACCTCCTCTGGCTATTAGAAGGTTACACTTTGCGGAAAAGTTTTGTTTAAAAGCTTTATGCAAAACCAGCTCAATATTATTAGATACTGTTAAATTGCCTGAAAATTTATGCGATGCCTCATTAGACGATTACATTCGTCCTTCTGATATAATGTATAACAAAATTCCTGAATTGTGTACTATAATGGCTCATATGAATGAGCTTAGTGTAAATATGAATAAATTTAGTATTTACCCTGTATATAATTGTAAATACGATGCTCTGTTAGATTCAACTCAAGGAAGGGATAGCGTAGATGACATACATAATGTGCTCTGGTATAAAATATACACTGATGGCTCAAAGACCCTAGATCGTGTATGTGCTGCTTTCTATGACTCGTATAAGAAAATAAGTAAAAATTATAGAATTAATAACGAGAGTAGTATTTTCACAGCAGAAGCATACGCAATTTATAGAGCCTTAATGTACACGAAAGATTTAGGTAACGTTGACAGAATACTTATTCTATCAGACGCTCAAAGTGTTATTAAAACAATATATGGTTCAACTTTGGCTTATAAAACCAACTATATAATTTATAATATAAAAGAATTGTTGTATAATTTGAACAAGAGCAAGGTGGTTAGGATTGAATGGGTACCCGGACATTCGGGAATCCTGGGTAATGAATTAGCTGATAAAGCAGCTAATTCTCATTGGGATGAAGACCATAATGATGCACTGAAAATACCCTACACAGATTATTTTCTGACATTAAAAGAAAAAACTAGATTAAGATGGGAGTGCTACTGGAAGGAAAAAAATAAAAGTAAAGGAAAATGGTATGCATCAATACAAGAGAACCTACCCGCCCGCCCATGGTTTAATAATAATAAAATGCAATTTGAAGAAAGGAAATGTATAACTATAATAAATAGATTAAGATTTGGACATTGTCAGACTCCAGCACATCTGTTTAGGATGAAAATATTAGCATCTGATCATTGCCAATATTGTGGCGTACAAACAGCAGACTTAGATCATATTGTTTTATCTTGCCCTAAATTTTATTTATTACGTTTAATTTTAATTTCGGATTTATTAGAAATATCAACATATAAGCCTTCGTCAGTTAAAGAAATGTTAAAGAATCCATTAATGTATAAACCGTTATATAAATATATATGTAGTACAGTAGAAAAATTGTAAAGGTTGTTGATGTTGTAAATGTATATAGATTTATGAGTGTATATAATTCGAACAGACGATTTGTAATAGTTAAGAATTGGCTAAAAGGACTTGTTTCCAAGGCCGTAAAATTTTAAATAAAAAAAAAAAAAAAAAAAATAAATATTTGCCTCCAAAACGTCAAATTTCCTGGAGTCAAGCGGTTACGCCGATAAGGACAGGCTACAAAAGCTTGCATCTCTTTCTTACATGAACGTTACGTATAAATCTCTTTCGTTTTGTGTAAAAGGGATAGAACATGTGACTCCGTCTATTAGTTTCTCCGTCTACGCTGAAAACACATTATAGGTTTTTGTCTTACGCATAGAGTAAAGAGTTATTACGTCCATGGAGGGCCCACGTACGTTTTTATTTTTTTTATTTCATTGACAAAGGACGGTTTTCTCGTCTGCCAATGACTAAGCTTTTAGGGATGGAAGAGTCGATTTTTATGTACTCTTTATCTCATCTCTATATAAACAAATAAATAATATATTTTATTAAATGAAATCAATCCTGGTTGGCGCTTATTATAAACAGTTCTTATCTGTGATAACCTGTGGTACTATCACATTCGTAATCACATTCGAGTTTGCAACTGTTTTATTGTCAAAATCAATGATTCAATTAACATTAAATCACACATCAATCAATTATATAATACTGTGATTGATTAAATTCTGTACACAAACATAGATTACATATTGAGAATAAATTTACTGTGGAAAAATGTTAAGCAACAATGCCGTGTACACATATTAGAAATACTTATGTATAAAATGTGTTAATTCCAAAGTAGGCAAGATCGTGTTTCGAGCACACGTCTTGTTCTTGTTGTCTTTTTTTTTATATATTTCTACTACCAGTGTCATTTTAAAAGAAAACAAAAAAGAGACTACCTGAAGACAAATAACAAGGTTAACTTTTTCCTCTTATAATTCCTAAAACAGCGCGTGTATTTTGAAATTTTAACATCAATAACTTAATATTTGATTGTATAAAAAATTACTCCGTTATCCTTAGTATGATACTTTATTATCTTTAGTACAAATAGGTACTGACTATTTGTTCCCATACTTCTTACTTTAAGTGAGCATATTTGTATTCTTTACATTTAACATTATAAATAATTTCTCTATTACGCACATACTCTAATCGTTTTACTTCCATTTTTTAAATGAACGCACAGACGAACTTTTGGCTAATTACTGATAATTAAATAAATAAATACACTCAACCACACATTAAGATCAATTAAGTGTTGAGTCGTGGGTATCGGGAACTACGAGAGACTTTTCGGTCTCTCAAACATCCAGACCCGAGACCAATACTTACTGGGTCTCACAAACACTTGTCTCGGTGCGGGGCTCGAACCCGTGGCCTCTCGTTTCACAGGCGGCGTCTAACCAACTGCGCCACGGAGGCTGTCAATAGGCTATTTGACAATATTGAAAATATACTACGAATTGGGGTCATCCGGCTTGCCGGATTATTATCATCTTGATAATAGCATAGAAAAGCATATTTCACGATAATTTGAACTAAATTAAGTTTATTTTTTGTAAAATACACGAAATAAAATTGATTAAAAAAATTTTTTTTTTCTGTGACCGGAACGCTCTGTGATTGGTTGCAGCTCTCGTGACGTCATCGCGCAGTAAAAAGCTTTGTTAATTCATTGTAGGAAGTAGTTGGGGCTTGTGATTATAGATCTAAGTCAAATGTGGTTGATGTTCGCGATTTTTCTGAAATAGTTTTCAGACCTTATCTAAGAAATCTTTAGACTTATTAAGCCATTTCGTGGGCGAGTCTCAGAATGGAGTAAAATTTTGTACCAGTTGATAGCAGCAAGCTACCTAAGAGAGATGCGTTGATGGTTGCACATTTTTTTAAAAATAACGCTGATTAATATGCTGCGGAATTTAAAAATTTAAAAACAGCACTGTAAGTAACAGTATTTATTTATAAAATATACTTATTTTATATTATGTTGAAAAACACTTAGAAATATATTTTTGTTTCACATATCTGCAAGGGAATCCTATGGAGACGATGCGATTATTTTAATGAAAACAAATAATTTTAGTTACATTGAGAATAATGTCTTCGTTTATTCATATTTACATCGAAATGATCTTCACACATAAAAACGTGCCCATGGGATGAAATGCTTTTTGGGTCTCCCCGAGCTAGGTCTAACCACAGTTACATTATGTTATCACGTTAACTTGACCGTCTTATTTATGAAACCTATGAAAGCTAATGTTATAAGGAAGGCCTAATAACTGCGACACAGTTACAACTGCTGCAGTTATTATGACAACATTTTTATTGTTCCATTGCTTCTTGGTTCAGAAATAACCTTTATTTTATTTACAGTTTAAGTCTTTTCGGATTCGTTGGAATTGAAACAAACAGTTTTTTCGGACCTTTTATACTCGTATTTGTGCATTGTGACACCACACACCATTTATACACCACTATATTAATTAAAAATGAAGAAAACTAATAAAAGAAGATTCGTCGCTATAGTATTAGTAAACCGTTCACTGCGCTGTGACGTCATATCTCAAACAACCAGCGCCATCATTAAAAACAGCGTTTTTGGCGCACTTTTTTTTACTGGTGGTAGGTCTCTCATATGTGAGAGGCCATCTGGGTGGGTACCACCGCAATGTCGATTTCTCCCGTCAAACAGCAGTTTAAACGGACTGTTGTGTTTCGGGTTGAAGGGCATTGTAGCCAGAGTAACTACTGGACATATTGAGACTTAACATCTTATGTCTCAGGATGGCGAGCGCAGTGGAATGCCAAGCATTGCTTTGTAATTCAAGGTGTTGTTTGGTTTTGCTACTGTTCATGAGCGGTCGTATCGCTTACCATCAGGCGAACGGCATGCTCGTCTCGCCATTCATAGCAATAAAAAAAAAAAAAAAAAAAAAAAAAAAACTTTTGGAAATTTAAATTTTATCATTGTTTTTCTTCATAATGCAGTAAAATATTCCGGAAATATCAATGTAGTGAGCTTAATATGCGATACAGGATAGTTTAAAACCATTATTGAAAATTAGTCAAATACCCTATTACGTCCAGTCTAGTATTTACAAACAACTGGTCAAAAAACTGCGGTGTTTATTTCTATTAAGTCAAGTTAGATTCCCAGCAACACCTCATGTAAATAATTAGAAATGTCCAAATTGTATTCAACAATTTTAATTTGTATGCAGATTGAATGAAGAAAATTATACCTTGTATATATTATAAATTCTAATTTAATTGTAAGTTTTAAGAAATGTTATATTAGTTTGGCTTAAAAAGTTGGTAGCCATATTTACCAAACCCATTTTTGTGTAAACTCAAGTTAGTCCACAATCGCAAATCACCCAAAAGCGCTGTGGTGCAGGGAGAATTTATTATTTTTTTCTCTTTTCAAGTTTCATTACATTGGACATTATTATCATTACTACTATTGGACTACTAGTATAAATGTACATTGTATAAATTATGAAAGAATATTTTAATGAAAGCGTTGAAGATATTTTTTACTTTCATTTCTAGTTCCTAATTTCACCACTTGTCAATTTATGTTAGTTGCGCTGTATGTCTCAGACGTTTTTTGTTTTTGAAGGTCATGCCCTCGAATTTCGACCGACAGTGTGCACACAACAAAAGAATCTATTGTTCAGATCGCTGTAAGACGCGTTGTTCTAGTATTAATGGCCGCTTCTTTACTCTATGCGTAAGACAAAAACCTACAATGTGTTTTCAGCTTTATTCCTTGGGCGCGTTCCATTTGACGTTCACGGCGCTCAAAACACTCATTTCGCCGTTCCATTTGACGATAACGGTCGTCGTGGTCGCGGCGAAAACGTCATTGATGACGCCATGACAAACGCTCACGACGACCCACGTCAAAAGGTGGGTCGTGGTGCGCGTGAGAAAATAGGCGGGATTTTGAAACGTCAAAACATCAAACATGTCAACCGAGAAATTTATCCCCTCGACTGTCGATTGACTTTCTGTCAAAAAATTGTCATGTCAGCGAACTGTTTGAAGGGTCGCGGACCGTCGTAAGTCTCCTCGCTCTTCAAGCAAAAAGCAACCTACTGTCATTGAAATAGGGTTTATTTTTATTTAAACAGGGTATTGATTTATGTGACAGGAATCGCATTGCGGTTCGCGAGTTGCGAAATGTCGTAAGAGTCTCCTCGGCTTCAAGCAAAAAGCAACCTACCATCATTGAAATAGGGTTTATTTTATTTAAATAGGGTATTTGTTTATTCACAGGATACCGCATTGCGGTTCGCGACGATTTGCGGCACCTGTCATGTTTTTTGCGCGAACCGCAATGCGGGTCGCCGACGGTTGAGGGGTTATTTAACCCCTCAACTGTGACTGTGACAGTTGAGGGGTTAAACGATACGGAGAGGAATATTTTGGTGGAGGTGAACGTTTTTGCAGCTGATGCACAACGTACCGCCACAGGTAAATATAATATTATAAAAAGTAATTGCAATTTATGAATAATAGGCAAATATACGTTTTTCTTCGATTGTCATTAATTTAACCCAATTTTGTATATGAGAATGAAGTTAACCGACAATTAACAGTCGTTATGATTTTTCTTATTTAAAGTTAAGTATTTAATTATAAAGATGTAAAACATATGAGTACTATGTCTGAGCATTTAATTGTTTGTGTAATTAAAAAATATTTTTATAATGGGTACAACATTTGCGACAAACGTAACAATTTAATTAAAATCATTTAAACGGCGAAATATTATTTCAGGTTCAAATAAAACATCGATGATCGTATCTCTGTTAAGAAAACGAATTCAACAAAAAGAGGATAACGAGAGTAACAAAAATTAAAGACATAAAGAGAGAATGGAGATTGATAAAAAAACTAAAAGTTTTGGAAAAAAAATGCAAATAAATAAATAAAAACATAAAATTTTATTTTATTGTTTTTGTCTTACAAAATACCGGCACGAAATAAATAAGAAGAAAAAACTCTTAACACCGCTTTGACCGCTATGAATAAATAAATACACCCAACAGTTACATCATAGTCCTGACCCCACACTAAGATCGAGTCTTGTTATTGCCTTGTTGTCGTGGGTATCGAAAACTACGAGAAACTTTTCAGGCTCACATACACCCAGACCCGAGACAAATACTTGTGAGCCGTATAAATATTTGTCTTGGTGCAGGTATCGAACCCGCGGCCTCTTTTGTCACAGCAACCTCTACCCAACTGCGCCACGGAAGCTGTCAAGCTACGTGCTGCCAGTTTTGTTGGTACTCTTGTTGTGTTATTATTTGTTGAATGTTACTAGTATCGTCTATCTAGCGTCCACCAAAGTAAAATGTACATTTTACTATGAAAATTAGTATATATCGATGTGAAGATTTTTGTGCCCCGATGAAATCTATTTTTTGTGTAGGGCATAATATACATTATCAATAAATATTAACATAATATCGACCTAGGCCCGTAGTTGTTGGAGAAATGAACTGAAAAACCAATAAAAAGAAATGTAATATTTTCGAAATCTATAATGTAATAAGTGTATGGAAAATCATTAAATGAATTTAAATTCGTCGTCTAAGTAACTATTAATAGGGAATATGCACGAGACTCCAAAATAAGTCAAATATTTATTTTTGTAATCTTTATTGATATAGAAATATATAGTTAAGATATTTTTTTAAATTTATCAACTCTATATCGGTAAAAAAAATACTTAAAAAATGACATTTCAAAATTGCCGCGCAATTTTTTCGAAACGTTTGAAAAGGAAAGTGACGACAAAGTACACTATCTTATGAAGTTTTAGCTTGTTGGGTCTATTGTTTTATATTTTTTTAAGAGTTATTTTGTGTCTTCGTTGTATTATAAAAAAAATTGATTATTTTGTGACGAAATACAGTCATGTAGCAATTAATAAAAGAAGCTTAATCCAAATACTACGTTGCTGACATAGTAGACTCTGACGTCACAGCGAGGTCGCGCCAAAATGGCGTTTAAATGCTCCGAAACTGATAGCAGTTTTTATTATTTTTTTGTACTTTTTTGATTGATATTTTTAAAGCCTTATATTTTTTTCTGGTAATGTAATGACATACAGAATCGATTAAAAATATAAAAAAATGGCATGCATATTCCCTATTACCGAATCGTAATCTTTAATACGTGGTTGAAGTTTGTGTAAGTGGCGGTCATAATTTTGTAATATTGTATTCCATTCATCATTGGAACTGGGTGAACTACTAATAACTAAATCAATATTTCAACGCACAACTAAATATTCAAATACCTCCGCAAAAGACATTTTGTTACTTCGGAAGTAAATCAATTAATTGTTCTACTAAAATGCAGTGGGCATTATTTTTAGTCGTCTGTGGTAGGCATAAAATTGAGTTTTTTCAACATCATTTACAAATTAGTCTAATTTTACAATTGTTTATCACAGAATACAAGACGATAAAACTTTAATGTTTGTCAAGATTTACAAACTTTATCGCATAATGCAACCTAACTTTTTTGTAGCTTTTTTTTAAATATTTATTATCTATGTTATGGGCCAAGTGATTAATTTAGCATTATTCATAATGCCCGGGCAATATGAATAATGCCCAATACGAGCGGGCAATGTGATTAAAAACAATAAAGTTATCACATTGCCCGGGCATTATGAATAATGCTCAGTACCTATTGGGCACAGTGATGTAAAGCGAATCGCAATCAAAACAATGAGCCGAAGTGGCATCGCGCGGCTGTTGCAAGGTCACGCACCTCCCTTGGTACTACTCCCATGAAAAGGTAACGCACCATTCCTGAGAAATATCAATTGTAGTAACCTAACTTCAAAACAATTGTTGTCAATACAAATTTGCTTCTGCAACGTCTCCGGCGCTACGGGAAGTTCAGCCCCTTCGCCCTTGCGTAACAAAAGATAGGCACCCATGCTCACCTCCGCAGCTTCGGCTTTTTATATACACTCTAGGGTCGGTAGCCAAAAGACTACGTGAAGTAGGGGTGTCCCGAGTCGGTTTTGGGGCACAGTCGACCTAACTGATCCATAAAGTGGGTACTCTAATTTTCTTCTGAAGATAATTTTTCGGACGTTAAAAAACAACTAAACATAAGCAGATCAATTCCACCTTTCTAATTTATGGGTCTATCGCAGATGCGACAATGCGGCAGCGCACCACGTAAAAATTTACCTATTAATCACATTGCCCGATCATCATGTAGCCATGTTCATAATGCCCCAATCACTTGGCCCAATATGGCTAGGCATTATTCATACTGCCCGGGCATTATGAATACTGCTCGCATTAATCACTTGGCCCATAACATCTACACGCTCAAAACGCTCCATAACCCGTTCCACTTGGGTTTGCGATCGTAACGCTCACGAGCTAGTGGAACGGTAAAGATCGCGGTCGTGAGCGTGGTCGTTGCGATCGTCAAATGGAACGCACTGTGAATGGAACGCGCCCTGGCAACTCCGTGTATGGCTGTCAGCACCACAGACGACTAAAAATAGTCAGCACCACAGGGGTAGCCACCGTGTAACCTAGTATGAGATAGCGATATTTGTGGGAGTGTGGCCAGGTTGACACGTTTTTCCTTAGGTATCGGGAAACTTTGACCGCTCTTTGAAAAATATAATTGCTAAAATATCGATATTTTAACTTTGAGTGGAACTACAGTGCATATACATGCCTGGGTCACCAGTCATCACCCAGAACTAATAAAAACACTGTATAACATAAACATAATTTAATTAAATAGCTAGTTCTGAAAATAAAAACTATTGTAATAAAAACTAATAACAAAATAATATCTAGTCCGCCCCGTGACCACGAAATTTGTATAGTAATCGAAACGTCGCGTGGAGAAGTTAAAAAAAGCAAAACTTAAACCAAATCCGCGATAAAATCCGTAAATAATAGTTTTATTTCAAAAACAATATCTACTGCGCAACCATATACAGTTCAATACATATAAGGAAATAGTTCAAAAAATAAAAGATAATTAGTGAGGTTTGTTTTTTAATATGTAATTTAAATCTTTAATATCTTTTATTTTAGGGAATATCAACCGTCGGACCGCTGGCCACCCCAAATTATGTAAATATTTGCCTCCAAAACGTCAAATTTCCTGGAGTCAAGCGGTTACGCCGATAAGGACAGGCTACAAAAGCTTGCTTCTCTTTCTTACATGAACGTTATGTATAAATCTATTTCGTTTTGTGTAAAAGGGATAGAACATGTGACTCCGTCTATTAGTTTCTCCGTCTACGGTCAGCACTCAGCAGTTGTGTTGTTGTCAAATTTGACATCTTCAAGCAAAATCGCACGCATTAGGCAAAAAAATAATTCAAAAATGGATTACCTATAGGAAATGAACTTTAATTAATACAAACACAGATTGCGAAGAAGATAGTGTTATTTATAAAAAAAAACGAAATGGTTTTAGTGCGAAGTACTTTTATCGGTCAAAGAATCTTCTCTTTGAATCGAGCACTATTTAGGTAAATTACTAATAAATTGAAAATTTGTGCGTGATGTGGTACTACCTAAAGATTAATTTACTCCAATGGTTTGGACGGGTAAATATGTTCGGTTTGTACTTCAGGGATTAAAAAATAATATTGCACATCCTTAAGTTTTCAGGGTCATTACGTAAATAGACATGAAGACGACGCACTATTTCATTGCCATGGATCACAACAGCAAAAACGCACATTTTTAAACTTTCCGAAATCGAACAAAACTAGAGAGTATTGTGGACGACAATTAGTTGGGTGAGTCATATTAAGTACATTCTATTTTATATTTAAATTTATCTTCTTCAACAACTACCGCCTTACTTTAGCGTATTATCACAAATTCAATTCAACTTCCTTATATGAAGGTTATTGTTATCCATTTTTATCATGCATTTTTATCTTGAAAATTAGAAGAATGTTTCCATAAGTAAATTGTATGAGGCATTTTATATAATTTATTAACCACTTTTACTCAGTAATATTAATATTTATAATTAAGCAAACAAAAGAGTAAAAGTCCATGACAAAATTGATTCTATATTTAGTGTCTAAAATACTTTCTTTGGGCTAATCAAAAACTTGTTCTGGTGCCAACATCATACTCATAGCTATTTAAATGTTTATACAAAAACACCTAACATTATTGGCTACTCACATATAGTTCTCATGGTACAGGCTTTGCATTGTGTAAGAGTTGGTATACAAGCAGTTCTTAAGTAAGCTAATTATGTAATTAGTTACCTAAATTACTATTTAAGGTTAAACATTAGTTTATTTAGGGGCTTGGTATTTCCAATACTTTTTTATGATTGTTGTTTGTCCTGTCTGTGTTAGTAAACAAGAAAAATAGCACTGTTTAGCTGTATATTTTTTCTTACACAAATTGACAAATTGATAAAATAATTACTGGAATATAGAATATATTTATTATTTATATCTGGCGTTATGTATAATAAATGAAGTAAAATATTAATACAAATAGCACTGAAGTATTTTCACATTGAATGCATAACTATAGTAGCCTGTATGTCTATGGGCATTATGTATGAAAAATTCAACTAACACAATGTGGGACAGCATTATGTGGATTAAGCCCTACAAAAGTTTTGTGCATGCACCAAAGGCAGCTTAAAAAGTTAATAATGAAATAAAGCAGAAAGCCCATTCATAGTATTGCTGAAAATATATTGATGATCCGGATACCAATATTGCTTAAAATTCATTATAGCATTTTTGATGGTTTGTCCTTAAACATTTTTCTGCTTTATCTCGGGCGACAGATTTTTATAAAATGGTATTTTTAGAAGTAATTTAAATGTTATCATGAAATGGACTGAATTTTGCCATGCTGTTCTAATATTAATTATAGAGTTATTTATATAACACTACTAGCAGCCCGGCCCGGCTATGCCTGGGTGCAGATACTGTTCTGACTCCAGCTACATCAGAAACATGTTATTTCACATACTAACTATTTTACACTCATGTGTTTTCCAAACGTGCCAAAACAAGTATACATTCAGTAATAAGTTCATAAAGCTTTGCTGCTAATTACTTCTAACAAAGATATCTCAAAAACTATTCATCTGATTGATATAGTGCAATGGGTAATTTTAATCTGAATTAAATGCTGCTAACTAACATATTTATTTGAATAAGGGTTAATACTCAACTAAAGAAAATAGCTTTGAAAATAATGTAATGTTTTTAATTAAAATTTTGACCATAAAAGTGGTTATTGTAAGTCAACCGTAAGGGATAGAGATAAGCTATTGGGGACTTTTTAGTACCATTTTATGGATTTTGAATCCCCTAGTACATTATTCAACTACTTATATATTCGCTAGTTTATGCGGCATTCGCATCAAAAGCCCCCAGTTGGCGAGATTTTTTGCGACCTCTTCAACATTTATCACTGTATTTATGCTAATTTACATAAAAGCATAATAAATAATATATGTAAACCTTCCTCAAGAATCACTTTTTCTATTGTTGAAAACTGTATAAAATCCGTTAGGTAGTTTATCGCGTTCAGACAGACAGAAAGATGCCACCGGGGCCTTCTTTTTACTTATAATATGTAAGGATAGGAGTATGAAAACTGTGTCTATTGTACCAAATCTGAGAGCTGTAGTAACAGATTTAGGCACTATTTAAAGGAAATAAAAAATATATAGTGTTTACTTATTACATGCACATAAATGAAACACCTTCACAATGTTACAGCTTCACTGAAATGGAAAAACCATTAACATAATTGTTTATTCACTGGTTTTATTATGTTAAGACAGATTGTGACAAGCTATTTGCATAATTATTCTTAAACATTTATTTACCTATTAGAAATGAGCTAAGCAATGATTAATAAATGCTTTTTAGATTATATCCTGTAACATTATAGAACCACATTTGTCTCTTTACATGGATATTGATCCTAAACTTTTCAAACATAGGCTATGATACGATTTTAAGACTATTGGAATTAAGAATATTATATTTTTTCTCGACATGTTGACTGGAGTACACATAATATACTTTTAAACATGAATTTATCTACATAACATGCCCAAGCCCTACTTGTTTCTGAAGCAATTTGTAAGAATCTCTCTGTTCTTTTTTCAGGTTCACAATGGAACAGATGTTTGAAGTTGTTTCTGATGTAGATAGTTATTATAAGTTCCTGCCCTGGTGCAAAAAATCTATTGTACTATCTAAAACTCCTGATCGTTTAAAAGCTGACCTCATCATAGGATTCCCACCAATCAATGAGAGTTACACATCAAATGTCACACTAGTCAGACCTCATCTAGTTAAGGCAGAGTGCACAGATGGTAGACTCTTCCACCACATGTTAACATTGTGGAGATTTAGCCCTGGATTGAAAAGAGAACAACAGTCATGTGTAGTGGATTTTCACATAACATTTCAGTTCCGGTCAGCTATTCATTCACACTTTTCCAATTTGTTCTTTGACCAAGTGGCACGCCAAATGGAGAATGCATTCATAAAGGAAGTTGGCAGGCGTTACGGCCCAGCAACTATGCAGCCCAGAAACCTACTTATCAATAATAATGCACTGAAAAGTTGATGATGACTCAAATTTCATAGTGATAATTTGAATTCAATTTAAGTGACCAAACTATGTGTATTTAATGTGATTATTACTTTGAGTAAAACTATTTGTGGATAATTAATTTATTATCATGTAGCAAGGCTATCATGAATTATTGATAGGATTAAATAAAAGCAGTACATGAAAACTGTAATTCTTTTATTTACATTTGTCCACATTGTGATATTGTTACAGGTATTTTTGGTTTATTGTTGGGACCTGTAGGAACATTTTCTATTTTTCTCATAACAAGTAATCCATCAATTACTCTACCAAACACAACATGCTTATTATCTAGGAAGTTACACTTAGCACATGTTATAAAAAATTGGCAACCATTAGTGTCTTTACCACTGTTAGCCATGGACAGTAAACCTGGTGAATCATGTTTTAATACAAAGTTTTCATCTGCAAATGTGCTGCCACCATATATGCTCATAACACCTGTTCCATCACCCTGAAAAATATAAACAAAAATATAAGGGTCATGGGTAAAAGTACATGTATAGTAGTAATATTAGGAAACATGACAAAACTATTTACTATTTATACAGTGGAAAACATGAAATGGTACCTATATATGGTTTAGAACCTAAGTATAAGCCCTAGCCATTAGCATTATAAAAAGGAAAGCATTTTTGTATGCTTTCAATTCTTTTTTATAAAGATTAGTTAGGTTAACCGCATATTGGTATTTTTAGTTAAAAACAAGCAACTTACATTAACAAAATCGCCGCCCTGTATCATGAAATCCTTGATAACTCTATGGAATGTAGCACCTTTATAACCAAGTGGTACACCATCCCTTCGATATTCTCCCGTGCAAAACTCTCTGAAGTTCTCACTTGTTTTCGGTACAACATCGGCAAACAATTCAAATATCATGCGGCCTATTTCCTGTGTAACAAATACGAAGATTTAATGACTAAAATAAAATATAATCATTACAACTATTCACAAACAACCTAAACACAGTGAACAACTTACCGTAGTTCCAACAGTTACATCGAAAAATACCACTGGATTGTTTGGGTTTCTTAATTGTGATTGAATCTGATTCCAAGTAGGCATTGTTAAGTCAATAAATTGTGTAAAAACTCGATATTATCAGGTATTTTCTATTGATAATTGGTGAAATCCTAGTTCCTAACCTATTAGTTTATTTGACAACAATTTTTTTTTCTTTTCGTTCTTAAAGAACCGGCTAAGGTCAAAGACCATACTGCCAAATGCCAAGTCGAAAGTATATTAAATCCACAGACATATAAGAATTACTCTTATATGTCTGTTGGTCTGTGGTCTGTGATTAAATCAAATAAATGTCTTCAAATGAACACGATTTTTTTGTTTATTGATTGTCACTCTAAAGAAAAGGATAGCAGGCAACAGCGACTTCATTCAAGATCAAATTTTTGTGCTTCACTTTTATATACGGAATGCAATCCATTTTGTTTTTGATTGTACGCCTCAAATCGCAGCATGTGCACGACGACGTTGTATTCAACGGTTACGCAACGTTAACGTCTAGAGTTTTCATCAATATAAACTATAGATGTATGTACTTAAAATAAATGATTAACCTATAATGGTGCATAAATACTAAAGAGGATTCAAGTTCAAGTCTAAAAATCATAAAAAACGGTTTTAAATTTATTGCATTTACGGAAATATAAACTATTATTATTAATGGTACACTTCAATTGATTTTACTAATTATATAGTACTTATAATTAGGCAGTATGTTCTTTTTTCTTAGCCAGAAAGTTTACAAAAATCATAATGTTGTCATTTTAATTGACCATTGACAAAACGAATTAAGATTAGAGAGAGACTTTGTACCTCTTTGAAAACAAAAACTTTAGTTCATTAACTGACCACCGTGGCGCTAAAATAGCAAATGTACTATTTTTATAGTGCCTTTTTTATATCTGAAAATTATTATACTATTATAAATTATTACAAATAGTTTAAATATAATGGGAAACATGGTTCATTAACACGTAGTCCAAAATAACGTTTATCGATTATTCATTCCTTTGGAATATATCCTCTTGCTTCAGTACCGCCATCTTGACGCTTCGTCCGTAGGAAATAATTTTTCATTCACGGATCACTCATCAATATTCTATTCTCTATGGTTAATGGTTATTGGTTTGACATTTGTAGTCGTCAGTGGTTGTTTTTACCAGTTTTTACATGATTAATGAAATAGGAAATTATTGTACGACTTATGATCCATTCATGCCATATTCATTGTAAAATTGTATGAATAATCGAGTCAAGCAATACAAGCTATACCTCAAGAGTGATATAGTGTAACGATGAAATCTATCCATTTTATATCCAATCACCTCAAAAGTTTACTATAAGCATGGATACCAGACTTGACTATTACCAGATCCTAAAGTGTGACCGAAATGCTACGAGCGATGAATTGAGGAAGAGTTACCAACAACTAGCATTGTCTCTGCATCCTGACAAAAATAGTGGCGATACCGAAGAAATGTTCTTACTGGTACAAAAAGCATGGTCAGTACTCCGGGATCCACTGACTCGGCGGCAGTATGATGCTACTTTGAATTTTCAAGAAACGACCGAAGTTTTGTTGTATGACACAGTACAATTGTCTGATATGGATTTTGACTCAGATGAAAGTGTTTACAAATATTATTGTCGGTGCGGAGGCACTTACATATTAGATTCTGTAGAATCGCTTACCACAAACATTGTTATCGGATGTGATGAATGCTCGTTTTCTATCCAGGTTAACAGATAGTATAGTATAGTATCTATTAGATTTATTGCATAATAATTTCATCAATTATTATATTTTTATTTATTGTTTAAGCATGTTCCAAATTTTGTAAGATCTGCATTTTAAAATGAATTTTATTGTATTGGATGTTGCATAGAAGAGACTATTTTAATTTTTTACACTTTAACCATATTTTTAAAAATTAAATACATATTTGATTTTGTTAAAAAGTATCATTGTATTTATATGTATGATGGGTGTCCTAGTATATTTAGGATTTATGAAACGAAATATGTATCTAGATAATGATTTGATTGGAAATGCAATCTAATTTGGCATAATAAGATGAAACTGATAATGCAGATGAATAATTTAGCTTTATATCCCTTTGTTCTTTTTGAAGTTTTTACATTAAATTTATTCAATATTGTACATGCATTATAAGGTTAAAAGTTACTTTTTTTTAATATCCAGAAAGTTTCCTTCTAAAATTCTATATGATATAGACTATAGCCCACCATGCTCACACACTACTAAAAGACCTGAGCGGTGCAGGTGTATAGCTGTATTTGCATAGCAGTTAATGTGTAAATCAGTTGAGTCCCTTAATTTTCTGGATGTGTTAAGAGCGTTTACACCTTGCGCGCAAAGTCAACTATAGGTATTTCTTCGTTTAATTTCACGCACACATAAGCGATCAAAGCTGTGTGCGTAGAGCTGCCGCGTCGGCTCGCTGTAAAATCAGATCAACCAACTTTGATCCGTGCGCTTCAAATATTTAATTGAAATGCAACGTATGATTTATACATTGGTAATATAATGTAATAAAAATATTTTATTTACATTATAAGTAGACAAATATTACTTTACGAGTAATTAACAATACAAATTTAGGTACTAATCATATTATCGTTATTAATACATTGTTAAGTTGACTTCAAATCAGTGTTCAATCAGTAGACACTGCGGACGTTTTATCAATGATTTCGTGTTCGAACCGACACGCACTCGTTCGAACACAGGAATAGAGTTAGGGACCATACAACCCCTTACAACTACGAAACATATTGAATTTCAAATTACAGTACGTAACATAATTTAGCCTCGCAATTACATTTGTCGCAATGTATTAAATCAATGATCTACTAATACCTATGCTAGAAGAAACTATGTCATAAGTATAACCCAGTTGCTATGTGACGAGCTGTGTCGTTTTCGATACTTTTCAATCCACGTTAAAAGATGTCATAATTATTCTAATACCATTTTTTTCTATACAGCGCTGCTATCTAAAATATCGTAGTACGCATATCTAATAACAATAATAAATTGTATTTCTTTAAAATTAATATACTAATCTAAACTAAAATTTAATACTAATCTAAAATTTAGTAAGTTAATCTAAAATACTATTAAACTCATTATGAAACTATGGTTGCCATGATAATGGAACGCAAATCACTAGTACTGTGTATGCTTTTTTTATTCTATTAAATGGGAAGAGGAACAAATATAATAACTTTTATAATTATCGATATGACGATGCTATTAAACAAGGTTATTTTGTTCTGAGTATTCAAATTTTAAGAGGAGGTTCAGAATCATGAGTATAGTCCATTAGTGAATTAAAATATATAGGGCACAAATGCATGACATATTATTGAGAAACTATAGCTTTAATATCGATTTGATGCATGTCTCTGTTAAATTTTCTTTAGGATAATAGCTATGTTCCACGTGTCGGTTTTATAGGTGTACTAGCGGTCAGACCCGGCTTCGCCCGGGTGCGGATAGCTTTTGAGTCCAGTATTGAATTAGCAACAACATATTATTTCACGTACTAACTATATTTTTCCCGCGCACCGTCGTCTATATTTCCCGTCCCGTTATATCCGGTTTATGTCCCGTCTCATTCAGTCCCAAGATGAAATTTTAATTATCATTTATTGTTAAATTTCTTTATATACAATATTTTGTAATTGTGATATTAATTTGTTGGTGGGAGAAGTGGTGGGGGGCGCCCGACGTGAGGGCCCAGTGGTAGCATGCGCGTGAGCTGCGCGCGGTACTGGACATTGCTTACTTTATTCTTCTAAAATAAAGAATTTTTCTAACATAAATGTAGCCTAGGTTACTCCTTATTATATCAGCTACCTGACAATAAAAGTCCCGTCAAAATCGGTCCAGCCATTTCAGAGATTAGCCCGAACAAACAGACGGACAAAAATGTTTTAATATAATTTTCGGCATATGTATCGTGTATATAACGATATATAGTAGGACATTTTTTAAATTTTCAATTTACATACAGACACTTCAATTTTATTTATATGTATAGAAGATAAGCGCATCCTAAAAAAACAATTATATATTTTCCAAACAGCCTAAAAAACAACAAACTTAATTATAGTTTCACGCTATAACATTAGTATTGTTCCAGTCAACTTTCCAATATGTTGTTTCCTTTTATTGCTTAGAAATGACTTAGTTTTATTTCTCATTATATTATCTGAAACATAATTTATATTAACAACAAAATCATTGTAGGTAATAAAAATAAAATAAAATATTTTACTACCAAAGTACTAAGGTGTGGCATTCGCAGTACACGCGTGGCTATTTTTACTACGCACGACAACGATCAACTGCAGCCAGGCCGGAGCGACGAGCGATACGTCCTCCCTCTAGAAGGCCTTGCGGCGGTCTGATTTGTTGCAGGTCGGACAGCGTGTTTTATAGTGGTTTTTAAAATATTTGTAGAAAACATGAAAACTAATTTGGCTGTAATATAAAAATGTTAATTTATTGATAAGATGTTCTTCTATTATAATATGCAATTGCTATAAAAAAATATGTACGATAAGTTGGTGAAAAAAAATATGTTCTTGACGGGAGTTTCTGAATAATTTTGCATTGTTTAAATTTTTATTTTTCAGGAACTAAACATAAAAAGATTATTTTTCTTAGCAAAATCCCTCCATAAGGGTCCTATTAGTCTAACAATATTTTTATTTTCATCTTATATTTAGTGATTTCGGATATCTTAAGCTTCTAAATTGCCATTCGAGGCCTAAATATCGAAACCTGGGTTCAGTAATCCTTATAATATTCACAAATTATCTATCAATATATAATGTTCTCCACCAAAATCCCTAGATGACAACATTTTCTAAAATTAGTATTAGTTATATTTCCTTTAAATTGTTTATTGGTGGATATTAACTCGTTTGAAAAGTCCTGTTTTTAAGCCAAAAAGCGCGCGGAAGGTATAAACGCTCTTAAGTTTGTTTATAAACTATTGATGTAATTGATTTGATAACTTTTTAACATACTAGAAATTGTTAAAAGACTTTTAGGACACCAATGTTTTTAGATTATGATTCATATAATAAATCAATTGAAGATGGCTTAGAAACACTTCTTAAGCCTGGCCTCACACATCTGGAATAGCTATCTGAATTTATATTATTAATTCAGAAAGCCCAGAATACCATACAATATCAATAAACCACACACATTCTGTTTTCAGAATATGAATTTCTCCAATTGATCTGTAAAAATGATACTGATGAGAATTCTGAATTCAGGATCGGAATGAATTCAGATACCTATTCTGGATGTGTCGGGCCAGGCTTATTGTTTTTAACAGTATATATCATCTACGGTTTTTTGGTTTCATGCTGTTGTCAAAATAGTATCAAAAATTTTTCTTTTTTCACATTTTATTATATTGGACATGTTAAAACTATTCTATTACACTCGTAATCGAATAGTTATTGATTATTGTATAAATTAAGAAAACATAACTCTAACAATGTTAAATAGAGAAAATCTGAAATACTAATATTTTGACAGCAGCATGGCAACCACGCATTTGCACGCCAAAAGACTGTATAGAATCTATCATACTAATTCAGTTATAATTTAGCTGTATGGAACAAGTGTCAAATAATATTTTTAAAAATATAATTTACAACAATGTCAATCTATTGTAATTTGTAAATTAAGGTAATTTTTAAAATAATAATGCAGACACCATTATAATAATACCATTTATTTTGTGGTTAGAGCTAGTACATAAATACATATTTTGATAGGTTTCATTATGTATATGGTTAACTCATAAAATGAATCACTATATTAACAGACTATATCTATGGTAAAATTTTGTACCATTCTCAGTGATACATACAATTCAAATTGGAAATAAAAGGACAATGAAAGAATAAATTAGATAGGTACTAGCAAGATTTCGACGTTTTCGAGTGATTTCATTTTAAATATTTCATATTTTCTAGAAGATCTAAGCTATCACATATGCAAATTATAACTTTGTATGATTTCTCATTTTACAATACTTTATTGGCAAGATATTAAAAAAATAACATAGGTACATCCATAAATTCATTGTAAAGTTTATAGAGAGTGAAGAGAGAGAGATAATATATTGCCAAAGTCAAGGAAATATTAAGCAATTTGCCATACTACATATAATAGCAAACTGGCCATTTTATATTCTAAACAACCACCTCGTGCGATGCTCTTCAAACACAGCAGGGTAGCAGTCACTTCTCACATTACAGCAGCTATATCTTTCACAGGCACTCATTGAGATTACAATCTTATTAGATTACCAATTATTATGTGTTCACACACATTTAATTTATAATTATAGGCATACACAATATATATACATGTGCACACATTTGTACTTTAAAATAAGATCCACATAAATATGCGATTAGAGTCCAATAAGGCAGTCGTCGTGCTTACACACTCTGCAAGCTTTCGCTTTCCCGTTTTGTTTAAAAACCTCTGCACCAAACATCAGCACAGTCTCACTTTGTTTACACATCTGTCCATGAAATTCTTCTTCCTCTTAGTTTGCGTGGCGGCGTCTAAAGGTGTAGGCAAAGAAAGTGGTGTGTGTGATTCCTCTGCTTCTAATATACCTTCGCAGCTACGGCATCTACGCGAAGTCTTTTCCACTTCGCTTGAATCTATCTTATCGCTACTTTCGGATAATCTTTCCGGTAAGCTGTATAGTGATTTTTCAGGAGATGCGTTCTTAGATGTGTTATTACTACTACTAGATAATTGTTCGCAGCTTTGTGAGGATGCAGCCGAAGCTTTGTCAAGGGACGATTGGCGGCTTCTTCGTGGTCTGTGAAAGAAACATTCAGTTAATAGGGATCACAAAGAATATTAAAATATCTATTTCGGTTTATTGAACAGGTAATTTCTTTCAATACATTTATTTAATAAAGATAAATATTGGTAAAAATATTTAGTTTTTAACGACCATTGGTATAATATAGACATGAATGTAGAAAACTATTACTATTGGTATATTACCTAACAGGTGGCAGTGTGTGTATAAGCGGCTCTAGTCAATCTGTTTTGTCACTCCCCCGGCTCTCGCAAGAGGCCATCCGCTGATAGTTGGGCGGGCCCCGGCCGATGGCCGCGGTGCCCGGGGTCTGCACGTCTCCGCGGCCGCGTAGCGGACCCTCCAAACGATTCGCAAGGTTGGATTTGCCTCGAAGGAAACTGTAATTGACAAAAGTGAGTACATTATAGTCAACCAAATTTAATTTCTTATTATTGCAATGATAATATTCAGTCACTCTAGTTCGAGAATATAAATAAGCGAATGGAGTACCTTTCTAGTTTTTCGACGCAAGCATCTTGGTAATCGTGAATCCACCGAACCCCGTTAAAATGACACACAGCTCGCATGTCCTCGGGAAGCTCTTCGGCTTTCGGCCATTCGAAATTGTCGATAATCGGCACAATGTTGCATTGAGATTGCAACGCTGCTACTATCTCCTGTAAATTTAAATAATTTTTGTTAAGAAATATATCTTACTTTTGTATTAGGTATGTTTAAAAGCTCATGTTTTGCTCATGTCATGCTCATTTTTAATGTTCTAGTATCATGTGATTAGTTTGTGAATAATGTTACTTACTCTATGAACCCAGTCTTTCCGATCGTGGTCGTTCTTGCACCTGTCCAGTGCGTTTGGTGTGAGAACCAGCAAAAAGTGTTTGGCTTGTCTTATGCTCTGAAGCAAATTGTTGTCAAACTTTCCGGCTTCAAGCCGTTCCACGTCAATAAATACTGTGAACCCTCGCAGCTGCAAGTGGACCTTGAGTAAACTGGCCAACTGAGATCCGTTAGATCTTCTATAGCTCACGAACACGTCTAAGTTCTTCTCCATATTTTCCTCGCCTTTACTCGGCAAGCTACTCTCGTAAGCTGTAATAATAGGAGAGTATTATTAAACATGTATTGTGTTTACCTAATATGAGTTTACTGAATAATGGTATTATTTTAATGTGTATACTGTTTTTTAAAGATTGATGATTTTAAAGTTCTATTTTATAATTAGATGCTATTTTATGTTTCCCTCCATTTATCCATAAATCTGTCATGCTTTAGTACGCATGTTTACATTTTAGAGTAATAAAAAACGAAAATAGGTAGCACGCGTTTACTGAAACATAGGTTGTGATTTAAGAGTCTTTATATCCAATAACATTACACAGTTATTACAGAATAAAATTAGTCATGTAATACGAATAACACCATGGATTTCTAATCGTCTTTATAATATTTGATAGCTATCTCACCTCTAATGGCATTCAAAATCCGTAACCTATGTATGCTATTGACAATACGGCATTCGTTTTCCAATTGTTCGTCGCTGAGGCCGCGGATAGATTCTTTGTCGACGCCTGCATTCAGCATGGAGTACGTGTAGATTGTGTATTCGGGTCCAATGCTCTGCAAAAAGTCATTCAAACTGCCGGTGTCGCGCGATGTGTAATCTGCCATTTTCTTCAGTTGTTGAAGCTCTCGCGTGAATCTGAAAATTATACAAAATCATAAAAATATCAAATGTTATCCTTATTGTAGCTTTGAGAGGACTGAAAATATACAGTTATTTAGTATTACCTTTTTCGTTTGATTCCGTTTTGCAAACCGATGTCTTCCTTCAAATTTTCTTCAGTTATTTGCAGTAGTAAATCTCCATCAACTCTACTCTCGTAAAAGTTATTTGCATATTCAGAGAATCCTATTTGTTTGACCCATTCTCGTACGTCCTCAATGGACCAGAGTGGGACCTGTTGTGATAGCTTGTGCGGTACTTCCTCGCCAATGAGCCGCAGAGCCTGTGCGGCGTATTTGGAAGCAACTGCGTTTGGACAACTCGCTACTTTCTTCAAAGATTCAATAGCCCCAATTTCTCTGAAGATTTCCGTATTCCCTTGCTGCTTTTTTATTCCGGCTTCCATACAGAAATGGAAAGCGGCGAGATTTCTCGCCTCCTCTCGTTTCGAACTTAACACTGGAACTAATCTCTTCAACCAATTCTTGCTCTGACCGTGAGCGTGTGCCAGATTTGATCGGGCAAACTCCGATGGGTTGTGCGACGTTACAAACGGTTCTACTAAGTCCAACGTTCCAGATTTAAGAACAGCAGCTTCAATTTCTTTATTTGCAACTAAAACAGCGATAGCCAAGCAAGCGTAATACTTGATGTTGTCATCGGTGTGAAAAGCAAGAGGGAACAACCACATTGGTACTTTCCTCTTGATCATGGCTTCTTGGTTTTCAGCTCCACCGTACAGCGACAGATTTGCAAGAGCCGTGGCACAATGCCTCAATGTTTCCACGTCATTCTTTCGACATTCAAACAGAACGGCATCTAGACCTCCAAGTTTGATCACGTCGCCGCAAGTAGTTTCACTGTGTTTGAAAAGGTGTTCCAAAATTCCTGTGCCAACTCTAGAATGATCCACTGAGTTTGCATGTTTAGTACAGACACAAGCTACATTGACCACTTTTTCAAGACCATTCTCTACCACATGCGCTCTGTTTTCAGTCGTGAGGCATTGTTCAAGAAGTTTCGCAGACGAAAATTGTAACTCTGGATTACTGGACTCTACGCAATTTGCCATTAAAATATTCAACCCGCCGGATTCTCTCAGTGTGTTGCAAAGAGAATAGCCTAGTTCATGTCCGTACGTGGGCACGGCCCACGCTCTCCTTAACATTTCATTCAATTTGTTAAAATGCACGGATGCATTTTTCATGTCAATTTGATTATTTTTTATGGATGTTATAAAGGCGTTCATCCGAGACGAATATTTCTGTATTGCCATGTCTACATCTTTTTGGTTTGAACTAGCATTGAGCTTGTCTAAATCGTCAAAACTTAAATTAGTAAGGTCTTCGTCGCCCGGCTTGATAGTTCCGTTCAGTAACTGGCTCATCTGAAATGTAGTTAATTAGCAATTTTAATAGTTATTTTGAGATATCTACGTAACTTTACACAAGGTGCTATCATTAAAAAGTATTGGTAAACATAAATCTTTTGGTAAGTCTTTCAAATGACCTTACACTTAAAGAGTTTTAACAATTCCGTTTTTTAGAACTTAGTTTATGTAAGGCATTGTTGTGTTGATATGAAAAATACTGATGTAATAAAGAAATATTCTTACCTGGGAAGATAGAAGTGTGGATTTAGTGGATAGATTTTTGCTTGAGATGGTCATATTTGATTGTGCCACAGAAGAGTGCTCTTTGTGAGTGTACATGCCACTGGATGTGACGGTCTGACGAGCTTGAGCTGAAGCCATGGCCTTTTTCTCAGCACTGAACGCCTCTGTTTGTAATCTGGAACTCGACGCGGACATGTTGTTTGCTTCTTGTGCTGTCACTTCTCCAGCCTTAAGCGACCGCTGCTCCTAAAACCACATAATAACACCATCATCTATATGTTTTCTTATACTGTACAACGATGTTATTATGAAATTAAAGTGAAAAATATTAGCTGTCCATTTTTATTCATGAACTCTATTGAACTGGCGGATAAGACTGGACCTTGTTATCATTTAGGTAATTGGTTTTCGCGCATCACGTTTTATCACACATCTCTTCATTAATTATCAAGGAAGTTTTTAAAAGATTCATATTGGGATTTTCCAAAAACATGGCATTATCACTTAAATCACTTTTATATTTAGAGAATACAACGCCACAAAGTTCCACACAATGATTCACTAAGTAAATATTTGATAGTTACGGCAATAACGATACGCAATTTGGGTCTCGCACGTCGCTTGGAAGACATAGTTACTCGTATGAAATTCGCCGCACGTTTGTCCCGGAATAAAAATCACTTTTATATTGGACAACACTTCGACGTCATGACTCGAGTTATACGTCCTTGTCGCTCCTATTGGATATAGGCCAATCGCACGAAACCGTGGGCTTTCTAAGATAATTTTAAAGTTTGTGTACAGACGTCACGTGTCGTGAAGGTCGCCGGTGAAATTTTCCCAAGAAATGAACTCTCACCGAGGGATCCTGTGGGTACGGAGGAAAGCGCGACAGGACGCCACGGTGCACGGGCCACGGGGCCGACCCCCCTCCCGCGGACATTCTGCGTCTAAATTTAAATCCGACTATTCGTGTACCCGTGCGCGCACGCGCAATAATTGACTTCCGCGTGTGCTGGCGCGCACGACGGTCAAACACTGACTGAGACAAGCATGGTTCAGTCACTACGGCGATAAGCGACTCTAGATAAATGAGCTCACCGCCCCAGGCGATCCTCCGCGCCGCAGAATCCTGCCGGTCCACGCGATAATTCGTGCTGCCATGTTGCCCTCTCTACGTGACACGACTATCGCGTGTTTACGAATCCGTGAACTATCGTCAATGGTTTGGTGTTATCAGAGCAAGAAATCCTACAGCACTGCGCGGAACGTGAATGTAGACGCGACGCTCAGGGGTATCGATCGGTCGCATTCGTGCGAGGTCATGTCCTTCGGCGCGCCTTTGTGGCTCCACCGAACTTGCAGCCAGACGTAGTACGAAGAAATTTTTGATGAAATTTAATAGCAACAAAATTCATGTTATAATATAATTTAATATGTCAACGACACGATTGTTTCGACATAAACAGCAACACCGCATCGTAAAAAATATTGAATGAACGCGACGAAAAGTAAACGCGGTAGTAAAAATTTAATTCAAATAAATAGAAAACGCGAATGATATTTCAATAATGTTTTATGTTACCTGTAAGTAGGCGGCGTTTTGTTCGGCAGTGAGTCCCTCGGCTTGCAGCAGCCTGTGTGACGCCCCCGCGGCGCTCCTCTCTGCGTACTGCAACTCGCCGTGTTGCAGGCGGCGCATCCTGGCGCTGTTGGCCGCCGATCTCGACGCACTGTATCCATCAGCCACCACGCGAGTCGAGCTGGCGGATGTCACTCTCGCTGCACTGTACTTGAGTTCGTTTGCGGCACTGGAGCCCACGGCTACTGTGTTGCCAGCCAACAAGGAGGGTTTTTCTGTGACGGGAGGTGGCGTGTCGGACTCCGGGAACGTCACGAGCGGTCCGTCTCCCTGGAGTTCTCCCATATCACCCATGTCACCGATATCGCCCATCTCACCGAGATCCCGAATATCAGGCAAATGTCGTTCACCCAAATCATCTTGATCGACTATGTTTTCCATTGAACTTCTTAGCCTGCAAATAGTAGTATTTAACACTTCACAATTTGCACCAATATACACGTTAAGAAGGAGAAATCGAAAGTATTTAATTCCCGTGTACGAGGATAACGCGGAAACGTAGCGTTTCTATTGTTTGTCGGCGTGGTACTGCAAACACAGAGCTGAAAATCTGAGAAATTGGCCGAGAGCCAAGGTCGCTCAGGTGAGCTTGCTTCTATCGGCCCGTGGGTAATGGCAAAAGCATCTTTAATGTTCTTAAGAAACTGTCTGTGTTATCTTAATGCCCATTGACCAAACGTGAAACAAAACATTGGCACATATTATGCGTGTTATATAAGCAATGACCAATTTTGAAAAAATGCAGCGGCTAAAGTACAATTGCTATGACTGACCGTTGTCCGAAGTTTTTAGCGGCTGAGCTGCTCAAATTCTTCATTTCCGAAATGGAACTTTTCAATTCCGAAAGATCAGACTTCATGGAGCTAGCTTTCATCTCTGAGGCCGTCATGTGTTGCAATCGCTGCGATGAGCTCTGCAAGCGCTGGCTTGAAGCTGTGCTGCTTGACGTCGTGCTGGAAACCATCTGGTGACAAAACATACACTCAATATATGGACAAAACACACTTTGTTCACTTCGCGACTTAAAAAATAATTTAAACCTTTTTATTTGCTTAGAAATATTTAAAGTGGCACTGATTGTTGGTACGTGTATTATTCGTTCAAACTCATTATCTACACTAGGAATGAGAGAAGAGTTCAGTGCCAATGCTAGTGAAGTTTGTGAGAGCGGGCGTCACGCGTGTTGGCGCACCTACACGGCTACGCGGCCGAGGTAAATAAAGCTAGTGCTATGCAAAATTGGAATATTAAAATAACAATATTCTAAAATTAACAGAATAAATAAAATATTTTTATACCTCTACATTCGATGGAATGGTGCGTTACAATAATTATAATGACTGTAGTAATTTCGCCCGACTCATATTTATACCTTTTTTATATGGCATTATGTCAAATTATAAACGATTATGAATAATATTTTATATGAAAAAATATGTTGTAACACGTTTTGTCATTGGACGTCGGTGATTGAGAAGCGTAACATCGTGATTCAGCCCGTGTGGGCGGGCGGGATGCAACAAATTTCGGCCTTGAACCGCGCGGCCAAAACCTGATGGATTCTCAATGCTGCGTGCCCGTTAACAATATTTGTCTGAGGTTGAAGCGTGGGTGACAGTCGGCATTTACTCCGCGAGTGGGCGTCACGTGTGCTTTCGTGGAGAGTTTACAAATTATGCTAGGTATTGTTCTGCCACTTGTTTTATTGTAGTTTTGTGTACCTATCGTGTGTGGATGGATAACTGAGTATGTTTTTCGTAAAAAAAAAAAAATGATCGTAAGGGCGCATGACAACACGTGGTTGGCGTCCTACGTTACGCCATGTCACTTTGGTGCTGGCCAAGCGCCAGCAACAGACGCTCATATCGGTTTATGTTGGTTCACTATTACTGACATCCAATCACACATAACTACGTTTAGTTCTTTCTTATTAATATTTATTTAATTTTGAATCTTGAATTAAATATTCAAAATAATTAAACTGTACTGTACTGTATCAACCCATATAGGTACCACTGCAGGGCACCAGCCGCCTCTACAATCGAAAGTACGACTGAGGGGGTCAATTTCAATATTGTTGTTGTGATATTCACGAATATCAAATGAAATAATACGAGTAGTCGTTTAAATACTAACCAACGTTCTTATAAACCTTAAAAATGTTTAATCAAAATATTACATTGAAGAAGAATTTATATTCTATCTGATCCACACAATCATTTATATAGTATGTTTTTTTTCGTTTGTCGGTCAACAAAGGTGACTTTAGAATTACCTGGAAATAACATACATCCCGCCTTGTGTAGGTACGTATATTGTTTAAAATATCGGTTATACTATAAAATATGTACGTACGTATCTAAAATTCATTAAAATAATGAATTGCGGGTGTCCAGTTGCAAGACAATGGTACTAATTTAGCAGCTATTAATGATGCGTTGTGTCCTTGACGTTACCGGCTTCAACAATAGGTAGGTTGTAGGTACAGGCCATGTTGTGCGCGCAATCGAGCCCCATTTGTATTTTAAGTTTTATTTTTCCCGTATCTCGCGTTGGGCGAATTGAAAATAAACACGCCGTTTTATGAACCGACGCCGGAGCCGAAATAATCGACAGTCTATATTTAAACTAACTGCTGCCTCTGTGATTGTTCTGAATATACACTAACGTAATAAGTATTTAAAAAACATGCCCCTATTAACTACATACAACGTTTGATAGTACCCAATAATAGATACTGTTATTAAGACTAACCACCGGAGTGACTTGTATGTACTTGGTCTGTACCAACAGAAGTTACTTGAATGTAATGTGTCTGCTGTCAAATTAAAAATTGGCATTATAATGAGTTCGCATAGTGCTATGAAAGTACTTATTTATATAAGTTAATTGTGAACGATGATCGTTTAATAAGTATTGATTTGTTGCCAAATAATTAAATAAATGAGATATGTGGGGCTCCTATGCAGTGAATAAGACAACTATGCACTTCCATTCGTATGCCAAATTTTATGACGAGTAATTGCGCTCTAACAAGCACTTGCAACATTCAAATTTATTATATTTAAATAATAATAAATACACTTAACAGTAACATACACACACCTGACCCAACACTAAGTCCTAAGATTGAGTCTTGTGTTGTGGGTACCAGAAACTACGATAGAATTTTCAGTCTCAAAAACACCCAGACCCGAAACAGATATCTGTGGATTACACAAACATTAGTCTCGGTGCGGGAATCGAACCTGCGGCCTCTTCTTTCACAGATGGTGTTTAACCAGCTGCGTCACGGAGTCTTATATTTTTTTATACTTGCACGAAAAAACGTCGTCAATGTGCCTGCTAATGGCATACCATATGCACGTAATATGCAGTATAATAAAATAGAGCACCCAAAAACGAGACCCGGCATTCCTCTCTGGTCGACGCAGTTATCCCGGCCTGCTCAGAACCGTATATACACAGGCTGAACCCCACATTCTTGGCTGTTCGTGCGTGGTTAACTATGACGGGTTTCCCTCGTCGCGTATGGTGGGCGCTATCCGGTCGGAAACGAATATCACCAGCAAATAATATCCATTTAATCGCAATTCTATATCCACACATCATTTTCCTTGTTGCTCTACATTATATTTACTATCAATATTATTTTACTATTATTAAGTATTGTATTTCCATCAATATATGGGTACATATTTCACATACTGTTATTTATTGTAATGATTTTAAACAAGTTCCATCTGTCCCCCGATAGTTAATTATATATAATAGCAATAAATGATGTGTACCTGTTGAGTAGAGGAACTGGTGACCTGTGTGTTGAGCTGGTTCTGGCGAGAAACCAGACTGCCCTTCTTGAGGTTCTCCATGACGGACGCTAAGTCCTTCGCACTACCGTTGTGTTTCAAACTGTTGCTTCCATCGAGGGAGAATTCGGGTATCTGCAACAAGCGAAACAAACTTTATAATAATGCTAAAACATTCGTCACATTTGTAACGCAAAGGCACACAGCGTACATTCAAAACAAACGATAAAGCTGTAACTGTACACTGACCGCTGGCCTTTTGACATTTAGAATGGCGTGCAAGGACGTGCAATTGTGATTGGAGGTTTATCTTTATAGCCCATCGACATGGGATCTCTTAATTAGTTCGCCACCTAGATCTGCAGTTCGTTTGTCCACAGTCACAACTGCTCCGCGAGATCTTTATTGATAACGTACCTATTCTGAGAGCGGTGTAGTACGTGGACAGGTTTATAGTCAGTTGTCCCGCTTTATCGCGATACCGGGAATTCTGTAACTATTGCGAATTCGGCACAAGGACAGTGGGTTGCACATATTGAACCCGTTGAATAGGGTCAAAGGAACCATTTATAGTGTAATATCAAACTGTGAGTCATCGGAGAGTCCGGTAACAGAGTGGCATTATCAATCAGACACTCAGCTCACGCATTCGAGTGTCGAACGCAAAGACACGCTCGTCGCATAATGATAGGCCCGCCTACGGAACATCCGCGCCGACCGCCGGCAATAGCAGCCATCAGCCACGCCGACCAATCTACTCGACTACAGCGCGCCCAGTGTCCGCCAACAGTGCCTCAATTTTCACTCACTACAATTTAGAGATCGTGAGAAAATGGTACTGACAACCGCACCGACATTATTAGAATCAGTATCGATAAAGATAGGCGACTTACGTAACGGATAAAAATTAAGATCGAATCAGTCATCGCCATTTATAGCACATGTTAAATAAGGTAATATTAGGTACAATCTACACGTTTAATAACCATAATATGTTGATTGGCGCGATGACATCGCGATGATTAACCAATCTGAACGGAGATACAGTTGAAGATTCGCGTCGGATGACGCGCATTGACGCGGATGGTGCTGATGTCATGGGCACACCGACCACTGCGGCGTCATCAAAACATCACGACCACTCAATATTTATGATATGCAAACTGTTATTTTTATATGAAAAGTTGAAAACGCAATCACATAAATTATTTTGCAATATAGATACAGGCTTCAAAATGCGTTACCATACTCACTTACTAATGAGATGAAATGTTATCGAAATTTTTAAGAATTTGATTAAGTATGAAATGTTTATGTGCCACTTGTCATCTCTGTGGTTATTGTTTATGTCGTGGCTCGGTGACATGTATAGCTTCATTGATAAACAGTGAACCCGATGTCGTGATGAGTAATCGAGCGCAAAAAAGCCGCGGATGAACTGCGGCTACGTAACAGGGTCAGCCATGGTCCGAGAGTGAGTCACGGTTCGCAGAACTGTCGTCACAGTTCCAGAGATTACGCTCAGAGAACTCGGTTAATAAGTAGGCATCGACAAACCGATTACGCAATTAGCAATTACATCACAGATTTCAAGTGTCACGCTCGCGTCACAGGATATGTCGTTGTACATCGTAATTAAACAATGACAAATACAGATAAACGCAGGTTGTCACGCGTGCTGATAACGCCTCTGATAACATTTCGTACATCACTGGATTGACAGGTACGCGGAGGCCCGATATATTACATTTTCGTGGTATAATGTGCTACTGGCTATAAAATAATCATTAGACACGTATTATATACCGGAAATAATTTGAAAAATAAAAGTTAATTAATCGATTTCAAAATAGAAAATTCTAAATTGGATATGGTTAAAAAGTATAAAATAGGTACCTACTTAATTAAGTTATCCATAAATGATCCTGTTAAAAATAAGTACTAGCAAACATAAGCGTAAACGTACGTTAAAATGTACGTAACAAAGTTCTAAGTTTATAACAATATATATATTATCATTGCTATCTTTTATTGGATTTATAACATTATCAATTTGTATTTGAATATAAATTATTACTGTTGTAAATAAATATTGTGAGTCCAATCAAAATTTAGTGATTTTATTATTAGAATTCATTTTTAATTGGACATAAATCGTTGTAACTTATCTATTTATAGCTTCCATTAAATAAAAAAATGCATAGCATTTTTCAAGGAATAATGAAAATAAAATATAGATAGGCTAGCGATGACGAAGTACCCATCTAATATAATTCATCAATTGACATAATAAATTCACTTGAATATTAAAAGCAATTACTTGTCGTATAGTCATCTGAATTTGCATAACACGCTGTATCAGTATGTAGGAAAACAATGTGAGAAAACCCCGATGTCACACCAACAATCATTTCTAACGTGCTTTGAATTTGTGCCCGACAGAGCCATCAGTAAGACGCGACATATAATGTCCGCGACTAAAATAGATCACAATTTAAAACTGGTGTTCTTAATCTAGATATATCTGTCAAGCCATTAAAGAAGTAAAAATAACACATAATACACTGTAGATATCGGGACCAAAGTTATGTATACTGATATCGAAAGTAAACACGATTTTATATTAAATTATTGTTCAATAACAAAACACGATTTGCTTTTCCTCGTTCTCTGTATGTAGATAAGTAAGCAAAACCCGTTGGAGTTGTCATGCAAACAAAACTCAGTAGCTTCATGACATAAATCGAAATTAATGAGCAGGATAATAATACTGCAGTGGCTATTCTCCTCACGTCAATATACTGTGTTCACTTCTAAGAACAGCTTTCACGGTTAACTGTTCTGCATTTTGAAATTGATTTTGTTTTCTCGCTACCGAGGCCAGTTATACTGTAGCTCTTATGTACTGTTCTATTAGCGTTAAGTTTCCGTGTGAATTTGTTGAAAATGCACCTTAATGCAAGATGCGGAACATTGCAGCATTCGTCTCGCGTTCCTTCAACGAGCGGCATTAGCGAAGGTCAGTTTCGCATGAACAATTATTTCACATGTGACGTGCCACGGGAAACTAATGGCATTCTTACATAACTCGTGAGACCATTTACATGCGCAGTTAGTATGGTTTGATAAAATCTTCGGGACATCAATAGAACCAATAAACCCATTTATAATGTCGCATTAATAGTTTAGTTCAAACGTGATTAGTAAATTATATCGGACTCTTTGATTTTATGAGACCATAAAGTTGATACTCTAGAAAACGAGTTGTGAGTACCTAATGTGCTTGTTCATTCAGGAAGAGATAATAATTGTATAAAAACAGACGAGAAAAAAACTTGAAACCAGAATTTTATTGAATGTTACATGTACAATGAGTATTTACGGTAAATGACAATAACCTTTAACAGCAATAATGGGAGACCCCAAAGAATATTGAATTGCGATTTTGCGTGGCGTCTTGAGCAATGCAATAATTTATAGGAGTCAAGTAAACAGCATGCCATTAAGCTTAGTCATTGGCAGTAAATATGATGGAAAATCTAAAGGAAACTATGCTAGCTGGATTAATTTTTATCTCAAGTTAATAACGATCGTCCTTTGTGACCGGAATTGAACCGAACTCTACATTACATAACAAACCAAATGCACATGATTCATTCAATTGTATCTACATTTGCAACGATGAATGTGGGTAATTAATTATTTAACAGTTTTGCGAACACTTGCATTTGTTATGTGTACGTTGGTAATCCAGAAAAGCAAGTGACATTTAGCTTTTAAACATCGATTGAAACTATTTTATGCCATGCATAAAGAGCGATCCACAGACGGACAAAGAAAATTGAAAGCCCGTAACGAAACAATACTCCAATCAAATCCTAAACCGCATATCTGCTTGCGACATAGATTTGCAATAACCGCCGATAGTGGTACAATGGTCCCAGTTTTAGCAGTATACGAGTAGATCATAATGGCTTTACCTTGTACTACGCCAACAAGTAAAACTTTTAACACATACAAGTGAAATATCTGTCCGCCGGTCGCGTCCACATGTTGGAATTACTGAGAGGAGATAAACTTGGTGGTTATCAATAGAGAGCACTGTCGATCACTTATCGGCATCACAGTCGCGTGTGGAGCGCGGGATGGCGGCTCGCGATACGTGTCACTGAGGCAGCGGCTCCGGCGTGACTGCCGGCCGGCCGGCCGCAAACTTTAACTGACAACCACAATGGGCTAATTAGAATGGCGAGCCGAGAGCGGCGCGGGGCGGCGGAGCTCCACCCACGGAACTTTGTATCCGCCTCATGGACTGCTCTCATGAGATATTACGATTATTTCCGATCTTATCAATTAGTTCTCACGAAAGGGCAAGATCAAGTATTATGCTATCATACATTTCGCCAACCTATTTTACAATTATTGCTGTAAATATTTTTTAAGGAACTTTTGAAAGTTTAAGTTCGATTTAAGTTGTGGAATTTTTAGCGGCTTAAATTCAGACTAGCTTGTATTATTTTTACAATAAATCCGAATATAAATAATTAACACGTGCTTTCAGAAGATAAAACTTTTACAAAATTGCTGGAGCTTTAAAGCTTGCGATTTAGTAGGTCGTATTTCCTGTTTGCTTAGATAGATAGCTAACAATGGAACGGAGTGAACGTTCTGGTTACATAGATATAACATAAAGAAAATATTATTATAAAAAGCGCTCAGCAAGGGAAGGGAGTCTTGCCACCGCCGTCGTGTCGTTCCAGTCAACAACCTTTCAATGTCAGCGCGATACTCCACAGCGAATCATCGGCGCGGGTAATTAAACCAACATATCTGATGTCCTTTCAAATATCCATTTCGTCTATCCACTGATGACAGAAAATAATTTATTATGGCAGTACCGATACTAAATATATTCATTATCAAGAATAGATAGAACCTTAAAAGGTGTTTTATGTTCCTCGTTAGTTGATAGCGTCGGGGCTATTGAAATATCGCCAATACCAGTTGAGACACTTTAAATACGCCCACGCGGGTATGTGTGCTTTACTTAACCGCATAGATTCGCGTGTTAATCATAGATATACGCGCCATTATATTGATGTCGGTGATAAATTAGCATTGCTAAATAGGTCGACGTAAAATTATAACTCCGAGAAACGTTAACGCTACAGGTATGTTCTATAATAGACGATTATGTGTTTTATAATTAAATATATGTAAATTTGACGATTGGAACACGTTAAAACATCAACGGGCTTCTGTAAGTACCTATCTTAAACAAAGGATTATTGTTTTGCGTATTTCCCATTCGGTCAATAATTTCTCAAAAGTTGAGAGCGCAAACACAAGATGTGAGTCATAATCCGGCACAAATCATTCAGGCTGCAAGTTGCAAGCAATATAACTGTACTGTACATGATTAAGTCTTAGGTGTAGCAAATTAAATGTTTACTAATTTAATGACTCACCGTGACTTATTCATCTTTATATAACTCGAACTTTAATAGTTGTTTTATACAGTCATCTGTACTGCAAAACGTACATTAATTAGTTTATGTATGCGCAGTGTTCTAATTTATTTTAACATATTATGCAGATTTTCCCTGATTATTAAGAAGGTAATAAAATAATTCATAACATATCGTTATGGATTAATTAATAAAAATATCAACTTTTTATAACTTAAAGCTAAAAGTTTGTATTGGTATTATAGGACTCTACCAAGTCGCTTATAAATTTACTTAAAATACCGATGATTAAGTAGCATTTTTTTTATCAAAATATAGTACATACTGTATTTTGCCCTATAAATAAGTAAGAACAATCATTACTATTACTCACACTATTACTTTAGCTCTGGAACGCATTTATTTCTGCATATACCATCCTAGCAACCTTCTAATCCAAGGTATTTCTTGTCTGGCCTTGCAATACATTAAACCTCTTCTTATCTAACAGTTTTGCCTTCGTATAGTTCATAGTGTAAAGGCCATCTCACGCTAAAAGCCGTTACTATTAAGTTGTGCTAATAATTTTATCGTCTGCAAACACGCAAGAAATAAGAATAAGCCTTGGAAAAATTACATACGTATAGTCCCAACATTAGAATTATGTCTTCTTTGATGAAACTTAAAATGCTAATTCGCGCCGCTCTAGAATTTTACAAACGTGATCTACATTTGATTATAAAAAATATATACGTTTATTCAACTGTGTGGTAAAGATATATTGCTTACGTAAATCTTTAATGAAGAATCACAAGTTGTAATAAATGTTTTTAAGAAATTAACAAACGAAATTATCCAATTGGATTTAGTTAAGTTGGAGATGTTTCATTTGATAAAATTGTACCGGAAATATTCATTTGCACCACAAGAAGTTATTAAAATATTGTATTAAGATATAAGTAATATTTAATGCGTTTTTTGATAACACTATATGAATAAAAAGTCGGCAGTAAAGTGGAGTGCTAATCTTAATTCCTAATGTAGCTCCGCAGTTGCGTGAATTATTATGACCAAAAATCTTTAATACGAAAAGGTCAATGAACTGGGACGTTAATCCAATATAAATCATGACCATTGTATTTTTGAAGATCAAGTTAAGGATTTTCCAAATGTAGTACGAAGAAACATCGAAGGCTAATAATTCCCAAAACTTCTCACTGCGGTTTACTTTGACGTGAGATATTACTTGAGTCAATAAGAAAAACAATGGTACATTACGTTTGTTGCATTGAGTCATATCAAGTGGTTGCAGTTCTACGTATATCGTAACTGTTTCACGGAGATATGACTAAACGGCATGAGTAGCTCCATTCATAAGTATTATTTTGGTTCAGGAATATCGACATGTACTCCATTCATAGATATCTGCAGTGATAAAAAACGGAACAGAGTACGTGGAATTATAACGATATGCGATTGAAAACGGAAGCAGTATTTGAATATCTATAGATATTTATGTTAAAAGTGTACTTTTAATCAAATGTTTAGGTCATCGTATAATGCTTTAACGATATGCTAAAAAGCGCGAAAATAGCCTTGATTTAAATACCTAACAATGCAAATAGTAGGAATCTTCAGATATTTGTTTTACAAATGTCCGTATCTAAATAATTCTCACCTACATAGTACGGAAACCTGTTCCGCCAGCATACCGACCTCTTTGGACAATGTGATGGTCTAAAATCTTCGTATTGTTAATATTTTTATGTCAATTGATTATATTAAATGTCCGAGCGCTGAGTCACCGCTCGACTGTTCACGTGGCCGCTTATCAAATACATACACCGGCACATGAGCATAGTAGTTTTTACCTGCGCGTGCGTTGATTACAACTACGCATGAGTCAGGCTCACATCCTGGTCGCATTTGGTCAAACTTTCACATATCGGCACCGAAAACATATAACAAAGTGAACCGCCATCTACTTACACTTGTTCTCTGTTTATTTACATCAGGTACTTTATCAAATGCAATTAAATGGTGCACTTACCCTTATTGATTGATAATGTATCTTATCTTAATGACATTAGCAATATATAAACCCGGAATTTATATACTTACGTATATATTGAATACCTAGATATAGATTTAATATGTACTCGATTGAAATTCTGTGGATTGTAGTGCACATTCCATATGCGATAATATAGTTTGAGGAATGAATGAGTCACAGTAGTTTGGCCGGTCGATGATGCTTATGATAAAATATCGCGTTGGTAAGTATTTCGCAAAAAAAAGTGTAGATGAAGTCATGTAATCGACGATAACATTCCTATGGCATCATCGGTTGTTATGACATTTGATAAGTAATTTGGTTATGTGTTTTGCTTTAACGATGAGTAATAGGTACACTCAAATCCTGTTCAGAATACGCACGTAATTTCTGTTTTTTCTAAAGTCTACGTTAAGTTTAAAGTCTAATTCAAGTCCAAGTTTCAATCAAGTCAACAGTTTCGCCTGGATTTGTCTAATCAAGAGTTTAGTGATGAAAAACTGATAAACGAAAATTCAAGTTTCTAATTAATCTGATGCATATCATAAAATATTTCCACGATAAGAATAATACGATAACACGAACATCGCAACTGTTAATCATATTAATTAAAATTTATTCAGGTGGTCTGAAGACTTCAAAACGTTTATGTTTTTTAATGTTACCATTGTTGATATCGAACGGACAAAAGGAAAATCGACTTTAAACTGAGGTATATCTTTGCATTCCATAAATATTTAGCTAAGTGACGAAACGTAAAGCCCGAACTGGTTCCGTTTGTGGTCGCATGTACATATGTATTATGTGTACTTATATAATGTATGCAATGTTATGTAAATATGCTCGACATAGAGTCATAGAGCAAGAAACCGTTGATGCTCCGTAATGTGTCTAAGTAGTAAAATATTTATCGTATCAGACATATTTAATAGGAGTGTGAATGGTATTACTTATTGAAATGGCGCGAATAAATTTGTTAGATAAAATGAAAAACATTAATTTTGAAGTTGTAGGATTGATTATAATTGAACTGACACAAAAGTGTGAGCCATTCCTTAATTTATTTGTCTTCTAACTGAAAATACCGGGTGGTCAGTGATATCACAGAATCAATGATGGTTCATCATTACAAGCTGGCCATTGGTCATCGTGTATATCAGCAGTAAGATAAATTTTTCCTAATAATACCTGCGGCAGTTTTTTTAAATTTGATCTCAACTTATCCTGGTCATCCTGCCATAAACAGTATTAAAATAATATTATTATTAATTGCAACTTATCATTAATATATTTTCTCGTACTTCGAAATACCAAGATTTTTGTTAATTCTTTCATTGTGTAATCGATATGTGATTAGTACAAGTATATATTTGCGATTTTTAAAAGATAACATTTTTTTTAAAGATCTTATTCTACGAACTAATCTTACTGGTTTTGTATAGTTAAAGCGTACTGCAAATTGTAAGGTCTTAAATTCAATTCCCATTTGGAAAAAAACTCAGTAAGCTTTTCTGTTTTCCGCAGATGTTTTCGAGAAGGGGTGACATCTCCACCAAACCTAAAGCAGGTAACTAATCTATATTTAATAAATAAATGTATAAGTAATATGGTAGAGCTATAATAATAGTACTCAGAGCCACACAAAGCAATCAAATCGCCCACGTCGAGGGTGAAGAACACGCAAAGAAGTTTCTTATAAAAATGTCAACATAAATTGTCTCGCTTGTAGGAAAAAGTGCAAAGTAGCGTGATGATTTACCCAATAATGAACTGAGCAAATGTTTCCAACTACTCGCTTACTCAAACTTGGTTTCAAGAAATCTTCGTTTGCTCGTAACGAATTCCAACGTATTTATTGTTTGCCTAATTTGGGCATTGAACTTTTTGATTCAACTCGTAAAACCTTTTTAGGCATTATTGCTGGTCTGACTATGGTTATTACGAAACACTAACGTACGTTGTGGTTAAAGAATGGTTTGTGTATAAAGTTAAATGTAAATACTATTTTATATTTGGAACTCTTTGCAATATGCTAAAATTCTTTTAAAGCGGAAGGAACCGTATATCTGATAAATCTGCATAAGCATTTTAGAGGTATGTTTACAAGCCTATCCAGCTAAGCTAGCGTGGTAGACTAAAGGCTTATCTAAAAACTACCACTTATGCCATTGTAGTTGGCCAAGCATCCCTACATATGTAGGTTCCAATATGAGATAAGACGAACCTTTGGGCATGCCAAAATAAAATACCAGCAGTATTTTTTTTTTCTACAACTAAGGACGCAAAAAGCATACGACCCATTTCATATAATTCATTTGCCCATTCCAGTTCCGGGCAACTTACATAATATATAAGATTTTATCAAACTGCAACTCACAAAGTGAATTTCACGGTACGGGAATATATACCGGAACTTTACAATTTACAAATCATACATACTGTCACTAGACAATGCGACAAGGCGGCCAACGACATAAAAATTACTTTCCAAAATACTTCAAAATTACCCGAGTCGTGGGAATACCTTATAACTTTTGACAATACCAAAAAATCCCATTCTGTTGTATTGAACATCCTGTAATTTGTTTATACAATTTGTAATAATTTAAAAACCAACTAAAATGGCTACAATTTAAGGCCTTTTCATGTATAAAGTAATATTTTTTTAAGCTGGTTATTCTAAAGTTATGTCCAAAGGTATGTAGTACCTGGTAGTACCATACGCTTTGTTATGAGCATTTTCTTGTTATCTTAATTTATGAATAAGATTTGTTTCTAATTTATTACATGTAATATCAACTTAAACTTTTATTAGAGTTTGCTCGTACGAGGACACGCATGCATCTACTAGTAAAAAAAATATATAGTATCCAAAATTCATTGTTAACAAATTAATTAATTTTGTGGTGGTGGCCTGTTGGTAAACGGACCATATGCTGCCAACATGTTTACGGAGGTCGCGGGTTCGCATCCCACGGAGTCATGTGTGTATTGATAGTCAATCACCACGGTGAAGGAAAACACCGGGAGGAAACTTGCATACCGTAGCGATTTGTAAGAATTTGTATGGTATGAAAAGTCAGGCTAGCGTGTAGGACTATATGGCCTTACCACTCTCAATCGTACTTTCGATTGTAGAGTTGGCCTGTGCCCTGCCCTGGGACGTATATGGGCTGATATAAAATGTTGATTTTCATCAGCTAAAAATAAATCAGATTTATAGTATATAATTAAAATAGGATGATTAAATCTATAAATATTTGAAACCGTCATGATGATAATATGTAACTAATGATTGATTGATTACTGCGTACATACCATATGTATGTAAAAGCTCCCAACTGTATCCTCGAGGGGGTTGGAAATGATACCAGTTATTGCAGCTCGCTTGACTTATTTCCGCCTTAAGATTTGATAAGGGGAAATCCGCGCGCGATGAACGCACGAGAAAGCAATTTGCATGTAAAAAATGCGTATTGTTTGGTTTTGCTACTGTCTATGGGCGGTCGTACCGCTTACCATCAGGCATAGCTCGTAACGCCATTCGTGCAGTAAACACATTTTTATTATGAAATTAACGCTGATTTACTTATTTATTTATTTATGTCACAACTGCAGTAAGCCTGCGTGGTTGACTATGGCCTAACCTCTCTCAACTGTAGAGGAGGCCCATGGTAGGCCGTGGACGTGAATAATATATAGGCTGAATTATATATTATAAACACCTAAAACTGTTAATTTTAGAATCAATATTTTCATCCTGACCGCAATATAACAGTTTAAGTTTTAAAATAGCGATGTTCGGCACTTACTCGTGTCTACGTGACTAATATTACGTACGAAACATGGCGAAGTGGCTGAAAATGTTCTTTTGTGGTATGCCGACCGCATGAGCGTTTGTTTGTTCAGTGACGAAGCCCGCCGCTTGAGTTCATACAATGTGTAACCTGCATGGCGAGTTACTAACATATTTTTTGCACCGCTATCTATCAGACGATGTGGGCCCAGATATATTTTTGAAAATGACGTATTATCCCATGTTTTTAATAACATTACTCAACTACTATTATAGTTATACGGCCTTATCCAAAGGCAGTCTTAAAACCTATTTTTGTAATCGAATGTTTTGTCTCTTTCGAACGACTTTTGAATTAAGTTTAGGCGAAGAAGACAAAAATTCGACAACTATAATAAGTTTTAAAACTGTCTATGAATCAGGTCTATAGTATATAAAGTATAAGGTTATAAGCAATTACTTTATTTCATTTCATTAATGAACTGTCTGCACGCATTTTCGCACTAGTAAACAGTGTTATTTCTCGCGTAAACATTCCAACACTTTATTTGAGATAGGCAACTCTTCAATACTTGGAAATCTTATTTGGAACCCGATGATAGTTATCAAAAACGGATGAAGTTCCGCCCCTTAACTTAGTAATATATTAACTAGAATTTTAGTTTTTCAATTTTCTTTATGTATAAGGTTTTTTTTTCATTTTAATAAAGTGAGGAAACCTGTCTACCATAGCGGTTTATAAAAATTTTTACGATTTGTAAGTCCGCCAACCCGCACTAGGCCAGCGTGGTGGACTACATGTATGGCCTAACCACTCTCAATCATACTCTCGATTGTAGAGTAGGCCCGTGCCCTGCAGTGGGACGTATATGGGCTGATACAGAATACTGATACAGAAATATGGGGTATTCAGTTATATATTACATTTCGGTACCTACCCAAATTCGAGAAATGCAATATAAGTATTTATTTATTAAAATTATTAATTATTATGTCTCGCCCGTCTGCTATGTATGTTAAAACTGTCGCGAATGAGACCCTGGTAATTTTTGTAATATTATAGTTGAATTTAGTTCCATTCATCTTGTGCTTCCCGCGCCAACTTTATGATCAAAGAAATATTATCCAATATTTTAAAATTCAATTACCTTTGTATTACAATGTATGTGCGTTTGTATCCTGGATGAAAGCCAAGCTACATTCATTAATCAAAAAACCCGCATTGTGCGAATATAAAAGTCTTTTGTTTCGCCAGTACTGTACAAAAATAAATATTTTTTGTTCCATTATTTTAAATAGACAAAAAACCCAAATAAACCGAAGTCTAATGAATATATCGTTCAGAATCTCATTTGTAAACTATTAAACCGCATTGTTACCGATTCACGTCGCGTTTTCGTTTAGGTAATGGCTACCGAATAGGTACAAGCATTTGAATAATACGAGATATGCATCAATAAAGGCAATGGGAATGCATGTAACACTCGTGTAGCTCCGTTGCTAACTGGATCCGAGTGCTTCACAGCTTATCCAGCCCATACTTGACAACAGCATTAATATCCATTTTAATATGACATCGCACTCGTCTGCTATTCCTCGAATCCTACCCAGTAATTATAATTGTGACTTAATCAACTATATTTGGCTCTTAATAATCATTCATGTAGAGCGACCTAGGATTCCACTACATTTTAATGATCCTCAGGTCATTATTGGTTAATTAAATCAACATTCCTTGCAATAAATTAGCAATAAGCGACTAATTATAACCAGTTCCCGCCACCAGAGTCACAAATCTTGACGTACCCATCGTGCACCCTTTGAAGTTTTGTCCTGAGCAAGAAGGGATTCCTCTGAACGTACCTGTAACAATGTAATTTAAGGTTAATGACGTCACTTTCAAATGCGTTATCGGTGAGTTATTTGCATCGAAATGTCAAAACAGTTCTCATGTTCAATAATGCATGAGTGTTTAATGCCGCATTTCATAGGCAATAATTAATTTTGCGTAAATTTTGCTGCAAAGGTTTACGTATTGGGACACAAAATTAATAACATACATTTTAGAACATAGCTTAAATTCCAAGAGGATGTAAATGACCCGAATTGTTTAGAAACTTAAAGGGGAGTAAATAAGATATACTAGATGATCGAGAAAATTTTAAAATACCGTATAAAATGGTATAATTGGTATCAAGAATATTAACAATTTAATTTTTATTAAGATCCATATAACAAATAAATAAAAATGGCTGAAAATATTAGTTATCATTGTTATTTTATATACTGTAGATATCAGCACATGTACTAGTATTATTAAATACAAAGCAATAGATCATACGGTAAGGAATAAAATAACTATAAATAGATAAGGAAATTCAAATAGAGATTACGATATAATCTTCATGAGCACATTGAGTAAAATAGTACGTAGGTAATACATTTGTTGTATTACTATGATTAGGCATGAAGTCCGCCACGTGTAAAAAAGTTGTTAGCAATATTTGGAACTATATCTCGATTTTATTTTATTTTTAACTTTCCGACGTGTCGGAAGTTAAAAAACCGGAAAAATAGTTTCGTTCCAATTTTTTCATTGGGTAAACATTAGGAACCATAATAAAGTTATTTCGAACAGAGATTTTTGTCAGACAAGTTATCGGGGAAGAGTGCAATAACTCACCCGTCAGAAAGGTGACGCATCAAAATATTTTTGTGTCAGTGAATCACAGTTCGTTTACCTGCCAATGTTTATTCTCATTATTGTCTAATCGGATATAGTAAACAAAACAACAGTTAAACGCCATTATTGCTTCCGACATCGACTAAATATGCCTTTGGAAGAAATAACTTTCGAAGAATTTGCAACAAATGAAATGACGATATTATAAGTTATTTTATGTATTGGTTTCAGCTCGCTTTACGACGTATTATCCCGTGGCGTTATTCATGTTTATTTGAAATTCGTAAATAGTGCAACGTGCCAGAGACGTAAGAGTACTTTAATTTAGTTATTGGTATAGATGAACCTAAGGATAATTTTAAAATATTTATTCTCCCGCCCCGACAAACGAATATCCCGAAATTAATTTGCACATCTCAGAAGAAAATTCAGTTGCATAATTGATGTTTGCTTGAGAAATGTCAACAAAGGGCAGAATTTACAAACATTCACTCGTGCATGTTACTCTGAAGTGTTAATCAGAGGTAGAGGTAATCCAATGCATCATTTCGTCATTCTCAGCAAGTTTTCGTGATGTGATAGACGGCAAACTATCGTCATTACAGGGTTAATCCAATGAAATTCTACATTTTAACTAGTAATTTTGTTATAAGTAATAAATTTTATTAAATAAATCTTTTAAAAAACCTTCAATTTACGCCTTAGTTACAAATGATAACGACAAATAATAGTCTCTAAAGAAACAAATCATTCCAGTAATGATAAATACTTATTGTTCTGCATTATGAGTGGCTGTTTTATTAAACCACAAGTGATTAGAACAAGGCTGATATTTCACTTGTTTTATAAATTTGGTTTCATCACAGCATATAATTGGCGCAAATTGTGTATGTCACCTTTGTGCTGATTGATTAAACTCAATGAATTTGGACTAATTGGGAACAAACCGCAGTCTGACCTTATGCGATAAATTAATTCTATTCACATTAAGCCTATTTACTTTTTTCTATTTGCAATTCCTAGTATTTAACAAAGAAAACGTTTGCATTCAAGCTTTTGTTATTGCTGTGTGCATTTTATCGTGGTAGAGTTTGTTGTTGTTATAATTCAACTGTTCTGTCAACAACTATCAACATTTTTGAAATCATTCGAATTTGTTTTGTGAATTGTGATTTTAATAATCGAAGTTGAGCAATAATTCAAATTCAAGAAGTATGGTCGATATATGATTTCTAGTATAAATTTAACCAGAATCAAATTTCTCTACGTGAAATGATTACTTCTTTTTATTGCAATGAATGTCGAGACGTGTAGGCCATCCGCATGTAAGCAATACAACCGCTCATGGACAGTAGCAAGACCATGAAATACAAAGTAATTCTTAGCTTTCTACTGCACTCGCCATCCTGAGACGGAAGATGTTGAGTCTCAATATGTCAAATAGTTACTCTGGCTACAATGTCCTCCAAACCGGAAGACAACAGTGCAGTTACACTGCTATTTGGCGGAAGAAATAGACATTGCGGTGGTACATACCCAGGCGCACTCTCATATATGAAAGACCAGTAAACACCTGAATAACATTAGTAAACATTTAGCTGTGCTCTTTCAATAACATCTAATGGTTTAATAATATTAATATCAAATGCTTTCATTGATTCATCCACAATAATACCTACAAAAACAGGATAAAGTACGGAATAAACAAACATAAATACGATATTCGCGGAAAACAATGCACCACAACTGATTTTGGTCATAAGCCCATATCTTCGGCCCACGCAAGTATGCAACAGGCGATTTAATACCCAGATAAACGACGCGATACGTGCTCTCAGCGGCATATACAATATCTTACATATTTGTGAAATACAGGCGAAACTTGCAAATACTGCCGTTATCCTGTGATCATTACATATCTTGTATCTCAATTGGATGTCACAATTCCAAATCAAGCTATTACGAATTATTGTGAAGCCTCATTTGTGTGTTTATCTACGTAATATTTGTAATTAATCTAGCTTATTATATTAAAATGGCTTACACCCTTATTCATAGACAGTATAAAACCTATTTTAGTAAACTAATGCATTGTCTACTTCGTTCAAACTGAATTCAAAATTCGTTTGAAAGGGGCTGAACAATCGATAGTTAAAATGGTTTTTTTTTTTTTTTATTGCAATGAATGGCGAGACGAGCATGCCGTTCGCCTGATGGTAAGCGATACGACCGCTCATAAACAGTAGCAAAACCAAACAACACCTTGAATTACAAAGCAATGCTTGGCACTCCACTGCGCTCGCCACCCTGAGACATAAGATGTTAAGTCTCAATATGTCCAGTAGTCACTCTGGCTACAATGCCCTTCAACCCGAAACACAACAGTGCGTTTACACTGCTGTTTGACGGGAGAAATAGACACTGCAGTGGTACCCACCCAGATGGCCTCTCACATATGAGAGACCTACCACCAGTAAACTTAGAACTGTCTGTGAATCAGGTCGCTAGAATACAAATTGTTAAAACTTTTTGGGCAGAGATGTGAGAGAATTGGTTTTTATTTCATCGCTTTAATCATGTGTACACTGCACACCCTTTGCAAAGAATCGAGAGCCGAGGGCTTTGCTCAAAATAAAAAGAAAGACTGAATCTTACGACCAGATGTTACCAGCGTGCAATCATTAGTAACTCCATAATTGGGATCCATTAAATCATGGTTTTAATTAATAACCCGAGATTTAACAATATTTTAAAAAGTTTCTTGGCAAATTGGGGACATTTGTTTGTTTGTTGTTAATTTACTGGTGGTAAGGTCTCTCATATGTGAGAGGCCATATGGGTAGGTACCACCGCAATGTCTATTTCTCCCGTCAAACAGCAGTGTAAATGCACTGTTGTGTTTCGGATTGAAGGGCATTGTAGCCAGAGTAACTACTGGACATATTGAGACTTAACATCTTATATCTCAGGATGGCAAGCGCAGTGGAATGCCAAGCATTGCTTTGTAATTAAAGGTGTTGTTTGTTATTGCTACTGTTTATGAGCGGTCGTATCGCTTACCATCAGGCGAACGGCATGCTCGTCTCGCTATACATTGCAATAAAAAAAATTGGCAATGATAACATTGTAACAGTAGTATTATAATATTTGTGGGCGGTTGCAAAACTGACATTCGACCGGCTAATAATCTTATTAAATTCATGCGCCCACCAAGCCATATTTAGACAGTGCATTGGACTTCTTGGTATTAGTCCCAGAGTCCATTAGACTTATTGTTTTAAAAGGAATTTTGCAGCCCTTTTAAATATCCATTCACAGCAGGTATCTAATAAGGATTTGAATTTAAGACAGAGAGCGATCATATTAAAGAAGTTAGAAAATGAGATCCAACCTTCGAACGAATATTATAATGCATGACTGCAATCTAGGTTATTGACAAATATTAATATTTTTTTTAAATTATACTAATAGTTAAAGGCTTTCATTAACTTTAATTATATTTTTGAAGGCGCTTGATATATTAACAAAATGGTCAATCTTAATGTTATCGTTATTTATGTATTTGATGCATCCGAGCCTAAAAGGCAAGTCTTATTCTATCTCTATAATATGATTCTATCATTGTATAGGCGGTTTTTCATGGTAAGAGGAAGGTTAGCAATGGGAATTCCAACGTTATAGGCTGGTCATATTATGTCATTGTGTTGTAAAATTGAAGTGGTTTAATTTTGATTGACATGGTACACTCATCTGTTAGGAGTCAGTTCATTGAGGTCGCTCTTAAATCTTACATGACGCATAAATCACTTGCGATTCAAATTGACGAGAGGCCTATTGTGTTACATTTCAGTAACACAAGAATCAGATTACGACCTTCGATCTTTGAGCTCATTATTTTTCTTGTTATTAAAGCAGAGGTCTCTCAGTAAAAAGGACGCATTTGCCAATTAAGTAAGATGTTGATAGGATTTTTTAAATATGAGTGTCCCTGACAGAATAAATTCATTTTTGTTATAATCGTTTGTTTCAAGTTATGTCTGTAAAGTTATATGCAGGCTTATATAATTTTGTCTAATATCATAAATTATGTTCTAACTACGAAATGCTGTGCTTTATTTGACGTGTTATATAAAACACAGACGAGCGTGTTAGAACAAATCCGTTCGAAACAAACGTGAATGAATCCTTAATGGTCAATAATCTCAAAGTATGAGCAATTTAATTCAGCTTAAGACGATGCGTGGGCCCATCGCGGCTCATAAGTGCGTTGTAAACTCAATAAGCGCCGAGACGGTTGTAGGCGGCCGGAAAATGGACCGGTGTTTGTCCACTTCCTACTTAGAGTGGTCGGCGTTCGGCGGAAACGCTATTTTTGGCGCCCACCGCCGCTTCCTCCGAGGAAAGTCCACTTGAATGCAATCACTGATCCTGATCATACCGCCTGTGATAATTATTCATATCATTTTTATTTGAAATTTCGATCTTCGGTTTCTTTAAATGATTATTAAATTTGAGTGTAGGGTTTTGCAATGAAGATTTAAATCGTACGATCCTATCATTATTGTTGTGGCCCGCATGCTTTTAGTGACTTTTAATGTTTTTGATATCTCTTTTATGTATTATTCATGTACTTTGTACTGTCAAAGTGAACCATTACTTGGAAAACAAAGAAAGTCAATTTAGCAAACCCGTTTCAGATATTACTCATATCCTTAAATTTAAATAATATTCGGACCGCTTTATAAAATTGTGACTATAAATCTTTTTTACTATTGAACTGGTCCATTCAACTCTATTTCAATTTATCACAATAATATAAAGTTTATAATGGGAACAATAACGGTCACACCTTAAATGGTAGATGTTTAAATTGGACTTGAAAAATTACTTCTCATATTAACATAATTATTTTAAATTCATTTATAAATCGAACATCAAAAGATGAAACACTATCCGGTGACCATAAAACAAAACGTGTAAGCCACTGCACAGCTTCTGCATTTCATTACAATGTTAATACGATCGGTTCCGACCAAAAAAACCGCCAGGAAGACATACGGTGCGTTCCGGACCACATTCCAGTGTCCTTACCGAGCCCGGGTAACATTCCCTCCATTGTGCCGCCCTTAATGGCGCGGCGGGAATGCGCCGGGACTCCTCATTCACCGGAACACACAGTTAGTGCTCGCCACTGCAATTTAGCCCACTAATGTCATTTTTAGTGCATGATGCATCAAAGGTGATTGAATGAAATATCTTGTATAGCAGATTTCTTGGATATTTATGTGAGTTTGGTCCTTTATTAACACTAAATTAAATTGTAGATTGATAAAATTATGGGTCTTTATGCGAAGTGCGTTATACCTATTACGTGACAATGCTACGCTGGAAAATTACGATAAATTAATTAACAAAGAGACAATGCACAGAAACAATTATATCAACTTACTCACAACAAAGAGTGCATCATCAAAGATGATGAAGCAAACAGTTGAAATCAAAGCCGCCCACACATTACGGCTAAATTACCAGACCATAAAACTTGCCTTTTACGCACGTCATTCGTTAATGACTGGAAATCAGTAATTAATGAAATATTGGCTGCTCTACCTACATACCTATCCCAAATATGTTAAAATCAATCAAATAAGCAATCGAACTTCAACAATATTTTACAAAGAATAGAAGCGTAAGCAATTCAGCGTGCTCAATCACTCTATCGACAAACATAATTATTTAAAAATATATTTGTCCAGTAATTATGAAAATACTCCGGGCAAATAAATAATCACATTAAGTGTTGGTTTATCGATACTGTAAATAAAACACTCGATTGTGTTCGGTTAATGGCTGAGTACAGGATATACGATTCGTTCCGCGTCCTTTGATTCCTATCTCCAGTTAGCTCAGAGAGCCATGACCTATATAGAAGGCTATCAATTATAATTTGTACCGTAAATGGCGAGACTGCACAAGTTAATGTGCAACCATAAAGTGTTGCGGCCGACGAGACTTGAATGCGCAGCGCTCTTATCGAGGAGTGCGGCGATATCAAAGGAAATACTATTGACAACGATTTAATTTCTTGTCGCCACAACAACAAGGCTTACATTCATTTGTTATTAACATTGTCCATATGTGGGAACTATACCGTCTGCACCCTTTAACCTAAGCGCGGTGGAAAATTTTCGCCCTTACTGACTGCAACTGTAAGTCGAATACGACAAGCCAGCAACGTTTGTAGGTCACAGATATTGCACAGGGGACCTTGTGTAATAACCAGTTGTAAGAACACGGATGCCGCGTTTGAACAAGCTTCATTACAGAATCTAAATAAATGAGCGTATAAAGATTAATTTATTGTTCTCTTACCAAATTTACAGGTTTACAATTTAAGTTAACAATGGGTTTCGTTGTTTTCTAAGAATTTTGCCAAGGACTGTGTGAATTTATGATGTAGGTCGTCAAACAAGAACATATTGCATTTCGCACGTTACTGAATCATGAAATATTATCACTATGGCATGATAGTGTTTTATTGTGTTTTCCAAGACTGCGTGTTTCAGTATGTTGACTTCATTAGTGATCGAAATTAAATCCTCGGTTCATACAGGATTATAAATAAGTAATTTTCTCTGATTTTTGCATTACAAATGTTTATTTAAACAAAAAGAACGATTAACATCTGAATTATCGATGCTTAAAATTAATTGTTGTTACTTTATTATCGTTTCTAGATCTTGTGTCGTAGTCGTGGCATCTCATGGTATTAGTTGTTGACCATTCCATAAGAACTGCCATTAATTATTCTCATTCGTCATCAGTCATTTCGAGGCCGGTAGGAATAAATAATGAGCTACTTTATTTATAACTTTGTTTTGCTATTTTTTCTTTAATTACTGTGGATCCGCTATTTAAAGTTTATGCTAATAAAACTGCACGACTGCAGACTAAGCAAAATGGTTTTCTTCTAATTATTAGCAATTAAATTTTAATTAATTTACATATTATAGTCCTTAATTATGTTTTGTTATTATTTTATGTTTGAAAACTATGAACTGGTTTTAGTAATTATTAAATCAGTTCATAATTTTACTATATGACTACAGTTTATAATTATAATTAAAGGAAGAAAATTATTATTATTACTATTCCACTTGCTTCACTTTTTATGATAGTTAACGAAATCAGGTAACTGACTTGCGGCCTGTCTAAATTACTGAGTAAAGTTCACTGACGTGCGCGAAACCTTCGAAATGCGTTTTTGTTCTCTTAAATAATTAAAATTTATCTGCTTACTGACTACTGTTTAATGTTTTGTATTTTCAAAGTAAATTAATGATTATGCCATTCAAACAGATTCTTACCTTCTTTGGGAAGAAAATTTTGGGTTTTCCCGTGTACGTGGAATACGAGGCCATGTTATCGACTTTCGTCACAACCATAATTTGCTGAAGAGCACTTAATTCGCTTCGAGTAAACACCAGCCAACACGAAAAATACACGAACCAGACGTATATTTCTTTGTATTTTCTAGAATTTTCGACGATCACGTGCTCTACCGTGAGAGTGAATTGATAGTAACACTTTATGATTAAAACTGTATTGCACGTATGGAGATTTGTGCGAAAGTTTTTGTTTCGAATGATTTTCGTCGCAGTAAACTTTTAATCCTTGGACGCGGCGCGTCCACGTCACCGTGACCGTCGCGACGGTGTGTCTCACGACCCGACTACAAATCAAATCGCCTCGTTCTCACTCACAAATAACATTCATATATTATTTGAATCACTCATACAATTTCGAAGTCACATCTTAACCTCGACGCGCTTGTTTACGCCCGCGTTAGACACAACGCTACACGTTGTTTCTTTTCCAACTGAATTTTCGTCGTGTTCACCAGTTGCTTTTATCAATTCAGACGGCCTCCCCCCGCGCGCGTGCGCTGTCTCGCTCGCTCCTTGCGTGCGGCCGACTCGTGAAATGTGACGGCACATACGCGTCTCACACACATTCACACACGTGCATTACATAACTATATCGATAGTGAATGTTGTATAGGACATCGTGTATGGCAGACATTCCGCATATACACAAATGGTAATGCTATGGTATTAGCGGTTCGGTCAATGGTAGAGTCTTTAACTGCAGCAGTTCATGTGGCAAATTGAAATAGTTTGCGCGCTGACGTCGATTCAGTAATCGTACGAGACCTGCTGTTAGTGATAACGACTCGCAGAAAACAAACAATGAATAATACATTACCGATTCCAGATACTAGTGCTCGGGTGTTTGCAAAGTTTAAAAGTTTTCATGAATAATAAGGGTAATGTAACAAAGAACCTTCCTGCAACCTTTGACAAAATGCACCACTGCCGCTAATAAATCCAGTTTAATGTGACATGACCATGTTTTATGAATGTCTATACACTCGAATTGGAAGAAATTCACCTAATGCGACTGGTAATTTTGCACAACCTTTATTAGAGTGGTACAGCCCTGAGTTAGTGAAAATAGAACAAAACCGTGATTAGTAAAGCGTGATGAGTCGCCGAATGAGTGAGTTCAAAGGAACAGGGGACGCTCAGGTTTATTTCTCCTTATTGTTGAGTCGGCGAGGTGGGAATCATAGGGAGTACTCATTGGCGCCTGTATCAAAATGGAAGACAGTGACACATCGTGAAGCCGCCGGGTGGTGGCGAGACTGCGGCCGCGGTGGCCGTCGGCGCCACTGTAGCGACCATTACCCACATCATGACACTCGGATTGTTTTGTCACCATTTCTCGCTACATTTATTACGATGCGGTGGTCGCCGTTTCCCTTTCATGCCATTTTAGGTATCCATAAAGTGGTAAAGATATCAGTAACATTTTATAAAGCGTTTGTTATGTGCGAGTGTTTCAACTTGTGGTTCTTGTAAAGTGCGTGGTCACAAAGACATATAAGCAGAACAATATCGTAAACAATCGATACATAAGTTATAACATTGTTGTGAGTACAATGTAAAATATTGTATAAAAAGAGAAATTATTATATTTCTTCTCTTTTTAGTTGATTATATAGGCCGAGGATTAAGATATTTATATATTTTGATACAAAACAATGAGTGACGTAAATCTTATTCGAAATAATATATATATTTCGTATTTGTTTAGCTGTTGGTATTCTTAATCAAACGATTATGTGGAACTGTTTATAACTTTATATGGAAAAACCTTTGACATCTACCCGTAGGAATTATACTTTTTCAGAAATAATGTTATGATAAATACATATGTGCTCTTTTAGGCAGGTAATATAGAGCGCAAATACATAATCTTTAGCTAATGCATGCTCGTTGGCCCTTCGAGTACTTCTCATTTGGGCCTTTATTAAAACATCCTCAATTTAACTAACCGCTTTATGATCCCTATTTTATAAGATTAAGTATTGAACTATTTTTTGAAACTTCCGTCTTTTTATTTACTATTAAAATGTAAGAATACCAATAATACGCGAAAGTTGTAACTCTACATTTTTTTCTTTATTATACAAACATTTTTATGCACCATCTTATCGTTAAACCAATACAAATTGCATATATTTATACATACTATTTTGTTTTTAATGTAAATTATTACGACGTGTCATCACTTTCACTGGACGCAAATTAAACTAAATTATTTACCTGTGGCGTTATTTTCGTGCTATACTGGATGCAAAACGAATTCCCTTTGATACAACACGTCACAGTCCTTTTAAATTTCATAGTAAACTTTGCACTTTTCGCCTTATAATATATTTAAAAATGACGTATGTCCACACTGCACTTTGTTACTCGACTGCTTCAGGTACGAATGCTGTTGCTATGCGAAAAGAAAATCGGTGCTTTGTTTCATCAAAATCAGCGCGAATCTTTCATGACCGAGTTTATTTTGCGTACGTGCATTTTACTAGTAATGAAAAGTAGTACATGATTTAACTCACATCATAACAAAATGTTACGTATTCAATCAATAGATATGGCGACGTAATGTAGCACGTGTTTATATTTTTATATTATTTGTTACTTTACGGCAAATAATTTAAATACGCTGCCGTTTATGTACAATACTCATATTCTATGATGCATCGAGTTTCGAGAGAAAATCTCTCGTCATTCAGACAGGCCTCGGTAAAGATTATAAATACTTTAAAAAATGATATTGTCTAAAAAAATACGAAAGACTAATACGGTTGCTGGATGTAGAGCCAACTCTGCTCAATCTCCAATTTATCAAAAAATCTTAAATTACTGGTAATACAATTATTTAATTTTCGCAGCTTATATTGTTGGTACGGGCCGCATTGGCAAAGAGAAGGAAATAGAAAAAATATATGAGCACCCTGCCTGCGTAGGTGTACTACGGTACGGTTACAAAGCTGAGGTCTCGGGTCCGAATCCCAGTTGGGCCAAGTGATATTGGATTTTTCTATTCATTATCAGCCCGGAGTCAGGCCCCGATATGGCAATAGGCTCGCACCCTATCACATCGTGGGTCAGAACATACAAGGTGAAATGTGGATGTCCTGCTACCTGTCTGCCTACCTTTTCTGGGAAAAAGGCGTGAGTTTATGTAGCACCCTACCGAGGCCGACCCAATTCAGTAACAAACAAGATTATTGACATGTATATGACTAATTGTCATGTTCTTATCTAATATTTATCTTAACGAAGCAAACATCCGTACTAGATGCTATAAAAAAGATTAGGGTAGTTAATTATAGACACGGTACGAATACGTCATTGATAGTCGAGAAATAAAGATAATAATTACTTCAATTGTTGTTTAATATGATTAATTAATGGTGCAATTTTGTTTTTAAAGGCTAAACTGTCCCGTGTGATGTTACATAAAGCAACTTTTATATACATACCTACCAGTACATATGTACTGTTTAGGTACTTCGTCGAATTGATGCGGGAAAGTTGTTACTGAGCTAGCTCTGTCATGTTTATCAACATAGGTATAACATTTATATCAACTTCTGATTACTGACAATATCTATCTGTATAGTGTATCTGAAGTGCTTAGTAGCCTGTTAGTAACGGACCAGACGCGGCTACCAATATATTCACGATGGTGGTGGCGTCAAATCCCAGAGCGCACCTTGGACTTTTCGGAGTTATGTATATTGATATTTGGTTGGTTTGGATCGATGAAGAAATACATCGTAAGGAAACCTGCATACCATAGCCATTTGGAAGAATTTCTATCGTTTCTAAAGTACGGCCTAATCCCTCACAATCGTCCTCTCGATTTTAGAGGTTGCCCGTGTTCTGCAGTGGGAAGTATGGACTAATACAGATAGTATAGCTGAAGTAGAAGTTAATCTGTTATCGCTCAAACATCGACGCATTCTATCCGATTTAATATTTCTACACAAATTGCTTAACAATTACATCGATTGTTCAGCGCTGCTCAGTAAGGTCTGTATTAACGTGCCTAGTAGATTGCCTCGGTACCCCTGTTCATTGCTTAAAGCCCCTCCATATCGAACAAACCTCGGCAAACAATCACCCATTGTCAGATTAACACAGGAATATAATTCGATTGTAAATTACTCGAAAGAAATTGACATTTTTAACACTACACCAGCCAAGTTCAGAAGACAAATAATGGATGTGATACGAACTCAAAGAACGTAAATTCGGACGCTCGTTTACGTATTTAACTGCACATTTGCAAGTTTTCTGTTTCTTTCATGTGATCTCATTTTCTTAAGTAATTTAATTGTTTAATTGTTTAATTTATTAATCCATATCTACTATAATAATGTTATGTTTTTATCTTAATTTTAATTATTTGTTGCATTATTACCAATTTTAATTTTGATTTAGTTTGTTAATTTGTTTTAATTTGTAATTTAATTTTACTTCGTGGTGAGCATACTTTGAGCATGTTGTGATTTCCTATAACTGAGGAAACACGCTGATTGTGTTATATGTGATATTATTATATTAACGCCATGTGTATTCCTTGTGGGAAATCCTTTAATAAATAAATAAATAAATAAATAAGTAATGCACCGCCAAATTCTGAAGATCTGGTAAACTATAAATGGATTAGATATTCTGAGTAGAACTCCCAGTTATGTACATTTTATCAAGATTTACATGTCTTCTTCTTTTTGTCAGCAATAATTCATATTTAATACATAGCACCCACGTCACTTTGATAAGTCATAAATGTATGCATTGGGTTCGAACCTTCGACCCCTAATATGTCAGTTCAATTCGCGACCAATTAGGCTGTCGGTCACTTACTCTATGTTCTTTGAGAAAAAATACTGTGTACATACACATTCATCAATGTGATAAATTTTATGAAATTTAATGTTTATCTAATAGGTCAATGACTTTACAAACTTCTGCGAGGACATGCCAGTCATTTGATTCATCTATACTAAATGTGTTTGGATTATAATCATGTATGTTTTATATTTCACCTAGAGTAGGCAAGACAGGTACTAGTCGGTCAATGCACCGGCGGAACACAACACCGATACGCTTTTGTGTACTGTTTTTGACACCGATCTACAGAAAGTGCGTGGTAGGCAAACTGCTTACTTCAAACGTGCACCACGCATGTATTACTTTTACTGTTGACAATACTATTTGAAAATGGAATTGATGGTCTACTTTTAAACAAAAAAATATTATTTTGTTGAGAATTTTTAAATCCAGCCAGTATGTTGCGTATTTATTTTTAAAATTAATTTATCTTTTATTGTTTTTTCAACCACTGGCCAGCGGCCGCATTTGACTTGATATAAAAAAATAATCGGATAATTTTATTTAACTTTTGGCGCGGATTAACCAGTTTCACCCGGGTGGGTATGCATTTAAACCGAAAATAATTTGAGATTTTCTTTACAAGAAACAGTTGTGATTTGTACACTTAATCAGTTTTTAAGAGTATATAGATTATTTATGAGTATATACGAGTAGAGTGAATTAAAATTATTTTCGTTTCGACATGTAGAGGAACAATATTAGGCAAGTAATACATTAAAAGAAGGAAAAACTCCAAATATAATTATATAATTATTGTAGCGCATACATTCGGCGCTTGTTGCCATGTGAAGGAGAAAAGTGAGAATATTAATAGAAACGCAATCTTTGTATAGATTTGTTATTTATTTATCATATCAATTTAATATTTATGACAGTCACAAAGTAAGAAGTGAAGTTTCAGTGAACTCTTTATTATCTAAAGTACAGTAAGTCGAGTTTATTTACTACAAAATTACAATTCCTAGAAACCGCCTTTGTTCGACCTTTGTACTGTTCATTAAAGTTTAATATTACAATGTAATTAAGTACAATAACGTACATACAGTTGTACACGCGCTTCTTGCCATGTGTTCGCCGCTTTGTTTACATTGGCAGTCACGTTCTTCTTGATGTGATAGACAGACACAAATTATTATCCGGAACAACAATATGAAGCCATTGTACATTCGAGTATATTTTATCCTGTAATGTTACATTGACTACCTCAGTGGCGTTAGGGTACGATCACAAAGCCGAGGTCTCGGATTCGAATCCCGGGCCACGCAACGTGATATTGGATTTTCGATTATTTATTAGCTCGAGGTCAAAAACTTGTGCTCGATATTTCGATAGGCTCGTCGTCCCCTATCACATCGTGGTACGGAATTCATAAGGCGAAACGTGGGTGTACTGGTTGCACATCTACCTATCCCTTTTGGGAAAAATACGTGATGTTTATGTATGTACATAATTTATTATGTAAGTAATGTCCCACTAAAGAAGTATGGCTCCTGTTTTTGCACTGGAATGCCACTGATTTTGAACGTAAAAATCTGTTCATCCCTACATAACTCAGGCGTGATGTTGTCTATGTTTTATTATAAACTTATAATTTGCTCCAAGTTCAATATCACTATGGAAAATTATATAATGATGTTATTAAAATAATTAAAGTTGTGTTGTTAAGTTAATTGCCAACACATAATTTGCTAATTACAATGATTTTGAATTACATAAATAATTTGTTTATAACAAGGCAATTGAATATTGTTTTGTTAATCAAACACTTGTGGGAAGCTTCGACAAAAGATCATTTTCAGGGAAATAAGATACACGTTTTAATGGAAAAAGTGATACTTATTGCTTATGTAGAGTAATTCATGTTGCGCGTGTACGCAATACATGTGTAACTAGTATACAAAGTATTAAGTAGATTTTAATAGATATTCATATATTTTCAGCCTCAGTGGCGTAGTTGTACTACGGTACGCTTACAAAGCTGAGGCCTCGGGTTCTAATCCCAGGTCGGGCAAAGTGATTTTTCTATTCACTATTCAGTATCAGCTCGGAATCAGGATTTTGTGCCCGATATGGCGATAGGCTCGCCCACGATCACGTTGTGGGACGGAACATACTGGCGAAATGAGGGTGTCCTGGCACGACTGCCTGCCCCTTCTGGGAAAAAGGCGTGAGTTTATGTATGTATGTATGTTCATATATTTTACAAAGCAGCAGCGTAATGTCTTAATGCCAGGCATAATGAGAACGTATGTGATGTCATATGTTTTGTGATAAGCGGTAGAGCCTCGATGAGTGATCGAATACTGACTGACAGGTTTTTCAATTTTAATAATAAATAAATAAATAATACCCAACAGTCACATACATAGTCCTGACCCCACAGTAAGATCGAGTCTTGTGTCGTGGGTATCAGGAACTACGAGAGACTTTTCGGTCTCACAAACACCCAGACCCGAAAGAAATATTTGTGGGCCGCACAAACATTTCTCTCGGTGCGGGGATCGAACCCGCGGCCTCTCGTTTCACAGGCGGCGTCTAACCAACTGCGCCACGGAGGCTGTTAAAATATTAAATATTGATTCAATAAATTTATACCCTCAAAATTACTAAGTGCATAATTCCGTCTATTTTAAAGGGAGAAAAATCGTCGTATGCCGTTAATGCCCAATTTCAGACTTCGTTAACAATTTTCATAAATAACTCTTGCTTGATTAAAGAAACCCCGATAACTACAACTCAATTCATTACTATTTCAGTAAGATACTCTCAGTATGCGGGTTTTTAAATCTCGCAGAAGTATTGATTATAGGCGGACGGTTGGCAATCAATCTTAATACTGATTAGTAATTTTTTTTAAACGTGCATTTGTTATAGAATTATAAAGGAGAATGCCTATTTTACTATGTATCTTAGACTTTTGTGTCTCGATGAAACCTACTTTTTCGTGTAGAGAAAAATATATATTTTCAAAAAAATATAAACATAATTGCGGCTCAGGCCAGGAATTCTTCGAGAAATGAACTTGAAGTCCAATTTTTTTTTGTTTCGTCTCTGTGAAAAAAGTGTAAAATGGGATAATTACTTTATTATGAATTTTAAGCAGTATTGGTATCGGGATCAAATATATTTTTTACCAATACTATGAATGGGTATTCTCCTATAATAAACGTGTAGTTGAAAAATAATACAACAAAAAAATATCTTTACAATAGAGATAGATGCATAGTAACTCATTATTCCATGCAGTTTACTATAGCCCGTGGCTTTTCCTAAAAGTACGCCCCGAGACCTTGTGAGTTGTGAGTCACTGAGAATCTTTGCGTGTAACGTCAGGGCTACGAGAAAAAAATAGAAAGCTAATTTCGAAATAAGGATCTGTGCATTTTTTCGGGATGAATCAAGACATTGAAATCGTTTTGCTTGTAGTATGAATATGAAAAAGGGAAATCTTGTCTTTATGAGATTTATTTGCAATAGGCTACAAGTCCCTGACGTTATATAGATTTAAATATAATTGAAATAATGTATTTTCAGTTTCTAGTAGGCCGACGTAATGGTATCGACCCATACTCTATTTGGATAGCACTGCGCTTACCCAGGTACAGCATTCACATTGCCTTGACAGTATTATATAAAAACTTTGAGTATTTATAAATAAATAGGGAGCGCTGTCTTACATTTGCATCTTTAAAATATTATTTGTTTGTGATTTTGGTAGCGCTGATACTGGTATATTAGTGATTAGTTAATTACTTAATTATTCAACAACAAATTGCTATAATTTCTGTAGTTAACTTATATTTAGTTATTATCCGTCTAAAACGAGTTTGAGCGGAATATAATTCAGCCCTAAACTAATATTTTTTATTTTTCAAATAATTCGTGCTTGTTGGGCAACCTGTCAAATATCAGTCAATAGCAGAACAGAAAAAGGTGGCGGGGCATCACCATTTTTATCTACGTTTTATCACATTGAGCTTAATAGCCTTTGATTGTATTCTGATTGCGAATATACGGTGAATTATCGTCATAAGCTGCAATATCTACTACTGAAAAAAACCTTCTCTCCAAGAGTTTTAAAGTAACTTTGCTCAATGGTACTTTTATCCCTTCATGTACCACTTATTGGCTTACCTGCTGTCTACTCGAGAATTTTCTAGGCTTAATAATATTTCATCTGATTAATAAATAAATAAATAAATACACCCAACAGTCACATACATAGTCTTGATCCAACACTAAGATGGAGTCTTGTGTCGTGGGTATCAGTAACGACGAGAGACTTTTCGGGTCTCACAAACACCCACTCCCGAAACAAATACCTGTGGTTCCCACAAATATATTTGTTTCGGTGCGGGGATCGCACCTAATCGGACGATCGATCAAACGGATTTAATGTTTATAAAGAATTAAATAATTTATTAAAAGTTAATTTTAAAGATATATTTCATTAATAATATTCACAAACTTAGGTTTGCTTATAAAGAATACTCCGAAGAATCCACACAACAATAACGATTTCTGGTATAATTTTCAATTGCATAATTTCCGGCTAAAACTTAAAAATTATGCGGTAATCCTGATTTATTAGCTATTCATTAACGACTTACCCGTTTCTATGAAAATCAGATAATTGGAGCTACGGCAAATGTTTTAAGACCTTCCCTGCTACATTGTAAAATAAATTTTAATCCTATTTTTAATCTTATTAATGCTCCGCTGGTCGTATAACAGAAATTTTCGACGAATATCTTTAATGAAATTTTCCTCCGTGGAATATAAATTGGCACTTCTATGGGCTCACTTTGTTACTGACTGATTCCGAGTATTTGGTTGAGGAATAAAAATAATTCTGACACGAACATGATTGAAGTACCAAAAAACGTGGTAAGTAACTTGATATTTTAGAACAAGGTGAACGAGCGATGGCGAGATATTTTTTTAAATAACAGTTATATGTAGAGTTGTTCACATTTGAAAGTAATTTCAATAGCAAGATTTAAGAAATAACATTTCAAATTAATCTTGTTTATTTGGTGTTCTGTACTTTACGATTCAACTTATTTCGCGGCGCGGCGTTGCGGTCTATCATATAACTAAATTCATTTTTCGAAAATAAATTAGTTCTACTCATATAATATTATTGAATACGATATTACATAATATGCCAAAAAAATTAAAAGTACAAGTTGGGGTCTTATCACTGTCAGGCAATGTCTTACAGACAACCATGGGATGGATTTAAGGGTTAAGGGAACGAGATGACATGGCAGTGTAGAAAATAAAGAATACATTCAATAAAAACAAAATTAAACGCAATTTTGTTTTTTATACATTGTATTCTCGAAATACACAAACATAATATACATAGGTGACATATTTACATAAATAAACTCATTAATAAATATACATTTACATATTACATAAATACTTATACTACAAATTACCAAATGATTCAGATAGAGGAAATAACACTAATATCTGTTAAAGAGAAAGGTAGTTTTCTTTTAAAAGTATTTTAAATGATGACAGTGTTTGTGATTGTCTGACCACAACCGGAAGCGCGTTCCACAGTCGAACTGCTTTGGCAGTGAAAGAATTGTCAGTAAATGTATATAGTTTGTCTTTCATACTGACTATGTTACTTATGATAGTCTTAGTAACGTTGAGTGCTGTATATCTCAGGGGATAGACTCTTTTATTGAAGTTAAAAGCTATCCGGTACTTTATCAGAGGGTAAATTAACTCTCGAGCAAAGAAAATCATCCGTAATTTGAAGTGTAAGAATATTAATGTGTGATCGAAATCTTCTTAAATGCGCTCTATATGCAATAATACGCCTGTAATTATATTCTAAAAAATAAAATGATCAAAATATTGAAGAAAAATATTAAATACAAATCGGAAGAAGGCTCATAGACTACATTTTACCAGATAAACATCTGTGTGTTAATAGGTACTTTAACCTCACGTACTTGAGCGTCAATATCAAATTGCAATACTGATTCAGCTTTTGCTGCAAAATATTTAATATGATCACGTTTGCGAAATTTATGCTTCTTCATTACTATTGAGCGCTACAGTGTGGTGCTAAGTGTAAACATCAATCTAAAATGATTAGAGATTTTTTATCTTGTTGAAATTAATTTTGTTTTATCATTGGTATTTCTTAACCAGACTAAGGTTGTTGTCATACGGGGAATTCTACAGCAAATCTTCTACAAATTTTAAAGATCTTTTTGATTTTTTTTACTAAAAATATATATTGTTGGGGCATTTATATGTGACTTTAAAGATTGCAAGTGGGTTTTTCAACTATGTGTATTTTACCTGTTTTTGTTTATAATGATGTACAAGGAAAAATTCCTGAACGTTATAGTATGGCAAAATCAAGGTAATGTTGTCAGAATCGATAGATTACGTGAAATTCATATCAGCGTGACTGAAATGTGTCATTAATTTTTTGGGTATTGATAATGAATCCTGTTAGCTAGCTAGTTTTTTTTTCATGATGAAGCAATAGTTAAAGTCCATGGGCGTAAAATCGCCCTATGCAATATAATGAAACAGAATGGTTGTTTGTAAAAGAAATCAAAATATTTTAATATATGAATTATAAATGTTTCTAAGTCTCTAATACAATAACTAATATTGTTAGTAAATACAGAGATTTAATCAAAACACGTGTTCGGTCCCACGGTACTATTTTAGTTAGTGCACCTGTACGCAATGCTATTTAGAATAACAACCTAAGCCTAGAGTGCAATGGCTACATAAAACATTTTCGTTATTTTTGCCTAATAATGATTAATAGTAAAAAAAATTGTTTAGCTGGTATGATATTGTCGAATGAGGAGGGATTATTGTCAATTGCCACTTCCTGCTCTCTCTGTAAGGAATTGCATTAACCATCAGACGCAGTGTTGCCACTGTGCTGTGCCAATAAATAAAAAAAACAGAAAATATTATCTATAAAAATAAAATTAAGATCTAATATGATGCGTTATTGATGCAGATATTATTTATGGAATAATACATTCGATTGCTGATAGCAGTTCTAATCGGAAGCAAGCAAATACTATAAGCCGTGTAATTTATATACATTTTTCATTTGGCGATCCCCTTAAATTAATTTCTTTTCAAAACTAGGTAGTTGTAAAAGCGATGTATAGGGAATTAATTTACATCCAAAATATATATAATTGCTTCGATCCAACATAGATGTTAATTAAAACTCATAGTGTAAACATTTGTAAATTTGCTTTATTTTCATTATTACACATGATCTCACAAATTTTTTGTACATTTCTAATACTGAATTTTTCATGATTAGTTCTGAGTTAACTCTTTTAATTACTATAGAAATTCGACATTGGCTTAAACGTCCGCGTACTATGTTGTGGTGAGTTGTGGTCCATTTTCTTATTATGCGTCGATTGTCGAAGTTCAATGGTTTTGACATTGCACAAACGTCCTTTGAACGCACGTAGGAGTTCACGTTGAAGCCTAAATTATTCTTGGTATACGTTTTCCTCCTACGACACAGACAAGTTTGTTTCTTAGATATTGCCATTTGAATGTACATACATGAGTAAGGCACTTCAGGCACAGTGCTAAATGATATGAACATGTTCAAACAAACTTGTCGGCCGTATCATTGGACAGGACATCCCAATAGAGTCGTCATAAAGTTATTTGTTTAAGTTTAGTATCGTCCCACGTGTGCTGGGCTAAATTACTATATTATGGTTTTATTGTGACCTATTCATTGAGCGCTTCCACTATTTTGTTTCATTTTTGTCCTTGCGATGCGTCTGCAACCTACACGCTGTTGTCACATTCGAATATAGTTGCCGAAATAATTTCAGGATGGATTGGAAAGTTCGTTATTATGTGACTTATTTATATGTTGTTTTGAAATGCTTTAGTTAAATTAATGTGCATTTGTCTGCATAGATTAACAAAGAAAAAAATAAATTTTAGAAAGAACATCTAGGACCAACTGTAAAAATAGTTGAAACAATCCATATTTAAACATTTTATATTATAATATAATATATGGATCATGATAAATAATCAAAAATATCCGAGACGCGTAATCATTCACAGAGATATTTTTTTAATAAGTCATATCTTGATGGGAGGTTCAAAGCCATTATAATAAAAAATAATACCCAGAAAGTATCAACCTACAACTTCATAAAATTTAAAATAATTTCATGAAATTGTAATTCTATTCGTAGTTGATAGTATCTGTAACATCTAGAGGCACTTGCATAAAATACTAAGTAAAGTAACCTTCAAGCGTACTCAAAGTCAAGCGTAGGGTATTTGGGCCATTAATATTACCAAGCAAACCGGTACGAAATACAGTAGAATAATCAAATATACTATTAATTTTTTTCAGAAACTAAATTCATAGAAATCTTTTTAATAAATTAACAGTGATAAAGAGGAAAGTGTGCCGAATCTTACAGTATTGAATGATAGGTCCACATTTTTAGATAAGTGTTACTTATACGAATATTAATTAAATTGGATGTAATAGTTTTGACGAGCATAAAACACTTCAACGACTTTTCCATAATCTTATCAAATGCCGCTTTATGGCAATTTCTGAGAAGACATAAATGGGTCATCGTGCATCGCCTCGTTCTATATTTTAATCATTGTTAAAATAAAGACTTTCTTTAAAAAAATATATACATGGGAATATTACTATTATTATTACAACATAATTATCGTGATTAAACATAAATTTTCGTTCTTTTTTTACTGGTTTACAACTATAAATGACAGTCGTGGAAAAATAAAGCGCTAGAAACTTAAATTGCAAACTTTAACTCGTTTCTTTTAATTTCAAGCGGTGATTAATATGATTAAATAACCTAACGATAATAGTTCCAGCACCTACTTACTAATTGAAATTTCTCGGCATTTTGTTTTATAACGATAACCTACTCTATAAAATCATTGTATGGCTCATAATAAGATTAAAAAGTATTATAATCCGTTCAAAATGTTTCCTTACTTTCCGAGAACCGTTAAATTGTGAACGAATATCTAAGGAATTGTTGTTACCAACAAATGCATATCTAGAGTTTGTGAATCATTTGCATTCAATTGCCTTTTTCCTTAATCAATACAACTTAAAGGTGCGGAAATAGTGTGTTGAGTTGAAACGTAGGTTATGGGAATGTTATCGTTCGTCAAAGCAATGATAATGGAACAATGTCGGCAAATATGTAAACGTACGGAATGCAAGACGTTTCCTCTTATTGATAACAATCACAGAAGACCAGTTCTAGATAAATATTTGCTTTAGATAAAGTTTTATTCTAAAACAACAATGCACTCACAAATGTAGCATCATACAGGTTATAAATAACCATAACATCATATAGAGAAACGTTTTAAGATGATAGATATGACCAAGATTAGATTGCTATAAAGGTTTTCCAAACTGAATACTCTAGAAAAAGAAAATGAGAGCATGCAATCAATAGTTACTCTTTTGTTCAATGGATTGCATCGAAAATCCAGGCACACATCTTACATTACTTGCCAATCCTGTTAAGCCACTGAATTTTCCTCATATCATTTTAAAAAGATCCGTTAGCTTTTAATCCTGAGAATGTTATATGTATTATTATCCAATCATCTCAGATTTTATTTATATCTTAATCTGCATAAGTTAACGAGTCTGTATATTAATATCTACTAAATTGCACGATTTTTTGTTAATGATCCAGTTTGGTTCTAGACTATTAATGACAAACACATGACGTTCAATTTACATCTAGAGATCATACGAGATCAGGCGAGCGGCGAAGTCAAAAAGTTTTCTTAAAGAATTCACACGTTGCATATGTCCTAGCAAATAAAAATTAATCAGGGCGTTAATAAATTAACAGATCTTGGGAACTGTGTTAGTGTTATCATAACGCAATGTATATCGCGTAACAGCGAAATGCTTAACATCTTCTAATCTTTGTTGACTAATATGTAATTAAAATTTTTGGTGTGTGTATGTTGACTTTCACGAAAAGCATAAAATCAAGTATTCAAATCTATAATTGATTAAAGTCAAATTCCTGTAGAGAATGTTGCTCGGTGAATCACCGCCATTCACGAGCGATGATTTCATTAACTACTACGTAAGTTGATATAACGATGTGGTCTTGTGCTCATTCATACACTTAGTAAAATTGTTATGTCATACAATGAGTAAAGTTAGTTCTTGATGTTTCATTAACGCTAATATTTTGTTACAATTATTATACGTTGCGACGGGAGGCCAAGTGTAATTGTTTCAAATGGACGATTAAAATCTCAGCACTAACGGTTGATTTATGTACGTTTCATCATACATATATGTGGCAGAGCAGCTCGCATTGCTTTGTTTAGTGACCTTTAACGTTAAGTCTATACGTTTGTAGGTTATAGTAGACATAATTATTACAAACTTGTTTGTCAATAAAGACTGTAACACCATTATGGAAACATAAGAAAGAAAAACCTCGTAGTTGTGACATTGCCTTACTCTTATGGTGGATACTCTTTTTGGATTACAATGCTCTTACCAAGAGTCGACTGTTTTGCAGGCATTTTATTCTACCACTTCAAGATCGCACGCGAAAAGATTTACACATCTTTATTTCGTTTTTTTTATAGACTATAAATTATATAAGGCTTTAATTACTGCTCTAAGTAACGTCGGTCGTATTTTAGATATAATTCAACTGGATTTTTCTCTCGTTTGCGATACAGCAATTTTGTACCGACGTACCTCAATTTTCGTCGAGTACTATTTTTGTTCTAGACGCATTTATCTGTCTGAGGTGACAAAACTGTCGTTCCTGACAAATAAATCGTTCCAACGTTGAAAAATTCAATATCCTATTTTAGTTTATTTACACTGTTAGTACAAAATCTCTTTAATATTTAAGATTATTATTATAAAATGACTTTAATACAAAATAGCTATAATTTAATGGCAACTGCAATAAAGTTCACATAGATTACTTCACCAGGGAGTAATAAACAAGAAATTTGTATAAACCATATATCGTTAACCAGGCATGCCTAGTGGGGGACCACGGTAAAAATGTTTTGATGTGAATAAGGAACTAATGTGAAAACCTAATCTAATTGTACGATCTCTTATTGCATAAGCGTTAATTTGTATATTTTAATAAATATTTTCATATTTTTTTCAAAATATAAGTCATACTTTTTCGTTTCGCTTATTGAATTTCAATTTATTGTGTATTGAAATGTATCGACACGATGCACAATTGCGTTATGCTAGTTGGCAAATAATTTAAAGTCTGTATTGAATGTAGACAACAGGCCGATCTATTTCTAGAATAGCAATGTACTGCTTTTAAATTGACACGTATTGTCGTGGGAAAATCTATATGTGTATATTGTATAGACGTTTTGTTATGTTCACGCGGTCTTTTTGATCATTTCGACGAATCGTATTTTAATATAATATCATAATTATCGTGAAGAATATTTTAACACACCATCTACTGCATATCTTAATTGTCGATACAACTTACTTCCGCTATAATTCCATAAAATACAATATTTTCCTAAAAGCTAATAGCTAGAATATCAGAACAACAATAATATTACTCATAACGATGTTCTATATTTTACGCAAACATTCACATTTTACATGTATTCAATCGTACACTATGTCCATTAACGTGTTTATGATATTGAAGATGTTTCATCAAATATAAGTGAGCGATTTGTTTACTTTTTTTATCGTGACAGGTTTTTTTAACTGTTATGTTTATGCTAATGGTTTGATTGAAAACATACGCCCGATTTTACATATATACATACAGAAAATCACGCCTTTTTCCCAGTAGGGGTAGGCAGAGGTGCCAGGACACGCACATTGTATGTTCTGACCCATGATGTGATAGGGGCCGAGCCTGTCGCTATATCGGGCACAAATGAATAGAAAAATCCAATATCACTTTGTTCGACCCGGGATTTGAACCCGAGATCTCAGCTTTGTAACCGTACCGTACACCTACGCACACAGGGTGCTCATATATTTTATTTATTTCCTTCCCTTTACCGACGCGGCCCGTACCAACAATATAAGCTGCGAACATTAAATAATTGTACTACCAGTAATATAACATTTTTTGTTAAATTGGAGATCGGGTAGAGTCGTCTCTACATCCTGCCACTGTCGTATAAGTCTTCCGTATTTTTTTAGCCGGCAGTCTAGTCGCCCGATTTTATTATTTTATCTACGCCCGATTTAATTAATTTGGTAAATTAGATAATTTTTTAAAACTAATTTATAATAATTTTAAAAATAATACTTGGAGAAACAATTCTTCGCAAAATGATACATCAGTTAAGCTTATTTATCAAGAAATGGTTATGGTAAAATATGTGTCTTTTTTAATTCAAAGTAAAGCATTACACGCTTACCACCTACGTGCAGTATCGGAAAATGTGATCTAATATGGAAATAGCCTGTGACTCGTCGCTTCTTACATCTTTTACCTGTTAAGTTCGTGACAATTTTGCTGTTATTCTCAGTAAGTGAGTCACGATGCAGCCAACTTACATCGAAACATGGACACATCATATGCATTTCTGGTGTTTTCGTACCAACGGATATCTTTAATAAAATCTTGTGTTACTTCATACCATCACCCTATCTCTATGACTCAATAGGTTCCACCTGTCGGGTCATAAAGTTGTTTGGCTAACATGAATAAGAACTAAAAGATGTAGTGACTTAACTTTTTACGAAATCTTTTGAGTTCCAGTTTGAGAATCGCGCGATATTCGGCCCCCGAGGTATCACTTAGCAGAATTAGATTGATTTAGTATATTGTAAAATAGGAAAGATAACATTGAAAGACAATGTCGGACATTTTCACGGGTAATCGGCGAAGAAAAAATGGATGAAATGTGAGGAAGTCAACTAATGTTAATAAAATATCTTATTCTTCCTTTGGATAATTTTTCTGTAGTTTATCTCACAGTTTAACATCATTTCAGAACATAAAAAAGTAGTTACGTGGGTTCATCAATCTCGAGGAATTTATTCCATTATACTGTTATTATTATTATGTACTGACAAAGATTTACAGGTAGAGACGTTCATTAAAAGTAGCGGTAACATTAATGATGAAATGGAAAATGGATTTTTAATGTTTTTCACACTACGTCCGTGACATCAATAAATCACTCATTTATCAATGTAAAAATGTTTCGTAAACCATTCAGTCTATCATACAAGTCAACAACTCATTGGCTAATACATGGGTTTTGTAAGCTCACGATTTTACAAAGCCACTATTATACTTGGAAGTTGTAATATACGTCATTAGTGTTATGAAGGGATATTTTGTTATAATTATTGAAATGTGAAGATCAAAGCAAACTCAGTAACCAGTGGTTAAAACCCTTATGTATTTTTATTATTTATGCTTAATAACAGAGTTTATACCACGGTTTATTATTTGTGTAACAGACGACGTACTTTAAAAACTATGAATAATCTTCGCAGTAGTCTTAACGTAACTGATATTTCGTATAAAAGCCGCTCTTATTTTTGCACAAAATAAATCCTTTTTCTATCTTAGGCGGACGCTTTACTTCTTAAACTATTTAATGAATAAATGAATAATCTTTTGTCACACTAACGACCTATGTTGAATTTCAATCACGGATAATCCTGTAGCACATAATCCTGCTTAAGAAGATTATTTTTGTTCATAGAATAAATATCAAAGCCTTCTGGTATATGACACTACTTATTGTATATCGTTTCCTGGTAATAATTTAGTTTAGACGTGAGTCGAAGTTCACGAGAAATCCTTTAATTTGTGAAAAAACTTATGGTTTAAAGAATCGGTGTGTTTATGAGCTCGTCATAAAAAATATATATCCAATATTGTATATCTTACGGTGATGGGAACGTATCAAAACTTCTAATTGTAATAAAACTAGAGAAACAATCACGTGATAAATTGTAGCTCTACTAAAAATGAAATTATCGGCTAGCTTAAAATTTCGTCGAATAAATAATTAAGAAATTGCAGGCGAAATGGAATCGGGCTTTAGTTCATTTAGTTCTCTTCCGTACCTTCCGGCGCTTTAGCTAAATCTATTATTGAACCCAAAGTTACTAACTGTTAATATCGTGGTGGTTAACATCTGACTAGTGACTTCTCCAGTTGTATCGGAGGATAATACATCTCAAGCCTCAGCTCAATATTTAGTCACCCGCTTTACTGCAGAGGAAAGTGGACAATTATTTGTTTCCAACTCCTGCTATTTGATTTTTTCATTCTGATTACTTTCGGTGCGGGTTAAAGACAGACTAGTGTCCCTAAGAGACTCGCCGAACTCCGAAGTTCGGTGCTGATTACTTATGTGCCTCTGTTGATCCTGGCTCACAAGATTTGCAGTGGTTTTCAGTATTAATACTTTAAATTGTCAAGCAAACGAATGAAATATCAAAAGTTATTTTATGGCATCTTAGCAGGGACTATGGCATTCCTAGCGAACAGTTACAGGGTGCGATAAAAATAGATCGTAGAAACTATTTCGACATCGGTATTTAGGGCGCATAAAACGGTGATTGTTTGGTTCCTAAGGCAATTCCAACGGACAATCCTTCCGATAAAGATTCTTTTCAATGTTAAGATAAAGTCAGATGCATTATCAACATCGATTGTTTCCATATATGACGTGTCTATTTATTTTTGGATCAAGATAAGATTTGGGTTTTTCTACTCGTGTACTTAATTAGGATTGAATAGAATAAACCACTGTTATATCTGAAATAACCGGGTGTAGACATTAGTGAAGCGATAGTGCTATGCAATCCAACGCCTAATTCTAATGTATATTTTTATATTAGTCTCAATCGTACTCTCGATTGTAGGGGAGACGTACATACATGGGCTTATCCAATACAGTACAGTACAGACCTATTCAGGAAGAAATATATTTATACTTCTTAGAATAATGATTATATAAAAATGAAAATCAAATGTATTATAAAAATATGTGTATTATGATCTCTATTATGTTTATTGTATATTATTTCAGTAAGTATTTTTAAAATGGGATAGTATGAGGCGTGGAATGTCATCATTCGAGGAAAAGACTTCGAATGACATCAAATATGGAGGTTGTACACTTTCCGGCTCACGGCACTATGTGTCATAACTTGTTGATAGTCATTATTAATCATATACCTAGTGCTTTACAATTATTTTAAATAGTAAACAAACTAAAATACTTATATGGAAAGCGTGCGAAGGTATGAAGGGTTAATTCCGTCGTATAATGTGGTTTTCTAGATGAATATTATATTTTTAAAAGGTATGTGTACGGTAGTTTCGCCCACGTGTTATTACTCAGTGCTTGTAGTTTTTATAATGTCTTATAAGGTTGGTGAACATCCCTGTGATATTATGACGTCAATTTATACAACTAGTGAGCAAGTATGTTTAGGTACTTCTTAAGTTTTTGAGCTACAGTATTGCTAATTTATATTATATTTTTTGATAATAAAAAGGAATTTTTATCAGTTAGTAAAATTAAAGCCGTGACTTTTCTGTTATGTAAAATTAGTTGTAAGTTGCAATGTGTTACGGCGCGGAAAGTAGGTACCCATGACATTATTTGATTATAACTTTGAGTTTTATAGAATCAACTTTTTACCAAACTGTGTAATTCCAATGTAAAAATCTGAAGACTGAACCCCGAAGCAATAGAAAATTTTTAAATTACTTTGATTAGATGGATTATGGACCTAGTCCTACAGATCTTTTATGTAGATAATTAAACTAATTCCATCCACAATAATGACACATTACAACCTCTGATAATGAAGATGAACGGTATTGATTGCTTTTCATTAATCAACTAATAAAGATAAAATATCAAAGAAAGGAATTTTCTTTAATCTCAGATTGTGTTAATTAATTTGTTGCGAAACATTTTGTTTCCCCAAATATACCTAGGTACATGTTAAAAATACTTAAGAATGTGCTAAACATAAAAACAATTCTTAGTATTTTGATCGCAATGCTGTAAGGATATTGCCGAAGTAGAAGAATTTAACAACAGCAAAAAATCATTTCCGTCCATGAAATGTTTTTCGCGAAAGTATTTAAAAGAGGATACGGAACTTCCCGAAAATAAATATTTTTGTATGAATCCGCTTACATTTTATGATTGTTGAAAACTTACACAACAGTGATAAAAATTAAGTAATTGACGATACGATAGCATTCTACATATTCGGAGAGAATCTTCGTGTCTATAAGAACCCAATACAAAGACCCAATATATGTAAATATTTACTTAGTGCAGATCCACAAAATGCAAATGTAATTTCTGTGAACCGTACTGAAATGTAATCCGTTGGACACAATCAGGAACAATTTACGAGCGCTTAGTTTTACTACTTTCAATAAACAGTTTGGCTAGCGATACCCGGCGACGCTACAAACTTGGACGGCGCCACGGAATACAAAGAGCACATTGTGCAATGTACGTCTTAATCAGATTTACGGAAACATTGTTGCTTTATTGGCTTAGCTATTCATGTTAAATCATCGGGTTATGATACTTTATGTGAGGAGTATTGGATCTTTATTGTGGCTCAAACGTAATATGTCATGTTATTTGCAAGGATTGTCTCGAAGTCTTTCCGTAGTTATGACAGGAATATAACCTAGTCTGTCGTCATTGTAGATTAAGATCAAGGCTGTGTTTTTGTTACTAGAGATTATACATTGTTAATGTACATTCTATGACACGAGTTTCTTGACATACGAGTACTATTATTTATTTACGTGATATTTTGTCCCGGTAAAAAGCAAATCACAATACTGCTCTATTAAAATCAAAATACAAAACCTTCCCATAGGTATGTATTTTTAGGTGTGGTTATTAATATTATTTATTAATCAATTTGTCATGCATAGTAGATATATTAAGTTTATCAAATGCAACAAGTTTTGAATATCCTAAATGTATGTTCTTGTAAATGTAACAAATCTCTATTTTAGCTGAAAACAAATATATTCAAACACAATAAATACTGAACGCAGTTAGTTTAAACGCCTGACAGATATTTCGCCGCAAGTTGTTTGCGGGACGATAATGTTATTCCTACAAGGCGCAAACCAGTGAGTAACCATTTAAAATAATAACAAAACTCTTTCATTGCATGAACAGTAATATTTAATCCTTTTATACTCATACACATGCATTTGTATAGAATTTCAGGCACATTGCACGATTTATAACGCAAAAATAACTTTATATGTGTCTGTATCTTAATATAGTTTTCTTTAATTCACAAATTTAAATAGATTATTTATATTTTAATAAATTAATCATCTTCATCAGCACTACACATAAGAAAATCAATTAAATCCGAGTGTTTGGAAATAAGAATATAGGTAATTGATATTTGATAGTATATTAAATACATACCAAAACAAACATAGCAACCTTAACCAAGTACCTTTGCATTGTAAACTTTCCCACCTCAAAAAGTAATGTGTTAACATTAACATAATGTTATTGAGGTCGGCACGTGCCGCCGAGCGGGTTCGTACTCGGTGAATGCCCACGCGCGCGAAGCGGACATGTCACTCTTGCGCGGCCACTGGGAAATTGAATAAAGAAGAAACATGATACCGTCAACTTACGACAGAATCTTTGTACATAGCTTTACAGGGTACACACTATATCCGTTCACTGTCCGTCGCCGGGGCAACGATCTTTGTAAAGGTGCCTCTTCACTTATTTATCGCCAGTTTGTTTTTATGTAAAAGGAAGTACGGTTATCCCGGGTTAACAAACCTTATCTAACAAAATTGAGACAACTGATTGAGAAAAGTTTAAGTACGCCTTGATTAATGTTACAAAGGCGTTCCTTTGAATTAACGAATCCATTATAAAGAACACCGTCGCATTGTCGCCCGACATTGGTAAGTTGATCGGTAAATTACAAAATGACCGAATTATATTATTGCGATTGTTACGGGCCATAATTCAGAGGACGTCGGAGTTGCAGATGATAAGGTATTTTATGAAATAATTTGGTGGAGCACTTAATAAAAATTGAGCAAATAGGCTGCCATGTCGGATTTAATACACACATCAATCAAGTAAATCATAAACGTTGTTTTGACATCACTTTGTTGCGGTTTTGATAGTATTGTTGTATTAATTAATTTTAATTAATTAATTATTTAGTAGTCATAACGACGACGACATCATTCTACATATATTTACGATACGGTTACAGCATTAATTTACGTTAAATAAAATAATATCTACTGTAGAATACCCGCAATAAGCAGTTCCTTAAAAATGAGAAATAAAAACTTAATCATACATCTTCGGCTTGACATGTATTTTATTAACATTCCTTGGTCAACTTTCCCTTCATCGTGTTAAGACTCTCACATAACACGAGTATTTTCGGCACATAGTGCGGCACAATAATAACGGGTAATATTAACAGGGAAGTGGCTGTCTGAGAGCGCGGATGTACTAACTGGAAACTGTGAAGAAATATGAGGTAAATGTTCTTATTAGCAGACCATTCCCGCTACATCCAGTTGAGTCGTCATAAATTACACCTTTATGGGGTACGTGTTGACGTCACATTATTGTTCCGCTGAAAATTTGATGATATTTTTAACTTATAACTATGCAAAAAAAGTACGATGCGGAGATTTGCATTTAATTGGCATTAAAGAAAAAAAATGGCAACACTATTAAAAATGTTGTGTTCGTTGAATAATTTTATACGCAGGTTTCTATACATTTTCGCATTATTTTTGTTTATTTGCGGTTTGAAATAAATAGAGAGACTATTATCAATATGATACAAAAATAACAAGTATATAAACATTTTTCTTCGGGTTGCCATAATAATATTAAATTCTATCTTAGCGCCATTATTAAACAAATAAATACATAAATACAAGTTATGACGCAGTTGTGAAATAATATTGTACCTTTGTAGTACGTGAATGTAAATTGGCCGTATATTTGTTTAAATTACTGCTATATTGCAAATGCGTTAACGTGGATATTAGATACATATGAATATAATGATAGATATCCGCTCGTCATTTAAACCTCAGCAATTCAAACACTAATTATTTTGCGAAGATAAAACAACAGGAACAGATTGCGTAACTGGCACTACTCAAAGACGACGACTAGATTATTCGGATATCAACTAATTTAAATGTACAAATAGTTTTAAATAAGATTGACATAGTTAATAAACGTCCTGTTCAATGGAACGACCTCGCGGTTTATTGTTGTGTGTCAGTTGCAACCCTATTAATTTTAGCCACTTTATAGTTAAGACCACACGCATCAACCAGTGAAATGTCAACTCGTTAATTGATCTTCAGGTCAGTCGACGTGTGAAGAGCACAAAGGCTGCTCTTTAAGTATGGGCAAGCAATAATGTATTCAATTAAAATTATGTCGTAAGTGAGTGACCGTTCCAAATTTCATAGCCGTGAACTTTATGCTTATACAATTTTGAAGCTGTCCAAGTAATGCCAAGGTGTGTCAGATCAGCGTCCACTATCTTCGCAATGGTGAATATGTTGGTTCACAAATTTTAAACAGTTTTGATGATGTCCAACATTGTTTGATGGAGAGTTCCATGAATAGCTCTTTACGGGAGACAATTGTAAATAAATTAGGTTTAGTATTAGAAAATAGGATAATATAATTATAAATAGACATTTTGCATTAGGGTACATTGGAACTGGCGTGTCCATTAGACAAAAAGTTCCTGCATAAATAAAGAGAATAAAAACAAAAAAAAAAAATAAACAGTTTGTGTCGTAGGAACTTTATTAAACATGCTTTGTAGGGCAAATCAAAATGCCTAAGTCTGAATATTAGCAAGATATAAGAGATAATATATTACAGTCCTAATTTATATGAATGGTAAAAAAATAATTTCGATTTCAAAAAATCAAAGTACCTGCTACTTTGATTCTGTTATGTATTTGGAAAGCGATGTGATTATCGTCTTCATCATAAACCAGGTATTGAAATATAATAAAGTTAATACATAATAGAAACCGGGTAAAACCAAATATTATGGGATATTTACAAACTATGCCATATCTGTTAGCATCAAAATAACGAAAGTTTTAATAATCATCAATAATTATTTAGTGGAAATGTACACAAAAACAAATTCTATTTTCATATCAATTTCCTTGCCTAGCAACTAGCTATGCTCTGCCATGGTTAAATGCAGCCTTATCCGTTCGAAATGTGACACTTTCGCTTGTTCATCCAATTTAATCCCATTTTGTACAAACTCGGCCTGCATAGCAACATATAACTGAATGTAAGATACGCTTTAAAATACTTCAAGTAAAATGGGTGTTTAATATAAGTATCGTGTATATTACGTGGCACAGAATCAATAGATAGCTAAGTCGCTAAGTTTATGGAAAACTATCACTGTAGACTCTATTCGTACCTTTTTGTCTTGTACCTAAAACAAACTTCCGAAAAGGAAAAAGTCATAATTGTGTTCCGGTTTGAAGGATGTTGTAGCCAGTAAGTACTAGACATATTGAGACTTCAAATCGTATGTATCAGGATGGCGTGCGCAGGGGAATGCCAAGCGGTCCTATGTTATTGACTGTTGACATATAACAAACACATTACACGGTGTCTGCCTCGGTGGCGTAGTTGTACTTCGGTACGGTCACAAATCTGAGGTCTCGGGTTCGAATCCCGGGTTGGGCAAAGTGATATTGGATTTTTCTATTCATTATCAGCCTAGAGTCAGGAATGTGTGCCCGATATGGCGATAGGCTCGCCACCTATCATATTGTGGGACGGAACGTACAAGGCGAAATGTGGGTGTCCTGGCACTTCTGCCTACCCCTTCTGGGAAAAAAGCGTGAGTTTATGTATGTGTGTACGTTACACGGTATGGTTTGGTTTTACGACTGCCCATTTCATATCGCTTATCATCAGGCAAATGGCATGCTCGTATCCCCATTCATTGCAATAAAAAACACTGATACATCTCATTTTAAGAAACTAACAACATGCATACAATCCGAGTGCTGTAAATTACATGGGCATCATCAAGGGGCGTCATAATATGCCGTTTGCTCTATTGCCGAAACTATGCTATAAAAAGCATACGTAAACCCGTTGTTAATGTGAGACAGTGCAAAGCCTTTGCTTAAAGTTCACAAACGATTTAATGAATAAGTCAACAATCATAATCCACGCAAGTACAATTTCCATAGAATGTTGACGTATCAACTTTACGACCCATTAAAATCCATGTGCAAATTAGTATTGGATACGCGACTATTCTATACAGGTATTCAATTCGTTGTTTATTATTTTGTTGGTCATGTTATGCCATAAAACAAGGCAATTATTACCTAGCTATTGTAAAATAAATTATTTTGTGGTATTTAAGTACCTTGTTATTGTAGTTAGTACACGGTTGTGTACTCAATATTATATTGAAATTATAATTTTAACAAAACATTTGTATTATTAATAGTTTTGTCTATATCGTCGACTCATAATTGTAGCGTACATTTTCTGCTTGTTATGTAACCACGGCTTTGATAATTTAAATTTTCCAATGTGATTGTTTGATATTTCCGGAAAGAATTGACGTCAGTCCCGCTGGCTGTTGTAAATTCACTTGCCAAATCTTAAAATCGTATACAAATAGTAAGAATATTTTAAGAAGCAAAGGAGAATAGATACTAGACATATAAGTTTAGATTTTCAAAGATAAACTACCCTGAAATCTAAATAATATGTGTCAATATTAGGCCAGCATGGTAGATTGAGGATCTTGATGTTGTGGATGACAGACAGTCGGTGGATTGAACAATTACTAAAGAAATGAGTCTTGTAATCCTTCACAAAATGATGTTCTATCGACCCCTCGTAGTATTAAATCCAAGTGGAAGATGAAGAGTATCACGCATTTCAGTTGTTTCTTACTTGGATAGAACTAGGCACTTTGCAGGCGGTAAGTCATCGTTATCTCTAACCTATTTGAACCAAGTAACTATAAATATACGAAGCTGACTCATGAATGGGAATTGTATGTACATAATTTGTTGTATATGTTCCTCAAACGATACGTTAATTCCGGCGTCGTTTAATTGCTACAAACAATCTAATAGTGTAGAACAATTAAAATATGATCTAGATGAGCTTTTTATAAGGGTAACACTGTGGCGAGGCCATGTTACGTGTGGAAAATCAATTGATATTAATTAGAAATAACAGTTAAAAATAACATATGGAGACTGTCCCGCCCTCACACCCACCACTGTAGCTCCTGTAAGCCATTTGCATTTAAGATATTTGCATACTATCCAGCATGGTTTTACGCTCATTCTGCCAAAGACTACACTCCCAAAGTATATGATGCGCGGACTGTTCGTACTCGAAGTTAGGTGTTGAACATGGGCACGCAGGCGATTCAACAAGCTTAAAAGAGTAAAGTTTAGACTTAAAGTTACCATGGCCCGTGAGGAACTGCGATACGCAATAATCGACATCTAACCAAGTTTTTGTTAAACGATCACGCACGCAAGGAAAATATCGGTATAGATGTCGCCCCTTCAAAGATACTTCCCATCTATCTTGCCATTCATCTAATAGTTCGCTATATACCACTGAGAGCGGTTTAAATAATCTGTTAAAAATAACAGAAGAATATTCTTGTCTGACTGTGCTTTCGTGCTATTCAGGCCATTCCTGAAGCTCGTCATTGACTCAAATATAGTCCAGTTAAATCCGAGCGCTTTCGCTGCGAATATATCTCTTCTCGTATCTCGCAATATTTAAAATTACATTGCGAATTTTGCACAAGAAACATTGCATTTTATTTTCTTTTAAAACATGCTTTTCTGAAATAAACAGTATTAAAATGTATAACTTACATATTCTAATAATATAATTTTAGGTGTTATGTAACATTGCTGCGGAAGTATTTTTTTCTACCAAATGGATAGATCAGTGGATAAAATACAATGATTTGCTATTTGAATCGACATTAAGGATGTGAAAATTTATGTATCTCATGTTAATAGTCTGCATTTAAAATAGTACGCATTCGTTATCAAATGCGCAGCGAACACGGATAAGTTTTTTTATATGTTTAACATGCAACAAAATAATGTTTTCTTAAATTTACGCGAATGTTATTGAAATAAAACTGTTATTCATGGATTTTATTGCGAATTAGGTTTAGTTTTTTAAGTTTTTTAACTTGCCGCGCGACATTTCGATTATGTTACAGCATTCGTGGTCACGGGGCGGACTCAAAGTCTGTAAATAATAGTTTTATTTCAATGCAACAAAATATTGACCTTAGATAGTAAATTTATTAAGTTATATAGTTAAAAATATATTTGCAAAACTCAATATTTCTGGTTGAACTTTAATCATTGGCAACAAATAATTACGTTCATCGTATTGCATACATGTGATAGAAGATAATGTAACACAAATGGCTACAATAGAAGCTGAGATCACTGTTTTATTATTACGTGTATAATGAGTGTCAAACACGTTGCGCCCTGCATAATCGTTGCTAATGCTAATTAATGGCGGTTATGGACGGTGCGCTCATGTGGATGGAATTTTTCTATTTCAACCAAGTTATTATTACTGATTACTGAGAGGCAGGTTTACTGGTGGTAGGTCTCTCATATGTGAGAGGCCATCTGGGTGGGTACCACCGCAGTGTCTATTTCTCCCGTCAAACAGCAGTGTAAACGCACTGTTGTGTTTCGGGTTGAAGGGCATTGTAGCCAGAGTAACTACTGGACATATTGAGACTTAACATCTTATGTCTCAGGATGGCGAGCGCAGTGGAATGCCAAGCATTGCTTTGTGGTTCAAGGTGTTGTTTGGTTTTGCTACTGTTTATGAGCGGTCGTATCGCTTACCATTAGGCGAACGGCATGCTCGTCTCGCCATTCATAGCAATAAAAAAAAAAAAAGGCAGTTGTCAGATAAATGTTGAAAGGCGCATCTTGGCACCGTCTTGGAAATGATAGAAGGAAATTATCTTCTATTGTTAATCTTATATGGTTGATGCGACCTGTTCGACAAAAATGATGCAAAAAACAGACTAGAGTTCATTTACGATTTTATTAAATTAATCTAGCCGTATTAATCCCTTGTAAAACATTACAATATGGAATATTTCTTTTTCTATTTTAACTTTAAAAAATAGAGTAATTTTATATTTTTTCCAATACTAAATAATAATAAGATTTTTCTACGATGTTAAATGTTAAATTTATCAACGAAAAAAACACATCTCATGGTATGTGCGTAGGATTGCAAATGGCACGATTATTCAGTTAATTATACATAAATAGCTCTACTATTCATTTATAGCATCTTAATATCCATGTGAGCGTGCACTTGTAAGCTCTTTATAAAATATCTATCCATTTGTTTAAATTATACAATTAAATTAGCAAAGCCAGACACTTGTGGAACTACTTTTTTTATTCGTTGATAATGTGTTGACAAGCATACATTTTCTCTTCAAATATGTCCCTTACAATTATTACAGATGCATTTAAGAAGTCTCTTAGACTATGATGGATGTCAAATAGGCTGAATGGTGACCGTGAATGACGAAAGCCAAGAATTTTCTTCAGTGACTCACTGTTAGTAATATAGAGAAAGTCAGCATAATTATATCTAACTGGACACTTTCGTTGATTTTATGTATCTGAACTGTACTATACAGTAAGTGCGTGGTGACCTGTTGGTCAACGGACCGGAAGGGGCTGCCAACATGTTCGCGGTATTCGCGGGTTCGAATCCCAGTGCACACCTCTGATTCTTGGGAGTCGTGTGTGTATTGATAGTCAATCACCACGCACTTTAACGGTGAAGGAAAACACCGTGAGAAAACCTGTATACCATAGCGATTTGTATATATTTCTATGGTATGTAAAGTCTACCAACCCGCAATAAGCCACCGAGGTGGACTGTATGGCTTAATCACTCTCAATCGTACTTTCGATTGTAGAGGGGGCCCGTGCCGTGGCGACCACGAAAGTAAAATGCAAATGTACGTGCATTATACACGGGATAGTACTATTCACAATACAATATAATAATCGATGACGACACAATCCACAGGAACACCAACTCAATATGAAATCAACTAGTGGCTAAAATTACGACCGCCGAAAATCGGTTACCGTGTAACACCGTTATGTTTATAAGGTTACAGCTACTTCGAGACATAAATAACCCACTCAGAGCTGCGGTTATTCGATTTAGCTCGCTTATTCATCAAACGTTGACAATTTTATGGCATTTTGTTTTTGTTTTGGATTTTTACGTAGGCGGGAATATACGGTCTTTGTAGTAAAACTTATAGTAACATACTTATGTAAATTATACCAAAATATTTGTCGGTCCAATGATTGTGGCTCAGTGTTCTAAATGTCGTGTTTTATTATTTATTATATTTTGCATAAAATTTCCTTTTTTCACTGTAATTAGGAAAAGAGCATCTGTACGGGATTGTTCCTAATTGTAACAAAAACGCTGCTTAGCCAAAATACCGATTGACAACGCACGAATTATCTTTTGCTAGTCAAAACTATAATGCATGACAGTATGTATTTATGGAAGCAAGGAACCCGTCTTTTCTATTTTTTGTATAATATATGAATGCTTTATATACAAACTATAAAGGCGGATTTAAATGCCTGAGGCATTATCTCCCGTTCAATCATATATAAAAGTAATGAGAAAAGGAATTTAATATATTAAAAAACTTATTCTTTTAATATTTATTTAACATTATATCAAATAAACAAAGTAATTCTTATATTAATGATTATTTTTCCCAAAATGGTTAACATCAGCCAGGTGGTCGTAAAATTATCTCTCAAATCGTTCTGCAACACGCATAAAAACCATGTTGCACCGACCTCACGCATAATAAGCGAGTAAAACAATACTTTTTAATGTTATTGCATTATGTGTGGCAAAGTTATAATGGTTTGTGAATACTTTATCATGTTTATTCATAGGAAAATAAACATGGGAAAATAATACTATTTTGGCCGATGATTTGTCATGCCGATGCTTGCTTATGCTTGACATCTGGATATCTGGTTCAAAAACACTAACTAATTCATTAGTAAGTTTTGCTATATACCTAATATTTCCCTTGTGAAATTTCTGGGTTCCATAACACTTTTGCTTATAAATATTTGGTAATGTTTTGTATTTTGTACACGCTATCATCCTCATTTCTTCGTATAAAATCTTCGATTAACAATTTTATCTTTTCCAACATTGATCATGTAATATGTCAAACTTGGGTACAAATTATCTACTGTAAAAACGAACATCTTTTTGGGAATTATTTATTTATATTATAAATTTTATCATTTCAGAACTGCAACAAAAGCTGGAAATACGTTATTAGAACGTGTAAACAATTTTTTAATGCATCGGTACAACAAAATACCTGGCTCATGGTAAGAGATCGCTTTTTGTTTCCTGTACGATCGTGGTAGCAGCTCAGTCAAGCTGCCCTATTTCTACAATAGCCAAAAATAACTACAATATGATTCTACCACTTTGTAAATTTTAGTTAAATTTAGTTAAATATTTAGAGTTATTCAAGAGACGAGACGAGAGAAATACGGAGAATAGTGTCCGTACCAAGTACCGTGCCCCTGGTTAAAAGCTGATGTTTATTTGAAGAACCCAGATTGTATGGTTTTCATCGCAATCCATTTTACATACGGTTCAGATTTCCTGTCAATTTCAATTTTGCTCGTAAACCGAATAAACAAACCTCGTATTTGGCACCTGAATCGTGAGCTTAACTTTTAGCTGAGTCGGTATAAATAAATTAGAATAACCAATTGTCATAAAAAACAGGTTGGTTTGTATCCGGATGTACTGCCAGTCGTACAAGCCCTTCTTTTTTAATGACTTCAAAAAAAGGAGGAGGTTCTCATGTATGTTATTTTTTAATGTTTTTAGTGGTATTATTACGGCCATTTCACGATGATGTCCTTATTCCGCGACTATTGACTTCCATGTCTACTCTTATATCACGCTTTGGCTGACCGCGAACACTTGACCCCGCTATGTTGAAGGTCCGGTATGGGTAACCGTCCTACTCCTAAACAGTATGTTAAATGTATCACGCAACATGTCAGGGACTATATTTAGCAAATAATTTATATTCACAAGTCGTACATATCCAATATTCCATGAAACTAAAATCGAAGTCGCCAGTGCGTGTAGTGCATTATATTGATGCCGCAAAACCTATCAAAAACGTTTTTATCTATGATCTGAATAAACATACAACGATGATTATTGCAATAGAATATAAATGCACTATAGCGTAGTTATTTTAGCGTAGTGCCGTGTGTGTTTGTTTTAACAAAGATATCTCAATTAAAACGTAGTGTGAAAAAATACTCCACATAAACACAGCGGGCTCGGGCAGATTTGATTCGATGCCAAATCGGCCGACCGACAAAATTACCTGGAAATCTATTACCACACGTATACATTGTAACTGAAACTTTTCACTATTCCCCAGAAACTAAGTGGGTGGACTCTATTTAAGTGTATTATAAAACAGATTAGTGTTACCTATACAGTTTTTTCTCATTCGATGACTCACATATATTCATAGCGGGTTACGAAAACGCATAATGTGTGTTAAATTCAAGAAACGGATTCACGATTTGGGTGCGGCCGTCTTCTAAACACTGCATACCAGATACTCGTCTCATCAGCGTAACGTATGAATACAAGATTATATTTACTGTTCTGATGACGTCATGCGCCATTGACCCGCGCCTTGCGTCTCACTACCTTGATAACGCAATTTATAGACGAATAGATAAAAATTTTACGTTCTCTTTAATTTACATGAAATGTTAAATAAAAGTTAACGATTGAATTGGTTACATTGGTAAATTATTTGCTCAAATAAATCTACTACATTCAATTTCTGATCTTTAAGGCTTCAGAACTTGACAGTAAAAACATAAATATGCGTCCTTTATGGTGAGACTTGTGTAATCATATTCTATCAAGTTTTTATTTGCGTTTATTAATGCCGTTTAGCATTCATATTAGGCTTTGCTTGCTTGGTATTGAATATGAATTTTGCTTGAACAAATTAACTGCATAATTTTTACTTTGAGAACGACGAAGTGTAATTTTTATTATTTTCTAAGCGAATTATTTTTATAGAGATTTTAGAGTTTGTGTGGAAAAATAAGTATCCCAGCCACCACAAAACCTAAGCTCTTAAAATTTAATTTACGAAAGTATCCAATACCTTAAAATTTTAGAATTAAATTAATTACGATATTCTATAAAACCCACTTAGTATCTTCTACTTCGCTTGATCTACCGCGTCCTCGATTTAAAGACCGTTGAACTTCAATTTTTTCCTGACGACATCATCGAACGTTTTTATATCGATGACATGATCTTAGATCCGCTATGTAGAGAACCACAATGTTATTGTAGACTTACATCAACAGCTAAAGTTTATCAATATCAACAATAACACAACTTTGAAATTTCTTTGAAACCTTTTACGAAAAATATTCTATTGTTGATGTTGTTTACGTTATGTGTGTGTATGTGTGTGCGTGTGTGTATGCGTTATGCAAAATGTTGTTTTTCAGTTTGAGAAGCGTTTCTCACGTTTTCCCGAAAAGTCTTAATGTCAGAGTGAAAATTGTTTCACGAAGCAATTACTTTCACGGAAAATGCAATTTTCCCAGATTTCCTCATAAAAGGTAATTAGCTATAAACACATGTGCCAAATATTTTTAAGAAATTTATTTATCATAGTGTTTCCTGAACTTATTTGGCATTATTCCAAGTCTATATTTGTGCTTCTGTTGAATTAATATGTCTCGAGAATTCTTAATTCCGTCCAATTACAAGGAAGTTTGTTTATATCTGTCACATTCACCGAGATGTTACGATGCTGTAACCGTAGCGTGTGTAGTGAAACAGATTTACACGTATATTTTCCTGGTAGTATCCATAATGCTTTTTATGACTATATCGTTTATTTATTTATTTTTTTTTATAATGAGATGATAAAATGACCTTAAAACAGCAGGTGGCAAGTTCAACGTAATTCAAATTAAATATCTACTGGCGACGGATAAATATTTATTTAATTGGTGTAAATAATTACCCCGGCACTCTTCACTCGGTACGAGACACGCTAGAAAAATGATCGTCACTTTCGGATTTCCACCATCGTGCATGGTGGTCTCCATATTGTTTTGTATCCTACATTTTTACGGCTCATCATTGGATTATTAAATAAACTATGAAAGGCCGACATTCGTTTTGTTACTTTGTTATTTCTTGACAATTATAATTTATATCTGCAAGCTCTATTCGCAACAGTTAAGTGAACGATAACAAGACAATGCCGCCAATTTAGTAAAACATTGTTGCCAGTGGTTTGCGTTATTTACCATCAGGCAAAATAAAAAGCATGTTATAATAATTGATTTAAGTCGTATATTAAAATATATATTGACTGTTCATATTATAATGTCTAACCACAAATTATCACATTTACAATTAAATTATATTTAGAAAACAAAGTGTGTCATAAAAAATTAGTTTACAATTTTGCTACGTTTATGTTTAGTAAAATTGCACATGAAAAATGATGAATGTTATATTTTTGTTATAACTTTGAAAAGTGTTACAGAAAGAAAGATTTTCTAAGACGTGAATCACTTTGGCGGTCGTCATGGAATGTTTAAGCCTGTGGTTTAAACCGAGATATCTATGTGTTAGGAAAATGAAATGCATTTCAAATACACATCAAAATAAATGACCGCGTGTTGTTGTCAACGGAAACTCGTCTGAACTCAAGCCAAACATTTCCGATGCGTTAAGAAGAATTCAAATGTTTGTCTGTAAAAACTTTTACAAAATAACTATTTTAAACATAAGAAAAGCTAAACTACTAACAGGAATCTAGATTTAACAATAGTGACATAAATCTGTAAAAGTATACAGACACTGATTACAGAAGGTAGCTGGATTCTAGTTATCGCCAAGGCTGACGGCACTGTGCTAAATGATAAAACAAACATCTTCGAGTGGCTACGAACGCTCGAACTAACGTTTTTGTCCTAGCAAAACTCTGATAAATATTTTTTGCTCTCCAATTATTAACTCAAAGACGTGCTGCTTAAGGAAATGATTTTAACACAGCTATTTAGAGCATGCCATAAAAGGGCAAATATGATATTTTAACAACCGTTACAGTGTTTTAGTCGTATTTACCAAAACGTACTTGTTAAATAAGCAATGATTGACAGCTAACAATACTCATGCGATGATGATTTCATTGATTTACGAGTTTTGATGTTTACACAGACAGAAAAGTACATTAACCGCTTCGCAACAAAGCAGATAAGGAGTAGTGGGTTTTATAACCGATGTGCAAAGGAGAGTATCATGTAAGCGGAACAAATTACTGCAACCACCAATAAAATCTTGCGTGAACTCGGAACAACCCAGGTTATTTCTGGATTTCGCCTGGACTTGCTCCAAAAGCCGTTGATGTAGAATCAAAATCACTCGGTCACTTTCCTCGTTGAGTCAATGACATGCGTGATGCGTGAGTAACTGAATTCGTATTCAGAAACCTTCGAAATCAGTTCCCAGACAGTGGCCAATGGATTAGTTATTTTTCTATTTATATACTATTCAGCATTGAGTGACGAATATGTTATAGAAAATATATGGCAATCGAGAAAAATGTTGTTGTGAAATCCTCTGAGTGATCAAGATGCACACTACACGTGCATTTTCAATGTAGCTATTATTTGCTTTAATATATTGAAATTAGTTTTTTTAAATATTAATAATTATGTATGTCTACTATAATGTGCAGTTCGCAAAATTACCCTCACGAAAAAACTACATTTTTAACAAACATTTTTTTTGGTTATTTTGTTTGCATTGCCCATTCCGAATATTAGCGATAATACGCCAATAGATACCTACTTTAGATAATGCTAAAAATAACTTTCTATGAAAAATGATACTATTTTTAAAGGAAAATTGGCTAGATACCAGGTGAAAAAATAAACTTTGATTCGACCTACATTCACAATAGAATATTTATGGACAGCGGGTCCTCAAATATTCAGAAATGAAACGAGTATTATGTACAACCAAGTAAAAATTCAATACGACATTTTGAGTACTACAATAATGAAGAATTTTAATCTTTGTTTAACATATACTGTGACACTGGAGTCCTTGACAGCTAATCTATTGACATTAGATCATCGCGTAAAACCTGTCCTATAACCTCAAAACATATATTGAACCAGTGTTCATAAGATAAAATGATGCTTATATTCTTGATATTTTTAAGAAAAAAATCATAGACGTGTCTCCAAAAAGTATTGGTTACGTGAGGGTACAAAACTCATCCATTATGCAGTCGAATTGCACGATGTTTCGAATGGTAACCTTTCGTCTTTGTATTCGTTTGCCCGAACCAAACGTGATTGGGCTTATAATTAAAATTTTTGACTTGCGAAATGGAACGTAAGATGCCGATGCAATTCAGAAACGACTATTTCACAAGTAAAAGTTCACCAGTCATACAAAAACTACCTCGCGACAATTATATGGAGAAATACACAATAATACCAAAATTCAGAGCGAAATACTTGTTGCGCGACCGAGTACCTGACCACAAGCAATTACATTTTACACACGGATTATAAATAAAAACAAACATCTGTTTTATTACTGAGATAAAGTACATAAACAGATATATCAGTCGGGAGTTATCAAGAGTACAACATTAGGTGATGTAAAACAGAGCGACCTCCGAGTCGGGCAGATTCGTTCCGCCACGATAAAGGGATTAGCTCGTCACGGCGCACAGCACTTGTGATATTTTTGTTGCTATAGCTACTTTCGTACGAAAACACGACCAGTTCGAAAAGATTCGCGTACCTGACCAAAGAATCGTTCCCTCGCTTCCGCCATACTCTCGCTGCGGGGCGAGTCCGGCTCCGGGGCGTCCGTGGTGTCGGAGCTCCCGGCTTCTTGCGGCCGGTCCGGGGCGCCCGCGGCCGGGGACTCGGCGGAGGGCGGCGCCGCCTGCGCCAGCGCCTCGGCCAGCGTGGCGGCCGGAGCCACTCGCTCCGACCCGTCTTCCGCCACGTTCACCACTTTCGGCACTCCTCCGTTGCCTTTCCCACCACTCACACTGTTAGTTTTCTTACTGATTCCTTTCAGTCCTTTAGATTTCTTCTTTTTGTTCTTCTGCTTCTTGGGCAAGTCGCCTCCGCTGAAGCGTCCACTGGCGCAGCATTGCACGTTACCCATGTCGCGGCGCGCGCATGTCGCGATCTACACGGTCGGCAGGAGTCGGGTCGGTCGGTCGGTCGTTCGAAGCGCGTCGGCGTCGGCGCCGACTCGCAGAATGAGTGCGGCGTGAGAGTCTACAGCGTCGCGGCGCCGCCCACCCGCCCCGATATTTTTGACAAACTTCGGAATCGCGCAGGCCGCCGATTACGCGGATGCCGTCGGCGAAGGATCGCACCCGAAAGCCGAACCGCGTGCCGGCCGCGCTGGCGTCATCGCGCGTCGCCGCCCCCCGCACGCCGCAAGGTCAAGGCGCGCTCATTGTTCCCGCTTCTGGTTGCGTCTACTGGCACGACGCGCACAGCTCCGCCGCTCCACCGCGCCACGGACGCTCAGTCGCTCAGCTGGCGGCCAGACCCAGCACCGACAAGCAACAACCTCGCCCGACCACGCTCAGTACAACACAATGCCCTCACTCGCGTTATCGATCACTTCATGTTTACGTTTGGCTACCACGGGAACGGGCGGCTGTAACCAATAGAGTCACGCTATTTGTACCCCTCGACATGCACTAGATTAACACTTGGTTTTTCGATGTTTCGTCTAATACTATGCACTTAAATCTCAATATATAGCGCTACTAATACTGGCGAGCGGCGAGCGTTGCTCCAACTGTGTTGTTTAGTTGTGTACTACGTATCGCAGTGTTGTTGTTATCGTACGCGTGCGCGGGAGGCTGCGCTGATAGCGCGGGAGGCACATGTCGTGTGCGCCGACACACCGACACATAATATGTAGCCGCGCTGCCGTATTACTATACCACCGTGTGTAAACAGCTAACTCGAATAAAATATAACTTACTGCCGGTAAACACGGCATTAGCGGACTAAGCGAAATTACTTTTGCACAGATGGACATTATTTTAAAAAGAGGATATACTAAAACTACATTTAGAGTCCTATATTTAAGTTTTATGTTCAGTTGTAGCGAGTAAGTTGCCGTAGCTGTACAGTATACATACGTATGTTGTTATTATGTAATGATACGGTTGTGAGGCGTGGTGGTGTGTCGCAACTTGCAGATCTGTGCTGGGAGCGATGAGACTGCTCGCTGCTCACGCGCCGCCAATGTAATATGGAACACGTCAAAGCTTTTAGCATTTGGACCGACGCCATTCACACCGTTGTGTAATTGAAATCCTTTTGAACTCATATCTCATATTTGTTTTAAAACAATTTGTACTGAGATTAAACACGCGTGCCTTTGATGGTTACGCAATGACTTGTCAAAAGAAATGTAAATTTATCTTCGATATTTATAGGATTAAATTTAATTGGCCAGCGAAAGACAGGATTGTTTAATTTCCTGTCTTGTGTAGTAATAAAACTATTAATACCCATTAATATTCAGCTACTATTTATAAGTTCTTTTTTCTGAATTAGTGATGCAAATGGTAAAACGAGAAACATCATTAACAAACTTAGTATAAATAATATATATCAGCCCGCATATATCCCACTGCTAAGCCCAAGTTCACCCAAGTTTACGGACATCTTTTTAAACACCTTTGCAATTCTTCGGGAAATTTCATAGCTTTGCAGTTTTCCTTCACCGTTAATTTATATTGAGTAGATACCTTATAAGTGGTGTCGATTAGTATTAACTAAAATAAATATGCATACTTAATAATTGTGGTGAAGGCGTGTTTCTACCACTCTGTATTAAAATAAAACTATTATTTTCGCATTTTATCATTCGTGGTCACGACCCGACTCCGTAAATAATAGTTTTAATTCAATGTGTAATATTTACGTTAATCTAAGAAACCATTATGCTTTAACCCTATATGTTTAAATTAAAATATTACAATTACATTTGGAGTTGACGATTGCCAATTTCTTTTAAGCGGAAAATATGTTTGGAAGTCCGCCCATCTTACTGTGTCATAGAATGTCAGCGTTTTGCAATGCGACCTATCTCGAATCTATTAAAGATTGTGACGTATTTACATGCCAATATTGTAGTTTAGAGTTATGAACACTTATCATAATGGATATGCCAGACCAACATATCAATCGTCTACGTAGAAGATATGAAAATATTTTTAGAATTTATTTTAACTATTTTATTAAGCAAAATATGATACATGTTTGGTACATGTAAAAAAAATATTTGTTTGATATCATACCAATTTTGAATAAGAACTCTAACTCATGCCTTTTTTCCAGAAGGGGTAAGAAGGTGACAAGACTTTTGAGTAAGAATAAATCTGAACCTTAAATTTTGACTTTTTTTTATTTATTAAACTAACTTTGTCCGAAGATTAGAAATAAATTTACTTATAACGGATTAATATTCGTGTTATAGGTTATGTTAAATAAGCATTTCTGCTTTTAAAAACTACATAAGAGGTATGGGTATCGTATAGGAATTTCTAGCGCTCATGAATCATGACTTAAATTAAGTCGTACTGAAGACAATCCAAATATTAATCAGCCATACTATTATTGGATTCTCTCCGCATACCGTACCGATTTGCATGAACTATGATGTATATAAGTTACTATATTAAAGTCCTGAATTAGATTTTCAGGTATGGATATGAATTAGTCAAATATGTTTCTTCCATAAGCGAGAATTATACGAACAGGTATTATTCGTAATTATACAAAGCTATACGTAGCTTTAAAATTTTTACGATAATTATTAAGAGACTACAGCGTTCGAAATAATAAAAATTTGACAAAACATTAGCTGAAAAATATAAAATTCTTTGATATCACGGAACAATTTGTTCGGGACCCGCGCTGTTCCAGACAGCGGTGATTAAGCATAATTTGTTTTATGTCTTACGCGAGAACTGGAGAATATTGGTTAACTTAGCAATATAATTAATTCTCATAATAAAAAATTAAAACATGTTACGTGCACGAAGTTCCTAGATGTAGTCCGATTCCAGCAAGTCGCTTTGGATATTTATGGAACAGGCCGAAGAACAGCAGCGAAATTCTTATGGGTAAACATGATGAAGATGAAATAAATTAAATTTAAAAAATATTTTCAAAATTTAGAATACTTTATATGTATACGAACGTATTAATGTTCCTATTTATAGTCCCAACAACAACGTAAACCTTGTACTTAAACTCTCATCTCATCCAAACCTATAAACTATGATGTGAAGTGCCGGCCTTCAATACATCTATTTATATGTATGTATGTATATCTGCAGATGATTTGTTGAAGGTTCTTACATTTTAAGCGATTTGGTATATGCGAGTAACCGAATATACGTTAAAAAAATTGTATAAGTATTTTAATTATAATATTTAAGAGTAGGTATTTTTTTTGTTTTGGTTAATATACCAGGATTCGGATTATTCGGATAGGTGCATAGTAGAGTCTCCTAGATGAGATAGGTAATAAGTTTATTTCACTCATTTTTGATGCACTAATCAGCCCTGTACCTACCTTCGTTTTGTAAACAACAGCGCATGACATCGGCTGCTCGCGCTATCAGTTCATTTCCGCCACTGGCGCTTTTTTCTCATTTAGAGTCGTAGAGCGATTTTAGAAAAACAATAAACTTCCTTAATACGGCTTCCCGAATTAAAACATATTTTTCGCATTCCATTAGCGGTTCTAAAGATCAGCTTGATGTAACAAATATTCTCTTCGGCTTCCTCTTCTTCCCTTCTCTTTGGTTTAAATAAATATAAAACTATCGTTTGTATGAAGTTCGGATAGAAATAACACCGAAAACATGAAAAATACATTTAATACTTCAGCCTCATCGAAAACTATGAAGACTCCAGCATAATTCTTTATAACGAAACCAACACAAGGTCTCTATTTTACCCAAAAGTTCCTTATAAGTAATATACTTTTATATTGTACCTATTATATCCTGTGCGGACTGCAGTCAGCCGTTCTGTTAATTGAATGGTTCACCTCCCCACATAGGTATGCAATATTTTGCACACACAATGTGAAATAGCGTTACCTCACGCCATGGTGTGAACGGTAGCCTCGGCCCAATTTTCAAATGGAAGCCATAATAAAACAGGGCCGGCGCCGACTACCGAAATATCCGCTGTTTATGACTCGGATACTGCACACGACTTCACCACCGGTGATACGCAATAGTATTGAAGATTAAGTGATGCCTGCAACTTTTCCTATAGCTTACTATATTTTTCGCAAGTAAAAGTAGTAAGCTGTAGACGCATCGCTGCGTTTTACGCATGTAAAAAAAATAACTTTATTAATAAAGGTTATTGAATATTATTTTTTACAAGCATACTAAATGAGTATCTAGGATCTAAAAAAATCTAACGCGTAAATCTACACGCACAACGGTAAACGTAGCATTTTGTTTGTGAAGATATTAATATTATAACGCACTGACTAAAAATAGAGAAAAGTACTGCTCATGACTAAAAATAGTCGAACATTCGCGAATGTCTCACTCGCCGAAAATAAGTATTATTTCCAATATAGACTATACATAGCGAATGATAAAATATGTGCTAACGCAATGCGTGCGTCAGTTTTTTTTTTTCATAGACATACCTTTCGGAGAAAAGCTAATTATCACTAGTTAGATGTGCGAGTATTTTTTAAACAAATAAAACCACTATTTGCCTTACGTTTAACTGTAAATGTTTTTGTCACAATCACGTATTCGACGTCATCGAATTGCCATTTTTTATATAAAAAATATTATTTTCGATCAATCATTGAGATTATGCCTTTTATATGAATATGCACTTTCTGACAATTTTCACAGAATCTTGCGATAATGTTGATACTAGGAAATTAATCTTCTAAAAAGCCTAAAACAGTAAATCCCAAAACGAATGCTCCTATAACACATATCACACCCAAAATACAAGCATTGCGCTTAGTTTGGGGCCACAGTCTGTTAAATTAGTTAAGTGCTAATTAACATTTGTTAATTTTTCTGATTAGCTATTATGGCAAAATTTTGTAACGCAGTTTTAAATTTTTTATAAATTGTATTATTATTATTACCTATGTCTACACAAATATCACGCAAAGAAACAATCTTGTGTCTACCAAGTCTACTCACCGTGTCAGCGTCACTTTCCTCTGCAGCAATAGCAACGCCTTTGTCCAGTTGCTGTTCTGCGTTGCTCATCTCTCGCTCCAGCTCGCTGGTCTCCATCTCCAGCTGCGGCGAGGCTTGCAGCTCCTCCACGCCGGGAGACGTCGGCTCGTCCGACACCATGTGCCGCGCCGGCATGCTCACCACCAACGGTCGGAAGTTCAGACGGGTTGCTACATGAAACATATGAGAATTTTTATATCACGCACTGGATTTCAATTTTGTAATACGATTTTGTATTGAAATTATTTTATTTTAAAAAACTAAGATGATTAATGGACTAATTTTAGACCTGGCCTTTATGTTAGAAAATCATCATAGAATATGCTGCTGTTCGTGCCGTTCGTTACTTTTTCTATTACAATATATGATGATGTAGATAATTAATTATTAAGAGTTCTAGCCTTACACCTTTTCTCTGGATATCATAACAACTCCAAGTCATAAACTTGTTGAAATACATAAATTACAAAGTGGCTGAGATAACCGCATTTTTGGTATGGGCATCAGGTTTGATGATTTCGAAGGCTTACATCATAATTTACAGTCGTATATATTCCAAGTCACAAAACAACGTAGATTGATTTGAACCGCCTCCAACGAACAACAATAAACGTACGGGTTCTTAATTCTAATCTTTTCATTTACATAGTCTGGTAAACACGTTGCGCAATCATTCAACCTTGCTACAAGCTCTTAAGAAATGTTTAAAAATATTGACTACTTACTGACGTACAAATCTTTAGTGCATTCATTACTGTTTACCTACACATATTAGAGTTTGCTATTACTACATTTGAAACTAGAATATTTTTAAAACTCACCTTTGGATTCGTCTTTTTGTTTTTTCATCGCGTCTCGAGCGCCATGCAAGGTTTGCGTAGAGCTGGTTGAAGAAATGGGTCTCAACGACACTCTTTGCAGTCCGCTTCCGGGAAGCAATGTCGTCATGACTCGCTTCGGCTCATCCTTTTCAGGGCTGCTTCTGTACTGGCCCACCGCCTCGTCTTGGTCTGCGTCAATATCGATGAAACATTCCTCAAATTGCTCGAAGTTCTCAAGATCGGAGTCCAATTCGCTTCGAGAGCCGTGGGACTTGGGACGATAGAACGAGTCGGAATTGCGTCTGTAACCCGACTGCTTTGAATCAGGGGACGAGTAGCTCCTCATGACGTAGCTCTTGGTTTGGGCAGGAGGCGCACACTCTGGATCGTTCTGGGAGGCAGGCGAGGAGTAGCTCCTCGGCAGTATGTTCCTGGAAAGTTGCATTTTACGTTGCTGCTGCTGGCATGTTCTTATGGAGACGAGGCTCTTGCCGCGCCCGGCGCTGGACGGGCTCGGATCTTTACGTCGCATGGCGCTCGCTAGTGCTTTGTGCTTCCGACGTGTGGAACTCACAGGATCTCACAATCAACTGATAATCAGAATGTGAGACTCAATAATGTAACTTTACTGTGTGCCTTATGCGTGTCCAGTTCGCGAATATCGAATTTCGATATCAGGTAACAAGGCCATACCAGATGATATATCATATGATAGGCAACGGCGAACACGACCGACTTAGAACAGCTTCTGGACATACATGCCAGTCTTGCAGTAGCTAAAGTCAGGTTCACCCACGCCCTGGTCCCCGATAATCATAATTTAATTTGTAATTGATGGTCCGTAATAAAGGCTGTTTGCTAACACAGCTAAAGCCCCGCGCGCCACCCATCACTTCCGTGTAGTCACAATAGTTCAGTACTTACCGGTGAAGGAATAGCTCCTTATCTTCAACAATGCGGTTCATGATTGGCTCTTGAACACTTAGATAATAACAATTAAAATTACTTTATTGTTCAATGAATTTGATTTAGAAGTATGCGCGCATGCTGCTGTGTGACCGTGCGGCAGCTTAAAGTTAGTTGTGCGGAGAGGGCTGCGTATGCGCGACGTTGGTCGTGGGTAGAAGAACTTTCTCTTTGACTGATGGTCACCTATTTTACACAACGTGTGTTTCAATTTGGTTTGTTTCAATTGATGTATTTCATGTACAAACACTACGTCTGAAATTATATTGCAAGTCAGTATTGTAGCGTCCAATATTTTATTAACAATATAAATAAATATTGGCCAAAAATACACAAGGTCGAGTCGTAAGTTGGTTATGTATAACAAATAAATTACTTTTATATATTGAACTCCAATATTTATCCAATTAACGTTTTTCGATTTACCGCCATCTATAAAGTTGTATATAAACGCAATTCTTCTATGTATGGACAGATAATCACTAGTTGCGTAGTACAATTACTAGATGGCGGTATTAGCAACATTGGAAATTCATACCGTTTTTTTTAACTGCACTACTGCTACACCTAGTGGTAAATGGAACGCGGTTCCAACAAATTGCCCACCGACAGGGGTTACCAACCCCTTGCCGGCGGATGCAACTATTCCAACCTAACCCTCAACAGATATACACAAAAGAGACATTTATCTGTTTGAAAAATATCAATTCAATTGATTGTTTGAGATAGGTTTTTTACATATACACATTGACGTAAAATATATGGACGGGGCGGAGAGTACAAAAAGTGTTGTCACGAAAGTGGTCCGCGGACCAATGCAGCGGTTGCGACGTCACAGCGCACCGGTCTGTAAGTCGTCGACAAATGCCTAATTGTATCGTGCGTGGGTGCAATAAAGTTGACCGAAAGTTCACATAAAAAAAGATAACATTTCTTATTACCACTAAGTAAAAATTATATAACTTTAAGTCAATAAACATTTATTTTAGCATTTTTGAAAAACGATTTCATGGCCGCCATTGACGTAAAAATCCAACAGATGGCGCGATTTTCACAGGCATCTTTTTGACGTACCCAATGTACTGAAGGGCCTATCCTTAGTTTTTAAATCAATGCATATACAGTTTTTTTTTATATTCCTGATCTAATAATATTAACATGTGAAATGTGATAAAGTCTGAAGAGAGATAAACTTTTTAATTTTTTTTGACAACAACGTATTTGGGCGCCAAAAGATCGTAGACGATCTGTACTTGACTATGATCTATTTTGGATGTAAGTAGGTTAAAAGTTTCAACCGGGGCGGATTCCCTCCGAATATCCTACCAAAAAGTGGTAGTAGTAGTGATACTATTGAAGGATAATGTTATCAATTAATATTGGCTAATTAAACACAGCGTTGTTAATGCACAAAATATTTTTCGAACGTATTAATTACTAGATAATAGTAATATTCTGTGTTTTTGTCTTATCACAGCACTGAATTTTTATTATACAGGTCTCAACCAATGAACAGACAACTCCGTTTGAGTAACGCACTTTTACGTCGGTTGCCCAATGTTTGCATGCGTGCGGCCGGCGTTCCGCAAAAAGATCGCGATAATAAAGTGAAATCTAAACTGGGTACAAGTGTAATTCGTTTGCGACCCGCGTTATGTATTAAGTACTTCTTAACCATAGGCGAGTCTACAAGACTCATAAATCAATTAGAAATCATTTTTTTTGCCACTAGTTATGATTGAGCAATGATGTGGAATGAATTTGAAAACGCCATAGAGAAGACATTGCCGAAATAATTTAGTAAAGGTACAGGAATTGGCAAGTTTCTCTCGCTTTGCTTTGAAAAGTCAGGAGTGCGCCTTAGGATTTGAACCCGCGACCACATAGAGTATACTGGCAGCCGCGTCCATTACCAACAAGTCAACACGCAGATTGGATGAGATTGGATCGATTAGGCTAAGCTGCTAGTGTATATTGTGATATGTCCCAATGCTCTTCACGTCTTTCCTCTTATATTATAGAATGGGATTTAGGAGACAATAATCAAGTAGCCACACTCAACTCTATGGGATCTAATGGATAGACGGAGTTAATACGGAGACAGACACGAAACGGGGAGAATTTAGACGGACAGAAGAGATATTTACGCGGTCTATCGACTACTGCCAAATATCGACAATCGTATATGTTCTGTGAGGAAATTAAGGCTTAATTTTTTTGTTGTATTACGATATTACCAACCAGAATGATTGACGTGAATACCGGGTCAATACTATGTCTAGGTTAAAAGTACATTACGTAGTTCCACTTGTTTATTGCCAAATTATGTGTACTCATAAGCTAATTTTATTTTTCTCTAGTTGAAAAATTAAAATTTGGAACATTTAAGTTAACCACTAAATTAGTACTTGTTAAATTACGCTTCTCTCTCATACACACTTACTTTGTTTTAATTGCTTTTATTTATCATTAAATCACAACGGATGACTAATTTGAAATATTTTTGAGACATCCTGTATCCATGATTTTATTCAAGCAAACATTTCCATTTACACGAAAAAAGAACAATTCGAAAACCTTTTTGCAAGTTCGGTGATGTGTGTATGAAATAATGGTAAAACTTATAAGGCAAACAAACCTCATTTCTAACCAGACTCGGTTTCTCAGTACCGGAGGTTAGTTAAGTTATACAACGGCAGTGTTTGGATGCGACTGCGCACGCCACGTCGCGTCGCGCTCCGGTAGTGAACCGATATTTCCACGCGCGGTGAGCAACATTTTCACTTTCCGTACTTAGGAAAATCATTATTATTAATGTCCAGATTGTATAGTATTTTTCGGTGATTTAAAGTTGCTCAGTGAAAAAAGTATTGGAGAAATCAGTATCGACCAGAATATCGACAGTTTTTATCTCAGGTATTGCATCTCTATTCTCTAGTAAGTAATTATTACAATCACTGTCATAGATAATTCAGAGTAAAGCGTAAATAACTATCAATGACATAAAATATGTAAGCAATATTGTTTAATTTTTTTAATGTATTAATATTTTAACAATAAAATTACGTTGTGTTATTACTAATTGTTTACATACATTAAGTAATATTATTCCATAATTGTTAATAATTACAATTTATGCTTAACTTATGTGGGTAAGTACATCACAATTATGTAGAAAAATAATACGGTATAACGAGTTTAATAACAGAGTAATTACATTAAAACATTGAAAATTAGGCTCTTCGTTTGCGCATACATAATATAAACAAATAATACGTATTTATGGGCTTATACTCGTAATAGGTTTAATTATTGTACAGTTTGCACTTGTCATAGCAAGCAAAATTTAAATAACCACTACAGATAATAGTGACAAAAATATTGATTAATTAATATTTCAGTACTTCATGAAAATATTAATATTGAAAATTACTTGTGGTGCAACCTTCGTAAGTACCCAATTACTGTGGAAAAAATTAAAATCTAATGGTCCAGAGAAGGTAGTCGTGGTCGAAACACATTTATCGATGGGACAATGCATTCCTTATTTTAAACACGTTTGACTGGCTTTTCTGCGTGCATCGCAACACACGTATATTGAAGCATCTGATAAGTAGGTACGTAATCATTATTGTAACTCGAAAATTATTGTTTAGTGAACTTTTTTAGGGAATATCTTTAGAGAAAGGATCAGTTATTTAATGTATTATGATATGTGATGGTAGAGTCTAGAGATATTAGTTAAACCGATGACTGGTAGGTACAGGGTCTAATTTATATTTAATGTTTTTATATCGATTCCCGCACGCTAAAATTAATATACACCCAACTGTTACATACATAGTTGTTACGTGCAGGTTTCAATCAAAGACGAGTTACTTGTTTACACTGCTTTATTCATTTCTGCTCTTACTATTTATTTATTTATTTGCTTTGTAATTCAAGGTGTTGTTTGGTTTTGCCACTGTTTATGAGCGATCGTATCGCTTACCATCAGGTGAACGGCATGTTCGTCTCGCCATTCATACAATAAAAATAAACTAGCCACTAGAGAGTTTGAACTAAGCACAGTCCTTCGAAATGGAGGAACGACGGGGTGTATAGGGCTACGAAGATATCTCTTTGGCATACTGAAACGGATACAACTAAGAAGTTAAAGATAGTCTATATGGTGTCTTAGAGTTTTATAAAATGCTTGAGCCTATTATTATACGAGATACGGCTTCTACCTACTTTTTTAGAATATGCCAAACGCCAAAGAAATCTTTTCTGCAACCGTTTCAATCGCAATGAATTACTATTACTAGGGGTACACCGATAACATTTCATATTTTATCTTTACACATATACCGACAGTCTTGAACCCACAGTAAGATCTAAGTCTTGCGTTGTGATTATCAGAAATTGCAATAGACTTATTAGTCTGGCAAACACCCAGACACTGAAACATTTGTTTCGGGTTTGAATATAATGGAGGAACGATGAAGTGTATAGATATGAATATAAACATTAAACTGTGACGTTTTAGTATAAAAAACATGATAGTTGGATATAAGATAATTACAATAAAACTTGACGTCAGAGAGTTCCAACATGCATAAAAAATCATGTTATGTATCTACGTTAGTGAAGAACGTAAGCTGCTTAATTTTTCCAACTCCTATTCATTTTATTATTCAATTAATTCTATTTCCGGTTGAAGACAACTTAGGTTTGCTTGCATCTAGTCATTTTTGACAATTACAAGCGTCAAGTCTTTGGCTATGACGTATTCAAAATCCAAGTTTCTTAGGCCCTCACAAACTAACTTTACACATAACTTGAACGTTGAAAATGTCAATTTCATACATTATTAATCTCAAACACATCTCAAATGTGTGGTGGATGACATTGCCAAAGTTAAAGTTATCGTCAAAATTAATTTATGCAATTGTGCCTTTGTTCAATTAAGGATATTTCCAAGGTTTCGCCGAGCCTTAGTGCGCGGTGTCATGAAAATGCGTGCCATTGTTAATCGTGGCATAAAGAAATTGTATTGATGAGTGTGACACGTCTCTTATATGTAGAATAGAGATAAGCAGGACAAAAAGGGACGGTACAGTATATTTGCTCAGTGTCAGGGCTGCCAAGCATATTGTGCAATAAATCATGGCGTCAAGGCCATAGGTTCGCGGAACCTGTTCATTGTACGTCAACATAACAATTGCAATTAAAGCGTCAGGTTATGTACCTGTCATCTTTACAATTAATATATACTGTAGCTTATGATTTATCTTTGTTATCCTTATGGTTTAATTTTGTTGAGAACTTCAGCGCAACAGTGGCCTAAGCCTGCAAGAAATCATGCACTTGAGTGAAGCCACTTTGCACTGGCTGCCATTGTTATAACAAAGGGAAAATACGTAAAATGTTTACATTATTTCATCACTTGGTTAATAATATTGAAGTGTTATAGTATTTTTTGTCATAATTGTCGTAAGTTTGTGGTGTAAGAATCATTTGATTCAGGGATATAGTCTCAAATAGAATATTTATTTTAAAATCTGTACGTTAAGAGTCTTGTGATTACGTACAAAAGATAGCAATGTAACGTCAACATAACTTTAAATTTTAATTTGATATATTGAAAAGCTTTATATTCACTATCGCTTTTAGTGATAAGGCAGCCAATTGTTTCACCAAATGTTCTTATTCTCATGATTGTTATTTTTTTTGTGGTGCATTAATAAAGAGTTATTATTATATTCAAAACAATCTTAACTAAGGATCTAGAAAATGGATTAGACATTAGACTTTTCGCAAATACGTGGTGAAAAATATTATCATAAAATGCGTATAAACCCTTCACACCTGCTACCTTTTTTCACAAGTAACTGTTAACATTCACATATCCAATAGCACATGTAATATTTTACATGCAAACTAATGGTGAAAATTATTAATGTCCATTATATTGTGTCCCATTTTATGTATTCATCGCCTTCGTTTAAACTGGAAATATTGCCTCATTTTTTTTTTTTTTTTTTTTTTTATTTTATAGGGGGCAAACGAGCACGCGGTTCACCTGATGGTAAGTGAATACCGCTGCCCATGGACATCTGCAACACCAAAGGGCATGGAGATGCGTTGCCGGCCTTTGAGGTGGGAATACGCTCGTTTTTTGAAGGTCGCCAAGTCGTATCTGTCCGGGAATGATCCCGCTGGCAACTGGTTCCACAGATTTGTAGTACGTGGGAGAAAGTGCCGGGAAAAACGTACTGTGGTGGATTTCCAACCTCCAAGGTGATGTGGGTGGTATTTGGAGGTTTGACGTGTAGTACGGTAGCGGAACTCAGCAGCAGGGACAAGTCAATTCAATTATATTTATACATTCCGTATAAATATAATTGAATGATGAGTATTACATACATAACTAATTGATCTAATGAAAATTATTTTACAAGCGGCAATAATTTCCGCTCTATTGCTATTGCCTTATTGCTTAGTGAGAATTTCATAATTATTTCCGTTGTATCAAAATTACTTCTAATTTTATTAAATTATTATATTTGCAATACTTTTTATTTGTAGGTATGTTCTATCCTTTACACTTTAGACTGCCCTTTGTTTATCCTATTCTTAAATCGATGCCATGGTTGTCTGTAATACATTGTCTTTCGGCAATAAGACCACCAAATGTACTTTTTATGTTTATGATACCTTTGTATTTTTGTGCAATAAAGTCTAAATAACTAAAATTAAAGAACATATGAATTGCTGTTGGTCTCTACGAACGTCTATTCGTCAGTTGCAAAGTTGCGAATAGTGAAAGCTACCTGCTAATAATAGCTAATCAGTATCTAGCAATGTCCGGACGCACTTGTAGTGTATAGTCAAAATGTCACGCTCGCCGCTCCTGCGTCACAGCCTCATTGCAGCGTTTCCAAACACCTGGGATAATTCGCTGGGTTTTCACATAACCGCGCCTCCAAGCAATGTCATCATACTTGCGTAATATATAGCCTCGGCACTCTTCGATTTATTTTCTTTGCTAAAAGCAATGTCTTGATGCCCTTATATAAGTTGACAGAGAAATATGATGTTTGTTTTCATCAGTTTTGTACGGATTTCAATTGTGTCGTAAAGTCATGTATGTGCGGGAAAGGGAACACACGAAGATTTTGTACAATAGTATGGCTTACTTACTGTTGCGTGTATATTATGCTATATTGCTGCTGTACCATACCAAAATATCACGTAAAGAAAGGCCAAATCACGCATTTGTGTCTATATATTTCATTTCATAACTTACGAATATATTCGAATGAAGTATAGTAAATTGAAATTATAGTACAAGCAAAGCAAGAAAGAATATTGAATGATAAAAAATAGTAGAGTATAAAAATATTCTTAGAAAACGTATAAATTTTGTCATTGTTTCTCCTGATATTTTCAACTTCCTTAAATCTTAATGCTTATATTATTTTCGTACAATAGGTAACAATTTCTATAGTAATTAAATGTTGTGGATCTTAGAATTAAATCTCATTATTATCTAAAATATGTAGTTACCTTTATTATGTAATGTTATTTACTCTTCGTCACACATGAGTCTGCAAAAAACGCGTGCGTACGTAATGTCTTCCGTAAGTAGCATAGTAATAGAGATGACTATATAATTCCGTATTTCTCTTCCTCTTTCTAGGAAAGCGGTTTTGTCGTAGATGTTTATAAGCACAGCCTTAAAATATTAAGGCTGTGCACTTAATAAAGTGCCTTGTAGTTTTCACAGATGATGCGTTACACATAAATATAAAAAGTAAATAAAATGAGATGATATAAAATTAAGCAAAATAAATTTACACTTAGTTTTAAACGATATAGTAATATACATAATTGCAGATTGCGCTTATCGCGAGTGAAGTTCTTGATTACTCACTAGCCAAAACAATATTGTGTTGGTCACTAGGTCTGTAAGTTTTAAATGGGCGGTTTTGATAGTAATTCTTACTAAAAAGACTATTTATGTCTATTAAAAAGTATAAAAATACATATCAACACAAAAAAAAAAACAAATATAAAGAAACACTCTAGTAATGTACTATGTCGTTTTTCAGAGTTACAAAAATGACGTCGGAGGTGAACGAGTGGTACCGCGGCCGAAAGGTGCTGGTGACTGGCTCGTCAGGACTTATGGGCAAAGTCCTGATCGAGAAACTTCTATACAGCGCGCCCGACATCGGCTGCGTGTACGCTCTGGTGCGCTCCAAGCGCGGCAAGTCGCCGGAGGCACGCGTCGAAGACATGTGGAAACTTCCCGTGAGTACGCCGCAATTCATTCAATGCTATTTACAGGTTATTGCAACATGTGGTCTTTAGTGCAGAATAAAGATTAATTAAAGAAACAAAATTTTAAAAATATAATTCTTGTAGAATCAAGATGCAAAATTACAAATTCTATTTAGAATATGTTGCGTTGATTCCATGTAATTGCCCAAAAAGGCGACGGAAAAAATCTACGTAATGTGGCCGCGAACTGGAGGGGATAAATAAAAACATTATGTATGACCTCACGTGGCTAAAATATGGCAAAAAGAGTAAAATGTGTTTATAGATGGAAACGTGAACTCTCGCACATAATATTTAATTATTAATGACTCTTGTAGTGAAAAATTATGAACTTTCAGGCATACTCTTGATGATGATCAATTATCTCTTGATACTCTTTATAATAGTGCGTGGTGGCCTGTTGGTAAACGGGCCAGACGCGGCTGCCAACATGTTCACGGTGGTCGCGGGTTCAAATCCCAGGGCACACCTCTGACTTTTCGGAGTCATGTGTGTATTGCTAGTCAATCACCACGCACTAAAACGGTGAAGGAAAACATCGTGAGGAAACCTGCATACCATAGCGATTTATAAGAATTTATATGGTATGTAAGTCCGCCAACCCGCACTAGACCAGCGTGGTGGACTATATGGCCTAACCACTCTCAATCGTACTGTCGATTGTAGAGTAGGCCCGTGCCCTGCAGTGGGACGTATATGGGCTGATACAGATACAGACAGATACTCTTTATAATTCCATACCATGTATATGTATGTATATTATTCTAAGGAAATCCTCTTATAGTAAATATTATTTTCAGTTATTCTCAAGAATTAGAGAAGAAAAACCGCATGTTATAAAGAAAGTCGTAGCTGTTACGGGAGACATTCTGTACGATGACCTAGGAATTGATAAAACTCAGATGCAGGAAATAATTGATGAGGTAAATGTTACTATAGAACTTCGAATAAGCTTTACTAAATCTTATTACTGTTTATAGGACGATAGTCAGCATTTCTATTGTCATGAAAATATTTAAGGTTATTCAGTTTGGATTGTTGACTGTAAAATTCTGGATTTTTAATAACTCTATTTAATAGCTCTGTTTCATAATGGTTTCTTAAATTGAAATAAAACTAATGTGTACAAATTTCATCGCGAATTTTGTTTAATTGGTGACCACGAAAGGTGTACAGTAATCGAAACGTCGGGATGTTCAAAAATGTAAAAATTAAACCAAATTCGCGATAAAATAGTGTTATTTCAACTCTATTTACGTTCTATTGCTAGCATTGCTCTCTCCCCACTTCACGGTAGGCAAATTAGTGAGATGAAGACTCTTAACGTGATCATAAATATTACAACCATGTAAATGAATGTTGGTTCGCTCATGAAGTAGTCAATGACACAGGTGATTCAATTCATCAATTTGTCTAATACATGGGAACAGGTAAACATGAAACTCAGGGTGAAAGTTGTTTGAAATGTTACGGAGAGCAGTCGAGTTAGTACGAGCCTGGTACTTGCGCAAGTGAAACTGAGCTGCTAAATTACGTGTAGGTATTATTACGACTGTTTTGAAGTGATATTAAGTCAAACAATGCAGTAATGTCATTTTTTATAGGGGACCATAGATTTCGATAATAATATTGAAATGTATCCGGATAACAGTATAAAAAAGGATAAGAAACATCATGTTATGATAAGAATTGAAAGATTAACGATAGATTTCGGGCAAACGCAGTCCGCTAATAACTTACTCTTGAGCTAATAAATTATATTAATATTATTATATATATTGTTAATTTTTATTTTAGTGAATACTATATTATAATTTTTACACATTAGCGTATTCATAGTTGCATTGTGCCTTAATATTGTCTTGATTACAGCAATTGCTATGCGTGAGAACTTTAATCATAATGGCATATTTAAAGACTGACACAAAATATGCATAGCTTTAAATTCATTTCGTAATGTCATAACATGTCACAAGTTTACGTAAGTGCAGAAACCTCTGCCAACTTAGTACTTTATCGAGGTTATAATATATGGCAGATCCGGTAGCAATTTACCACTTATGCTCCGAGACCTTTTTTTTGTTTGAAAATATGACCCAGTTTACTAGTGGAACAACAACTAAATTGTTTTTTAGTCAATTAAAACCTTAGGTAGAAAGTAGCACTATCGTATTTCCAAATTGCCTTATGAAATTCGGCAATTTAGTAGAAGGCGACAAAGAAGCCTATTTTAATATTGAAGACTTTTAACAAAACGAAATTGGTTAAAATTAAACTATAAATGACAATTACAACAGATCGAATATTTTTTGATATTTATAGACCGCAAGTGTGATGATTTTGGTTGATTACTTCTTATGGGCTGGTACACTTATGATGGTTTGGTAGCTAAAAAAGGATTTAAATTATATATTTTTTAGTGTATGCCAAAATATGCACACTTATTATCTCATCATATTTTAGGTTTCAGTTGTGTTCCATTTTGCTGCAACATTACGTTTGGAAGCACCATTGAGGGAAGGATTGGAAATGAACACAAGAGGGACCCTTCGCGTCTTACATTTATCAAAAAAGATAAAGAACTTAGTGGCATTCATACATCTGTCCACTGCATTCTGTTACCCAGACTATGAAAGATTGGGTGAGAAGGTACGTACAAAACTCTTCCTACTATTTATATGAACTTTGAATAAAATTAACAATTGTAATTCTTAACAAATATTCATGACACTGTTCGATTTACACGACGATAGATACTTTATAACAGAATTTAGGCGCTCGAAAATAAACATCATTTAAAAGGTCGGTAGATTTATTTGAATTTATTTCTAGGTTCACGATCCGCCGACTGACCCTCACGAAGTGTTACGTGCAGCGAACTGGTTGACCGATCATCAACTAAATCTGTTAGCCCCTTCGATCTTACAGAAGCATCCTAATTCGTACACATACTCCAAGAGATTAGCAGAAGCTTTAGTCAGAGAAAGTTATCCTGAAATACCGGCGGCTGTAGTGCGTCCTAGTATTGGTAAGTGACAAAAAAATGATATTATGCGTGTCTCTTTCTGTATTAAGTGTTGGATTTGAATTCTTTCTGCAAAATGCAAAGTAAAAGTGTATATGTTGATGGCAGATACAAAAGAATTGCTTAAACATACTTATGTTTCATGACATAACAGAAGATTGATACTGGGTATAATAAAGACTGCGACCGAAAACGAAGCCTGAATTGTGGCTGAAGTAAGTAAAACCTGGCTTCGTTTCGATCGCATTTTGGATATACCCTGTGTAAATGACACATAGAAAATTAAGTTATTAACATTAATTTATTAATGTTTTGAATGTAACATTATTTTTACTACAATACTCTCAGAGTTTCCTTTAGTTCTGACTTGATATTCTAAGTAATTATGAACAACAAAAACGTTATTTTAATATTTGCAGTTACGCCCTCCTACAAGGAACCAGTGCCAGGCTGGGTGGACAACCTCAATGGTCCGATAGGCGTCATGGTGGGCGCTGGTAAGGGTGTCATCAGATCCATGCACTGCTATGGACACTACCACGCCGAAGTCATCCCCATAGACATAGCTATCAATGCCATTATAGTCATTGCTTATAACATTGGAAAGGCCACTGACAGGTTTGTATCTTTTGAAAACATTGTGTACTTCAGAATCAAAATTTAAAAGTATAACTTTTAGTTTTCTATACAATAATTTTATTTCTTCAATGATCTGTTTAAAAATTACGATATTCTTCAACATTACAGGCCAAAAGAAATTCCAGTTTACAATTTGACAACAGGAGACGACAGGAATACTACGTGGAAACAAGTTCTAGATATAGGCAAAGCTACCGTACGCAAATACCCGTTCGAAGGGCCCTTGTGGTACCCGGACGGGAATATCAGACACAACAAATTTATACACAGTCTGTGTGTATTCTTTTACCACATAGTACCAGCTTATTTTATAGACTTCTTGCTGTTCTTGTTTAGACAGAAACGTTTGTAAGTATTCCGTTTTTTTTAGTTATTTTCTTTCTATCAAAGTACAAAATAAAATGTTGTCGGTTTTTGTTTCTGTTTAATAGTTTATCAATGCAATCAAATATATGCATTTTCAAATGAGCCACATTCCGATAGAAAACCCGTTGGTTATGGTAAATCGTTCTCATTGCTTATAATATTTAAAATGGGCCCATAAGGTCTGTTATATCATAGAGATTTTCCGAATACCAGTTTGTGTAATTTATTCCATAATCTCTCTTGCAGTATGGTGCGCATACAGAATAGAATATCGGTTGGGTTGGAGGTTCTGCAGTACTTTACTACTCGTGAGTGGTGGTTTGACACGGGCAACTATACGTCCCTGGTTAATACGCTGAATCCCGTTGATCGCGCGATCTTCCCCATGGATTTGACGATCATAGAGGACGAGCCGTACATAGAGAGTTGTATGATAGGCGGCAAGCTGTACTGTATGAAGGAAAAACTGGAGAATTTGCCAAGAGCCAGACTGCATAATAACATGTAAGTTGATACTTTTCTTTTAACCTATTAATTTTTCGTTATCTGTTTAATTCTGCATCCAATTTTACATGCGGGAGAATATTTTTCATAGGTTGTTTCTATTAGTACAAGTAATTGTTTGAGGAATGATTGCCAGTGTGTGCACTGGGTGAGAAACTAGGAAAAAGGAGGCCGCAGGTTCGATCCTGACCAAAACAAGTGATTGTGTTAATATTATATTTGTTGTGGTTCTAGGCATACTTTGTACGTTTACGATTACATTATGGTTCAAACGTAAACACATCAAAGCAGTAGTGGAGTGCCATTTTTTTTTTGCTATGTATGGTGAAACGAGCATGCCATACCCTGAAGGTGAGCGATATGACCGCTCAAGGACAGTAGCAAAGCAATACTTGACATTCCACTGCGCTCGCTATCATGAGATCACATCCTGAGATTCATAGATATATTAAGTCTCAATATGTCCAGTAGTTACTCTAGCTACACAACAGTGTATTTACACTGCTGTTTGGCGCGAGAAATAGACATTGCGGTGGTACCTACCCAGGCCTCTTACATTTGAAAGACTACCAGTGAACTTATTTTGATTACATTTATTTTTATTTGTGTTTTCCAGACTGTTCATCCTGGACCGGTTGGTGTCTATATTCTTCTACTTGGTGCTTCTGTACTGGCTGGTGTCGTGGTTCGAGCCGGCGAGACGGCTGCTCTCCTGCGGGGGACCGTTCGTCCGCTACTTGCCTCTAGTCGGCAATGCTGTGTTTAAAGACTAGGTACTATTAAAAAACTATTACGGGGTATATCACGACTGCGACCGAAAACGAAGCCGGGTGGTAATTTTAGTGACTACAGACACAACGCGACGGAAAACGCAACAATTGCTTTTTTGTTTTGTTTTGTTTTAAATATTATCGTGTTTGGGTGGTTAATCCTCAGATTTTGCTAAAATAATTTAAACCCTTACGTACTGTAGCATTTTTTTAAATAATATTTTAGAAAATATATGGTGCTATGTATTTACCACCCAGATACAACGACAGGAACCAAACCTAAACCAATAAAATCGTCGCTTTTTTGCAAAAAATTTAGTTGCATTCTGTCTGAAGTCACTGAAAGTACCATCCAGCTTCGTTTTCGGTAGCAATCTTGATATATATATATTATATTAATTATGTAATTAAATATAACGAAGCCACGAATACCGTAGAGGTATCATTAGTTTTTGCTTTGAGAACATTTGTAATGGAGATTTTTATCTGCGGAGATCTGCAAGGTTTCGCTCTTCGTACGAGGACGTGTTACACGTTTTATATTAGACTCGTAAAACCAACTAAAACACTTTGGTTTTATGACCTCAATTACAATCATTGATTACTTTAATAATATTATCTTTTTTTTTTTTATTGCTATGAATGGCGAGACGAGCATGCCCTTCGCCTGATGGTAAGCGATACGACCGCTCATGAACAGTAGCAAAAACAAACAACACCTTGAATTACAAAGCAATGCTTGGCAATCCACTGCGCTCGCCATTCTGAGACATAAGATGTTAAGTCTCAATATGTCCAGTAGTTACTCCGGCTACAATGCCCTTCAACCCGAAACACAACAGTGCGTTGACACTGCTGTTTGACGGGAGAAATAGACACTGCGGTGGTACCCACCCAGGTGGTCTCTCACATATGAGAGACCTACCACCAGTAAATATGGAATGTAATGTAATGTATTTTAGCAGTGACTGATCAAACAATATTATGGAGTCTGATACTGCCATCATCAATTCTTAATATCGGTAATTGGTAAAAGCAAAAATCAAATCAAATCTTTTCTTACATCCTTAACATTTAGACAATCATAAAACGTGTAAAATATACAGATATTTAGAATTAAATCAGGTTTCATGTCAGAATTAAGCAATCGTCAATGTTTTTATAACTTCGGCCAAAATTGATATGATATTCCATTGTAAGCAAATTCATGAGAACTTTCTGTGTAAGAAATCCAAAATCATTATATTAATCGTTTATTTATGTAGTATTATCAATTTTTAATCTTTATTTTATGTTGATAATAAGTGTTATCGTATTTTAATTTCCTATATTGACTTATTATGTAATACAGTATATAGTTTAAAACATTGTAACCCAACAAGTTAGCAAAATACTAAACAATTTGTGAATGATGAATGAATGGACTGTTTATGGAAAAATATTTGATAAGTAAAAATAATGCACGAGTTATTTGTATTCCAAATGTATTCTGTAAAAATAAATATTATTGACCATAAAATTATTGTTTATTTTCTATATGTAAGAATATATTTGTATTTAATTCAAAAAATGTTTGTGTGCGATTCATCACGCCTGAAGTAAAACTTGAGAAAAGTAGACTACGAGAGGATATGATACATATAGGAGCATAATTCAATTTTCAAATTGCGGGTAGATATATTATAATTGCGGCAAGACATCTGAATGTGGGTAGATGTCTTTAACTAAAACCTCCTCCATTCTTTGTCCCCCTAGTACTTTTTGTGCTCTGAGAAATATTTCGCATATTGGTGACATAGGTTTAACGAAGAAACCTCCTTCCGTTTTCTGTCGCCCTAGTACTTTTTGTGTTACGAAAAGTATTTCGCATATTGGTGACATAGGTTTAACGAAGAAACCTCCTTCCGTTTTCTGTCGCCCTAGTACTTTGTGTGCTCCGAAACGTATTTTGCATATTGGTGACATAGGTTTAACGAAGAAACCTCCTTCCGTTTTATGTCGCCCTAGTACTTTTTGTGTTACGAAAAGTATTCGCATATTGGTGACATAGGTTTAACGAAGAAACCTCCTTCCGTTTTCTGTCGCCCTAGTACTTTTTGTGTTACGAAAAGTATTCGCATATTGGTGACATAGGTTTAACGAAGAAACCTCCTTCCTTTTTCTGTCACCCTAGTACTTTTTGTGTTACGAAAAGTATTTTGCATATTGGTGACATAGGTTTAACGAAGAAACCTCCTTCCTTTTTCTGCCGCCCTAGTACTTTTTGTGCTCTGAGAAATATTTCGCATATTGGTAACATAGGTTTACCGAAGAAACCTCCTTCCTTTTTCTGTCGCCCTAGTACTTTTTGTGCTCTGAGAAATATTTCGCATATTGGTAACATAGGTTTAACTAAGAAACCTCCTTCCTTTTTCTGTCGCCCTAGTACTTTTTGTGCTCTGAGAAATATTTCGCATATTGGTGACATAGGTTTAACGAAGAAACCTCCTTCCGTTTTCTGTCGCCCTAGTACTTTTTGTGCTCCGAAAAGTATTTTGCATATTGGTGACATAGGTTTAACGAAGAAACCTCCTTTCTTTCTCAGTCGCCCTAGTAATTTTTCATCATCATCATTTCATCGAATTTTCCAATCAAAAATAAATCTTTCACTTCAAAAATACTCAATGTATTTAATTCCAAAAACTCCTTGAGCTATAATTAATAAGGAACGAGAGATATGCAATGAAAATCAAATTATTTTTTACGTATATTTATTTGTATTGTAGATTAATAATATTAATAAATTAACGCAAAATAAATTAATATTTCGTTGAAATTACCTGTAGTCGTCCATAAAGTCGATCCACAAGAACGTTATTATTTATCTACGAGTGCCAGTATTTTGATATTATTATTTATGACACTCTCGAAATTAATTTTATGATTTAGAAATAAACACAGGGTATAAACTTAAGCGAGCTTAAAAAAACTTTCTGATCAAGATTAACTTGACAAACTTTTAATTTTCACACAATATTGTTGTTTTTTTTTTGCCATATGGCCAGTTTTTAGCATAACATAATATCTACACATACAATATACACAATTATTTTAAAATATACAAATGCATCATCAGGATCTTACCACTTATTTAAATTGCGTTAGGATTTTACATATTTTTTTTTATTGCAATCAATGCCAAAACGAGCATGCCATTCGCCTGATGGTAAGCGAAACGATCTCTCACAGATAGAAGCAATACTAAACAACACCATGAAGGACAAAGCAATGCTTGGCATTCCACTGCGCTAACCATCCTCAGACATAAAGAAGTTACTCTGGCTACAATATCTTTTAAACCGGAACACAACAGTTTGGCCTCGAAATAGGCATTGGGGTACCTCTCACGTATGGGAAACCTACCAACAATAATGTGTAATGATCGCAACTGTTCGCGTTATAATTTTTAAGTAAAACCCCAAACGATCAATTTAACTACTACTCTATCACGGTATTAAGTTCATTACATATCGTTTTGACAATTACAATAATGTTGCCTGCGTATTATTTGACATGGCTTTGTATCCGCATTTCCTTTTCCTAATTTTCTTAACACGTTAACTGCCATAGTAAAATTTTTAGGACGAGATTTTGTTTTGTTTGTTTTTTGACTGTATATGCAACTAAATCACATTAAATGAATATTTTATTTGTCAATTTCAATAGATAATAATGAGCTAAACGTGCCGGACAGCTCCCTGAGATCATCTAAATTACATACTGTTGCGTCAGTCACCCGGGACTGACACGGCTTTAACAGGAGCCATGTCTGTCAGGCACCGGTGCCTGACATGGCAGTCAACGTGTTAAATAGTAATTTTCTTAAATTAGGCGCCTTCATAGTGCCTTGTCCAAATATTTAATTTTTATTCCTTACACAGCTAATACAGACGTAAGAATTTAATGTTAATGTCTTCAAAATTAGTCTCCATATCTTTCATCAAATCCTGATTTGAATTCTTTTTCGCATATGAAGAAACTGCGTTGGGTGCAGTCACCGTATGTCAGTTCTCCGTTGTAGAACATCGCGCCACAGAGGTACTTGTCTTCTACGTCGGGCTGAGCGTAGCCCCACTGTGTATATCCGGTGTCTTCTAACGAAGTCCCTGTAATTATATTTAAATGTTTGTTTATTTCCGTACTATTGCTTAATATATAGTTTAATTCTCGATAGTGAGTATTAAATATTTTATGCGAAGAAAAGTACATTATTTTGAAAGTAACAAATATATTATGTTAAGGTTTTATTAAATGTTGGCATTTAGCGATATCAAAAGATGCACATATTATATTATTTTTGTAAATAAAAAATAAAAATCATCTTATTAAGGCATTCGTGGGAACCAGGCCTAGGCATAATATAATATTTAAACTAAGGTAAAAAGGGTCGGGTCTATACAATATTTTATACCTGGCGTGAACTAGTGCCAAGTTCCAAATATTTACTACATGGCATTATTAAACTTACCCTTCACAGTAAACCAGTCCTGTTTATTATGGTTGTGGAATCCTAGATGAACGACTCCAGCTAGATAGTTTCCTTTCACTCTGTATTTGGGTTCGTCTTTAGTAATTTTCTTCAAATATTCCATCTCTTCCGCACTGTTAATAACCGCCAAGTAGGATTCTTCAGCATTGCATACCGCGAAAGCCTCCGTCCAGTTCAATGGAGTTAGGAAGAACTTGTAACATCTTCCTAAATTGTTGTTGAGTACGTAACCTGAAATTTAAATTTAAATTCTAGCCAATTTCATTGTTGTGGGAGCTTGACTATTGATTAATCTTGCCCTTTTGACGTCCCAGGAATCGCTGTAACAACTTGACTCAAGATATCGGTGGATCTAAACCGACACTGTTAATTTGAAATCAAACTCAAAATGGGTTAAGTACTCACGGTTGCGAATCACGTCAACAGTATCCTGGGCATGTTAGTTTTTATAGATATTAAAACATGTTTTATTATGTCAGTTTAGTTTATGAATCATAAATCATAACAAAAACTGATAAAAAAAATTAAGAACTCCAAAATACTAAGCAGTAAGCACACACAAGGAAAATGTTCAGATTAAACACGAAGGTAAAAACAGGGAGATTAAATGTTATTTTTAATGTATTATTGTTATTTCTTATACTTATTTATTAGTGTATGGACATTTCCAAAAATGATTCAAAAAAAGGACATCACTTACGTTTATAAGGTGTTTGACAGGGTGCATTCCATTCTAAAGATCCTAGCGTTTTTTTACATATGAAAGGATATTTAGCCTCGCAAGTCACATCATTCATAGTGCCTTTCTTCTGCATAGCGATGCAGTTTTCGGCTCCGTTCACATCGTTGGGCTCTCCCGGAGACCAGTTATTGTAAACGTCCATCAGCGGTCTTCCTGCAATAAAAATAAATCAATTTTTTTTTTTTTTTTGAAAATGAAAACAGAATTTCACCTTATTTTGTTGGTATTTCATCCCGGGTGGAGCGAGTAACAAGCATATGTTTTATTTAAAAAATAACTAGTTGATTTTTCGTAATATAACGTCAAACATGCGTTCGGTCTTCATATTATAAGTTAAATAATTATTATTTTCATAGCTTATGGCAATTTTCGATACTCAACATGCGAGATAAGGAAATATTGAAGATTGAAAACTAAATAAAACCATAATTTAAAATTCTGTATTTAATTATTAATTGGCCTGTACGACCAACTGTCTCATATTAAATAATAATGCTTAAAAAATAATACGGAAACAACCTTTCTGTAGTATTAGGATTTTTAAGAGTGACTTCCTCTACTAATCAAATGAAAATATTTGTTTTGTATCTTCTCATTATCAGATAGAATTCATCCTCAAAAATCGCTTATATTCTGTAACATTATCATCGCTTTTCTTTTATATATGTATTTGTAATTTAGTGAGTTATATTGCCACAAACATAAAAATGTTTTTTCTTCCCCAGCAACGCTATAAACAAATACGTGCACATATTATCATTAAAATATACATAATTATACACATATAATTACTATAAGAGCAAATAGAAACTGTTTTAGGTTTGTGATAATTTGCACTACAATGACAGATTTATTACTAGATCTTATATTTGCAAATACATACCTAGTGCGTTTATTATGTGGTTTGTTATCACTCAGTGTCATGACATTGTCTGATTATAAATGTAATTTACTAAGTATTTGCATGTACAGCTATATGTATGAAATAAATTTATCTATATGAGGAAAAAATATCTTGCGCAGACCACCCCCTATAATTTACACACAATTTATAGCTGAATACTAAAAAAAATATAAAGTATTACTGATTACATTTATATCAGCACATATACGGCCTTCTGCAGGGTACGAGCCTCGTCTACAATACAGAGTACTATTGAGAGTGATTAGGCCGTATAACATTAAATAGTATCTATGACTAGCCTACTCACAAATTACGAATCTGAGAAAGGACTTAAAAGCGTATTCCGAATAAGGTCTATCAGTTGACCAAATACACGTATTGAATGGTCTAGTTTTATAAGAGTTGTGGATACTTTAGTGACCATCTGTTTTCATTACATCCGAGTTTCTGTCTTGGTCTTGCGATAAATGGGAAAACACATTTACAATTATGATAGCATCGATCAGGGTCGACTGACTAAATACTTTCCTAATACTCAAATTATATGTTCTATTATATTAGTTTAAAAATATATTTTTAAGTAATAACAATAACAATAACATAACAATGGTAAGTATCGTGGGAAAAATTGCATACCATAAAGATTATATAAGAAGCCTGGCCTGAAGCTTTCTCAATCTTACTTACTGGTTGGAGATGAGTTCCGTTCTAATTAGTGGGCAATTATGAATTGACAAAGTACTCGGTGTAGTAATATATAATATTTTGATTAGCCAAAAAAGATAAAAATTAAAATAAATCGTGCCATAAATAAAAGTTGGCAAACAATACCTACAATTTAATACTTTATTTTCATCCAAAATATAAACAATTCTGCGATAAAATAAAAATGTTCCGAGAATATTTTTATATTATCAAACTCATGTAAGAGTTTTATAGTATTTATAGTATTCATAAATCATAGCAACAGTGACGATTCTAAAAAAGTTTTCAAAAACCAATTAATCAATTCATCTTCAAAAAAATTAATCAATTCATCATCATCATCTCAGCCACAAGAAGTCCTCTGCTGAACATAGGCCTCCCCCAAGGATCTCTACATCGACCTGTTGGAAGCGGCCTGCATCCAGCGACTTCCTGCAACCTTAGCCAGGTCGTCCGTCCACCTTGTAGGCGGGCTTCCGACATTTCGCTTGCCTGTACGTAGCCTCCACTCTAGCACTTTTGGGCCCCAACGGCCATCGGTTCTACGAGCTATGTGCCCGGCCCACTGCCACTTCAACTTGCTAATCCTATCGGCTATGTCGGTAACCTTTGTTCTCCTACGGATCTCCTCATTTCTGATTCGATCTCGTAGAAAAATACCGAGCATAGCTCTCTCCATGGCACGTCTCGATGCCATATGTCATCACTGGTAACACACAACTATCGAAGACTTTCGATTTAAGGCACTGAGGTATTTTGGACGAGAAGACGTCGCGAAGTTCCCGAACGCTGCCCAACCGAGTTGGATTCGACGATTGACCTCTCTCTCGAAGTTGGACTTGCCTAACCAAACCACTTGTCCTAAATAGACATATTCGTCTACAACTTCGAGAGTCGAGCCCCCAACTCCGATGGGAGTGTGCACAACATGGACATTCGACATAATCTTTGTTTTGTCCATGTTCATTTGAAGACCCATCTGTTGGGAGACTCGATTGAGGTCTTCAAGCATAGTGCTAACTAAGGTCTGCCAGCGATTCTGCCATGACTACAATATCGATTTACGATTAATATATTACGTAAAATATATCACAAGTTCGATTTACAATATATAAAATATAATGTAATAATATTATATCCATATAGAATCACTAAACAAAATAATAAATATTTATCCAAATATTTAGCCAACTATACTAGTTGGCAGGTAATAAATATAAAATTAAACAGAGTGATTTTTCCCACTCAGAGTATGTTTTCTAATCCATCGAATTCTCTGTTATAAGGGCTGATATAATATAAGGGCATAATATTGTATGAGAGAGGGCTACACCCTAGAGTCCCTAGACCCTACAGGCTGTGGACGATGATGATGATGATGATTTATAGCATATGATTAAAGTAGGTATTTAATATAATCCTTACTTAATTAAGTCACCGCTATCAATATAGCGTCAATTAAAACATTATAGGTATCGTCTGCACAAATATTTTTAATTAAGATGTTTACTTGTCGAATTTACCCATACATTGTGGTTTTACTCAAAATTAAACACATGACTGATGACACGTACTGTATGAAATAATTGATTTACAGTTATGACTTATTATCTACAATATTATTGTGAACTGTGTAGTAGTAGAGTTGTTAAAAACTTGTTTATATGTTAACTAGTATTGCTCGCGGCTTTGCTCACATGTAAAAGTTTTCCGGGATAACGTTCAGGTATATATTTAATCAGGAAAAAAATTAATAGTTCTCGATGGCTGGACTATCCAACTCTGAAATAAGTTTTCAATTCGGACTGGAAGTTCTTGAGACTAACGCGTTCAAACAAACTTCTAAACATGTATATTTTTATTCTTCTTCTGCTTTAACCCACACTCGTATGACGTCACAATGATACGATTACCGTAGGGATATATAAAAATATATATAAAAATGTTGTATGCATGTGTAAACATTTGTCAAAACACGACAATCTATGGCGGTTATGTGATGCGATGATGACATACAATTCTCGCCGCGAGAAACTCTCGCCGTGTAACTTGGGCTTTACAAGCAACACTACTTTTTATTTTTCAACCATGTTGCAGGATGATTTGGCTTATAATTCTACAATTAGCTGCTTGTTTGATATCAACACTTTGGCTAGTAGACCTTGAAGTTATAATATATTAATTTTTTTTAAGATTCGATAAACATATTTCTTAATAAAATTATTTTCAGTGTTAATATTTAAAAAATTAAAATGTTTCTTTTCATACCTTAACCACTCTAACAATCAAAATACATTTTTCGCGCATGTTGTTAATGGGTAGAGAAAGATATAAAGTAATAACAATTTTCAACCAGAAAAATTTTCCCGAGGGATATGAAAATAACTTCATGTTTGTCCGAAAAAATGGTATCTGCCGTCTGGCATACAAATGCGGTCAACCGATTTGAATAAATTGCAACTAATTGCCTGGATGACAAAAATTGAGATTTGTTTTAGTTTGGACGAAAATCTGTTCTGTGTTCACGAGTTATCACAAGTACAAGCGAAATCTAGTTAGTCTTAAAAATGAACAAAGGTTATTGTAAAATATCATTTTTAGTAACATAATTTGTCACGGACTCTACACAATCTAGTTTTTAAATGTAAGATAAAATTATGCGCTACTATTTTACACTCCTTAAACGTACAACGTAAATAAATTTAAGTATACGGTAATATTTTATGCAAATACCTAGATTCAGTAAAAATTAAACAAAGTGACATCGTAACTTTACAATGAGAGAGAGCTTTTCACTGTTTATTCTAATGACTACCAATACAATTTTGAATGCCACTTACCGTCCACTGTTATAAACACTCCTTTAGCGATTAAAGAAGAGACTCCAATAAATATCTCGTTCATCGGTTGTGTCCAAAACTTGGCAACGGCGTTGAACTCCTCCTGTTCCTCGGGGAAGAACAACGTGGCTCCTTGACGGATGCATGTCTTAGAAGCTTCCTCAAACGTTTTGGGTATTGTGAAGAAATTGTAAAAGCTTTGCGTCTCCTCTATAAACGTATAATCTTTGCGGAAGAACTTTTTTTGAGCCTGTCCATCTGGAAAACACAATACACCATTCTCAATGCGAACAACATTTTAAAACGGAATATTGATTTGATAATATACTTACTTGTAAAGTTCACAAACAACTGCACTAGGAGTATAATAAGCAAACTTTTTGTTGTATACATTTTTAATGTTTTATTAAAAAAACACGTAAGAGTGCGACGAGGCGTCGCGCGGGAATGAACGTGGTGGCGAGTGTGTGGACTATGTTACTCAAGATGGGTTATAATTATGTGTGTTATGGGCAATAAATATAATCCGGTATTGTTTAAAATGCCTAAAATAATCTAGGTTTTAGTTTCATTTCCAATCAAATAGCGACCAGCGTACACTAAAACTTAAAATCTACTAGAGTGGCCCACGTCCCACGCGTTTGTGTCGCGTTCTGGGATCGACTTGCCGATATCCGGTTTTTAGCAAACTGCCACAGTTATACCGTCTGTGGATATGCCACTGGGGTTGTACTGCAATAACTGATAGGTGAATTATAATCATATTGTATAATGGTATCAGTAGAATTCTATACGTGAGCTATAGAATACTTCTCTCGGTGTATGCTTATTGGTGCGACTGGGATCCTTGCTATAATGACTAATCCAATACCGCTAAAATGTCTGGACACCAAAAAATGGTTTATACCAATACTGAGAGACGAGGATAAATAAAAGGGAAATCCATTGTGCAATATTGGCCCCCTGGCCCCTGCAAAAGTTTTAGGCGCTCTATCTAGAACGGAAATATTTAGCGACTTCCTACGACTTTTATTATGTTGTTTGCGCAGTTAAAAGCGAAGATCCAAAATGCACATAGTTATTATAATATGAACCATATTATAATTTCCCAATAACGTAAATCAACTACTGCAACATTTAAAAACCCCATTGCTAATTAATAAAATTACTTGCGAATATAAAAATCCACCCGTCGCGTCGCGTCGCGTCCCAATTTTACGTTCGCAACTTAATAAACCAAAAAATATAATTATAAAGCCTTTGGTTGATAATGTGAGGGTTCATCGGTGCTATTGCAAAGTTGTATTTTTAACATTTTATTGTTAATACTTTCTGATACATTACGCTTGGAAACGAAAAGTACGGAAAGAGTCACCTTTTTGCATGCAAAATGTACAAGATAGCTGTTTTTTTAAGTAAACCTCGAACAAAATACAGTACGATATTATGTCCGAAAAAAATATGTCTAATATATATCTACATTTGAATAATCAAGACTCACTTTAGTCTTGATGGGTAATTAGAACTTTGGAGTTTTTAATATATAAAAATAAATATTTTTACAGTCAAATATTTGTAAGCTCCACCATATTTGTTAAATTATTAAAATTTTCCTCGCCAATCAGTAAGTTTATACAGATCCGGTTTGCATTTTGTTAGCAACAACGGCGAGACAAGCAGGAAAATCGAAACAAAATACAAATTCAATACGTATAATTAATATTGTGCGATATGTCTGAAGTTTTTGAATACGTTACGTTAATATTTGTAGATTATTTGTATAAAATTATTTTATAAAATTAATGTTATGCGTTAATCTGACGTACATTCTATTAAAAGTATTTATAGAAATAACAAGGTATGTATATATAAATGTTAGTGGCCGGTATTTATATGTACTTATATTAGGTATATATATTTGACACGAGCATGCTATTCGCCTGATGATAAGCGAGATGACCGGTTATGCAAAACCAAACAATAACACGAATTACAAAGTAATGCTTGGCATTTCACTGCGTTCGCCATCCTGAGCAACATAATATGTTAAGTCTCAATATGTCCTATAGATACTCTGGGCATATGCTTCAAACCTGAACACAACAGTGCATTCACACAGCTGTTTGGCGAGAGAAATAGGCATTGCAGTGGTACCTACCCAGGTGTCCTTTCATATGAGAGACCTACCTCCAGTAGCATTATATCAAAAAATTGTAATATTATTTTTAGAAATACCTAACCAATACGGTTATCAATTGAAAAAGCGTATTTTCAGTTGAGGAGGAAATTTTCTATTTATTTTCCGTTAAACTAGACACATTTTACTTCTGCGTGATATATTTTCAATCTGTATTCCAAAGAATTACCATTGTGTTTCATAGATTACTACCAAATTTTCAAAAAATACCTATTTCCCAACATTGTCGGATAAATTGCTTTCCGTTGTGGTCATCAGTTCCGTGCTCTTCTAATTACTTACTACAAGCAAAATCTATGTTAATGTTAAATCCACGTAAAAAATTAACTATGTTTTCTATTCTATTCTACTATTCTAAGATTTGCAGATGATATTGCGATACTGGCTGAAACACCCAACGACTTAGAGATGATGATAAGAACACTCGATCAGGAAAGTAAAAAAGTCGGACTTGATATGAACATAAATAAAACAAAAATAATGACCAATAATTACAAAAGACCAATACAAGCAAACGGACACGTTATAGATTATGTTGACAGCTATATCTATTTGGGTAAACAAATTTCTTTCAATACAAACAGTAACCTAGAGGAGGTAACGAGAAGAATAGCGTTAACATGGAAAAAGTTTTGGTCGCTAAAAGAAATATTAAAGGGAAACTATAGCCTACACGTGAAAAAGACACTGATGGACACCTGTATTATACCGTGCCTCCTATACGGTTGTCAAACTTGGATATTTACAGATGGTATCAAACGAAAAATAGAAAATACACAGAAGGCAATGGAGAGAAGCATACTACGGATAAGAAAAATAAATAAAATACGAAGTGAGGAGATCAGAAAGAAAACAAAGATAACGAATGCACTGAGACACGCGCTAGCAATAAAATGGCAATGGGCTGGCCACATAGCACGGTGTACGGACGGAAGGTGGACAACAGAAACTACTAAATGGAAGGGACCATTAGGTAAAAGAAGAGCAGGCAGACCAAAGCAACGTTGGGCAGACGACATCGTAAAAGCGGTTGGGAGAGATTGGATAAACCAAGGCAGAGATAGAGAACGGTGGAAAAGGTTGGGGGAGGCCTATACCCAAACCGGGGTCCATATCCTAAATTAATTGTACTTAAATTACTCTAACTCAAACTAACTCTAGCTACTAAGCATTTCTACTAAAAATAACTAACATCATTTGAAATGTACTTTATAAGGGTTATGGAAATAAATGGCTTATTATTATTATTATTATTCCAAAGAATTACCATTGTGTTTCATAGATTACTACCAAATTTTCAAAAAATACCTATTTCCGAACATTGTCGGATAAATTGCTTTCTGTTGTGGTCATCAGTTCCGTGCTCTTCTAATTACTTACTACGAGCAAAATCTATGTAATGTTAAATCCACGTAAAAAATTAACTATGTTAATGGTACTCTTTGTACTAAATTTAGTTCTGAGGTATTGTGGTCCTATTCAGCAAGTAGGCGACTTTAAATTCATGACATTTCAGGAATTCGAAATTTTCAAAAAATTATATTAAATTATTTCATAAACCGTAGAGGTATCATGAAAATGTGGCCTGTTAATTGTGCTAAGGTATCGATTAGGTACTTGCTTTTTCAATTGTAATCTTCATTTCGATCATCCTTTAAAATGGTAACGCAACAGTAGGTAATTTTTTTTGGTAATCCCTTTTTTATAATTTCACTTTGTTCTTTTTTTTTGGGTAAAAAATATACATTATTTATTAACCAAAAAAATTACAGAGAATTAGCAAATCCAATGCAGGTTGGTAGTAAGTTATATTAGTATCCTTCTAGGCCTTAGACAGTGTGCACAATTTGCTACCATTGATGTGCAACTTACCATAGTAACTGACTGTTCCAGTATCATCTAATATTCACTCGATGTGTAGGCCGACATTATTCTACAATACCGACTGACAACTGATTATTATCACTGCGTGTGTTCATAACTTACTGGTAAGAACTAGTTATAAATAGCGTTATTGATGCGGGATATTTATATAACAATTAGGTAATACCCGTAATACCCACATACATAGTAATAACCATTCTATGAAGGCCTCTGATTCTCCCGTCCTTTACTTGTCGTAAGTATAATGACCTGTTCTACCTACAATGTTTTGAGAAAAAAATTTTATACTTTCATAAGCAAAGGTAGAAGAGCAGTCACCGCTGGGTAAGGGTATCGAAAGACGATAAACTCTATCGCTTCGTGATGGGGTCAAGCCTTTATCTCCCGCTCCTCTGCTCATTGAGGTCTCGTAAAGATCTCCCAGCCTCATTCTACATGTTTTATCCTAAATAAGTTTCGTACTAAGTTTCCACAACTTCCCTATACATCATGAATCAAACTACTGCAATCGATTTGCTTTTATTTGGATATTACATTTAAAATTAAGTACAGAAGAAGTTTTCTCAAGATAACTTACATGGTTCTTCCCTTCCCTTTACCTTTGGATTTTATTAAAATCCGAAAGATCCAAAAACATTATAATTACATTTATTCTGATCAAGTACAAACTTGCATTTGCAGTTGTATTGAGTGGTATTACATAATTTATAGCAAAGAACCCTACGTACGCGAATCCAATTTGCACTTGGCAAGGCTTTTTGTAACAGTTAACACCATAGTTTGTCTTTTTGCGCTACAGTAACTAGTTCTTCTATTGTTTATATACTTTAATTGTGCTTTTGGGACCAATAATAAGTTGACATGCAACAAAAAAGAACCATACATTCGCCAGTCAACAAGATTGGAACTCATCATGGTTGTTCATTTTCAAAACATTTTGTTACGGCCACATAACACATTTAGTTACAGTTATAATGTCATCACCCGGATTCAAACGTGTTTTGGATTGTGATGTCGAGAAAATTTGCCAATAGTCTGAAAGGCATTTATGATTAGACGGGGCACGGAAGCATAGTTTTACAATATCCACGGGGCCTATGCCTCTTTGTGTTAGGTTTTAATCAATAGATATTTAGAAAAGTACCGGCAATACTACATCGGTAGATATATTAAAATTATTGTTTTTATTTCACTCTTGGTTACGGGCTTCCAAAGCGGAACACGGAAAAATAGAACTGCATAGATTATAACTATTGAAATTTAGTTTTCCACTTGAGATTCAATAAATCAATGCGTTAAATTGAGTACTTAAACATGAAAATAAAGAGAAAATTGTAGGAAACAAGTATGTGTTTATTAAATATCTTAAAATAGATAGAGACGTATTAGTTCTACGAATGAGTTTAGCTTATTACAGAATAACATGAGTTTTAAAGCACTTACCTACCTCAATTTCCAGTTTTATGCCGTTGTGCTACTAAAACAGGGATATTTAATCGCCGAAAGGACTAGTTCATATCTACTTAGATATCATGTTAAAAATGTAGATAGGTACCTAACTACATTAGTATGCTGTAAGAATATAGCGTTCTGAATACCTACCATTGTTACAATTATTTAGCAGTCACGTGAACGGTGAATGTCATATTTAATTATATAATAGTCATATTCTAGTATCAAGGTGGTTTTGTTATCCTCCAATAACGTCCGTTTTCTGTACATACATATATATATATATATATATATATATATATATATATATATTAATTACAAAACATAAAAGGTAAGCTGCGCAGTAGCCTTACACTATTGACAATTCCCTAGAGTGACACAAAGCGACTACTGACAATATCGCCAGACTACCTACATGCTATTTGTCTATGAAAACTACTGACGTCAGTCTGTCTTTCAGGCTAGTCGCCACGCTGCGATTTTCCTTAACAGCAACAAAGAACAGTGCTTTAGGCGATCGTCAACTATTGTCATTGTGCCCTTCGAATCATGAAATCGTTGCCGTGGCATTTATAGCCAGTTAGACTAGACGATATAAAAAAAAGCATTTATTGCCACTTAATACGAAATACAAACGTACATTATCATATAATAACGTAAGGAAATAGAATAAAAAGAAGAAAAACTGATCGCCTAGCGCGCCTGTAATTAATAAGCGCCATAGGCCTAGATGTAATTTTCCCAAAGATATCCATAGTATTAAGACTATTTGTGCTAAAGCCAGTACAGCAGTGGTTCTTAACCGGTGGCCTCTGGAAGCTTCCCAAGTGGTTCGCGGAGCCATCCTAAGACCATCCTTAAAATAATTTTATACGTTTTATTTATGGATATATGGAAAAATCCTTCATTAATTTATATTTTTGCACTGTATTAACATACAACCAAACCAATCAACTAACTAAGTGGTTAATGGTTAGACAGAAATTTTGTGAAATGGTCCCTCATGACTAAAAGGTTAAGAACCACTGCACTACAGTGACCCTAAATGTTCTCACATACTAGTAGGTATTAGGCGGATAAGAACATGTGAGCACTTGCCTGTTATCGAAGATCTTATTGCTGCGATAGTGGATTCTCGAATGGTAAATAACTCATCTATGCTGCTCAACGCAGTCTTGCTTTTCGGATCCTGTACTGAAATTGCGTTCTGTCCCCTCTACACGATGGGTAATCGCGATGATCCACTATGGCAGCCCAACGTGTAGGGGGCATAGTGGCGTCTAATGGCTTATGGCGCGTGTGATGATCTTGGAATGGCGACGGTGTCGGTTTTACCGGCGCACATCAAAAGGAGTGATCACAAATGAATTTCGCCATCGTATAGTTGCGTTTCCATCATTCACATGGCTATTGATGGCCAACTCGCTAGCACATCGTGTAGAGGGGCTACTAGAGCAGGCTCGTATAGTCGCACCGATTCCCAGGTATCAGGACCGTACTCCGCTTACTATCTGGCGCAATAGGCAGTCACTGTCGTGTGCCCAAATGTGCTCCCATTATTATATTCCTATTTGCCTTTATTTTGCTCAATTCACGCAGGTTTTAGCAGCAGCAGCAGCAGGGTTTTTGGTTTTTCGTTTGTACCTACGATCACGTAAATCCCAGACCGGTAATCCACACTATAATTACCGTGTCTTTTTGTTTGAGTAATATATTTTAATAAATGTGTAGTCGAATAAGTTTTTCCAAATAATTACCAACTTATTTTTGTAGAGTTGAATAATTGTATGTTCTTAATTTAATTCGAAATTCAATAGTTTTAAGTTTCTTTTTAAAGGAAAATGAAAGTGTAAAACATGTAGTGTTACTTCCTGTTGTCTTTCTTTACACGCAATAAGTACGTGTTCGGTGATGAAAGGGTAAATAAAAGACATGAAATATTTTTTTATAATTTATCTTGAGGTGTAAGTTTATTCGCATAACAAGTTTCATACAAATTTCCTCATTTTGTACACACCTTTTCACGGTTTGTTTTTGTAGTATCATTTATAAAAGTTGTCTCTCTAAAATTTTAACATATCGTCATGTCTGTTCCCTATATCTAATTTTCTTCACCATTGTTGTTAAATCATAACGCGGGGTTCACAAAGGCAAAGTATTAGGAGGAAAATAATAATTACTGCGGACTAATAAGTTTTAAGTAATAGTTTACAAAACAAAATGTGTTTAGACAAACACGGAATGGGCCCTTATCGCTTATCAGCCTTTCCATCGTTAGACGTGGCACTAGAAGTGAGAGATTTGGCCTTTATGTTCCACTGGTGGTCGGTGAGAGTGCAACTAGTGCAAATATGTGAAAGCATAATGCAGAGGTAAGGCGGAGCGGCGCTCCACCACGCTGCCAGTTACACTTAATAAGAAAATTCGTTACTAAATAACAACTAAATCGCTTTAAAATCAATTTAAAATGTACATTATTCGTCTTATCAATGTAAACAAATCTAATCTGCTACAAAAAATTAGCAAATTTAAATACAAACTTCTCCTAGTTGCTCTATAATAAAATTAATCACTTAAATATTAGAAAAACACAATGTTGAGAGTGAGCGCGGGGGTCGAAGCTCGCGACTCGCTCCCAACGCGCTTGTGATATCCTTTTATTATGCTTTCTGTGTACATTCAACGAATCAGTAGCGAATAGCGATACATATTGCGTTGACACATTAAAACTAAAAATTGACTGTACATTTTATATTTTATATGTAAATATTTGTACATATTGCACTCTGAAGTAACAAAATTATTAAGAAATATCTGTCGAAACGAAGAATATATACGCAGAACAAAATATCTCAGTAAATACAAACTCAAAGAAATTATCAATCACAATATTCGTAGTTCGTACACTAACCTACGGCCCTACGTCTTACAAAGCTTACAAAAGATAAATACAGAGGTCATTTACAAGAAATATACTTCTACCCAAATAATATAAAAATAACAACAGCCATCTGTACTTCTTTAGATGAATAAAAATAAACGCACATATGTCAAACATATGCCAATAGAATCTAAAGGTATGTATGTACATAGAAAGTTAAACGGAGGCAGCGCCCGCGAGCGAGCGCGCCGGCGAGGATCTGCAGACGGTACAACTCAACGAACAACTGTCACCTGCACTACCTCCACTACCATACACCAGCACTCTGTCAGCCAACCCAACCGAACGAACAAACAAACAAACCAACCAACCTGCACACGCTCCGCCACGCCGCACGGCGTCGCGTCTCGTCTCTCCCGACCTATCTCAATGAGCGATATAAACTTATTATCTCACTAATGTTCCATTATCAGCTAAGACACAAATTATATTAGGGTATCTCATATTTATTAGTTCTCGTGTGAGATTATTACATACTTAATAAACCTATTACATTTCCCAAATTGAATAATATGTATCAAACACGACCAGCTGTGCACCGACGGGAGCCGAAACTATGAAGCTAATTATGAAGTCTACGCGTCGAGTGTTGTATAACAATTACTTATCGTATGGCAGTTATATTTGTCGCGAGCGCGGCGACTGGCGACACGGTGACGACACGGTGGCGACACAGTGGCGCCATCTCGCCCGCCCCCACGCACTCATAAGGCAACGTATCGTAGCGTAACGTCTCATCGCTGTCGAACCTATCATCTACTGATTATAACAAACCAAACGGTCAATACAATAATAAAACCGCGCTAACTTCACGCATACAACATCGCACCGTGGGGTGTATATTACGTTTATAATGGCAGTGTGTTCGTTATCAATACGCTCCTGTATCAGCAGGAGACACCTAAGACACTCCAGTGACGTTTTGTGCTTCGTTTTGCTATTTTAGAATCGCCTAATGCTACAATAAAATTATTTTAAGTCGAAAAGATCGTTTAAAGCGGACTAGCGCGCTCCGCGGTGCAAGCCCGATCGTCTCACGCTGAATTTTATACGTATAAGAAATGCATTTTCCAAAACTCCAATCACACTCGTAATGTAAATATACACAACACTCCTAATGGCATGTAAAGAAGACACATTCAACATGCACCAATCAGACACTTAGTATTATTACTTAACCGTTTTAATGTGATGAAGTGTCGCGAGCCATCATACCATCGTATTGACACTATGACGGTGTCGGTGACTGGGACTACGGTAGTGTTGTGTCATGTGTGTGTGTGTGTATGTGTGTTTGTGTAGACACAGACAGCAGACAGTAGTGAGAAGGCTTCGAGACGGACACTGTCGAGCGAGGGTGGAGCGTCGTCTTCGAATGAGAATGATGCCACGAACGGAAACACGCTTAACGTACGGTTTAACAACGCTTACCGGTAATTGAGATCGATTAATTTTAAGTTCTATATACTATGAATTTCCACTCATCAACAATGTAGGTACACAATACAGGTAACGCGAAATAAGGCATTTCGTATGTAAATCGTACATTTCCGGCAGTTTGTTTGTCGCAATGTGTTGAACATGCAGTTTTAGTATTACAATAGTGATATACTATACAATGTATCCACGTTACTTATGACGACTGTACGAAGTTTGCAGTAACAAGCGGCGGCGGGTTGGAGTGACTCGCGGGCAGTACCGCCCTACACTTCGCTACACTATCAACATTGTTCCCATAGAGTAAGCTCGGCCAAATACCTATAAACGAACGTACAAAACGTCCAATTTCTGTTTATTTTACATAAGAGGTTAACTAGCTGCCTTTTGTACTTTAAAATAACATGTATTTGAATAGACTCAACATTCGCGAGCCATTATACTCCGCTCCTACTAGCAGCTGCCGTCGGGCGCGCCGTGCGCTCCCACTCAACTCTACCCTTGAGTACACTCAAACCCGCCTCCAATCTATACAGAAATATGTTACAATTTTACGTGTTCTAAAATATATATTTATACTTATGGAAAATAATATTAAATTGCACAAATTGTTTCACCATTTGGCCTTTCAGTACCTGAACGGTTGAAAGTGAATATGATACATAACTATTCGAGCGAATGGAAACACTACAGGCTGGCCGAGACACCGCAGTGGCTGCAGTGCACTGTCTCTATCACTCCACCATCTCACTGATCACTCACCAGTGACCAGTGATCGATGTGTTCAATACAAACGTGCGCTCTTGTGTCCATGTAACTGAATACAACTACTAATGGAACTCGAAACTAACTCGTGTCTGCAAAAGCTACCGACGACAACAGACAGATGTCGTTAAAGTAAAGACGCATTCATCTCAGCCTACGATAGGTAATTCAACATGTTATAAATGTAATCACAGCAATAATAAATTATAATTACTCGTCTAGTCGAGGACACGGGCACGGGATGATGGAACATGAATCGGAACTAACTGGACAGGACACGATAACACGTCTCACATAAACTATATATAAACAAACATCGTCGTCGCGCGCGTTCGTCGCCCGCCGCCGACGACTCATCACAATATTATAGACAAAAGGTCGATCAACGTATAGTTAATTTTGGTAAATAAACATAATTTCACCCAATAGAAACATCTCTTCATATATTACTTTTTTCTTTATAACTCTCGTATGTACGCGCAATACAGGTGAACTTATTTATCGAAAGAAGTCTTATCATACGGGCGCGTCCGAGTGACCGACTCGGCTTCCGGCCGCAAACGAAATAAACGCGGGACGGAGCGGCGGACGCCCGAGCCGCAGCCGGCCGGACTCCCGCCGCGCCGCGCCGACCATCAACACTAAATATACTCTCCAAACGTTCAACAACACATATATTCACTAATCTCACGCGCATCGTCGTCGTCGGTCACCGAACACGTACGAACCGGGCCTAGCGGTAATATTTGCACTGTCCTCACGGAGGCGTCGATGCGGTCCGACGATCGCGTCCGTGCACTTCACTAAAACTAGCCAGTCTATGAGCGTTCTCTCCTCGGGGTGGCGGCCGGCGGGCGGCTGTGCTCAGCGCAGGCCGCGGGCGCGGGCGCGGGGGGCGCGGGGCGCGCGGGGCGGGTGTGGCGCGCGAGGGGCGCGGGGGCGGGCGCGGCGCCGGCGCGGCAGCTAGAGCGGCGTCGCGTTGTCGACGGCGAGGGCGGCCGCGGTCTGCGGCGCGACGGCGAGCGAGGCCTGCGGCGACGACACTTCGGCCACGTCCCAGATCTCCTCGAGGAATGGCGGAAGTTTCCTGTTCTTGAGTTTGAGCGAGATGCACATGTTGGAGTTCTGCGTGCCGAGCGTGCGCAGTTCCGTGAGCACGCTGAGGATCTTGCCGAACACCATGGCGCAGCGCGGCGAGCCGCTGTGCTGATTTAATATGTACACTCGCAGCGTGTTCAGGTAGTATCTCTGAATCTCCTCTACGAGCAGGGGTTGTTCGAGGCCTGGCCGATCTGAAATCACAAACATTGACTCCATATCATAACTGTTTTCACTATCTTCTTAAATATTGTGGGATATATACCCTTACAATAACAGTCGATATTATCGACTATGCTTATGAGAAAAGTTTGTTGTAAGCAGTTAATGGTCGCTACTCAGATTAGCAGACATTTGAACTTCGTTTCGGATCATAGAGTAACCTCCCAGTTTAGTTTCGCATCGGAAAAATTGCCCGCCATTTACGACTCAAGTCAAAGTTTTGCGTCGTGTTATATAATCTCATACACAGTAACAGAACGCATCGGAACATTCAGCAGCGCTTTGTGGTAAATATAAAATAGTTCAATAACAAATAAAGGATGCTAGTATTTGTATCGTATGTATTAAGAACAGCAACTCACCTGAGAATATGACGATGGCGGTGAGCAGCGCGTAGTGCACGTTGTCCATGCTCATGGAGTACATGCAGCGGCAGAAGTGCAGCAGGTCCTCGATGACGTACGACATGCCGGCCTTGCGGTAGTTGTCGCGCGTGTACGCCTGGTTGTTGGCGAACAGCACGCTGTCTGTCGCCGCGTCATACCGTCGCGCCACTCGCAGCATCATCACCTCGCTTGACGACGCCTGAGGAACACATTACGTTACATTATTCGTACACCTGAAGCTACCCCAACTTTCGTTTATCCATCCCATGGTTGGCTGGCAGAAATTGTACGAAGACAAAAAAATATCCACAAGTATCTTTTCTGCGATTCTTACAGCTCTTTCCAGTATCGCACCGAAGCAAATATTTATGTGATCAATTTTAAAACCAAAAATTGTTTCATGTGTTAGTAATAAATTAACTCTTAGTTCTACAGACACTGAGAAACGCATTTAACCGAACCAAAAGTCCTCTATCTTCAACTCTATCCCAACAGTTGTGATATCAGCAAACTTTTTTAGCCATGCCGTGGGAACATTGCTTATGATTTTACGACCTGTCTGACGTCATAGTTCGTTCACACTACATTACGGATGGTTCCAGGCAGCTCTGGACTTACCATCTGCTTCCGCCTAGTTTTAGTGCCAATATAAAACGAAACGAGATAAATTAGGAAAACTTATTGATGTTTATTACCTTGATGGCAAAATAATCACTACAAAAATCAAATGTTGTATGGTACAGCCGAATGCCGTTCAGTAAATTGGTATTAATACATTAAATTGTACCAAAAAATTGTTTACAATACAACTATTGTTGTATAGAAGTCACGTGGTAGGTAATTTTGGCACAAATACAAGGCTACTTTTAAGGTGTTAGAGATGTTTTTCAAAACAATTGTGGAAAAATTCTGTGTATTGATATTTTTGGTTGTAAACATTTGGTGTTTGGTAGCCAAATGTTTTGTTTTTTCACACCTAAGCAAAAAAAAAATAATCTGGCAATGTTAAGTGTCTTTATTTATGTGGCTATGGGCACGATAAAATCGCTATTCACGGTTTAAAGTAGAATACCTAATTCCAACTGTAGAAAGGTATCGAAATTCTTAACCCATGCACTGAACCTAACTTCGTTTGAGTTTGAGAAGGCTATGTTTTTTATATTCCTAGATATCAATAGCCATAGCTGTAACTTTCTTTAGTTTCTTCAGCCACCTAATAATGATATAACGTAGTAGAAAACATTCTTTATTAGGTTAGTCATAATTAGAAAAACCAAATAGCTTACCTTTAATAATGTGATTTGATCAGACTGCGATATCTTGGAGAATCCCGGCAGTCCCTTTGCGAATTCTACAATAAGCTGCACTGTTAAGATCGTCATCTCTGTGATCTGACGGAAGGGCATGTCAGTGTCTTCATCTTCTTCTTCGTCTATCTGCCATGTCTGGAAATATATGATATTTGTCATGTAATTACATGGACGTGTAATTATGAGCTATAGACTGAACTGCAGAGGTAGGTCCAATAAGGTAATAAGCAAGTTTCAGATTTTGTGAATTAAGAGCCATGAAATTGAGATGTCAAAGCTAAATCAAGCCAGTTAGATTTAAAATCTGAGTGTTTTCTAAGTGTGCCTTCAATTCTTTTTTTGGACGTTATTGCTGTGACTATATACAATACAAGAGCGATAAGAAGCTACGCTATAATTTGTACAAGAATCGATAACACTAAAATGCAATTTGAGCTAAGTTTTAATGCTGTTCTTCAACATTTGGTGATTCTTATTTATTATTGTTACCATTACCAGAAAGTCCACTGCCCAACATACTTATATAGTGGTCTCCTCAAATATTTTAACCTGAAGCAAAGCGCCCTGTATCCAGTGTCTCTTGGAGTAATTTTCTAGATCATCTGCTATAGTTTGTCTTATACTATTGATATTAGACAAAAAATATCTCATATCGCACTAAATATTACAGCCTTTTCTATGTGTTTCAGTAGCTACCCTACCAAAATGAGGACTGGTGTTACCAAAAGGATACTTTAACTATATGACATTAAATCATAAATTCAGTTGGCAAATCATTCTGGGAATATCAGGACATGTGCCCTTCGTATACGTTAAAGGAAATAATATCTTAGTATGTGTTCGGAATAATAATCTGTTGTGATTTGTACGACGTGGCTGTACACCTGTCGTGGAACAAATAGATCATTTTAGCAGGTATAAAGATGTATCTTCATACATACGGACTTAGCATAGGTAGGAAGTATCTTGATGACTTTTTTTTTAGAAAAATATGGTCAATAGTCAGAACTCCAGAGAATTGGATGCTTAAAAAGGTTGTTTTTTAAATTGGCAGAAAGATGATGTCTTTTAAAAATTATTATAAGAAACTTATGTCGTTGAACTAGGTAAGTGATCTAACAAAGTTTGCCCCATGTTATTTGATGCTAAATGCTTTTAAAAGGCTACTGTAGAAAATGTGTGGTATGCTTAAATAAGTATATTCGGCAGAAGATACACCGGGATTGACAAAAAAGTTTTTTAAGGAGGTTTATATTTCTCTAACAAATACTAAGAAAATCTCGATTCATACCAGTAATATTAATATTTCGTCTTAACAAAGTGTTTGTTTAACAAGTCGTGCGTGATACTGACCTGTGTGACCCTCTTCAGATCCTCCTCGGAGGGTTGCTCGTACCCCTCCTGGTACCACACGAGCCTCGCGATCAAGGACTTCTGGTTGGCCGACAGCGGCGTGATGTTCTTCAGCCTGTTCTGCTCCATCAGCTTCTCCGTAAGGAACCTCGGGACCACTTCGTGCTGCAAACATTCCAGCTTCACGTACGAAACCATGGCATTATTATTTCGCTTCTTAAACGAAACGATCATAATGTGTTAAGCTTAATGCGATCCTCTTAGTTTACTCAATAATGACCTTTGGTTAGTGTTATGAATTATGAACGATTATCCTTAATAGTAATTGTAAAGTTATTTTATTTAATATATAAATATGAATAAAAGTCGAAGCTTAATTGTAACATATACAGTTTTATGGAACTTACAATCCTTGCCGCCTCTGGTGGAGGGGGGTCACATTGCATTATAGGGGGCATGTGATCGTCCACCGTCGTCGTACTGACTGGCAATTTGTCTTTTTCTCTCTGTAATTTCTTTTCTTTTCTTTTCTGCAAGCACGACGACTCCGGCACGACGCACTCGGGCCTCATGCCCACCGCGAGGCACTTCTTCAACCGGCACTCTTGACATTTTCTCCGCATGTACATGTCCATCTCACACGCGTGTCCGAATTTACAAATATATACTGCATTTTTGGTCACACTCCGCCTGAAGAACCCTGGAAACAGTCGCAAACACAATGTTAATTTTATACAAACAAGCTCAATTGAGATTATAATAATAGCACGCAATTATCAGTGCGCAATCTGGGCTAACGATTAAAAAAATATAGTTTGCGAAACCAGTTTTTGTACGATAACATAATGTAGTCATGAACGTAAAGGTTGCCTGAAAGGCGTGTGTCATTGACTGCGGTGCTATTTATGTAGGAACGAATGTCGATTTTTATTACAAAACAAATACACGGTGCACGAATGGATCGAATTGGAAGTAATTAGTATGGACGAGGCGGCCGGTGTCGCGGTGTTTTAAAACCGTTGTTAACTCCAAGTGTATTAAGCACGCATTATTTTAAATTGGGGTCGTCGCCGAAGGTTGGCCGAGATGTGATAGGCGGCGGTGAATCAAGAAGTAGACGCTCAGCAGACAGGCATTGTGACGTGCCGGCTCGGCTAACGAATGCAGCGTGGTCGCGCGGCGCGGTGCAACACACATTACTACATAATCTGAGTAACAAAGCGCCACTTCAATTTGGAGTTGGCACGCTCGCGGCCGATTAGCAAGGGCTACGTATGACTAACATTCTAGGTTAATAACGTGCAAACTTGTACTCTTTTATCAGAAAATGTTCAGTCCCACGAAGCTTACTTTATGTCTTTGTACGTTCATGAATAATGCAACTTTATAACCGTTGTCCGTCGCGTTTTAATTATCTGCAGACATTCGTTTCGCTGGTTTAGCGAATCTAGAATTGTTACTACTTATGTTTTTGCTGTAGTTTGGTATATACCTTTGCATCCTTCGCACGTGAGCGCATTGTAGTGGTAGCCGGAGGCTCTGTCGCCGCACACGAGGCAGAGTTCCTCTTGCTGGCGCGGCGCGGGGCCCTTCTTCTGCCGCCTCGCCTCCCCGTCCGTACTGCAGCCATTTATGCTCGAGGCCGGCGATAATTCTTCTCGACCTGAAACAAAATATTCCACTTTTTAGTCGACAAGGCCGTGCAAAAAACACAATGCAAATACGAAGACGTACAAGATCAGACGGTTTGAATGCATTTTAAAAGAGGTTAAGGCGGAGTTTTTAGTGCAGTTTTTTCGTTTTACATCGCAGCGATGCTCTCCGATGAGATGTTTTAGTAACGAATACTGGCGAGTGATTTTCGGCAGTAGCTTGGACATTTCCTGCCCAAACAAAGGTGGCTAGGACGGTCGGCGCATATTAAGCACGAGGTGCGCTTGTGTATTCCGCGCGCGGCCGGGAGTAGGGTGTGCGATGCGCCGTGGAAGTGTAATCGGCAATTGTCAATCACACAGTCGGAACTCCATAAAAAGTAACTGGTGGTATTATTAATAATTGTTATTGTCGCTGTATTCCGTGCTGTTTGCTATGCAGTTACAATGCATGCGATATGACAATATAAAATACATATCGTTGTAAATAAATTGTGTCGTTATGTTGTATTTTGTGCAAATTAAGGTTTGGGGTCTAAGTAATCATTGATGATTTGTATTGGGTTGAGACGCGGCAGGTCGCTGGCCGCGCGGAGGCTGCGTTACGCAAACCAACAAAAAACTAGTTCCACCGGAGGTCATATATGTGTAAGGGCAGCCAAATTGTATTTAGAAACACGTTCACACATAATTAGGTGTAGACTTGTACTATTTTGACATCAACGGACACATGACCAAATAGTATAAAATGGCTTAGATTTAAAAACAGCGGATTTTTTTATACAACGTTGTTAATAGTCAATAGACATTTTTGTTGGCTTCGAAATCATCCGTAATGTGCGCTACAAAAATCTCAAATTAGATAATAGAGGAAGTTATATAAAAGCATCAAATATGCAGAAAATATTTCGCTACGATATTTACGTTGGCGAGTGCCAATTCTACAACCGCTGAGACTGCACACGTCCGCAATAACTCACTCGATAAAAGTGTCCTGGTAAAAAGGTCAAGTGCGACGCTTTATCTCGTAGTTATTTACATGAACAGTGAACACCGGTTACTGTACGAAACGCTTATAGGCTGACATTGTACTGACCCGCTCAATATCCATAGTTGTTTTTATCAATAATTGTTAAATGCAAAATTTTGTTAATAATTAGGTTAACTGTTGCGGAAAAGTGAGTTTATAATAAAATATTATTATATCAAAATAATAGTTAATTGCCTCTATAATATTGTTGGTGACGGGTGAAGTAATTTTCACATTTTATTATTTTAGTGATATCGTGTTTCAATTAACTACAAGCAGTATTAAATAACGAATGTCACCATGAAATGATTGCCCATGAAAAAGAAAGCTAATCAAAAGTTGAATGCACGGATGACCGAGTCAGTGTGTTATGTTATTACGTCTCAGCTGTTCAGTGTTCAGTGTGTTGCGCTGGCGCACTGGAAGGTCTAGTTCGTACCGCTTCGGCGCCGCTCGGCCGCGCTCGGCTCCGCGAGCGAGAGGTTTGCCGAGAGCGACAAGTGGGGCGCGATCGTCGACCGGGGGCAGCGTGCGGCCTTGACTCTTGAGTCGTCGTGCCCCCTCCTCCCGCGTGCGCTCCCCCCTCCCGTCACACGCCCCCGCCCCGCCGCCGCGCTCACCGAGCAGCCACATTATTTATGATAGCATCAGAGCTCGAAGCAAGCTCGCGATTCTTTACTAACTAATAATAACTCGTTTTTCCTCTCACGCCATTTCATTTTTTCTCGAATCCGCAATTTCTTTGCAAGAACTTTCGTGTTATGGACACGAGGACACCTTTATAGTTTGCCACATTAAATAAACAACGCCGAGTGATGGATGTATCCCGATGCAATCTTATAGCTGAATAATGTGTCACGATTCACGAAATGAAAATATCAAGAGAAATGGCGTCGGACGTGCATTAAACTATACGCAAAACTTTCACTGAACCCAGAAAACAGACAACACAATGATTTCGCAGGCGGGCCACGTAACCCACTAGTGAAAGTTGTCCAAAAGTAGATATTGCACAAGCCTACACCGTACACGTAATTGAAATTCGGGTGCGGCGAAAGTACTCTCTATGCGTAGTGACATCATTCGAGTGTTGCTTGTCATTCACTCGCTGCCCTGAAAATCAGTAGGAGCGGAGTTCAAACTTGTAGTAGCACTGTAATATCTACAGGGATTGGCATTATTTTGACGCGTAGTTTGTCAACATGCCGCTCGTGAGTACACTAGCGAACATACAAAAAGTATTTGAAAAAAAACGCGTGTACACGTGATGGATGTGTCGGCCGAGCGGGACAGACGCGCGATGTTACTTTCTACGATACTTTCTAGCAAGAGATATGGGCCGAAGCCGGCGCAACTAGAGCGATCGGTTTCTCCGAGCGCCGGGAAAATCGGATTGAAATAGAAATCGCAACGCGGTGAAAATCGCATTTTCGCGTTACAACACACGCCACCGTGGAAACTTTGTTGATCCAACATCTACCTACTTAGTTTTATTTATGCCACTTAGCCGATCGGTTTCTATTTACTTTAAAAATTGCTATAGAAATTCAGCTCTAACATTATCCGACCATGACATTACGAAACAGGCCACAAAATATACTTATTCCTTCCGTGCCATTTATGATGACCATTTTCTTTTTACGCTTCACTAAGCGCGCAAAAACTAAAGATAATATGAATTGGAAATTAAAATCATCTCGTGCATATGTATATGGAGAAAGTCGTGAATAGTTTGCAGATGTCATGAAAATGGAGTGGGGGGAGAGCGGGGTGTGGTGTTCAGGCGGACGTCGGGCGCCGGGCGGAAGCACGTGGAAGTGTTTACATCCGTCGGAGCGCGGCCGTGCCGACTGCAGCCCATCCGCCACCAACACATTCCCCAATTCCTCGTTCCCTTTATAGATCAACATTCTTCACGGCACACAGATAACTCATAATCTCGCATGTATTCTTCTGTACTATTTCTGATTAATTTCGTTGCGGGTTAAAGACAAGTTAGACATTCCCGAAGACTGGCCGTGCTTCAGTGCTCGGTGTCATTACATTGCGTGCCACTGTTGATCCTGGCTTACAGGAGTTACAGTAGTGGGTGTGAGGGCGGGTCAGTCTCTAATCTCGCATATATTCGAACTCAGAATTACCTATTAGAAGGAAATTATAAAAATGTGGAGATTAAGGCTCGAATCGCTTCTATCGGCATCGATTCACATTTTATTTATTGGAAGAGAGTTATTTTGTATACAGATGCGTACGCGTAATTTAAAAGAAAGACGCATGTTTGTGAAAAACGCGAATGAGATCTATTTCTACATAATTAACGATTCAATTCAATCCGAACTCCGAAATCTGTTCTACTTTCCTTATTATTCTATTATCAGAAAGTTAAATGGATTCTCCGCATTCCATACGCGATTGACAAAATTAGTAACAACGTCACCCAGGTTTTTAATCAGTCGTTGACGTTTCTTTTACAGTGAAACGTATCAGTGCGATTACTGATTAGATAAGTATGTATCGAAATGTTTCTTGGCAGTGCGACAATCTACCTTTTTTTAAGAATTTATTATAAAACAATGGCGCATTCATTTTAAATCTTAAACTGATTATATATTTACAAGATCGAGGTCTTGAAAAACATGAAAGCATGCCACTCGCTACAGGAAATTCAATATGATTACTAAACTAAATATTAGTAGAGTTCCAGTACTCCAAAGATTCCCATAGAATGGAGTGTCGAAATCGTAAATTAGAAAGTGGCGCGCAGTTGTCACGTACGGACAGTATAGGTGTACGTAATGGATATGCTACAACTCCCCAGCAGATCGGTCCGTTTATTGACAGTGCTAGTTTATGCCCCTCTCGCTCCTCCACATTGTAGCAAATAGATAAAACGCATATTTTGTCTCACTCTGCTCCCCAATTTAGTTTAGCTTGCACCCACGCTCCGACGCGCCTTTTGGAGTAAACACGGGAATGGGTAAATAGAAAAGGGAGGGAGATATAATTAGAATAAATGCTGCGTGGTTTCCTCACAGAATTAAAACTTTATGGAATTCCATTGCCATTGATTTGTATTCATTGTACAATTTTAAAACCTTTTCAATAAAAGTAAATAGAAAACTATATTGTGTACAAAATTTTCAATATTCCCCTAACATTAGAACTTTTTGAACGTAAATACATGAGGATTATTTATGTGAACATATATCCAACATTATTATTGTAACAAATACTGCGTTGAACTAAACGCGCATTGAAGCGTGGTGGAACGCTATCAACGCCCTTGCCCCGTCCGCGCCGATACAATCTCGTGTCTCTGGTGTACAAGCGGTGACACTGTGCCACGGAATACGTTAATCTCCACAAAAGAGCCATTATTCAACCTCGGTTCATATAAATATGAGAAATGTAGGCCAAGGTACTGTTGGACGTCAATAATCTCTACCAAAGGCTAATTAACCGACCAATTGGGTCAACGACTGTAACAACGGAAGCGGCGCCGAATCGATACAAATTGAAACTTATTGAACCGTATTAATAAAATGTAAATATTTTGCACATTAAAATAGCTAATCGGAATGTTATGTAGGTCACTGACACGTTTTCCGAGAATTTGACTGGACGTAAAACGAGGAAAATGAACCGCGCTGCCGCAATGTAGGTCAAGAGTGGCAGTCATCGAGGAATCGAGGCTGAAACAACAAATGCTGAGACAGTGGAGTAACTCGTGGTCGTGAAGTAACTCGCTGAACACGCAACTCGTTACACACAACAATGTTACCACTACGTGTTTACTTTCAAAATAGCACTACTTCATTCGTCAAAAATCACAATATTAAATGAAATATGTGTGGTGTTATCTAAACATTTAAAAGAATGTAGCGGACTGGTAATGATATCTGATGTATCTAAAAATTGTGTGCCGTTCGGATACGGCGAGGTCGGTGACCGTGTATCGGCCGGCGAGATAAGCTGACGAGACGGTACGCTTATCGGCCGACAAAGAACGCCTTTGTTTTCGACGCATCTGACGACAAACATGCGCCGTGATTACACCAACCTCGCTGCACCATTATTATTTTTTCAAACTCATAATATGTGTAATGTGGTACTTTTATATCCACTATAATAATATTTTAAGTCTATTCAAAAGCTCTTTTAAAAAATGAACATTTTAGGTTGAAATACTAGAATGCAAGCCGGATTTTAATCATTTAAAATATTTATATTCAAAGAAAATACCACATCATATTACGCCCAAGCGCAGTGCGCTATCGAGAACTAATTTATCGCTTAGTTATCGGTACTTCGTAAGATATGAACACAAATACCCAATAAATATTGATTATGCTGGCCATAACATTGAAAATGTTTTATCAAAACTTTTCTTTTTTATCAATAAACTTTTTTACACAAAGGCTATAAGTTGCGACATCGATCAAATTGACACTTCAGGGTTAAGCGTGATCTTGTTTTTTGTAACTCAATGATAAATAGCACAATAACATAGTAATTGGTATGCAAAGGCTTTTATTATCTATACATTTACAAAGATAAAAGACGAAATACCAAATTAACTATTTTTTAAAGGCCGGTTGTGATGTAAAAGAAATACAAAATTGTATTATTCAGTAATACAATTTAAATTACCTTAAACATACAAAGACTAGGGTGTTAAAGATCACATCACACATCTTTGCCAATTATAAAAAAAGCCATAAAGCTAGGAACGGCATCAACGCCAAGTATTGAGTTTTCGATTAGTGAACAAAAAGCGAACAAGGATTCCTATGTATTATGCAAGTGTAATAATCGCACGTTGTTCGTGGTCGCCACAGCAGGGCCTCTGCCTCGTGACCAGATCACTGTAACGAGCAAAAACTCCACAGCAACATCCGAAGCGGATGGAAAAAAACAACCGACACTTGTACCGTGTGCTGCACTCGTTCAAAATTTGTATAAACACATACCATTTAACTGGTACATGTACACGGCTTTAAATCGCCTTTACGAAACCCAATTACATTAGTAATTTTCGAACTACATTGAACTATTATAATTAACACTTATCATAATGATTTCCTGTTGTGATTTATTACATTTTACTTACTCGGTGAATATATGCAATCGGAATTACTTTGTTGCATTCAGTAACAGCGTTAATAATTCCTAACGAAGCATATTGATCGGAAAGTAATGAATCAAAACAAGCACGAAAGGCATCTCGTGAAATGATGAGACAGAAATAATAATCGGTGGCGCATCTCGCGAACTGTGTCATGGGCTCGGCCCACGTTCGGCGGAAGGTCGCCCGCCCTCACCACTCGCGTCTCATTACTCAATAACGTACCTCTTGGAAACATTAACTCAACGCAGTAACATTCCATTACTCATTCGACCATTATCGTTTTAATTGACATTACATTTGCGACATTCTGCTTAACTCGTACAAAAAATTTGAAACGTTACATCAAGATTTTCGGTAGCGGGTAATGAGCGTCGACAAAAAACTCTTTTTTTACCCTGTACGTATTTTAGTGAAAGGCTCGTATGTAAGTACGTTAGTAGCGGAGGAATAATAATCACTGCTGTCAGCTTGATGGATAACCCCGCGATGACGTGGCATGGAGTACGAAATTTTCCCCTACCTCGTCACCCTGCAGCCCTTTATCCGTTCAGCTTTGGTTCAAAAGACCGTATTTGCTAATCATTTCTAAAGCGCGGTGTATAAAGCACGTCGGATGCCCGTCTATCTGAAGAAATTGCTTCTAATTCTATCACTGTAAAATATATTTGTCTACACTCTACAGTATCACTTACAATTCATTCAACATCTCTGAAACTTAATTTTCTATCGAGCGAAATCTATAAACCAATAAAATCCAATTGAACACAGACGAATTGAATTTCAACGCAGGTCTAGAACATGTTAGGTACGTTATTTCATTCTTTTGGAAATTTGTCACATTCTGCGAAGTTGCATTAGTTTGAAATCGAATAAAACCATTGGCAGACTAATTCGTTTAAATATACGATGATACTTCTAATGATGACTTGTCAAATTGTCATTAATACTGCATCACTATTGACGACTTGGAAGCACCATTACCACCTACGTTTATTATGTGTGTAGGAAACAAGGAAATTGCCACCCGCACATGAGAAACGACGAGGTCATTAGTTGAAATAAATACATCATTTGTCTCGCCTAGGTGACATTGTTGGAGTATTCGGCATGCGGCCAGGTGGGAAGGTCGACGACATAGCACCGCGGGCGGCAGGCTTAAAACCTAATTGTGGGTGTCCGCGTACCAATTACATTTAATCGATATTGATTGTCGGTGTTGCTTCATTCAACTACAAAAATCCAACTTTTTGTAGGTATGAAACGCGGATTTAAATGACTTATCTCATAAGAATCTCTTTGGAATGCTGTTGGAAAAAACAATGTTGAAAAACTTTCAATAAGAACGCCTAGTTATAGCTTCTCGATTGGCGTGTTCTATTTATACATGTATTGTTGTTTTATTTTTGCCAATGCTGGAACAAAATGTATTGTTGGCGCATTTGCAATAGCACTCATGTGGTGCCGCAGCAATTGGCGAGAGCAGGAGCATTCCTCGGAGCCGGGCGGACCGGTTTCGTCTGGAAACCGAAGCTGTTTATGGACCGGCCAGATATAAATATGCGCTACAAACCATTCTGGTTATCATCTATCTTCATGCTTCAAGTTTTAGCTGTGGGTATATTTTTTGTCGAATTATACTCATGCATATTTATTAAGTCTTACTCGTATATCCTGTGATTGACAGATTACTCTGTCGTGTATCAGAATTGAATGTAAGAAATAAATCCATGGAACTATCCTCGATCGTTTGAGATCAACTCTTGATTGTAATTTAGAAGTTTCTGCGGCAGTCTGTATTGTAAGTCGCAGCATAAAACGTCCATAAGCAAGCGCAACTAAATAATAGCCTTGTTAAAAGATACACGTTCAAAACGTGTTCCACGTTGGCGGAGCAATAAAACAATCCAATCAATGTAGCGACTATTCCGATATGGAGTGACTGATTGTCTCACCATAAAATATGCAAGAAAGCAACGGCATTTAGTTTCAGATCGATATCGGCGGACTTTATTACACTCGTGCGACTTATTCATTGTCGACGCGAGCTAAAAACGACGCAGATAAAATCTGAGTTGTTTAAATAAGGCAGTCTGCACCGCGCCGTGTGCTCTGTGCAGCTCTCACGAGCTAGACGCGTTGTTCACTTTCACTACGAATATCAGGCCCTATCTCGCGGACGATTACACTACCAGCGACCTAAAAACAGGGCGGCTTCTTGTACCGACACCACGTAACTTACATAACCGACCACGTGGAGCGAAGATCGTTGACCCCGGGAGCGTGACGCCGATAGGCCGCACTATCAAGCACCTGTAGTCCAGATAACGTTGATAACGATTCGACAGACATTATAAACAAAACGTGAAACACTTGGGCAATCAAAACGTGACGTGTTATTCAAATTTTCACTCTAGCAGCGTGCGTGGAGCGAGAACGCGAAGTGGCCTTACTCAACCATCTCTACATTTCGCGTCGGCAGCGGGCACCGCGCGGCGCACCGGTGTCACCCACTTAAGCCGACGGTTGCCAATTCGTTGCATAAACGACCCAGTAATGGTGAAGGAGGTCATTGTCGCATTACGCCAATCGGCGCCGCCTCGCAGGTACAATACGCTAGCTGCAAGTTAGATAATTATATCGATTGAACCCAGGTCTCCTTCAGCGTGTCTGTGACCCCGATGTAAATAACCTGAGGCGCTTGTACTGTAAACAACTGACGCCCGCTTGCGTCAATCGCTTGCAGCGTGGCCACAAGGCGCAGAAGGCGCAGCGCTGTACTCGGCGCTCGGCGGGCGGCGCGCCGCTGCCATTGATGTGTTCGCGTTTGACTTACTGCTGCGTTATTTTAGTCTCGCGAGGCGAACATTTTACTAGGCTATGGAAAACGTACAGTGCACGCGCTGACGCAACGTTTTATTTTCGTATTAAAGAATGTTTCGTCACGCTAAATGCGATGACGGTTCTATTGCCATCGCGCAGACAGAAATGTTGCGAGTTCATCGCTTTGAGTGACGATGCAATAAAATATAAATTAACCTATAAACACAAAGGCGTTCACGAATTTGAATAAAACACTTTTTATGTCATCAAATAAAAATACGCCAAGCGTAAAACATTTTTATTGTTAATTAATTATTTTGAAAATCTTTGCGTATGAGCGTGCGCTCGAAATAAAATTATTGCACCTTTTATTATTTGTTGAATTCCCTTGAATGTACGAGTTGCGTGTCACAATGTCCATTAATAAGAAGCGAGAGATGTATCTGTGATTCGCATCGACACCGCGAGCCGCATTGTGATCGTTAACGTCTACTACGAGTTGAAGCTGTAATTTGTGTTCTGCGACCGTGAATTGGACGTAAATCGTGAACTAAAGCGGGCTAGATATCATCTCATTGACGTCGCCGCGCAATGTTTCATGAAAATGTTCAAAGCACCTGTTATGCCACATCAACTAGACTAGGTGTTAGAAGTTAAAACTCGGCCAACGAGTGTTCCGTAGGTGCATTATCTACCAAGCACGACCGAGTGATAAGATTATTATAGCACTAGTGAAGGAACACTTGTGAAAATATTTTTAAGTGTGTGCGTGAGTAAATTCGCGTCGGGTGCTCTCTTAGTCGTACAATGACATTGTCGACCTTGAATACCGGCTGCCTCATATAAGAACACGCACACACTCACTCCAAGAGGAATGTAATGCGTTATTTTAGTGGATGTTCAGCAAGTGAGATAGACGGCTGTCGATGCGCTGCTATATGCACACTCATGTCGATATCTTTAAAAATAAAGGTCTAGACGATTACGGTTCAGCAAACGATAAAGTGAATGCCAAAGCGCAGTGCAATGATGCCAAGGTCAGCCGTATTATCACAAACGTTGGAAAACATTCTCGGTTCGCAACCTAATGCCTTTTTAATGAATTACGTAACGGTGTATGACCGGTTATTTTTACCAGCTCTAGGATATTTTAGTTTCCAGTATTATTTTTTAAGTGAGTGAAAGGTAATGTTGCTGCCAAATGCTGTAATTAAACAATACATGCGATTATGTTTTATTTCAAACTCGTGATGATGCTAGATAATCGGTTTGCGTATTTCATGATATAATGAAGCGGTTATCAATATGTTTGTATTGTTTACGGCCCGCCGTTTTATGTGTTTTAGAGACATTTACGTTCAATTGCAAATTTATAGTTATGCGTTAATTTTACTATGACTAGATAAGTCACGGTGATTTTTTAACAATACGTGCTTACAAGCTTTTACAAATTACTAATTCAATTTTACACTGTATTACCTCATCTTTCTATACAAATTTAACGTTAAATCTCATAATTCCGAGTAAAAACTTTGTTCACACAGTTAAAACTTAGTTTTTATTATTGTTCCACGTTCATAAAGCATATACAAACCGGTTCGAGCTCGGTGCATTGACATAATCAAACGTATTAATGACATTTAAGAAACTTAGACTTGTATTGAAACTTGATAGGTCAAGTATAATGTAACAAATAAACGATACATGCAAATCATATGAAACGTTGTTTATACGTTGAATGTTACAGGTATGCAAGTAGCTACTTGATACGTGGAGTGGTGGTGGCGACAAGGCCCGTGAATGACATTTACAGAAGGAGGGACTGCTCGGCCAAGGTCTCTGACCTATTGGAGGTGGCCTAGATTCACAGGTCAGCCATTACTGGGGAAGGCGTCGTGCAGAAGCCGACATCATTAGCTTTTAGTTAAAGAAATAAAGAGAGTCAAACGTGGGCAGCATGGTGGGAGCATTTATAAACTACAAAAAAGGCGCCATTTGCATTTTTGATGTACAAAAGTGGTCTGATTCAATATCAAATAACAATCTTGAATTTAACATAAAAAACCCAAATGTACTTTGCAAGTCCATAAAAATTAACTGTTATAAAAGTTTTTGTAAACATAAAACTTGCTTTTATTTTTAATTAACATCTTTGTCTTTATGTACGAGGAGTCAGATCCAAAAAACACACTCCTACTCAGCTCGCATCCTAATTAGCCAAACATACAACATCAAAGGGGTATTTCTGCAAAAAAGAAATGACGAAGACTTTTAATACACTCTAAATATGAAACAAGTATGTCAATGCTGGCCAAAATCCCAATACATACACATTTTGCATCAGTGCGGTGCAAAACATTGCAACACGGAGTACACAATTTTAGAAAAATGAAAATTTAGATATATTTTGGTTAGAATATTTCCTTGAGGGATTTGTTTAAGGCTTATCCTTTAATTAATACACTGGATACTTTTTTCAGCCTTTAAACACTGCAACTGATAAAGCTAATCGATGCCAAATGTGGCTTTAGGGGAGCTACGTGTGATAAGGCAATTGATTTCATTCAAAAGTAAAATCAATTGCTGCTCAATGTGCTAATAAATGATAATCAACCTAGTGATATCTATACCTAAGCCAGGCCAAGGCAGTGCGATGTAGAGCATCAGTCATCAAGAATATACGGGTCGAAATGTAGATTTTACTACTCTAGTAAAACATATCGACCTAAATATAAACTATTTTATAAGTCGCATTGAGACTTATCACAAATGCACGTTCAAGGTACTTTTACTACATTTACGAGTATATTATGTGCGCGTCGCGTCGTGTACTTTGGATTTAAGTGTGGGCCGATGCATTACACAACGCTCCGTAGTCGTGGAGCGACGTCCGAAGATACTAAGCGAGATAACAATAGGTATTTAGGGTTCAAAGTCACGTACCACGGTTAAAATTTCCGCGTACGTTACGTCTTACCTGCATTGTTATGTGACACGTTTCTGTTTTTTATACTATGTTTCGCAAACTATTTTGCAAGATTACGATATTGCGTCTTTAGGAACTTGAGGTTATTGAGTAGTGTTTTCTTTCGACCAAAGGTAATCTTGTTTGTGTACATTCAAAATAATGATTTTATAATATTTTTGTTTGTGTATTCATATTGAAACAGAATTGGATTTATTATTTTTATATTAAATTTGAATACAAAATTGTACAAGTCATCGCACCATTTGTGTTGCGTTGCGAAGTTAAAAATTCCGAGAACAAGTTTTACTCGTCGCGCACAATGCGAACCATTTATAAAGATCATTCTGCAGAGGACTTTGATTGACAATGCTTAAGAACGCACCGACTACATTACACGTGAACAATGGCATTAACTGAGGTGATTTAGATGCGAGACCGTTATAATTTCGATGAAGACCGATGCTCCGTGAGATCCGGGTCCACAAATTTTTACCACAAACGCCGCTTTGTTTCTGCTCCGAGATTTCTTTGAATGATAAGTGTGAATTAAAAACATTGTATTCAATCTTTGTTTCTTTTTTATTAGTACTTGCGATAAGTATCTTTCTCTAAATATTATTTAAGGTTTATTTGGTATAAATTAACTGTTATTTTATCAGTAAATAGGCGCCACGATTAAAGCCATACAAACATTATGGTTCATAAAGCGTTGCTGACTTTAAGGGTATCGATATTAAAATGTTTTATAGCATCAAATTTCGTACCTAGAAGTATAAAAAAAATTCAACACATACTTAGAATATCTAAATATATAACACTACTTTTAAAGTCACCTATAATACTAACAAACAACTTGAAGGAAACTAAACGTTTGGTGAAGATGTTTTGATATCGGTTGAATAACAGTGAGTGATTGTCTCAAGACGCTCTCGTGGTCACAACTGGCAGCGGACGAGTCGAATCTAGATAATGGGAGGCGAGGATGGCAGTACACGCGCATCCGAGCGCGACGGCCACTCGACCGCACATCCGCTAGACTCTTCCTAGAGCGGCCGCCGCGCCGCCTCGCCTTACTGCTGCGGCGAGCTCACAGAAACACCTTTTGTTCATCACAATTTCACTTTCCGTGTTTCATCACTCTAGAGATTGAAAAGTTTTAAATCATCAAAATGTACATAGAGCACAACTACTTATTTATTAAACTGTTTATAGTTATGATGCAGAACGTGTGTTATTTACAAATAGTACCCAAAATACAGCCTCCACGAACTGGAGTGTAATTAACAACAAATACATTTCATACATATGAGAGAGTCTGCATGTGTTTGTATACTTATAATTTCTCTCGAGACCTAGTGAACGTGAATTAGATACGCCCGTATTTTAACATCTTGGAAGGCCAACCTAATAGTTAACTAATTTCATCGTTGATCGATCATGGTGACACGTAAATCGAAAATTAATGAAACTACGTCGGTACCTCCATTAAGGTGTATCTAATTGGTAATCGTTAACGTAATCACTGTAAGACTTCAATTTCTAAAACGCGTAATTGTTTTAGTAAAGCATTCTTCAGTGAAAGTGGTCCAATTTACACTAATCGGTCTATGTCACAAGAGCAAAGCGTTATGTATCGTTACTCCGAGCGTGCGTAATGAGATTACACTATCAAATTGTTGTGAAAAACTCAGCGACTGTAACGCGCAGTCAGTTTTTTTTAAACATGAGTGTAATCTTGTGTCGATGAACTCTCAAAGGTTAAATCAGATCGAAGACCCACTACATGGTGATGTTAAATGAGCTTAGTTAAATAATTTTTGAGACTTCATTAAGCTACGCATGACATACACGGTTCACTAATCCGAAGGGTTTACAATAATAAAATAGTCACAACAGCCGCGTGCTTAGAAAATGAGGGGCCACGGGGACCCCATAGTTCGTATCCAAAGGGCGCTAAATCTAAACGCTTTTATTAAAAAAATGACCCTCACGTATATTAGAGGCGGCAGCTGCTTGAACTATGGATTCCGTTTTATTCAACTGACCCGTCACAAGCAGCGGTTAATAACCACTAGGATCATCCTATTTGCATTCAACATTTCGCACGAATATAATAATGGAAACGAGAATGTCCATTTTACTATGAAACTCAGTATCGGTGCGAAGATTTTTGTGCCTCTATGAAACTTACTTTTTTGTGTAGGGAAAAATATATATTTTCAATAAATGTAAACATAATTGTGACCCTGGCCCGGAGTTTTTGGTGAAATGAACTTGAAGACCATTAAAAAATTTTTTTGCCTTCAGCTCTGCGAACAAAATATAAAATGTGATGATAATTACTTTATTTTATGAAAATCTGTCACCCGGGATAAAACAGGATTTTTTTAAGGACAAACCATAATAAATTCTATGATTAATTTTAAGCAGTATTGGTATCGGAGTTAACCATATTTTTTACCGATAGTATGAATGGGCATTCTCCGTTGGTATAATTTTAATTATACCTCGGTTGTTATATAATATTATTTAAAACAGATGAAGTCATAAGCTATCTTTGGAGATTGGAAGAGGTCACCGACCCATTTGATTAAGGAATCATCAATCATGCATGACCCGAGCTCGGAGCGGTATCACATTTCACACCGCATTGAAAAACGTTAGCTAACACATTCTCGATAAAGGATGCGGTGTGGTATTTAACCAGACTGTTCTTTGGGGTGTATTTTATATACCTCAATATATCATATCAAAGAACTTTCAATACATCAGCAATATTTGTACAGCTATTACTTAAACTGAAATAATATATTGAACAATCACAACATTGTTTCTCCATTTTGAATTTCAAATTGTGAAAAGTAGCTTGCTCAGTCTAAAAGTACATTTAACTATAGAATTACATTGAAATTGGATTATTTATTAAGGACAACTCAACAAAAACTCATTTTCAGTAAGGAATACAAGAAAAAGCAAAACATAGATCACAATTAAATTACATTGATAGTTGAAAGACTCTACCCACCCTCATATTAACACTATAACATTTTGTAGTTCACATATGTATAGTTTTAAAAGTTTTTCCCATTACCTTACACTTAAACCAGATAAACAAGATATTATATTTTCCGTACCTACGAATTTTCCTCTCAAAGTTACAAGCATCAAAAAACTCGGGTTCCTTTTTCAATCAATTTTTGATTTTTTAGATGTACGAAATTAGGAATACGTATATTAACTTCGGAATTCTGATCTAAATATAAATGGAAATATTTATAAATATTTCATATTTCACGGAACAGTGTAAAATATTAACGCCAAAGGCCGATGATCTTCAACACATGACACCATACTTAAAAATGTTTCGAACGCGTCACAAGCTAAAAACTAATTACGTATTGCATGCGAAAAACTGGTGCCGTGTCACAAACGCTAGTTAGACGAAATCTAATCACAATAGTTTTTTGGTGGATTAAGCTGGCTACTTACGTAGTTAGCCACAAGGTCCCGAGGTCCGTAACCCTTTTCAAACGATTAAACATACGATTATTCAAATGGTGAAACAAATAATTTCCGGCTAAGTACGGACCAGTACGCGCGACGCCGTCAAATAATTAGCATTGTGTCGCTGTACCTTTATTTTTTTCTAAAATTATCAACACGTACAATCTCTGATCGAATAATGTAGTAGGTTGGTACAATGTGTACCATGTATTTTATTCAATTTAATATTTTGTACAATGTAATACAAAAAATATTATAAAGTAAAAATATCTAAGAAAGAGCTAAAACAGTAAAACATTTAACACGCTTGTTTTCGAGATATACACACTGCAGTGAGCCATGTTTTAGGGTTTTAAATATTAAGCTGACCTCTTTGCAGTTGCAATTGTAATTAATAACTTCTACGAATTTATGAGTTACCACTAATAATTACACGCAAACGCTAAATATAATATTCGTAGGTAATTCTATGCAAACGCAAATACATTAAGACCAAATCCGGGATCAGACAAACGATTTTAAAAATAACGTTTATCCGAGCTAATTTATCTCAAACACGTCGATAAAGGCATCATCAATACGATGGATGACTAGCATCGTTACTATTTATGTGCGACGTGTCAAAAAAACGTGGGTGACCTTGGCGCCCCCACGCGGACTACGATACATTCACCTCGATGGGGGCCCGAGGAGCACCGAATTGCGCCCTATCAGAATTGTCATAACACGCCAGATCATCTGTAACATCATTGAGACTTCCGATTGCGACCTAAACCCCTCGATATTCGCTTGTTTTGATTTGCATGTTAGGACTGATTGTCAGTTGTCAAGCAAAAGAAGGTAATTTGTTGTCTGATTTCTTAGTTGCTTCGAAGTTCTAGTGCTACGTATGTAGCTGCGAACTTATATCGGTATGAGAGAAACACTAAGAAAAGGCTTATAACAAAGTCATTATTTGTCAGACGCCTATTTATGATTACTTAAATGTTGTCCTAATATTTAAAGAGCATTATTACATCACTAATATGTTTCTATATTTTCGTGTCGGATATATTTATTAACTCATTCAAAATAGATTCCATTTACTTTCTGTTATCTCACTAAAAAGCTGTTATGGTAATTTACAACACTTTATCTTTTAAAGCTAGCAGGTACATTTATTAAGGCTAGATTCAACTTATTATAAAGCAAATATAATGTGAATTACTCACTGTCAGTTTTATAATATCAAATTATTTGTTCCCTATTTTTATAGCACACAAAGGCGCATGAAATTGCAAAATGTATAGGAATTCAGTAGAATAGAAGTTAACCGAGGAAATTGTAAACATTCATTATCAGTATTCAAGGTTATCGGCGAAATGCTTCCATTACACTAACAAGAATTAACAATACAGTTGGTACCCGCATAACTAATAATTGTAATTTATTTTAATAAAACATTTATATTAATCACCACAAAAGAAATTTGGACACATTTGACAGCTCAAGTCGTTGACCGGACGCATGTTAGGCACAAGGTACCTCTTATTTTTATCGCTTTAACTTTTGACGGATTATTTCTAATCGCTAACGTGAATTCAGGTCTAACCTTGGTACAACGAGCCAAATTAACATATTAGGTTCAATAAATGTATATCTAAATTTGATCAAAACGCGAAAACCATGAGAACGCCATCCCCTAATAAAGCAGCCCGCATAGCACGTCATTTAGACGTAATGCGTCAATAAAATTTATTCTGTGTTATGGCTAGTTGGAACCACCAGCGAAACATGCGGGCATGGAAACAAGATAAAATTTCTTGTAGAGAAGGAAACATGCATAAATGCAAACTGATGGAAACCGTGACTCCTATGGCAATTAACACCCGAGTAAACTGTAAAACAAATAACTGATCGACATTGAGAGCTCCCCAAAGTCGGAAGAGGCCGTGATGTGCCTAAAATAGCCAGTACACGTAACGCGAACGCGCACTACCAAAAAGTCAATGTTCTAAGTGCGCTTCAGGGTTTCAGTGTATACATATTACCAGGAAATTTCAATTGTTGCAAATCATTCAGTCCCGCCGCAGTAAGGTATTTGAATAAATTGTTGTTTTTAATTCAAATTCAACATAACTCACAAGTATTTCAGGACGTTCTGTTTTCATTAAAAGCAAATTAATACTGAAAGGATATTCTAAGAACGCTAAGAATAAAGGGAGTAAAGAATAGATATTATTTACGCTAAGAATTAATAATAGAATAGATCCAGAATATATTTGGAAATGTTTTTAAATCTTATTCTAAAGATATTGCAAGCTTATGTACTTTCCAAACCGTATCTCGCCTTTTCATAAATTTAATTTCTAAACGATTCGATACTAATTAGTATGAAATAGCGATAATTATAAAGCCGAGCTTTATGGTACTTGTACATGTGAAACTCTGGTTTATCGCTTGGACGAGCATCGACGAAAGTGGAAATCTCTAAGGGTACTAATTTCAAACTCACGATTGAAACCATTAACTGTGCAAACTACATAACGCGTTAATACATTACGTAGAATTGACAAATATTTACAATATTTATTAAGGATAAAAATTACCATCTTGTAACAGAAGTAAAGTATTAGACTAACCAATCAACCAATGAAGAGTATTTAAATATTAAAAAAAGTCTAGTTGCGATTTTTATTGTCAACTAAATACATTTATGAATTTTAGATTAAATTAATAATATCAAATGGTTTTTTAGCTTGCCCTGTTGTTTGTTTCTTTGAGTCAAAAGTATTTTTTGTATTAGTGATTTAAACAATTTAATAAATAAACAATACAACGCTTCTATTATTACTCTAATCTATCGTATTCGTGACGTCATTTGTCCGTTATTTCTATCAGAAGTATTGATTTTTTATAATTTTATGTACCTACTTATATACTTACCATAACCATAGACCACTATTAGAAGGATGGATCCCAAATAATTTCTTAAATCACTTTCATCCTCTATCAAGTTCCCTTTCTTTCTCAAGTTTTTTATACGTATTGTTGAAACCAAGTTTCCAACTTCAATTTGTGGTAATATATAGATCAATGCAAGTATATATATGTAACATATCCACAGTATGTTAAAGTATATCATGTCTGTAGATGCATACGTGCCTTGTCAAGCGATGCGATTTACCATCAGAAGTGGTCCCAAACCGGTTGGACCGGAGCGGTCGCACTCGCTTCGAAGAATACTCGCTGCATCCAGCTCACTTTTAAATTGTTTCTTTACATGGCAAATTGAAATTATTCCGAATGGAGTTACTGTTTCAAAAATGCACGGCACACTCATTTTGAACCAGGCGAAATAATTTGTACCGCAGTGTTGCATGTAATAAAATTATACATACAGAATATTGCACATTCATAAATTTGTCACTTTGTATGGTAGATTTCATGAGAAAAACAAGATTTTACCAACAATGTTTATATCTACACGTGACAATGGAATAATACTAAGCATTAGGAATCGAATGGTTCATAGATTATTCTGGAAAAATATTCTTATGAATCGAGATTTTTTACACTGTTACGTTATTCAGAGGGAGGATTCGAAAATTACAAAAATAGCCCAGACATATGTACGTTAGTGGGAGGGTGAGACCCCACACTATTCCGAGCGGGCCATAGCATCGCATCCCCCGATATTTGATGATAGATTGGATTCTGTATTGTGCTCGAGTAAACAATAGTTGTGCTTTCGAAAAGCATCGTCATTATCATTGCCTATGATGAAAGTCGTAGACGATATTTTTATGGTATTCGAATTGATACTTGAGATGATTAATGCACTTGGACTAACCTAGCAGTTTCAATGACGTAAGAAGAATGCAATAATGTGTCACAAAGCCAGCGACTAGGTCTAGGTCACGCCCTACACCATTACTAATCCACTTAAATATTACGCGATGTTACGTAAAATAATTACCTGCTTTATCATCCTATTTTTTTTCTAATTCATCCTACCTGTAGTGGGAATGTCGCTTTATGACAAAATTTTCCATGACGACCACGTGTTTGTTTGCTTATGCGATAAAGAATTAGTCAAAGACATCCTCCCACATCGGTGGTCGCCTAATCAAATATAGGTACGGCGTGTGACTATTGTTTCTAACATTAAATGAGGAGGGGGCATATTATGCCTATTTTTGAAGTTGGAACGTTGCCTATCCATTTAATTTTTAAGGCAAAGGAATTTTATCACAGGTTATCCGCACGAATGCACACCTTTGGCGAAACATTCTGAAAGATTTAAATCGTATCTTACATTTGCATACGAGGAATTCTTCAATGATCGCTAGCAATGATCAACTAAATACTTAATATAAAACTTTTGTGTGTACACGGTACTTGAACTTACTTTTGTATTACACGTATGTATGTAACTCTTAAGGTATTCACGAGTGCAGACAATGCAAATAATGAGAGTAGTTTTTTTCCCAAGGAATAATTACTGTATCATCATGTCATAGCCCTCGTCGAGCGGACAGGGACAATGAAGCGGAATCTTTATGCCTGCAATTGTGATTGCTGCATTATTATATGCAGCCAGCAAAAGAAATACATCATTCATACATGTTAACCACTAGTTTAAACTGGAAATATGTAGTTTCTTTTATTACCCGGGATAAAATGAAAAAAAAAAATACTGGTTTAATTCTAGAACATTGTCTCTTCTCTTATTTTATAAAAGAATTATCATCGATAATTTTGCGAACAGTGTTAATTTCAATCGATTAGTCTATGCGCGCTAATTTTAATAATCTAAAAATGCTCGTTGTAATTTGCTATGAGTAGGTATTACCTCGGATTGTATGATGTTTGATTACGTGTAGTTTTTATTAGATGCTAAGTGCATCTGTATGTAAGCAGGTTTTTATTTTTAGTCTCGCCCACAATCTGTCATTCCGCGATTACTCAGTCGCACTAGCGCTTCAATAGATTATGGTACGTGAGGCATAATAAAAACAGACCAACATTAACATTCTATCTCTACCCATGTATCAATTCATGAAGCACAAAATACCCCAGCACTGATACATGAACGTAGATTAAAGTTATCAATATCGCGACAATCACAAATAACTTTCAACTTACTTCATAATCACATTACAATAACATTATGTCGCTACATAAACTTTACAATTTAAACAACAAAGCATTAAATCCTTTATGATAATAATCAATAATCAATTAAATTCATAACAAATATTACTAAGTTACTCTGAAAGCTAATTAGAACTTTATTGCGTCAGCATGGAGCGCTAAAATTCCATTAGCAAGATGAAATTCAAATGTTGGAACTTGGAATATAGGTAAACAAAACTATTGTGATTGTAAGGGCAAGGAGACATCGGCTCGCAGCGCCCGGTCAAGGTATCCGGGCCAAAGGTCGATGACAGCGGCGGCGGCCCGCTCGCACACTCGCACGCTAAACGCTTTGCTTGCCGCCAAAAAATATACGCAAAACTCTACTCATTTAAAAACACGGAATTCTGAGCAATATAATTGCCATTCGATTAATAACAAACGCTAACCTGAAGACATAGACTCGTTCTCCGACTTGGGAGTGGTGGGAGGCATCGGCAGCGGCATCGATGGCAAGGGTTGCACGGCCGGCTGCTGCGGTTGTTGCTGCTGCGGCATGCTGCACGGGCCCAGCAGCGACTGCGTGTTGTAAGTGATGGAGTCATCGTAACTCCACAGATCGAGAGCGCCGTACTCGGGCGACGCGAGCGACTCCGGCGACATAACCATACCCGCCGACAGTCCGAGCGCCGATGATGAAGTCACTTCGGATGAGCTCTCCTCAAACATTCGCAGAGGGAAACATCCGTTGTTAGACCAGCGGCGTCTCATGTCGAAGAGCGTGTCAAACGCCCCGTCTTCCGCGACCACCGAGGGACATCCTCTGACGTAGGCTTTCACTTCACTTTTTCCTCGCACTGAACTATCTAGACGCGTCTCTACAGGTATGCACCACTCATCCGCGCGTCGATGAAACCGAAACGAATCGCTACTCACTGTCTCAAATAAATGCACTGGTACGAGACCGTAGGCGATGATGCGCGGCGCCGTCACCTTCCAGTCACAACACAATCCGAGCAACAGGTGAGAAGAGCACGCGAGTCCTACGAGTTCGTCCGGTGATGTGGAGACGGAGGTTACCGCGTTCGTTTGAGCCGTAAAAACGAGCACGTTGCACGCGTGCGACCGTCGTCAACGGAGTACGTAGAGCGAGCGAACAAGCGACGCGGCCGCTCTCACTACTCACTGCCACGGTCGAGCGTGACGTCACGCCGCCGCCGTCCCCCGCGCTGCGCTGCCGCCGCGGCCGCCCCGCGCCGCTCAGCCGCCGCGCCCCGTGCCCTCCCGCCGCGCGCAGCCGTGGCACAGAAAGTCAAGTTACCGGCGACAAAATGTAGCGCGCCGATAAAACACCCTCAATTTATGAAGACTCGCTCTATCAAAACAACTTCGCTATTCGTTACGTAACTTTTGAACTTGAGAAAGTTATTTGCAAACTTTATTAGTTTCCTGTTCTTTATCTGATTATTTTAAGGGATCTTAATAAAAGTAAAAAGAATGCTATAACTAAGCAACGTACTGGTAAGCTTTCAAGTAATTATCAAAAATAATTATTGCGATTTTGTAATGATTTCTGTAGGGAATATAAAATCAATACCGGCTAAACTAACTTAAAGAAACCACATTATCACTAAGTTATAAAATAATCGTTTCACAATTATTACACTACGAAAGGCCATAGGAAGGATAATTTCCATTATATTTTTATTTTCTAATAAACCTACATAATGACTAAAAAATCCTTGGTTTATGTCGTCGACTGTGATATTAAAATTCGATGTTAAATTGTTTAAAAAGGCCTTAACACTTAATTATACGGACTTAAATATAACGGATATTGTATCATAATTTTGAATTTAATGTTTAACTTATAAAGCAATCGATAGCCTTGTACTGCATCAAATCGTCGCACATATGTAACATATTTGTGGCCTTATCACGATATTGCAAATCTAGACCTGTTGTGAGACGCCCTTAATTCACAGATAAACACAACCTAGATGGTGTACAATCAGGTAGGCATGTGACACATTGACACGAATCACTGATATGTCCTCCAAATCCGAAAGAAAATAGAACGACGACCTAAATTGCCCCATTCAGGTCTGACTCTGGTACCGATTTATGAAGGTGTAACGATAATTCAGCGCTCGCCAGTACGTGGCGAGATAAAAAAATACATGTAGATTACATTGCTTTTTCTATTGCGAGCGATGTGCGCACCGATTGTAGTGAGACAGCGATGGACAGCTAACATATTGGTGATGTAGCTTCGGCTAGAATAGATTAGTTGTAATGACGACCGCCATGATTTCCTATGAACATGAGTACGCGTCACAGCATCACGTGTTCGCACGGAGCGTTGACCTGTCTATGTTTTGGAAATACAACACAGCCACGAATCCGTCATGCAATTAAAAAGATGTAATTTATTTGCGAATAATACGTCACCGTGTCATGAACGCAGATGGATTTGTATTGTGAGTTATATTCACACATACGTGCTGTATCTCTCATAATAAATAGTAGCACTTCCAGTTGTATACGTACTGTACGTTTCAGATTTGACAATATTTACATAATGTGCAATATTGTTGCAGGGCCATTATGAGTATTTTTATACGGGCAACAACGGCTTTGAGGCAATAAACATACATGTACTTTGCCACTATTTTAACTGGGTTTCCTGTTCAAGTGTGGGTATTATACGTAGCGTAAATTATTTAATATGATGAGGTCACTAAATCTCTTATTTATGTCATTTCAAATAATTATAAAGAATGTAAACATTTTTAATTGTTTTCAAATAGAAAAACACTTTTATAGATGATAACTCTGCATTTATCCTCGTTATAAATATAGATTCAAGGATATATGACTAGAAAAGGATTATAGTTGCGAATAAGTCAAACTCGTGAACTGAATGTTTATTGATAATATTACTTTTTTAATAAATACTCGTCCGATATTTTCTAATTTGAACTACACTCTCATTTCTATTGATAACTTTTTATAACAAATAAGATAATTATAAACATAATATGTGGACAAGAGAAATGTCAGACGCCCGCCTACAAGGTGGACGGACGACCTAGCTAAGGTTGTAGGAAGTCGCTGGATGCAGGCCGCTTCCAACAGGTCGGTGTGGAGATCCTTGGGGGTGGCGTATGTTCAGCAGTGGATTTTCTGTAGCTGAGATGACGATGCTAATAATGCGTACACTATTCTTTATAGATTCCTTTCATTTCCATAAAGATACCACAAAAGAGTTGAAAAATAAAAAATAATATTTTTTATCAAATAGCTAACAGTCGTTTCATATACTTGTATTTAAACTGTAATTCAATTAGTAATAAATCTAAACGTCGAGTGTACACGTGACTTAAATCGGACTTGTATCAGATTCCATGCTCAAGGCAATCCACAAAAACAGATCTAACCTAAAAACACTCTACTGCTTTATCTGCAATACATTTTATTTATAGTTAATGGCAAATAAGCACAATAAATGGATGTTAAATTACTAAAAAACAGTGACTAAACAGAAACTAACAAAGTCAAAGGCTTTTTTGTCGCCCGTATCGGCCAAAGTGTTTGAACAATCGTGATGTTGAGCAGTCGTGCGTGCAGTAAAATGCTCGATTGGTTCCTACAACCCCCCCTCTTCACCCTCCCCTCTCCTCCCGCCCCCCTCCTCACCTCTAGCGTCGACGTCGTCCTCAACCTCCAAGTATTGAAATTGTTCACACAAGTTTAAAATCCTCAACGCGTACATCTGTATTGCACTTCCGTTGGAATAAAATGATAAAATATTAATTGTAAAACGATACACTTCAAATGTTGATACATAAGTAGCTTGATTGTGATTTAACCGGGATGGGACGTCCGTATCCGTCGGGATAGTGTCCACCCTTCGCGATGGTGGAAAATCTGTCGAAGAATGTATGTAACTGGACTGTACGCAAACTGTAAAATGTATGTAACCTATGTAACTGGCATTGCGGTGGCCGGCATAATTTTTCGTGTCTGCAATATAGCAATATAGTTATAACTCTCCCTGGGTCGCCAACTTTTCAGCAAGTTCACCGATTGATTGAATCACGGCGGCCAACGAGTTACGTCATATCGTTCTTTACTTGAACTTGCTTCTTGGTACTGTCTACACAAAATTCTAAAATCTATATGAAACTGCCAAATAGCGTGCCGGACACACATTAATTCACCCTTAGGTCACGTTGAAGATGGGGTAGCCCATTATTTTAAGTATAAGGTGGCAATTGGACAAAATATCGCCTGTATCTCTATTTCTGTAGTTTCAAACAATTTTGTTGAATCTATTTATTTTCAATCCCTTTGATATGTTCAACAATGTTGGCTGTATTTCAATGATATTGTATACAGAGTTGAGACATCCTATGATATCACTGAAAGTCAATAAAAATAAAAATATGAAATGAAATAAATTCACATTAAACTAAAATATAGTTTATTCCATATGAAACTGTATAATAAATTATATTCAGTTGGGCTATACTTCAAAATAAATATAAAGTAATGATTTTTGGCGCCCGAATTGTTGACGCGATACCGTGTATGTGGTTTGAATGAATGTCGCCGTGTCTGTACCGCCCGGTATATTATTATCTATGGTGAATGATTCATTAATAAACATCGGTGACGGTACATTATATAAGTATTTGTAGAGACGCTCAAATTTACTTTCCATGTTTTAACAATGTTGACTCTGAACGCTTTCTTAAGCTCAGTAATTCATTGTACAAACTTACATATGTGGACTGTGTTTTATACATGATTTTAAAGTGGACGACTGCTAAAAACGTCGAAAAAATTTCGAACTTTAAAACCTCTGTATTTAAATCACAGTAACATTGATTTATGAGACTATTATTTTACACGCTTTATATTTTTCAATTAAATGTTATCGATATGTTTTAAATATGCAATGTTTTATTTGAACATATTAAGAATCCTCTTAGCGCAATGAGAATACAGTAGAACCCCAATTATCCGAACGCCGACTATCCGAATCGCCGATTATCCGAATCACAAAAAATTGTCCAAAAAAAGTCTAAGTGCGCTATTATTCTTCCCCCCGCGAAGCCAGTGTTTGCGAAATTCTCAATGACGATGAAATTGTTGTAAGTGTGAGAGAAGATGTTGAAGTGGAAATGGAAGAAGAACTTTCTGCTGATGTTGAAGTAGACGCTGGACCATCAGCTAGTGAAGCATTTGCCGGCCTCGAGACTGCTTTGAAGTGGATGGAGCGTCAGCCCGAGTGTGACCACTTGCAACTGCTCACCGTCAAGCGAATGCGTGACCTGGCTGCCCGAAAACGGTTGAAGACCGCAAAACAGCTTACATTAACGGAGATGTTTAAAAAACAATGATTTTTATTTCTAAACTTGTACATAAGTACATTTTATTTATATTTAAAACATGTGAAAATTTCATGTTTCTTTCATTTAATTCAATAAAAAAATAGTGCAATATCAAAACGTAGCTTTTATTCTCTCCAATGGCAATTTTTTTAAAAAAAATCCGATTATCCGAATATTTGATTATCCGAATGGGTCCCGGTCCCCATTAATTCGGATAATTGGAGTTCTACTGTATGTGAGTTCCGCATTGATTTAAATTAATTGATGTTTATGAATGTTGTTTAGAATAATTATAAACTATACCTATACTAATTAAAGGATGCCCACGCCGATGCTACATGTAGGGGAAGTACCTTAAATATTATACTAGATACTAGATAGACAATTTTTCTGAAAAAATACATAAATTTGTGTTTGGATACAATTCGAAATGCATTAAAAAAAATTAATAATCGTAAGTCTTGAAGCAGAAATCGAGGCCTCCATGTGGTAAAAATTTGCGAAGTCCCAGAACTGTGTGAGTTTAGCATAATTTTTAGATAATTTTTTATTTTTATTTTCTGACTCGTCTAAGGGCACCGTGAACAGGTTATTGACGTGAGTCGCGGTTCAATACACGGGTCAAGCAATCCACTTCGCGTGTTTTTCAATTCCATCGACAAACGTGATTTACCTAGGATTGGATTTGTTCCCACTATGGCGATAGGCTTACCCATGACGTCATGATTTGTGTGCGATTGTTGAAGTGGGAATGCAATTTTGCCTACTACGGGAAGAGAGAGACTTAAGTTTTTTTTTTCTGTATTGGCGAATAATGAGGACATATTAGGATGTTCACACGACTAGTTACTGGGGACCAAGAGAACTAAGCTTGCTTTTGGGGTACCATGCTGACTAATGGATAATGTTCTGGTGATTGTCAAGTAGCAGATACGTATAAGGTGATCATGGGGAATTAAGGAGACTGAGTAGATAAATGGGAGGGTGATGACGTCAGCAGCGTCAGAGAAATTACTAACTCGCATGCTAACCGTGATGAGTGTTGGCAAACCTCTTCAATTAACCCTTGTGGCTGAAGATAATATAATGGATAATGAGTTCCTCCCCAAATGAGAAGTAACCAATATTCATAACATTAAAGTCAGAAAGTTGCTTTAGTTGTATTTTAAGATTTTGCGGTGTGGTTTAAGATATATTTAAATATTACAGGTATAAGTCGACAAAAAATCCTGCTAAGTGGCCTTAATGTGTCGGCAACAGTAGTAATGACTTCGAGTTAATACGGCGACGTTAATAAGTACATTGGAGTATATAAAACTAGTAATTTACCTCAATCCCAATCCGTTCTCATTTTATTTGCCTTTTTTGGCTATAAATAATATGATAAATATCGTAGGTACTATAAATGCTTTTAATAAATGTGTTTTATAAATTGACATCCGCTAATGGCTAATATACTTTTTTGTCAAACTTGTTTGGTCGAATCAAGTTTTAAAATTTGCTCTTATTGTTCGTTTTTTGTTTATTTTTGTCGTTTTTTTGGATATATTAGTTAGGTATGTACAGATTTATAAATGGCGGACTTTATGTACCGAGGAATGATGAATATAGCCGAAACTTGGCCGTCAGCCATACAATCCTTTGTTGTGGCTTTCGGGAGAAAGATAGCGCAAACATCGCGTATTAATTTAAAGAAAAATATTTTCTTCAGTATGCTTTGAATAAAAATACCTGCAGAGTCTTCTAATGTAAATTCCGGTGTCTGATGGCATAGCTCCTTACCTGAAACAAGTGAATAGCAATTACAAAAATGCAACTATTACTTTCTTATGCTTTTTTTTATTTAACGTAAAAAGAAAAAGTAAATCTTAGCGCTGTGCTGTGTTTATGTAATATACCTTTCTATTTTTCTATTCATTGACGTGCTTTTAAATTGCATGCCATTTCGTGTTGGTGAAACAAAAAATACATTTACCAAGTAAGATCTACAAAGGATTGAACATGTCTAAGTGCGGTTTTCTCGGTACAACGCACATGAAGTAAGCAAACAACCAACAAGTTTGAGGAGTTGTCGACTAGTCAGAATTTTCTCCGAGTTATTGCACCATTTAGAGCCGGCTGGGTAGGCGTCGTTGTCGTGTTTTTACTAGCGATGTGCAGGCGCATAAAAAGCGGACGCGGCGGAATGGTCCGAGCAAGCGCAATTAAGACCAAGGTCTCCGGGTTATCAAACCCGTGTCGGCGACTCGCGGTGCCGGCCGCGCCTCGCTGCCGTCGCAAAAAAATGTAGCGAATAATGAAGTCGATGGTATTAAAAGATAATGGCAGGGTTAACACGCCGGCTGCATAGCCTTAACTGCCCACGTAGTCGAACACCGACCATCCTTTCAACGGACGCGAGACGCGCACGTTACGGCGACATAATAAAACAACGGGCCTAGACATCTCACTCCTCTTAGCTAGCTTTATTGCCTTCGTATTTATACGCTAAAATATAGCGCACGGCGGCACGAGTACCACCCTTCTAACAGCGAATGATGAACGATGCTGTCGTTATCTCCACGCGAGAACAAGTTTCAAGTACACTAGCTCAATAACAATTACACAATTTATACCGGACTTTCCGAATATGCGCGCGCAATCGGTCAGTGAATGTATCTGGCCGAGAGCCATGTGCAAGTATTGGAGGAAGTCAAGGCTACGTCGCATCTAACGCATACGCAATGCTAAATCCTGTTCGTTGACTCCTATGCACTTGACAGCGACTAATGCCATTCGCAGTGTGACCTGCTAAGGAACCATGTTACCGTTCCTCGCAGTCACACGAACACTTACATAATGCGATCCAGACAATGTTAACTGATGCTACGTGAACTTCGCCTTTCACATCTCAGCTTTGACGCTACTTTCGCTTGCACACATTTCGCACACGACTTACATGCATTCATACGGCTACGAGTTTAGAATGTGTTATGCGATTAGTAAAAACCCTTCGTGTCCGTTTTATTGCGCTTCACCGAATTATTTTATAAAAGTTTTGCACAATTTCGTCTCGTTATCGACCACATGATGTGGAATTTAAGTCCAAAAACGTGTTTTACTTGGGAACTTTTGTAAGCAGTCCATGGGAATTTTCACAATCAGGTATCGAGGCGTGTTGCGCTGTCCATTACCAATAGAGCCGTCGAAGATACAAGTTTACTGTTGTTTCAGATGCAGAATTTGTGTCACGACTTGCCCAGCGAATTGAACGAAACGAAACATCTCAATTTGTGTCGTACTTAATTCAACCGAGGGACTTTAAGAGAGTCATACCCGATTTAAAAAGACAGAATTACGTTCCGTTTCAACGCTGTAGTCCATTGAACGGACATTTATCTCGATTAAAGTCAGGCGAACGTAATAATTGGGTCCTGCGCTGTTTTATGAGATTATTTACGAGCTTCTTAAGGAAAACAAGGTAACTTGCGAGTAGATACCTACTAGATTGAAAGAATTCAATAGAAACAATGTATTTGTGCTAAACTTTTTCGATAAGCTTTGTTTTACTAGTTTGCTAATAAACCCATTTTGTGCAATTAAATTCCTGACAGCGTTTGTCCGTGGCTTTGTCCGATTATATTCGAATGGAATTAGCTTCTGTTTACTTCTTAATGTTTCGGTTTGTAGGTTAAAAGTCCCATAAAAAGCTACCGCTGTGTGCTTTATTTTCTGTACTAATTTATTTGGAAGGTATATAAACTTTTTATTGCATTTAAAATATTGACTTCGAGAACCAATCGACAACAATAAAAATAATGAAAATTGTTTGTGTAATATTTTATACGTTCATTTGCCGTAATGCTAGAAATTACAAAAAAGTAACTCCATAGTAGTTATCAACCCGCATTATAATAATCGTAATAGATCCTTAACCTTCTTAGACACGAGGTCTGCGCCCGCAGTTTTTTTTCATAAATTTGAAAATCGAAGACTAGACTAGACGAGATCGTCTAACCTTCCAATTGGTCGGCCAAGCGTCGAAGTGTGGAAGGACGCCTCGTGCGGGCTTCGATGCGTTCATGAACGCTCTGATGACGGCAAATAGTCAAAGTCAAAGCCAAAGCTAATGCTCAATCTCCCCGCGTTTCACTAGAAGTTTGAGGGAGGTTAGCTTACACTTTGGCACGGGAGCGCTTGGCAGCTTAAACGTAGAAAAGTTGGATTATCGGAATGCAATCAAAGCTACTTGAACATTGTTTGCAGTAGTGCAGTTAGCTAAGAAGATGGTAAAACGAGAGCCCGTTGAAACCATCGTTTTTACATTCAAGTTTGTGAGATCTGGGTGATATGAGATCGAATTTTCTTTATCACTGATTCTTATACGTGGAACAAGACTTGTACCTTAGTTTATACTTCAGTTACTAAACCGTAAACGACTGTTTTTTGTTGTGCTTTCAGTATTCGAATGTATTTTCAAATTATAACCGCAAGGAGTAGGTATGAGTGTATGAGAATCAAACTGCAATTAGGTCATAGAAGCGTCGATGCATCGTGGCATCGTCGCGGCGACCGTTGTTCGGCGCGCGTGAGGCGAGTGCTGATGGCGCGGCGCGGCGGGTGCATGCCACCTTGCGTAACGCATTGTCCTCGCTGCGAACGCCACTGCCGGCTAATATTAGGTACGATGACACAACGTCAGTGGAATCAGGGTAACTCTGTTGCTAGGACACTACAACTTTCTAAATTTCGCAGCGTTTGCGGAGACCCACTTTCTTTCGCACTTGTGAAATAGCCAAATTGAATAGAACGCGGAACGCTACTATATTTGTAATGTGAAACAAAACATTACCAGTCCAATTAAGCACTTATGACACGCTCATAAAACGTTGTCAAGATAAAATGTGTCGGTGTAGTTGAATATTTTTGAATACGTCATTCCTAATATATTTAAATAGAATATCAGCACTTGAATATTCTCCAGGGCGTGTGTCACGTAAGTGTTTCACCACAGAAACATTTTTAAAATAGATAATTAAAAAATACATTAGATTTTTAGTTGAGCGACCGTAGAAAGCGATTTTTCACGTCTACAGCGTAACAATTAGATGAAAAACATGTTTTTTTTTTGCGTTTTAAATATATAGTAAAGCAATTTATTTCAGCGACATGAGCCGTGTCGGCTGTCAGAGGAAACGTTGACTCCTCTCCGAAGTGGAATTTGCCAAAAAGCACAAGTTGCGAGATATAATAGGAACAGATTGACAGCCTGCGTCGGCTCCAGCTTCCTTGCCAAAATTGTAATTAGAAAAAAAATACTCGTTTATTTTAAACAAAGCAACATGTGCGGATGTGATAATTTGCACGTTTTAATTAGCATGAGACCGTTGTTATTATTTGGGTCGGCCATTCGGTTCCCAGATGTATCGTCAGCTTATGAAAATCCACACTCATTAATCCACATGGTTATGTAACATTATAATAACGAGTAACATCCGACTAAAATACGAATACGGTGGCGCTTTAATCTTGGCTCAATTTGCAAAGGTAAAGTAATTGCATAGTGCGGGTTAGACATCGAGCCAGACCACCGCGAATAACATTGGTAGCTGCACAAATTGAAGGTAATTACATCTAATTGCGAGTCACGGTCATGGCCAATAAGCACCAATAAGCAATAACATGGGAAGGTGGATTGAAGGTCTGCATGTACCTTTATACAAGCTTTATTACACTATTGTCAGTTGCATAACAAATATCTAATTTATGATCATCACAAAATGTATATCCGGTAAGTAATGAATCCACAATGAGATGGTAGAGAGAACGAGTGCCGAAATTAGATAGCTAATAAAGTCCTTCGCTTTGATGTTACATTTCAAACGCGGATCAGAATTCCTACGAGTTTGTTTTTACCGAGCGAACGGTTCATACATTTCGTTCACCCGTATTAGTGATTCAATTGTAATTTATATGTGTAGAGAAGTCCATATAGCGATAAGCTATTAAGGCGATTGCCAACAAACGGTTTAGCGTTAGACACCTACGAGTGCTTGCCCCAGTTGCGCTGGACAACCGCCAAGGCCTCGTCTACTCGGGGCTCGGGGCTCTGCCCTCTCGGATATCTCAATTCACGCGATTGCAGGATACCTTGCAGGGGTCCCTCTCGACGAATAAAACGGAAATTTATACTAAGGTCGTTTCAATAAGATGATTTATCGTCTGTAAAAGCAATTTAACTCGAACCGAGTTCAATGTGACTGTCGTTAACAACTTGTTTACCGAACTCGCACGGCATTATTTTAAGAGCAAACGTAATAAAATCACACCGGCATAGAACCATTGTATTTAAAGTCACGTACGGAGAATAACATTAGGGACACTTAATGTGGTTCAATAAAGGCGGTGAAATGAGAAGAAAAAGTATTGTAATAATGTTTGGCGCTATGGTGTCGGCGAGGGTTGCAGCGGGCGGGCGGCGTTGCATGGCGAGGCGGCAGGACGGGTCACGGGCACGTCCTGGTGTATTTATAGCGTCGTAACTCGCAGCAATGATCGGTGGACGGCAACACGGCCGGCCGCATTACAGCCAGGCCTATTGTTCCAGCTAGGAATAACGCAGCGTGGTCGCACGGCCGACGCCAATAAGTGCACTTGTTTTAACTTCTCCTCCCATTCGTATGGTTCGAGCAATAACGAGCGGGTTTTACTACCGCATTGCATTGCATAAAACTATTTTCTTGATATTTCCTACATTCGAGATATTTTCTATGGTACACGCGCCATTTCGAAGCGATCGTTACGATCCGAAGCCGTCTGTAGTACTATTGTTATTCAGACTTGGTGTGATGTTGAACGCGAATTGTTCAGTGGTGCGAATGAATAAGAGTCTTGTAATTACCGGCGATCATAAACAAGACCCGACGGCGAAACCTTTTGACTTTTAATTATGAACGCAACCACAATAGTGTAGTCAACCGAGTGCTTGGGCTGAGCTGAGGTTCCGACCTTTAATCAAGTCTTGTAAATCATTTTGCGAGTCGTGAGATTCACTCAATTTTAAAATGAGTAAACGTTATTTATTTCTCTTGCGAAATGTATTTTAAACTGTTTGGATATCGTGAAAATATATTGATTTTATACTTTGTATTGGTAATAAGTTAAAGGGGATCAGGTGAAAGATAGACATTTATTTACGGTTAAGAAAAACATAGTATTACCTACGTCTTAAATAATTCTACCTATTTCCCGTTGAAATAGTATAAACTATAAATACATATTTTTGGTTTTTGTTCTACAATTAACACGATATAAAACCCACATATTTTCTTACACCCATTCTGAATATAATAGGAATGCGTTTCAAACCCTATACGTAGTTTAGTTCCGGACGAATTAGAAAACACAATAAATTTTATTGCGTTTACTCGAAAGAGCTGGCATAACACAGTACCATCGAATAAGTTTTTATACCGTAACCTTTCCCATGCAACTTGTAAAGGCCCAACACACGTCCACAGCACACGTGTCGACTTTTTTACCGGCATTTTTATATTGCACATTACGTCTTGACATTTCAACCGCACTATCACCTTAATTACAGCTGCCTATAATATTCTTCCGTCCCTCTTTTATCCTTGGTTAGTGTCGCTCGCGCCTCTTCTAACACGAAGGTCTTGATAAATAATTATGGTGGCGCGGTTAAACACTAACTTAGGCATTATAACTTTGCTCGTTATACTAGTTTTAGTGCACCTGGGGTTTAACGTATCTTTGAAACGTAAACGTCGTGTGTACATGTTTCTTATGTTTATTGTTGTTACACGCTGTTGATATTTGCGCTTCTTTTAATAAAGTTTCACGGAAGTTATGTATAGTTTACTTAGTATAGAACATTTCTTGATAGTTTTTTGTGCTTCATAAAAATACCAAGGCAAAAATGTTCAATTTCTGTTTATTTTTATTTGATAGCTCATGTCTGTATAGGCCGATATATCTCGCTGATAACAATGCCGTCGCACTATACGTTGTCATTATATCCGTCATACGCTGAAATATTATCCGAAAATAGATTAATAGCCCGGCGGGCAGTGTACACAAATACATCAAATTCCAACAGTTTGCCGGAAGCGAGCCCCTTCACATTTATCTTCGTAAGTCTTTTGCTTTAAGAATATGTACTTACAGTGGTTGTAAACTAAGATTTAATATGTTTCCGAGATTGTAAATCATTGATTTTATACTCGTTGTTATAGACGTGTCGTTAACTTCAACTTGAATTTGTTGTTCGTTCTATGTATATCGCCCAGCATTTAAAAAACGCAATAACTTCTGATTTTACTCATTAAATTAGTGGGGTAATTTGTATATAAACGATATTTACGATAATAATTAAAAGCAACTGTTCTTTATATGTTGCTTTTTATTATTCAGGCGTAATGGAATGCCAAGCACAAATTGTTCAGGATGACACTCCTTAATTACGTGCTTGGCTCTCTGAATTATTGCAATCTCCAAGAGTTCAAGTTTAATAGTAGGTTTATTAGTTTATGACTATTTGAAATATTCTGTTGCTCTCACTAAATGAATACGCTACAAATCCAGACTGTTACAAGTTCAAAATACGTTTTGGTAAATCAAGAACACTATATTAAAGTAATTAATAAACAATCCCTATGCTAATGAGGTTTTATAGCTATCAAAATTGTGTTGAAACAAAAAGGAAACGACGCGGCGGTTCAGAATAAAGAAGAATATGGTAATTATGAACTTGTATCTACGAGTACCTATTTTAATTCTGATATATTTCTGTAATTTTATGAATTATGCGAATAAAAATGATAATGTAAGTTATAGCAGCCATTATACAGTCATGTAGTAATTATTTACGGAACACAGGTACTCATTCATCAAGAATAATTCCTATAGCTTTGTTGTGAATAGTATCCCTGTCTTGCCTTCTCATGCCTTCCAGTTTATATTTAAAAACAGGTATATTTAAACGCATGGCTCAAGTGCATCGTAGTTTATTGCTCTGACACTGAGACAACAAAATCGACATTAAACTTTATCTGTGGAATGCACACGATGTTTGTAAGGCGTACAGTACGCTATGACGGTATCAGCTCATGAACTAATCATTAACAACTCTGGTTGTCCTGGCAGTTGCCACTAGGCACTAGCGCGGCCTTGGCGTCGCGATAACCACTGTTTGCACAGTCGACACTCGGTTACGTAACGCTGCAACACGTAAATACATTCCGCTGCGAAACATTTAAATCTAAAATGCCATTATATAGAATCCGAGTGGATGCGAATGCGGTGTGACGGCCACTAAGCTTCACGGATAACACCACTTTTTGTTTCGCGTAATTACATCGGTTTGTTTCTATGCAGACGTCTGATAAACTCGGCGTTTGAATCGTGTAACGAATCATTTTTAAATAATCTTACCGGCGCGGTATTAGTTGGCAGGATAATATCGTTATTGGGGAATTATATTTTTAGAGAAAACCGAAATAACTAATATTCGCGCTAAGCCATTTTTATACACACAAATGAAAGCGATGTAAGTAAAAACAAAATCAAAATGGATTTCAGAAGCAAATTAAATACCTACATAAATCTCGTCAATTGGCGTAGTGCGGGCGTCGGGAGGAGCATCGGGAGGGGCGCTGGAAATGGGTCATGGGTAGTGGACCGATCGCCGAGATTAATAAATTGCTTGCAATTACGCACGTAACCGTGTGTATGTTTTTCTGCATGTTTCTAACCTATAGGTGCGACGTCAACACCGAGAAGTATTTACAAGTGCATTACTATGACTTCAGTTATTCAACTTATTCCATTATTATCCTTATTCATTGCAAGCTCATTTTTTCTCAAATATGATTTGAATTCCAGTGAGTAAGCGTGTGATAGTGAACTTGTGTAAGCGAGTAAGAGCGGTCGGAGGCCGGGCGTTTTCCGTCGCCGGCGCAGCCTTGACCCGATCGCTCGCATGGCGCGCTCATCTGACTCAACGGACTGATGCGTGCATCGGCCGTGCACACCGGCCGTGCTCCGTGCTCTGTGCTCACTGCCCACCGCTCAGCGCTGCGTGCGTCACATTACCCAACACCAAGATAACGAACCCACTGCAGGGATGCGGCCGACGTCATCTCATCACTATAAACAGGTCAACAACGCCACTATTAGAACTAGTGGCACGTGTCTCTGGTTTCATGAATCACTGGTATTCGCTACTCGGTTGAAATAGGTTGTTTACATTGGGATGGAGAGGTCGTGATTTGAAAGCGCATCCTGCTCAGGACGCTGCGCCGGTAACTAGGCCACGCAATGGGGGCAAGGCTGTCGAGGACGCATTATTCTATCAAGCACACTCCATCTCGACGCTATTTCTGGCGGGCGCTGGAATGGCCTCGACACTTATTTATGGACTAACATCCAGCTTAATACATTTATCCAGCCTTAATACAGTAAGTTTATAAAGATCAAGTTATATTTTGCAAGTTTGAGAGTTCCGAACGCGGTGGCGTATTTTAAAAATATCCTTAAATGCACACGAACGGAGTTTTGTCCTAAATTATCGAGCCTTATCTGCGAGGTCAACCTTGAAGCGCTAACCGCGACATATTTACCGAAATTATTCAAGCGACAAAAAATGCGAGTTCGTCGTCTGTACGTGTTTCCACAGCGTCGGGAGACACTTTAAAATGGCACTGTATTGTTGGAACGATGTCTTCCGCATCTTTTCCGAGGTCATGATAATTTTTATTATCAATACCGTTTAAAATATGCATTCGGTTATCAAACGGCCTTCTAGTTTTAATTTGTTTGTTTTATAATTTTTTTTTGTCTCAGTTAAATCCTTTAGTTTATCTTTATAATAATAACATTATACGTTTGTATATACGAAGTGTTTCTCAATTGTAGCAGAGTTCGTATACCTTTATCCTACATATTCATAACGATGCATGACCTGTGAACTTTTTGTTAATTGTGCTTTATAAATATTTATAAAGCTAAATGTCGTGTCTCTGACACGGCTGTAATTAAAACATATGGATTCATCATTTTAATTGGTCGACGCAAAACGGGTATCGTTTTTATTTACACACAACGGCTACATAAAAAAAATGACAATAATTAATTATTGTAAACGTTTCAAATATTTAAATTTATTGACTGAGATTTTTTTTTTGTCAGGATCCTTGTTTGATAGAGCTTAAGTATATATGTTTAGTCTATTATGATTTACTACTAACATATTTGTTACGTAGCGTATTTAATACAAAGTGGCCGGAAAATTTTAATTAAATAAGTTGTGATATGTATCGCAAATTTGAAGCACATCGATCATATGAAGTTAGCTGGTACTTTACTACTTTTTGAGAAATGGATGAAGACAAATTATAACGCAGCAGGGCATTTACTAGCAAATATATCACTGTCTTAGATAATACAATTTAATTAGTGTAAATAGCGACGACTGTCCGAAGGCATTCTACGTTTACAATAATACGTTCAAAATAATAGGTTTATTCGATATTTTTTAGAGTTTATCAAAAGTTGGCCAATTTGGTTTGTTTCTTAGTTCGTTGTTCTTGCAATGGAATAACGAACGAAGAAACAAATTCATTCATTATCATTACATTTATATTTAAGAGCATAGCCCTAAAGATCTTTCGTAACAGTTTTGTAATAGGGAATATGCATGTCATTTTTTTATATTTTTAATCGATTCTGTATGCTATTACATTACCGGAAAAAAATATAAGGCTTTAAAAATATCAATCAAAAAAGTACAAAAAAATAATCAAAACTGCTATCAGTTTCCAAGCATTTAAACGCCATATTGGCGCGAACTCGCTGTGACATCAGAGTACACTATATCGGCAATGTAGTATTTGGATTAAGTTTCTTTCATTCATTGCTACGGAACTGCATTTTGTCACAAAATAATCCATTTTTTTTAAATAATATAAATAAAACAAAAAATAACTCTTAAACAAACGTAAAACAATACACCCAACAAGCTAAAACTTCATAAAATAGTGTACTTTGTCGTCACTTCCCTTTTCAAGCAATAGCCCCACGTTTCGAAAAAATTGCGCGGCAAATTTGAAATGTCATTTTTTAAGTATTTATTTTACCGATTTAGAGTTGAGGAATTTAAAAAATATCTTTAAGGTACATTTCTATATCAATAAAGATTACAAAAATATATATTTGACTTATTTTGGACTCTCGTGCATATTCCCTATTAGTGATTCATCATGACCAAGGTATTGAAAAATGTCCTATGATAATTTCGTGGAATTCATCACGCAGAGTATTCAGGGTTGTGGAATCGACAATCTCCGCACCGACTGCATACTGCGACAACCTTGCGTTATCTTAGTCCGCTGCCCTTGGTCCACTTACAAGCGCGCTATCTCGGGCACATCGCTACCATCTGATAAACATGTTTGCGTGCGTTGCCACTATGCCGATCGTTTGCAATTCCATTTTGCATTCTCTTTCATTTATTATTATCAGAGATATACAGAAGAACACTTCAACTATTAGAAATGGTGATGCAAAACTGATTAGAACGTTGCAACACCATTAACAACCAATTTTTATCAACATGTATTCACAACACGTATATAAACGACATATTTTCGCTCAAACAAAAACCACAACACAATCCATTACAGCAAAAATTATAATGGCGCAAATGTTACTATCGCAAATACCAATCATCTCTACGTGATTCGATTTAGTTATTTAATGTAGGTTTTTACGTAGCCTGCAGATTTAGCATTAGATACGAAAATTTGCGAACGGCAAAAAAGCGCAATCTAACCTCAAATCAAATTATATTCTATTAGTGGAAGCAGTAATGACTGAGTGGTCGCGTAGCGGTACTGCTGAACGTATTCTATTGTTTCAACGTTTCCCGAACATAAAATCCAAATCTCGTAACCGATGATTCAATGCTAAAACAATAAAGCTTTAACATAACAGTTGGAGATTGACAATTGGCAGGAAGTACAATTAATGTGAAGGCTGACGATCAAGTGTAGGCGATGACAAAGAGTTTACACGATACCGTTGGATCACAATCATAACAACCGAGTCCTTTTTGGGAAACCGATGATTGCAAGGCAGCGATTGGATTGTATGAGTGGCAACACGATTAGATTGGCAGAGAGTAATTATGTCTCCGACTTTAAATTAAACTTTTTGTTACATTCTGAAACATTTTAAGATTGATAGCAAAAAAACGAATCCGTCATTTCATGGTCCTTAAACCAAGATCTAGTTTGTTGTGAGTTTTATGCTGATTGGTTAGCGTTGATGCAGTAAATAGGGAAACTCCTGTACTTATAGGTATGTTGGAGTGGACTCTGCCGCCGGATATATTTCATTGTTATCAATAACTAGTAGAAATAGCGGTACGTTTTTATCAAACGTTTTATAGCGGAATGTTTGCCTGCGCGAAACTGTGTTTTTATGCAAAGTTCATACAATGCAGGCGACAATGCGACACCTGCGTCGCCCCTAGCACCTGTATAGAATTTATAAATAGATTCAGTTAGGTCGTCTATTGCACACACAGACATACACACACATTAGCAAACAAGACGCTGTAGATAAAACAGATGTTTGTGTTCAAACTTAATTATACCACCATAAACGTAAAATTAATACTAAACATAACAGAAACACGATAAATCAATTGAATGAACTAGAACAAATCTCTTATTTACCTGATCCTAATGATGTTTGATGTAGTAAACGAAGCAAATAGGAAATTCATTAGTGTTTGTCTTGTTTGCAATATCTTCTATTTTTCGAAACTAATTAAGAATATTAAGGTTCAATGCCAAGTAGCCTATTTTTATTATATTTACTATTTTTATATTAGATTTGTTTTTGCGAATTGCTACTTGTTTAGGATTGCTTTCAATGAGAAGGATAATATGGGGACTTGGGGACACGCCTGTTGCCAATAACAACGTTGCCATTTGAAAAAAATATGAATGAAAGAGATCTTTAGACGATTAAAAATAGCAATATTTTTATTGTATACGATTTTTTGGCACTTTAGTCATCAATTAAGTAAGACGTGTGATTACAAACGTACAATAGTAAAACAATAACCTTGACTTTTAATTGTAATAAGTTATAAAAGTTGAATATGACGCATAGCCATCATCACACCTTCAAAGTCAGACCAAAGGTAAAGAGTGACTAACGGTAAGTTGTTAGTCAGGAGTTGATGACACTGTTAATACTCCAAATCGTTTTGTTTACATTATTCATTAACACATTTCTTCTAACGTTTGGATTTTAGAGATCCAATAACTGTTGTTAATGAGGAGACTATGTTCAGACTAATCCAAAGATATAAATTATTATGATCGATCTTTCTAGTTCCAAACTTGCATATTGAGAAGACATGTGGATCATACCAAGTTGATCAGTTTTAAAGGAGCCTATTGAAATTACTGAAGGTTCAATAGGCTTAGTTTCCCTATTTTTAAAGACTAACGACACATCAACGACCCTCAGGCATCGTGGACCTTTACGTATTGCGCCGATTACTACTGTTCATGAATTCAACCGCTTGCACGTTTGTGTATATTTATTTATTTAAAACTTTATTGTACACCAGTAAATAAAAGGAAATAACATTAACAACAATAATTTTACAAGTAAGAAAAGAGTACAATGGCGGTCTTATCACTCGAGGCGATCTCTTCCAGACAACCAACCATAGGATGGATAAAAAAGAGACAACTGTGGGGTATTGTGAGGTGTACGTGATGTCAAAGGACAATATAATATCTCTAAATACATAATATATGTAATAAAAATGATATAAAAATAAACTAAAAAAACACATACATACAACATATACTGTTGTATGTATGTGTAACATATACAACATATACTGTATACTGTGTGATCTTTTTACTCCATCTGGATATTGCACCTGCAACCTTGCCTTTGTCAGTGTATTGGTATCTCATCATGTACGAATGGAGCTGTTTGATGAAGACAGAAGTAACGGATGTCACAAACACCGTTTAAGCATTGTTAGTTTCGCTCGAGTTCTCTTTGATATTGCACAAACTAAGTAGAAGCGGTTTCAGTGTACAAAGACATCAGAATCACACAAAGGAAACTAATGCTGCATCTAGTAAATTCTGTTTCCTGAAATCAATGCCATTGAGATTAGAGGAATGTTGTCAATACACATCCAAAGCGGATTCCCTATCTGTATTCATAGACAAACTTAGTAATTGATCTTGCAAGACATATTTCTAACAGTTTTGCCTAGATAATAATTAATTATTTATTATAAAAGGACGGCGGTACTTCAAGAAACCTTATAGGAAACTAGAAGCGAACGGTTTAAGCTCCAAGTCCCGATGTAGATAATATAAGGTATGTACGTACATTTCCAAACGAAAAAATAATAATTGCTTTAATAGCGTAATGAACAGTGCAAGGTGGTTGTCATAAACTGCGTGTAAAGTGGCAACAAACGAGTTTTGTGATGGTGTACGTGAGATATACGGCCAGTTATAGACAGGCCGGAGTTTATTGAGCTAGGTGTTGTATATAAATGCATTAATTTTGCAGATGTGTTAGTTACAGGACTCATGGTTGCAATAGTCCTGAGCTTGATTATCAGTTCTACTTGTGTGGGCTTTTAATTAAAAAACTTGATTGCTGTCGTAAAAACCGTAGAAGTTTATAAATTTTAGTTTTTTTAAAATCATGTAGTGATTCTTATAGTTATAAATTATAATATATACCTTTACATTGAGTTGCTTTAAAATCAAGGACAACTATAGAACCATGTGAAAATTTTCAATTTTAGGTCAACCAAAATCATTTAGCATTGTATAAAATGTAAATACAAGATTTAAACACACCACCACCTACCAGTCACAGCCGCGACCAGTCTTTTTTTTTGTATTTTTATTCTGTGTTTATATTAACAATGTCTGTGTATGTTGCGACTGTGACAAATAAAATAAATCGTATTTCTTTCTTTCTTTCTTTCTTCTTTCTAAATCTCTAGTAAATAAAATAATAGGCAATATTTCAATTGATGGTTAAAAGAGATAGCTATAAGTTCGTTTTTTATAATAATTGCAAGCCACTAGGACGGTCTAGTTCGAATAATAATGGTAGCAAGTTACGCCAGGACATTTATAGCAGAGCCAGGTGAGCAAGCGCTTAAGGCAACGTAGTTAAAACTTCACCAAGTGTCATTCTTTGTTCACCGTAACTAGAATGGAAGTTACGCTATGCATTGAAATGTGGGTTTTAGATATATGTACTGATAGATTATCTATCCACAAAGGTTACGGGTTTAGTTACAGAGCAACAATGTTACACAAGCTAACTAGATACTCATTTTTATCAAAGCCAACGCTGAGAATACTTCAAGAGAAATTCTAATTTAATCAACTACAAAGAATTATTAAATAACAATGTTTGATCCATAAATTACCTTCGTTTTAACTTTGGTTTTTGATACGATATACTGAAGAGAGCAATTTTACACTTGTCGATGAGATTCAAAATTATGGTGGTACAGAACAAGAAATAACGGTTCATAATTACGCTGCGATTTCTACAGGAGCGAATGGGCAAACACAAGCAACTTCAAACAGTATTATCATCTCGTATGAGTTAATAAGGGTAGGGAAGCCTGGTAATTAAGAGAAAATCACGTCAGCTACGCCTGATCCTGTTGTAAACAAGCATCAAGCAACGATAATTTGAAATATAGAGCGTAATGTCGGACGTACTCACAATTTAAACGGACATCATGACAATTATTGAGATTGCAACGTTATATATTATGCTGTGTTATGCATTATAGAAATGAGGATTTATTACACACCAATTGATATTAATGCGGCGTTGAGCATTGAACATCCATTGCTGGGAACATAGACCAGGATATTTAATCATAATTTACTAAATATATACAATTATAATAATTAATTAAATTTGAACGAAAATTGATTCTCATACAACACCTTAAGATTTTGTTTCTGTCTTCTGACAACTTTTAACTGTGTTACATGACGTAAATCTTTCCGGTAATTCCATTATAAATGACACGAATGGTTCAATTTGTTGTTTAAAAATAAAATTAAATATGAGAGTAGATACAAGTATAAAGTTTCTCAATAAACAAATGTATTTCAATAGTAACAAATAAGACTATCCACTGAGGTCGCAGTTCACATGATATTCGTCTCAATAACAGTTTAACGACGTTAAATGGAGATAAAATGAGAAACTGAGAAATGCCACGACACTTATGTATAAAATCATATTTATTGATCGAAGTTGTTAGTTAAACGATGTATGTTTAATACCAATGTTTATGAAGACTTTGTTTTAACATCCTTCAGATATCAATTTCATAAAAACAACAGGTATTGTTTTTTTTTATAACTTCTCTTAAAATGTACATCTTTAGATCCAAGTTGTTCATTGCAAGCATCAATATAAGTTTTGTTTTGTTCTGGCACAGCATGGCACAGTAACTACTTTGCATCTGGTGGTAAGTGCAAATGCCGTTCAGGCAGAGTATCGAATGATATCAGACGTGAAGATATGTCAGATCCTATAGATAGCTTAAGAATTTCTGGTGTCAAAATATGAAACACGTATACCTCTGTCAAAACAAAACTGTAACGAAAGTACCATAGTACCGATTTTGTCAGCAAGTACTTGTAAAAGTGCGCACGTACGTACGACAAGAGTGATTAGGCACTTAATACCAATCTCGTGATCTCTTAGCCGCCGGGTCAATAACAAACGTGACAAAACTTTATCGACGTAACCAAAATAAATAAACAAGGATCCGGATGTATCAGAACTATGAAAGCGGTGGTTTTTGTCGAGACTGACAGTTCTGGTGATATAACCTGATTTACGAAAAATTTTAAACTTTGGGTAAATTGTAATGGGTAAATGTGTAACATACTACGTCATACTATACATACATACTGTATTTTCTCTAATATTCTTATTATCTGGCAATTTATAAAAGGATAAAAAGATGTGTGGAGAAAATTAGAGATTTAAGCATGAATGCCTAACGGTTCTTGCTGAACACGCCAATTTAAAAAGCTAGTTTAAAAGTACATGACTATTGAGTGATGTCGGCGCAATCATACATTAAGAAAATTAAAGTCCTTGCATAAACACGAAATACAATTTAAATTAATTTACTATATCCTGTACTCGACTAGGTGAAAATCTCATTTCAATTTGCGTTCACATTATTGTTCGGTGCTGTGAATATAACATTAATTAATGAACGTAATTATTTTGTAACCATTGTCTTCCGATAAATTGCTTTTGCTATATTAATACCAACAATTGGACATTACACACGTTATAGCGGTATGTCATAGAGAAGAATTTTAAATCGAAATGACATTTTCTAATTAGTTAGTCATCCACAATTTTATTGAAATATTGCTTAAGAATATAAGTGGTTTTATAATAACAATGTGAAAGTTCCTATTGAATTTAAACTAAAGAAACTAGGAAGAAAGGCGGAATCCAACATTGGTCGAGATAACGTTGAGCATGAACGTGAAGATAAACGAAATTTAAATCTAAAATTACTTCCATAAAGAACTAATGGAAGTTAGAAACTCTGTTTGATGCAAGCATTATCTGGAATTCAGAAGAAATATTATCTTTAGCGGCATTTTAACGGAACCGATTTATCAACTCTGAACACCATAAATGCTAATCACACATTCTTAAAAGTCGCGTTTCAAATAAAAACAAAATATGAATACAAGTGTAAGAGCATAGACCTCCTAAATACGACCATGAATTATTAGACACGGTATTTCGTCAAGCATGTAGAGCAGAAAAAGTTAACGTATTACGAAACATTTACTTATGCTCGCCTTTACCTAGAAACAGTTTTATGGCTCTGCTGTGTGAATGAGATTGTTTCAACAGTTATGTCACAAAATAAATTGCATGCACAAGAGAGCAAAATGAATTTTCGAGACATTTATATAATAGAAGTAGTACTTTAGCCAGGAATGACAAAAACTCAATTAGCACAAAAAAATGTCAACCAAGCATGAGTTATGACGAAATTGCAAATATTTTTCTTCTGACTAAACATGTAAATGATTGTGTTGAAGAAATGCAAATTCATGACATCGAAATCTAGTCCACTCATTGAAATTCATGAAATATCCGCAACTCTACTGTTATTTTTTATTGCTCCGACATAAAATAAGTATGGTGAATATTAAAACACTGAAGTTTGAAGCGCAACTCAGATCAATATAACGGTGGTATCAACATAAAAACCGGGGCACAAACAAGTCCAAATCGAATAACTACTCCCAAATCGTGCGGTTACGAAATAACAATTTGAAGGTTCATCTCGGAATCAATTACTTTTGAAAGGTACGCGAGTTACTGTGGCGATAAGAATCTTGATGTTTAGTACCTATATCTTGAAGAATTTTCCTTGAAATAATGAATTATTAATCAACGGATACTTGTAACGTATGCACGACATATATTCAATTATGAAGGACTAACATTTCAACAACCTACGTAAAGTGCGTGAATGATAAAATTACAAATAGACAATTTTGATTTGATAGATTATTCTTTGAAATTAGGCTTCAGTTGATATTCATACGAAATGGAAACGAATTGTTCGTAGTCGAAACTATTTTCTTATTTCTTGTACAAATTAGGGTCCATTCTTTATTTTATTATTTAATTAAATATATAAGGATAATGTATCTCAAGCCTATCCTTCCTTTTAAATCATCCCAGTCAGAGAATTCGTAAATTAAAACGCGACATCCGAGATATGAATCATCGCTGGTGTCATATTGCGAATGTAATATTTTAGATGAATTTCCCAGGAAGGTACCTATCGAGGAAATCTTGAATTTTAACACGTACATGTGTGAAGGAGTAAATAACTAAATATAAAGGTATGTATATTGTTTTGTACTATGTTTTATTATATTCTAAGGTAACAAGATATTGCAACACTATTTTATTTATTGGTTAAATATGAGATAATTTGGAATATAATATGTCTAGTATGTATGTGTATAATTCTTATATTTGGTTTAATATCACCGACACGTCTTGTACAGTTCCGGTAAATTTAATATAATTGTTTAATAAACTATCCTGGTGACTTAGTCATAACCGGAAAAATATTCCACCTTGTTACGACAGAGCTACGTTACCTAACAATAGTCAATCGTGCAAGTTTGAACTTCATACAAGTTGTAACTATGTTCGCGACTCGCGAGGTTATTGACGAGAAGCCCTGCAAAAAAATCAAAGTTTTTAATGTTTATGTTCATTAGCATATTGCGCTCGTCATTGTCAATATGAGTCACGAGTCATAAAAACCCGTCATACCCACTTGCACAGGTGTGGAACATTCTCGATCATCTTGTGCAACCATGGTTTACAGTATCTTTTCCTCGTTCGGTGGCCAAGTTTACGGCCATTAAATGTACGATTACGTTAATTATTGTTTACCAACCACCACCTTTGTTTTTGCCTTAATTTTAAACCATTGTGAAAATATTATTTGCAAATTATAACAGCCTTATTTGAATGAAAATGGGTCTAGTGGTGTAACTTTTGAAATTAGTAATACAACACATTTAGCAATTCTCTTACGTATTGATGAGGCGCGAAAACCGCAATGTGTCAAGCATTAAAATGCTATAAATTAGTGTTCATATTTAAAAATAAATTATCCATTCACAGCATAAACGATTATAATGATTGAATAGAAAAAAAAACCAAGGTGTGGTTGCGTAAACGCACGCCAGCAACCGAATACGGTCTCGGTCGAACGCGGCACGTGGTTCTATCGACGATTTTAAAACGATTAATTCGTGACTTATGCCTTCTTTTTTCACTAACTCAGAATCGAAAAAAAAACGTGGCAGGTGACAGCTAAGTTTTATCTTTATTTGTGGCTTTTTTAAGCGGACCTAATTTGAAAGGGATCGGTACAGTTAGAAGACACAGTCGAATTGATTATTTAAGTTTGTAAATCCGTATAAATTGCATACTAAACAATACTTATCGGACACGAAATTCAGTCAGAATAACATTGGGCAATTGATAGACGGAACTCATTGTGTACAAGTTCGAGTTATCTGATTTTAGCGGTTATTTTTTACATTAATCATAACTAGTGAATAGATATCAATACTACTGTGGCGGATCGTGATTGTTCAGATAGCGAGCAAGGGCAATGAATTCATTAAACACGTTTTTTTCATCAGGTGTTTATTAAACTCGGCATAATCCGCTTAATAAGAATGCATATGAAAGAAAAATGATCAATAAACGTATAATGTATAATATTGTTGTTATAATTGTCTGTAAATGTGTGCGTGGTGTGATTGTGTGTGGATGTGTGTTTGTGTGTGTTAGAGATACTGCGTCCGTTGCCCTCTCAACAACTCGGTGACATTGGCGGCGCACAAATAAAATGATAACCGCACATAAATAATAATGTAGATAGATATCTGGAATACTTGTCTGTCTATAAGTATCGTATCATAATTTATTGGACTTCAATATATTTTGTGTCTTTTTATTTCATCTTGTTTACTCGGATGCATTATCCTGCAAGCAATAAATCACACCGCACTGCACTGCCCGTCGATATATTTTCATTCTTCATACACAAGGAAGAGTCCGAATCCGGGTTTCGTGCATTTTTTATAAGTGTCGGTATCTAATCGATTAGTTAGACATCATCGCGTTGTTGTTAATGAATTCAGCGAAGTATCTTTGAATACAAATGCATCTGCAAACACACCACAGCGGTTTCCAGGTCAAAACCTGTTTGCGAATTCGCTATACCTCGTAGCGAATGTTCGCGATTCTATTTATACTTTGGATAATGTTCCTTCATCTACACTCAAATATATATAACAATCTTCAAGTTAAACCTGTTCCATGCCTGATGATATGGCTCGTAAACTACGGATTTCTATTTATAATACGCGTACACAAATTGGGAACATAGAATATTTCATAATTATATCAAATCACCGGCCTGTGATTGTCAAGGTCTTTGTTGCGTTCACCTAACATATCTCTCGTGTCCGCTGCTACGGTTGTCGATTTTTACACAAAGTGCTATGCCTAACCACGCTGATTTATGATATTATTTAATGTGCCTACTCTGAAAAGCAAATATTGCCATAAATTACACGTTTGAGCTCCTCTGTACAGTGTACGTGGCAGTATGCAGGCTAATGCGATGTGTGAGTTAAACAGAGTAAGGTGTGACAACGCAATGTTTGTGTTTGTCGGATAAGTACCAAATGAGTGGGTGAGAACTTGTGACACGTGACGGACCCGTGTGAGTAATGTGTTTCAGCACATCGAGGCAATGATCTAACGATGCATCGGATTATGAATGCATCGATAACGAGTCCCTAGCCTGTGAAACACGTCACAATCAAAAAAAGACAACACGCCAAACTATGTAATAAAATAAAAACCAAGCCAATATTTCGATCATAGAACTTTGCTCCGAGGCTATTCATCTAAACACGCCAAAATATAAAGTGACGTAATGGCAAAGTTTAGTGAACGCGCGAGGTGCTGTGCCCCTGCGCGCGAGCACGTTGCCGCCGCGGTCTCGCCCGAGTGTTCAAGGTCTGCGCGACTGATCAAGGCCACGGGTGGTGGGAGCCGAGCCTTCCTTTTGACTGTCTGTACCTAATCTATATCGCATTACGTTTCAAATTATTTCGCAGAATTTGGAACTCTCGAAGACGTGTTTTTGCAACTAGATGCCGGAATAAATTTAGATGCACTCGCATTGTTGCAAAAATTGTACAATTTATTTTGAGCAACATATCATTTGTGCGATGAATTTAATAGTTGTTTAAATTTCGTGTCACGTCGTATTGCGTCATTTCGAAACGTAAAGGACATTAGTGGATAAAATATTTATTCAAATTTTTAAGAACGAAGAGGTGGCAAAAAACTGCATGGAATGTTGTTTACATGTATTTTGATGGTTTGACTCAGTGGTTCCTTTGTCGAAAACTTGTTCCTCATACGGATAGGTCTCTATAAGGCATCAAATGTCTACAGCTGCAGACATAAACGTTGGAAGCCATAAGAAACTATCCAGCCATAGTAATGTTCGTTAGACGTTTTCCAGAATGTCTCTTTTATTTTTTTCATTTCATGTCTAAAAAAGGTAGACAATATTAATTTGAAAACGAATCAAAGAGAATAGTGACGTAAATTAAAATGATTAAAGTAGTAGAAGTCCAATTTAAAATCCAATTTTGTTTTACTGTTCACTCGTCCGTTTTATGATTAAAGTTGATTTATTAATAGAAGAATAGGTAACCTATAAAGTTTACTAATAGAAGTAAATTTTATTACTATGCCCAATTTGAACCAAATTATGTAGCACTCAAATCTAAATATTGGGGCAGAATTTTAAATATTTTATATTTGTAATGTCAGTGGAATGATAATAGCAAATAATGTCATCGACACACAGGCCATTTTTTATTACAACTGGTTTCTAGAGACTTTCCCGCCCTCACACCCGCCACTGCAACTCCTGTTAGCCAGGATCAACAGTGGCACACAAAGATTTGACACCGAGCTCCGGAGCTCGGCGAGTCTCTCAGGGACACTAGCTTGTCTTTAACCCGCATCGAAATTAATCAGAAAAAAAACAAAAGGAGGAGTTGGAAACAAATAGTTGTCCACTTCCCTCCGCAGCAAAGCGGGTGACAAAAAATATTGAGTCGAGAGGTATGTATCCTCTTATATAAAGATATACAACTGGAGAAGCCAGATGTATTAAGCACCACGGGATAAACAAATTACATGGGTTCTATAGTTTGAGCTGCTAAATTTGGGTCCAATAATAGGTATGGCAAAAGCGCCGGAAAGCACGGAAGTTCCTCCTAGATTCCACGAGGTCCGTATAGTATGCAACACCAGAAGTTATTTGCATATTGTTTAACATTATTTCGCGTTCATCGGACCAGCGATTACACTCCCAAAGTATATGATGTGCAGTTTGTTCGTACTCACAGTCAGGTGTAGAGCATTGACACGCAGGCGATTCAACCAGCTTAAAAGTGTATAGTTTGCTCTTAAAGTTGCCATGTCCTGTTAGGAACTGTGATACACAGTGATCAATTTCTAGCCACGATTTTCTTAAGCGATCGCGAACGGACGGAAAGTATTGATATAAGTGACGCCCCTTTGAGGATATATCCCACCGGTTCTGCCATTCGTCAATTAATTCAGTGTACGCAGCAGAATATGGTTTAAATAATCTGCTTATCTTTAAAAAGTCTCGGGATGCAATAAAGTTAGTGTCTATTGTCTCTCTATTTGAATAATATAATGCGGCGCGTCTTTGCACCTCCAGATCGACCGGAAGCACACCCGCAAGAACCGGCAAAGCCTCTGTACTAACGGTTCTGTAAGCCTTACACAAGAATATCAAGGCCAGGCGTTGACTCTGGAGCAACTTCCTACGAACAGCGCCAACAGTAGATCTATCGGCCCAAACTGGAGAACCGTAACAGATACAACCCAAATAAGTTGCTCCATAGATAATTTTCAAAGTATTAAATGATAATCCCCACGTTGCCCTTGATATTCTCGTTAAAGCATAGAAGTTATTTTTCGATTTTTCTCCGACGGTTCTAATGTGTTCAATAAATGAGAAATTTCTCTCTAAAATTAGTCCGAGGTAACAAACTGATTCCTTTCTTTTAACTGGTACATTGTTAAATTTAATTCGCGGGGGTGTTTTTAGAATCCCTTTTAACAACATTTGAAAAGTTTTTTGAGGTGCGAATGTTAGTCGATTTCGTTCACCCCAGTTCAAAATTAAACGCAAACTCGTGTCAGCCGAACTTTCGAGCCCGGCTCTACTATTGGATTGTATAAGTAGGAGTCCGTCATCTGCGTATCCAGTTAAAGAACAACCCGGCGGAAAAGGAATTGAGAAGATATCATCGAACCCCAAATTCCATAGATATGGACCGATAACCGAGCCTTGAGGGCAGCCCATAGTCAGCGCCTTCGATACGGCATGGTGGCCAAGTTGTAATTTGGTTGACCCATGACAAAAATAGGAATATATCATAGAATATATATTCCTAGGGCAACCTCGGATCTTTAATTTCAATAGTAATATTGGCCACCAGGCATTATCAAACGCGCCGGAGATGTCCAAGAAAATTCCCAATACGTACTTGTGATCCGAGTTGACGACAATTCTTCTAACCGATAAAGCCGCGTCCACAGTAGATTTACCTTTGGTAAAACCGAACTGTAGGTCATGAAATTTTGGACCACCCGGTAACAGACGAGGGACAATAAGCCTTTCAAGTACTTTACCCAAAGATGGTAATAATGTAATTGGGCGATATGACTTAGGGTCTTCGGGGGGCTTATTTCCACTTTTAGGTATAATACGAATGAAACCGCAACGCCAAACCCGGGGAAAAATGCCCTCATCAATACACCGATTAAAAACTTTCAGTATAGTGTCACCCGACGACTTACACGCTTCCTTTATCATTTTATTCGATATTTTATCTTCTCCCGATGCTTTGTTAATTGGCAAAGAGTTTACTATGTTAAGAAATTCGTTAAGAGATGGATGATCTGATTTTGGGGAAGAAGGTAGCTCCGAGGCCCAGAGTCTTATTTGTTTTTGGTATTCGGAGTCATTATCTACACAATCGTCAGGTATAAGAGAATTCAAAAGAATAAGAGAATACAACTGGTTTATATAATGTTTGCTCCAGATTGCGATAAATTCGTGAGGCTTTTGGTTGAATTCGTTTAAATTGACAATATTAGTTCGTTTTTAGCGCTCTGTATTTTTTTTGGTTAGTTCAACGACTTAACAAAAAATATTTTACTAATTCTACTAGAAAAATGCTAATTAATCGATGAAGAGGATGGCACCACTGTAGTCCACTGAACAATTCAAAGCGAGTTACAGAATAAGTATACTAATTTATTAGACCAAAACGTGTGACTAAAGTCATAAATTTCATCTGCATGCAAATGGAAAGAAACGGAACTGAAACCTTAAAGTTGACTAAGGGTTAGGGTGGAGAGAATGGGCGACTTTGCAATCAAACATTGTCACCGCCTCGAACTTGATCTTACGTCAGTAATATCACAAAAACTCGTTCAACAAACTGAAAGCTTACAAAAAAATAACTTTACTAGGCAAAAAAAATAATCATTTCTCACATAGTAAATTTTGTAATCCGCATTTTGCTCGCAAAAACTAACAATAAATAAATGAAACCTATAAACCATACCAGTCATGGGAAGTGAATTCGCGTTTTTGTAAAGTCTATGGCGTAATTACGAAGCTACGTTCGCGGATCCGTGATAATAGATCTTTTTGTTTTTAGTTCCGCTGTGAGACCAAACTGAACACTAATCACTTCTAGGTAAGGCTACTGCAAAACCCGGCAGTTTCATTATTTACTTAACGTATTGACAGTCAATATAAGCACTGAGGCTAACCAAAATATACGAGAGCATTCGAGCTGTATGCAAACATTTGCGCAGAAAATAAATTTGGCGATTCGAATCATATCCTTGTTACGAATACAAAAAAATATAAATTCTGGCCTCCTCGTTTGTTGTTTACTTTATTAACGCAAAATCTATTAGCACATATTCACGAGATTAAGCAGATATTTCACATTGCATTCTGCCATATGGCGGAAATCGTTGGCAATTGGTAGCGACTGATACTTAAAGGAGTTTTTTGATTGTAATATTTTATACAGTATTTATCTCTCTTTCTCTCTGCAGGCACAGGAAATCTACTGCTGAACATATGCCTTTCCCAAGGATCTCCACATCGACTTGTTGCAAGCGACCTCTTTACTTTTCCGACAGTTTTATAATAGCAAGTGATATAGATACAGAAATTGATGCAACATAGGATTGTTACAATTACGCCGACAATGGATACGTAAACCATGCATATAGAAAAAAAAAGGTTCAATAGCTGATATTAGAGGATCATAAAGTAAATCATTCTCTGACCTCAAACACAGAGAAAAGCCTCAAGCTAATGATGATATAGAAATCAATATCACACCAGCCATTCACGAAGTTACTGCGGTTAATATAATTCTGCTGGATCACGATATCACACGTGGTTCGATCAAACTGGTTACATTGTCTGTCTGATTTGGCTAACCGATCACTCGTTTTCAATGTACTTGTCGATTTTAAAAGCGGTAAATCTCTTCGAAGTTGTTATTCCTACATGTTCGTACAACCGGATTTTTCCCTTATCTCAGTAACGCCCACAGTTTTACCGCCCAGTACGATCACGATCCCTTTTAATTTTATTCTCCTTCGGAATACAAAGCGCCAATAAATATGTATCGAACAAAAAGCATCATTAATTCCGCATTGCATTCAGAATGAATGCTCTCAAAGAAACTTCTGTTGATAAAAAATATGAGCGTACAATAGACTGAAAAAACCGCCAAAGAAGGCACTAATTAATGAAGACAGCGCGGCATTAAATTAAGGTTTCTACACCTATAATTTGTAATAGAGTTCGAATTAAATTGAAATATTGAATCTAATTGCGGCATTGACGATCACGTACTCTAATTATTTTTGGTTCACGAATTTGTTTTCCAATAATTACTTCACTGAAGTTGAAAAGCTCATCATTACTTATGTGGCTTAGTTGTATTTGAAAAGGGATATTAAAATAAACATTTTCGAGAAATTTCAACGTGGTCATTCTATCACCAACTTGAAGTGGCGGCTATCAGTTAGTTATCTTCGCATTAGGTAAAAAAAACAACTTTCCCACCAGCTATAAGTAATGACATACAAGCATGTGAAAAGATAAATATTTTAAATCTATTAAAAATTACTTTGTCGCGTTCTACATTAAAATTCCAATGCGATTAGATCACACTACGTTTTAAAGAAGCCATTGTGTTGCTTTAACTGATTTCACTTATTTATGATAAAACATAATTACATGTTGGAGAAAATGTCCAGTTATGGAAAATAAATGACGAGTAAGTTGCTAAAACGAGTTGTTACAGCAAGAATAAAAAATTCTACCCGCCCAAAGTGCACCGAATCTAATTAATAAACATGTCAACACTTAATCCGATTAAATATAAGCTTCTGATACATCGTCTCGTCTAATTAAAGCATGCGAAGGCTAAAATCTAAGGTACTGGGTACAAGTAAGACAGCAAGGTCAGGCAATTTATGTTGAGAATATTCTAGTAATTTGTAAATCTATCGGACCATATGTAGGATATCATATGACTCAGCTAGAATATATGTCTGATGAAGCTCGTCCACCACCACGGAACAAAAGTCCATTACCAATGTGACCAGAATTAATTCCATCTTTTTCTTGAATGTTCATCGGAAAATCTTTAATAGTTATCGAACTATTAAAGCATCAACAAAAACAAAAAAGCAAAATTTACCGTTGAAGCTATTTTTAGACGCAACGTTTTACCCCTTAAAAACAAAATTCGATACGGCCGAAACAGGATAGGGTTTTCACGGCCAGATGCCGAGACCTTGAACGTCGGTACTTGGCTTACGTTACCATGTACGAAGTCTAAGGCACCTGATCAAACATGTGGGGAGATAAGCGGGACACTTGATGTGAGACCCGACAGATAACAACCGCTTCCTGGATCTTCATACCACTTGAACTTGGACGCTTTGAAATGCATTAAAATTGCGCCGTCTGTGGAACATTCAATTAATATCTGGCGTTATGTACGCTTTGTTCTTTTTGTGTATTGAAGTTTAAGGTTATTTGATTTTGTAATAAACCAAATCTTATTTCATATATTAAAGTGTTTTACGTACAAAAGACTTTAATATGTCTATTTACAGTCTCAGCGTTTCTTAGAAAATATTACAAATTTTCTTTACACGGAAACTTCACACATTTGAAAGGAGTTTCATGGAACAAGAAGTACTTTGATCTCGGTACAAACACAATACAAAAATCAAAACATTGACGGTGTCTCTTTTCATATGCAAATATTTAGCGGCAACAGCGATACACATGGACACTTAGTGCGGGAAATAATAAAACTTTTTCCACTGCGAATATTTACTAAGATACGCTAAGCATACAAAACCTCGTAAACAGACCATCATGATAATGTTATTAGATTTGTCAGTTTTTCCTTGTTTATGTAAATAGCTATCGCTTTCAGTGTTATAACGGTAATCAGCATTATCGCCTAGTTTTTGGAGCGAAAAAGGAAGGAATTGGATAATATTAGCCCATACATTTTGTTCCGTCGAGGGTTATACCGGGTATAGATGTTATGGAAGCTGTTATACCTGATCTCATGCCATTATTCCAATTTCCTGTAATTACCTAGTTGGAAGGCAAGTTTTCATTAACAAGAATAAACGAAATGTGCTCAATTAAAATCAGCACATTCTGTCGACATATTTAGCATATTTTATAATCATAGCACAATCATATTGTAGGTATTTTGCAAGCTTGCCGAGGCTTAAGGCCGTAAGTATTGAGGCTGCTTTTTATAGTTACTTATTGGACGTTATTGTGAAGCTACTTTGTATGCGACGCAGAGTCCGTTCGGAGCACAAGCAGATACATTGGACAGGTAAGTAGGCACGGAATTGAGATAAATCCAAACTGAATATTTGCACGACGGCGTCCTCCAAAACCAAGACCAAAGTCATCACAAAATCGTGCTCCATACATTTCAACAAAATACATTGACAATTTCATTCAAAAATAACTTCAAAACGTAAAAGTCTGAATAGGTTTGTAACTTTAAATCATTTACTGCTTCACGCTTTAACACGAATAGGGGTAGAATTAAGTCGGAACTGTGAATGTCCAAAAGGAATCTAATGGGAACTGATGCAGCCTAAAAGCTTTCTTTTCTTTAATTCAGTGAGACCAGGTTGAATTGATGTCCTATTATATGCAAGTCGGGCCGCCGGGCCACGTCCAAAATTTCAATGGCCCGCAGCGATTGAGCCGGTCGGCACGTGTAACTTTTTGTGCAAAACTCTTTGGAATTCTTTAATATTACATCGGACAGAGGTCCCGGGTTGAATACCTTATTATGCAATATTTTAATGGGTTTCGGACTATTTTTGAGTTTTTTAGCTTTAAATATACTGTGTCGGAAATTATAAGATCCATTCGTCGCAAATTGGAACGAAAACATCGCGTGACGACTTATTTATACAAATCGATTTCCGCAGCGTTATATCACCGACGGCTGTGAAATGTAGTAAAAATCATTCACGGAATGAATCAATCGAAGTAAAATGGTAACGTGAGCACGGGACGAGTCGGTCGAGGCGGCGCGACGAGGCGAGGCGGCCGCTCCAAGCAGAGCAGTCACGAAGGCAACTTTCTACGCGACCTCGAAATGCTGCATTCACTTTCCTCATGGCTCGACACCGGTTGCGCAACCGACACCACGACCGACATATCGTCGCGCGGACGTTCGCTGTCGCTCAGGCCTCTTACGAGTAGGCCACGACCACGACACTTCTGTACCCACTCAGCTCGAGCCCGCCTCATATAACGAGTTCTACCACTCCAAGACGTCATCTTAATCATCTACACGCATTGTTCTCTCGAAAAACGTTTCAAAGTTACCGCTCTATTACATCACGAAAGGATACACCGAACTAAAACGAAAACCCAAATGAAATCACTTGGAAGAGTTATCAAATAAGTTCGCAATTTATTCGAAGGGCAAAAAAACGCCAGGTGCCTCGCCTCTTGCGTCCAAGGTCAGCGTTTCCTAGAGCTGCATATAGGTTTCTTTTTATTCATTGCATGTCCCTTCGTTGGAGCAGGCTCGCGTGCGACCAAACCTGTTTCATGCTGTTCTCCATTCCGCCCGTAAGGCTGTGTGCCTATTACACCGAGTTTTTATTTCGCCGCTCTAATGGAATCTTTGTAATTAAACTATGCTTTACTGCCTCTACAACTATTTTAATGACATTTTAATTAATGATAGGAATTCACACAGACGTAGCCACACACAAATTTATATTCCGATTGTGGTGAATTACGTATGGTATATTAACAATGCTATAAAAATAATTGTTGAATTTTATTGTTAATTTGGTAATTAAATTATGTAACTAACAAAGTTATTTTAATTTATAAAGGTGTTGTACACTCAGCCTAAGGTGTAAAACTGGTAACACGAAGCAATAGGAGCAAAACAATGGGGTCGGCCTGCGAATTTGTGTTTTTCTGAGAATCCTTCGACAACTGCACAGCGCGCCAACAGGAAGTAGGGACGGCCTAAGTTTATGTAACCCAATCACCTGCCACGTTCGAGGCCAGACCAAAAAACCAAGGCCACGGCGCACAAAACGCGAGCTCCTGATGTATCCAACCCTCCCCCGACTCGCAGCGCGCACTACCTACCTATAGCAGGATGTTGCATAAGCTTTGTTGTTTTGTTATTCTCTGTATGGAGGCCGTATCGCATTTTAGATTAGTTTTTTGCGCGGTGCCTAAGGCGCATTGATCTTGTTTCAGGGACCAATCGAAATTGAGCGTTAATAATTACAGTGTAGATGTATTTTTCGATACGATGAATCGGATTGAAGAGTGTAATATTCACATGAATGTTGGTGGCCATTTTAAGTCGGAGAGCGTCAAACTTGACTCATTCCCACGTCGCTTCACATATCTGGGAGATACGCTGTCTTAAAAGTGTGAAAGTGCATCGTTTTTCAGGTAAACTTTGCCGATTCCGTGGCGTCTCATTTTGCTCTTTTCAAAGCGGCGACTGCGCCACCGAGGGAAGGAAACTTTTAGACTAAATGGTTCGGATGGTAATTGAGAGGTCTTACTGCTCAGATCTGAGAGCGTCTCCGCGTAACAAACTACCGCACTGGACGTGTTTTCACAAGATATTTTTACACATTTCATCGGGATTTTTCTCGAAGTTTACCTACCGCACTGACATGAAAAACAAACTCGTCTTTGAAGTTTCAACACAAAATATACACGTATGAGGTTGTGTTATAAAACTGAAAATAAGTTAGCTGCTTCGTGTATAAAGAAAATAGTTTGACAATGGTGTCTACTTATGCAAACACGGATCCTTTGGTGAACTCAGAAAAAAACCATAACAAGCTGAATAAAATGGGTCAAACAGTACCTTTGTGTCACGTATTGTGTCAAGTATCCACAATGGGGCATAATAGAAAATAGACATAACATGGCTAGGATCAAATAATTGAAGTATTGTCGACATTATTTGAATGATGGCTGTGGCGTGTTAGATTTATAGGCAGCTGCCCCGCCATTACAGCCCCCGGTTATTATTTCAAAGAAACAAAGCGACACCGAGTAATGTGAAAGATATGGTCGTACACGGCGTTTTTATTTATTCAAGTGTTTAGTTTTATGAGACATTAAGTCAGGATTTTATGTGCGGAGATATTTAAATCGTCGTTAAACATGAAAGTTAAGTTATACAGAAAACAGGTCGCGGTGAATTCCTGTTACAACATAAGATATTTTGATTCAGTCTTGGAAACGTTATTAAGACGCTTGTTAGAAGGAAAGAAATGAAATAATAGTTACTGCAATACACTTCTAGTTATTCTCACTTTAACAATGGTATTTAATTGTCGAATGTTCTGAAGCTTTGTATATTTTTGTGTGGAATTTTTAAGACATGTGACATCGTGTATTAATTTTATATACCAACTTTATAGATGTGCTGATTTAAACACGTTATGTTCCTCTAAATTTAGTCGGTAAGTTCAAATTGGAAACCGGTTTTGACCGGACGTAAGTAAGCTGGTATAACCGGATATTTTTTGTTTATTCTTAGTCAGCGGGTGTACACATAATCCTTTTGTGTTTTACAATTTTAGCACGAAACAGGCGACTACTGTTACTTTCTTCTAGTAGAGAAACTTTTACAATTATCCCTCACCTTAGTAACACCAGGATATTGTTATTTTACACATGAAGTAGAAGTTTCGGTTAGAATAGTAATTATTATTGGGTTTAAACAAGTTTTGACACGTTGTTTGACGTCAAAACAAATAAAAAAATTTTTTTTAATATGCAATGACGTTTTACAAATAGACGCGTCATACACTAACAAAATGGCACAAAAAAATGGCGCGATGCGATGAAACGCGATGAATAGACATCGCTAGTTACGTAACAATAAGTGCCACACTGTTATTGGCTAAAGCGCGTGTGACGTAGCACCAAGCATCAAGTACGGGATGACGTGGCGAGAGTTGTCAAACGTCGCCATGAGAGCGAATTTAATAATTTTATTTCATAAAAAAATAAATTTGTGTGTACTTGCGCACTAAATAAAATATTTATTTTGTTTCACAGTTTCAGAATAATTTGTACGTTATTTTAAATCAGTCAGAGAAACGTGTATCCGCGCCACTGGTTGAAGCGTGACTGATTGAACGTGAGGCAATTACCTCCAAAACGTCTTGCCATTATAAAGCTCGGACAACGCATCTATGCTTTATAAACATCTTAGTTAATATGTTAATTACCCGAACTGGAATTCGTAGCAAGGAGGATAATTCATAATTGACGTTGCCGCTAGCACGTCGCCTAGACCCATAGGTTTTCAAACTAATTTCATTTACTTCCATTTTTTGTTTGTGATGAAATCTAGCGCGTTCTACATGTTTAACCTTACACATTACCATCTCTAGCAAAAATATTGTCTTGTCCGTAAAAATATTGAGAATATAATTTTGTAAAAAAAGACAAGAACATGTATTACATAATCAGATTGTAATTAATTGTAGTCTTGATCGTTTAAGACTGCCATTTTTGTGATAAATACTGCTCCCACAAAGCCTTTAGCCCTCCTAGAGAGCGATATCACCAAGTTTGAGAAACATTGGTTTAGACCAACGTGGTGACACAGCTTAGTACATAATAGCATTAGAGATAATACAATTATATAAATCATATGTCTTATTTGTATGTAAAGTCCACCATCAATAGTGTGCGGCGGATAAAATAAAACTCAGAATGTTTTTATTTTATTTTTAACTGTCGACTGCTCGAGGGGATTCCCCACATGCAACATCTCAAAGGCTTCACCCAAATTTTTAACAAATGACGAATTTCTATAGAAACTTTCAATAGATGTGTATAAATCCTGGTAAGGAGTAAGAAAAAAAGTAACATAATATGGTGTTAACCGCTTAGAAATTATGAATTGAAGTTCCATTTAAACTATGAAAAATAGATACTTAAAAGAAACTTAGACTTGCGTTATTATTGTCACTGATATATAAATTCTTATTTAAACAGTAGTTATACTATTGTTGCAATTAATTTGTTGAAAAAGGCTTGTAATACCAAATACCTTTTTGAGGTTTTTGATTCTATAATTAGAATCAATATATTGATAATAAAGAAACATTTAAATGATTAATTATTCTTATAACACTACATTTAAATCAGATTTTAAGTATATTCTCGACTATTCTTCGAGGCCTAATCATTTACTCGTAACCGATAGAGCGTGCCTGAAGAGATTAATGACAGTTGATGAAGCGAAAGATGTGTGGACCGTACCACTTGGCGCTATATACTCTGCCAACCCCAGCGGGACACAGGCACAGGCGTGGGTTTATGTGTGTAGGGACTAGGGTCTAATAAATATCTAGGTAAGTTGGTTGCATGTGTTAGTTATGTGTGTTTTTTTACATTATGTAATATGTTTACTGTTGTGATAATTTAGACAATTGGTAGTAATTTAGTTGAATTAGCAGCTTCTATATGAGATTATTCTTCTATTGGGGTACTTACTTATGTTATTTTCTTCGTGATTATTTGTAGAAACAATATATTGAGATCAGTTTTCCTAGTAGTAGTTAAGAACCTACGCTCTAGGTACAAAAATAAAATTCCTTCCATTTTAATCCGATTGGGAATAAAACCTTGACAAATAAGCAATAAGGTGAGGGCAAGTTTTTGTGAACTTTTTTTAATGTTGCAAATGGCAGGTAATGCTACAATATCAATAATAGGTTGGTTTCGCAGGTGCAATACGCGTGCCGGCACAATAACTTCCACGTCATGTTTGTAAAATAAACCATTCATTACACAGCTTCTGAATAAACATGTGAATGACCTGACACGTCTCGGCTTCGAAAACAATCCGGTATTTTTTATTACAATTACAACGAAATATTAATTTAATATTTAAATCATGAGAAATATACACGATACACATACACATAAACATTTTTTTGCGGAATTAGTTTAGTTTTTTAGACGACTAAAACGCCAACGATGTTTTTTTTTTTGAGTTTTATGTAATAAATCCATGTGTGCCATTTAGTATTTTTATGGAACCGCAAATGAATAATATTTTAATTAGTCATCTTTCACGCATTGTGCTTCTGTAAATTTCATTAACAAAAAAATATTTTTTACCTGTGCGTTGAAATACTGTATTAAAATTGCGAGGCAGTTTCACTAGTCCTTATGCTAAAAAGCATTCCCGCAATAGTAATCTCAAAGACGTATTTTAAAATCTGGCAACACTTTCTTTTTTACTGGCAATACCAATTGTAGGGTACGCGCCGTGAGTTTAATCTACAATTGTAATGCGCCCGCGCCGCCGACCATAATATTTTTCAAAAGATCGCTATGAATTATGTATTTCTCGCGTAGACACCATTACAATTATTTCTTTTCTACTTGAAGAGAACGAGCTGTGAATAATAATCGCCCGCTCCAACATTTGAAATGGTAACAACTCAGATAAGACGAAATCCGTTTTACTTAACTATGTCATAAATACATACTAAACAGCGACCTTACTGGGCTCCCTAAATGTTAGATAAAGAATATTTCTACAAAAATTGATAACGATGTAATAGTTCAGTCAATTTATGTTGTTTAATATTAGGGATGTTGTGTTTTGCTTCTATTTCCCTCGGGCATATTTTACCTTAAGGAAAAAATATTATATCATTCAGACAATTTTTTGGTCTATTAGACTTATGACCACATTGAGCCAAATAGCTCGATCCAAATTACATTATTTATAAACCGTGAGGTTTTGTGTATGATTTTATAGATTGGCAAATTAATTGTGACTTTTATATTGAAAATACATAATATGTATAGAATTAGATGTAGCATAATGAAAGGAGAGAATAATCGTATCGCATTAAATTACAAATTGTTAAAACTAACAGCCTTTAAGCTTTTTTGCGAGTAAATAAATCATTTTGCGCTAATACCACGTTTAATATTAGATGGAGCAACTTGTAGGGTTAAGTTACAACATCGCCATCGGAAAAAATAAACGGAGCGTCTTCGACCGCGTCACATCGTAATGCGGTCGCGAAAGAGGTAAACGTAAACACAGTCAGGGTTAACGACCTGGGTTCAACTTGACACATTTTTGGGCGGCCCAATTGTGCGGGATCGCCGACCTGTGAGAACGACTTGCGCAACGGGAAGCCTCTTGTGCCAATCCGCACTGATCGTATCCGGTGTACGTAATTTTTGTTATGTTGGTACTTGTTGTTCATATTTTTTGGTGCGGTTGGTATCGCTACAATGGAACCGATGGTCAACAAAAATAACACTTTTCTGCGCACATGAAAGTCTATAAAATTTTAACGAGCCATGTTCAAATATTTTTGGAAAAAAAGCGTTTTTTTATGTCTTTCTGTCGTATCATAAGCATTTATTTTGGCAAATTACAAGTTCTTTATTTCTCATAATTCGTACTTGTTTACCAATGTTTATATTATACTTTTTTATTTAGCTATATTAAGGACTTCCTTTCCGCGTCAACTCTGATTTATATTATTCACATTACACTTGAGTTTTATTATTAATTTCCAGCCATATTACTGATTAAAATTATTCGTAGAGGTTGTTGTTGTCTTATTGCTTTATATAATTTAATTGCATGAATGCCTTTGAATACAATCAATTAATCTGTAAAAAACATATTAATGTATGTAGTATTTATACATAAATAAACATATTAGCGTTGTGATTGCATTATTTACATAGATAAAGTCAACATGTTTATTATGAAAAGCGCATTTAAATTGTCATGCCCTAAATATGCAGAATAGTCGCCACACTAATCAACATACCAAAAAATCGGATAAATGTAAAAAAAATCTTATCGGAAGAGTTATAAAAGTAGGAATAACGCTGATGGATATGAGCCATACATTGTCCCTGTGGATTCCAATATCGTCATAGGGGATGCAACAAAAAATGCAGGTAGGGCCCCGAACAACGACCCCGAGGGTTTTTGGACGGTGACGTCACATTCAACATGAGAGCATTCAATACCACCGATGTTACGCCCGCTAGTAAGTAAGGTCAGTTGCCGAGTTCAATGTTTGGTTATGTAAATAAAGCGTCTTCAGCGAATGGTTTCTGGTATAAAAACACGATAAAAATAATATATGCTAAAAGCTGCGTTTGGATAATGTCGATACAAGGATAAACTTACAAAAATACATTCAACATTCGCCTTTTTGAAAGTCCCAAACATTCCGAGAATGTTGACGGAGCGCCTGCGAGTTGCGGATCAACAAAATGCGTGTTATTTTTTGCTTTTCCAATGTGTAAGTTTACAATTTGCACTAGCGCCCTGGAGTCGTTGACCTCTCGCCAGCTGTTTGACTATTGTGCTGGGTGAAGTAAGCACGAGTATGAGCCGGGGTACCAAGGAATCTTATTCGCACCGGTACATGCTTTCCGAAGCGTGACAAAAGAGCCGTGAATAATGATATCATTATTTTCTTACAATGAGAACGAAAGAACAAATAATTTCGACGACAAAGTCATCTGACTGTGTAGCCATTTTGAATCTTGAACGCGCCGCGTACCACATGTGTATACATTCGAATTGAAAAATACGTTATAAGCATAATATTTTATTAACGAATGTTATTAGAATATATATTTCTTGTTTAACTTGGTTCCTGATTAGAATATTAAGCGTTGTCGTGTCATGAGCTTAATGTGTAACTATGCTCCGTATGAAATATAAGCCTGGGTCATGAGGAAGCATAAATTTAGTGAAGTCGATGGCGGTGCGGCGTCATAAACCCACAACAGCTGTACACGAAACGCCACGCTGGCGGACACACATACGCGCACCCCTGCACCACGCACACACACACGCACACACACATACAACACACGGGGAAGACACGTAGACGTAACGTAAACACATGCAGGTTTATGTGTACCAGATGCCCATGCAGACAGAGATGCACATACCGCCCCAACCTGGGCTAGACAAGGCGCGCACTACACCCGAGCCGCGGCTCCACTGCGCAGAGTCTAATTAAAAGTAGTTGAAGGTCGAAAAAATAAAAGGAAGCATGAGACATTATGACAAGTTGCGAGATAAGCTCGCGGGAATGAAAATAAACTCCGGTTGAATACAGCTGCAGCGTGCCGCGAGCGTCACAAACAGACCTCGAACGCAGAACCTTAAACGGCGAACGTTTCGTAGGAACAAGCTAATAGAAAAATAAACAGAGCTGGCCTGTGCGGCGAGGCCGTTGTTAATTAACATACAGATAGTTTAATAAAAGGCAGGAAACAGGCAGCGAGGGGAGTAGGCAATGAAGCGGTAAAAATAGAAGCACGGGGGCGACAGAGACGCGCACGAATCGATGCTAGTGTGGACAATACTATGCATTGGTGATGGAAATCGATAATAGATGCAACACGCGTGCTGCAGTTCCGTGCCACCAACGATGGTAAAAAAATTTGGTTGCCGCTCCGACTCGCTCGCTCTAATTTTATGCGCCCACAACACGGTAGAGAATTCTATCGATTCTATTTCATTCCTCGTGTTGTTCACTTTTTTTTACCATGTATACAAAATAGTGTCACTATACCTGTGAACAGTTCTTTTCCTACAAAACATCGTTATTATTTTTTTAATTATAAGTTATTACGAGTATTATGAACAAGAAGTAATAACTATCATAGTTAATAGAAATAGCTTTCAAAGTAGTGGCAATAATATTCGGTGTTTTGTTTGTATATACATACATACTACATTGCTTGAATGTTAATTTATCCAGACAAATTAGTAAAAGACGCAGTACGGGAATTGCGTAGTAACTAGACGGTATTTTCGTTTAAATATTATTTGAAATATAATACCATGATTTAAGTAAAAAATATGAGAGGCCACCGAGAGTATACTAAAGTTAATTTATACTTAATGAACATAATTACGATACTACGGAATTTCATAAGAATTAAGCAACGTGGTGTAAGTGAAATAAAATAAGGGGGCGACGCGGAAGTGGTCGCGCCGAGCGGCTGTGGGGACTCGCAGCTGACTTCACTCCCGGCTATTTTAGTGCGCAATACGTAAGCGCACTCCACTTGCGGCAGGTCAGGACCATAGGCACTCTACTGTAAACCCTAAAACACTGGGGGAGCGATGTAGGTCATTAAAGGAACGTGCGCGTCGGGGCTGCGCGCACCGAACCATGCGTTTAACCCAAAAAAGCTTATCAAGTGAATCCAGCTTGCGGCAGGTTGTTGCGCCTCGCCGATTGTTATGTAAATACGTTTATTTTATATTTCGTTGTTTACGCGTTGGACACATGTTTACCTCTAGTCGATACGCATAAATTAGCAATGACTTTATGAAATGTTTTATTGTTTTCGTATTCAAATAAATTATTTGCGATAGGGTGGGATCGATTATTTATAACGCGTCAAGCGATCAAATGACTTTGAGTTTATAAAAAGAAGCATTATAAATGATTTTTTCAATCACGTTCGCCGCAATGGGAACGCAGCAGGAGTCTCACCGCAAGCACTACGGCGCATCTCAGATCAGTGAAGCAAAACCACGTCTAGACTACTCCGCGTATAAATACGTGTTTTATATACTCGTGCATGTAATATTCTTTTACTTTCTTTTATTTTTCTTAACCTGTGGGTTTAATTTACGTTGGTGTTGGACTGTTTATTAATGCCGTGTATACGATGTTTTAGGATTGTTTTGGCCGTGTTTACAATTCGCGTCGCTCGTCGGGTGGTCCCTAATGATATATGACGGGACCGGGGACATGTTGCTTTTTGCATTGCTGTATGTTTTATGAAAGCGCTGTTGTTTATTAATTATGCATAGGTAGGCGTGCTTTTTACACAATCACGGGCACACGTGAGTCAGTGGCGAGTGGCGTAGGTACATTAACCAACCCTTTGTTATCGGTGCGCGGTGTTAACGACCAGCGGTACAAAGGCGGTCGGGCGAGGCGCCCTTCAGCTGGCTGAGACCTTGGCTGGATTTAGACGCGGTTCGATGGACTCCCCGACGCCGTTCCTTTTAGTTTTGATGTTGTATTTGGACCTTTTATTGCAGCCGGCGCCGGAATGCGCCAACACGCAATCATAATTGGATCCGGCATTCTTTTTACAAAGTTCAGACTTGGGTTTCGTACTGGGAGCATCTCGGCCGCTCGGTTTTTTTCATCGCGAGTCGAAAGGTCATTGCACGCGGTGGGACCTTGGCCGAATTTAAATGGAAGTTCGACGTTCGAATCGCTCGCAGTGCGTTTTATTACTTTTCCCGGCTGGCGATAAAGTTCAAACTTAAACTTTGTTTCTCCGTGAACGGCTGATTTATAAATAGGCCCACATCTGCCAGATGGGAGGAAGGAGAAAACACCCGTAAATCTGTTTATAAAAATATTCAAACGGCATGCTCTAAACTCGGTTCAATAGCGTGAGGGTCGCGCGGAAGAAAACGAAATCACATAAAAGAAAACATAAATCAATATAGTGAACCGTGAAGGTGTTGAACTGTACAAATTGTGTGTAATTTATGTTTGGTAATTACTTTCCTGTTAATAAGCCATTTCCAGTGGGAGCAGATGGGCCGGGAACTAATGTCTCGCCGGCAGACCTTGGCCGAATTTAGAGCGGGGTGAATGACCAGCTGGGCTGCAGGTCGCTTTCTCCCTAGTGGCGCATGCGCGGTGCACCCACTGTACTTGCCACAACAACTCGCTTCCTATTGTTTCGCTATGGATGTATTATGTCGATACACCTATAAATACCCGCGTGCTATATTTTATTTTCCATTGAAATTACTATAGTTATGACTGCACTAAGTGATTTAATAGTGTAGTTGGCTCGCTAGTCAAATGTTATCGCATTATTGATCCGAATTCCAACGGCAGCCGATCTCGATGTATTTTGAAATATCTTCATGAATATATTCATCTGCGTTATTGTCGTCTTCAAAAGGCTTTATATCTACTAGCTCAACATGTCGATATGCGTTAAAGAAATATTTCAAACATTTTTTCTTATAGTGTGGACTCACATTTGCATAAACGATTTTTATTCGGGCCACGTTTTCGTGTTCCAGAATGGAGTGAATTGAATTACTTAACACCTTTAATTCGACGCGGAGATTTACTTCTGTTGAAAGACTTTATTGGTAATATTATTCCGTGAGAAGCCATTACGTCGAAAAATCTTACAACAGTGCATAATATTTGCGGGTATTTTAAACCGCAAATCCTTGGCTGCACGTGCGAAATTTATGCGAAAAGAAGCGACAAAATGTCAATAATTAATTTGGTAGCACTACGTAAAAAGGCAGATGGAAAAATTGATATTATATTGTTAGCAGACGCCCACGCATCGTATGCTACTAAACCTGTAGACGTAACTCTGTAAATATTAATATGCGAACGGTAATATGATATTTGCGAAAGCAATTGGCTCCGAACAAACATCAAGTATATGGAGATATTATGTGCACGAACATTCGGCCACTTGAAGGAGCTTCGCCTGTAAAGGACGTTACATATGAGGCCGAAGTTTGAATGAGTGAACCATTGTAAAAAGACCGCACCAGAACATATGTTGAAGGATAAAGTTGAATTGAAAACCGAAATATGTACATATGTGATAGGCGATACAAAGCAAACATTAGTGGACTAAAAACGAACACTTAGATTAGATCCTAAGAGAAATTAAAGAAAACAGAATATTATTAGACATTCTAGAAAACTCAGATTCAAAACTAGTTAAAACATTTGCTAAACATAACAAAACCTCTTTAGAATTTAGATGAAGAGATAATCTCGCATGCCGAAGTTTTCAAAGAACAGACCAAGTAGTTTGAAGAGGCAGTTGAACTTGCGGCAAAGAAAAATAAAAATGAAGTCTACAAGTATAGTGCCAAGCCAAGAAGGTCACAATTATCGCTAAGCTAAATATCTTATTGATTACATGCTTGTAGCTTGTGACTGCGCTCAGATTCCAAGAATTTAAATGAAAATTAAATATAATGTAGGTACTAAGTTCGAGGTGCTAATAGCATGCAAATGAAAAATCTGCTCGCAACCGTTAAGTGGTCTGATTTCTGAATTTTCAGAATTATGGTATTGCAGCAATTCGAATTCTTAATAATACTCTTTGTTCTTAGGACTAAATGAAAAATAAAATCAAGGCGATTTATATCCTAGAAATAATTAATGTTATGAGTTGTATCAGTTTTTGTATAGTGGATAGAATTCAACGAAATGGCATGGCGGTTCATAAGTGTTAAATATACTTTTTAAATGGGGAAACCCTTAAGTAAACGTAAATAACTGACTTTACAATTATTATAATACAAAAAAGTGTAGAATAGGCTGTTCGTGAGTGACTCAATACAAATAAATTACTATCACAAACCGAAAGACCAGAATCAAAATCTATAAACATGGCATTAATGTATTAACTTTATAAAAAGCGTACAATTACATTGCCATCAATTTGTGCGGTCTTTTAATTTTCAGTTCGATTCGGATCACCAAAAGCACTTTTAAATAATGCTTGTTATTAGTGAGCAAGAGTCGGAGTTATGACATTGATTGATATTATAAAGCGGTGAATATTACCGGTTCTTTTGTGATGAATTTGTTTTTATTCTACATTGGAAAAATTGCGTTTGCAACGTTATTGGACAGCAAACATTTTCCAGACGCCCCTTAATTCGTAGATTGAACAAACCATTTTAAGTGAGACAATAACCAGTGTTTAATCATGACGTATAACAGACTTATTCTAAGGAAATAAGAGAAGACAAAACACAACGTGAATATTTGTTTTTGTTACATTAATAAAATGAATACTAGACGATCTTAGATACTGCCATTGGTTCAATGACAGTGTGTGTAGGATGCGGGGATTAATCAAGAGGTCGGTTTGTTTTTTAGTTTGTCAGTACACTTTAGGATGCAAAAAGTGTGATATCCTTTTAAGTATTTGTATGTAGATAAACATAAAAGGTATATCCAGACTGCGACTGAAAAAGAAGCCAGGTGGCAGTTTTAGTGCAGACACAAGGCAACTAAACATTTTGCAAAAAAAAAAATCCACGAATTTCATTTTTAGTTGCATTATGTTTGTAGTCACTAATACCCCGCAACTTCGTTTTCGGTCGCAGTCTTGATATACCCTGTATAAGTGAAGAACAATTTACATCCAAAAATTAACGTGACGAGTTACGCCTCTTAAAGTTCCTCTTTTGACGTATATTTATTTAATATTTGTACACGAATGTGGCATGGCCTTAACATCAGCTCAAATAGAAGTTATCGGCATGCAGATTACATTCGCAAACTGAATATTTGCCCGGATGAAGGAAATAGGATGTGTTTGACTCGTTACTTTGTAATACAGTAAACATTGATAACGAATATCTTTCAGCTTGAGAGTGAACTGACCTTAGAGAAGCGCCATGAAACTACCTATGAGTTGTGCATACAGTAACATAGTAAACACTTTGAGCAAAATAGTTTGGATGTTTGCTATTACGTTTGCTAATAAACTTGGAGTCAACACCAACCAAAATCTTTGGAAGAGGCCTGTGTTGACGATATTAAAACAAAAGTCGTGTCTGAATGAATTAATTGCTGATATGAATTTATATAAAGTCTAACGAATAACCTGCAATGAAGCAGAAATGATCGCTGACGTAGAAAAATACAAAATGTTAAATTTTTATTTAGAAAACACAAGTCATTGAAGCATTTCTGTTATAGATTTTGTTTTGATATTTATTAAAACGTATGAATATTGAACAAAGAGAAAATACTAAATGTATGTTTACAAATTACTTTTAGGTGTAATTAAGACTATATGCTTATTGGCTTAAGAATGCATACTGATTAAACACCACATAAAAGACAAGAACCATAAAAATACCAAGTCTAGAATTTATGACGATGCCTTAATCGTAAAAGCTCTCGAAGGATAAGAGGGATATACAATGCAAACAAATTGTTCAAATCAGCTATCAGTGTTTGCACTGTCGAGTGGCCTAACCTTCAACGAAGTGAAAACAACTTTGCGTCACTTCACAGCGTTATGATTATTATTAAAAAACAATTTGGACTTGATCTCTGGGCTGTTGATCTCTGTTAAACAAACGTGTTTGTTGTTCAAAGATTATATTACTTGGTTATATGGCTCATACTGATATGTCTAAAAATAATTTATTAACGATCTTCGTCATGATCGATTTAAAACATTACTCATTTATTAAACGCTATAATGAAGTATAAGGAAGTTATTTATTACGTGACATGCGTAGGTAAATTGTTTTAAAAAATTGAGCATAATGCCGATTCATGGACACGTGAATGTGCCAAGAAAAGTTATTAGTAAATGCTCATTTGTTTTTAAAATTCGCGTCAAAAAGCAAAAAAACTTCAATTGAATAAAGTATGCTATTTATAAAACGGTTGTATCTTTATTTAGTGAATTAACATAACTTTGCAGAAATGTATTTTTAACGGAATGTTTTGATAGCAAAATACCAAGCCGTAACTGACATTCATAACTATTTCAATTCGGAACTGTCGCTTAATTATAACTAAATACAGGGTATATCAAGACTGCTACCGAAAACGAAGCCGGGTGGTAGTTTAAGCGACTTCAGACACAATGCAACAGAAAAAGTTGCAAAAAAAGTGACAATTTTTTTTTTGTTATTTTTTTCCTATGACCATATTTGGGTGGTAAATACATTTTTTCCTAAAATAATAGTGTTTACCCTTTTATTTATAAATAATCTAGGGTATAAAAGTGTTTAAATTATTATTTTAGCAAAAACTATGGATTTACCACCCAAAAATGACGATATTTAAAAAATCATAAAAAATAATTGTCGCGTTTCTTTGCGAAATTTTTAGTTGCATTGTGTTTGTAGTCACTAAAAGTACCACCCGGCTTCGTTTTCGGTAGCAGTCTTGAGATACCCGGTATAATTCGTTTGGAATATTGCTTTAACAAATTCATTGAATCACGAAATGAAGATCCTTTTGCCACAACATATACATATATGGTGGCCTGTCAGTGGCCCGTCGCGGATGCCAACATGTTCACGGTAGTCGCGGTTTCGAATCCCAGGGCACACCTCTGATTTTTCGGAGTTTAATCACAAAAATGTTTACTGATAGAGCATATCTACGAAGCCTACGTTTATCTATATGTATAAAAAGTTTAATAAAAAATTAATAAACTGCTCATTAGAAAACCATGTCAGATGAAAATAGTCATTTGTTCTGGCAATAATCTTGGCGAAAAGTTTAAGTATTTGGAGACGATAGCCAAAAACTATTACTGAAACAAGTTTGGGATTTCCCAGCTATTACTAAGGGTGATATAATACCGTTCGAAAATAGAGCAGGGCTAGCTGAACGATTTGAATCATTGCTCCATCATCTATGTGGGCGGAAACATTCAATGTCTATTTTAGGAGAATATTAAGCATCCCAATATATTTTACCTTTGTGAATATGATAATTTACCTATTCATCATTACACACAAAAAATATCAGGATTAATTCAGGAAAATATTTTTCTGTATATGTCACGAATATGAAATGAAAGAAAAGCAATTTACAAATACGTTTGAATGTATGTTAATTTTTATCTTATTTGAATATTGCTTCCATGGACATTAATAGATATGGGGTGGGGTGTATTTGAATTCGTTTGAACCTCTGTTTTTTATTCATGATTGAACTTTACACGTTCCTCTTCAAAGGAATTCAATGACATTCTGTGCTGAGATGCTAATTTCAACATTTCAGTTATCGATTTCTAACATAGCTTCCTTTAATGTCCATAGAGCGTAGTTATAGAATTTAGATTATAAACGAAAAGATTATAACCCAAAATATAGATTAAGTGCCTTAGATTTTACTTCCAAACATCAAGCTATTATTGGGTATGATAAAAATCACGGCATAAAATTTTATGTTTACGACGCCAGTAGTTAAATTAGATATTACGGAAAAAGATTACAATCGTACAAACATAACAAACATAAAATCAACGGCCATCGGATGCCTGAATATAATGTCAAGGATATTAAACCTGTTATCACCGAGGGAAGCATGGTATAATACCAAGAGAACACTAACCCATGTACTATATCAATCAAAATCTATTTTATTCAAATTGCGAAGTCGTGACATTCAGCTACATGTTCCAAAATTACAACACTTTAGTTAACAAAATATATATTATTATTTTTTATGTCAGTTCTCGGGCCATTTTATTATCCATTGCTATTCTTTAAGGTCATGATGATACTCTGTCATACCTTTAAGATAATCCTTATAGAATATGTATTAGCTGAAGACAAAACAATAATGGAATAATAATTCTGATGGCAATTTCAAACTATTTATTAATACTATTGTGACTGAAATGTTTTATTTGAATAGTATTTGTGTTTGTACGCCAAATAGTAAGAAAATCGTATATAACCAAATACCCTGTTGCACAATGATAGTGTCTGAAAATACAGCTCGCTGACCTATTCCTAGGAAAGCTAATCGATTTGGAAGCGGTGCCGGATGGGGGGATCAAAGAATTAATCTATTTTCTGAGAACTTACCGATGGCTGACAACTATTTCAGACACAATATTCGTACCGCTGCCAACATGTGGTCTTGCATTAAATGTTTATGAGCCGTATTGTTTGTACTATGAATTCCATTGCAATATAACATAATCTATTTCTATAATTAAATTGTTTTCAGACAACTATTTTGTACGATACGGCTGGTTCTCTTACCAAGTTTTATTTAAAAAAAAAGGATTTTTATTCAAAGATATTGCAATATTTTGTACGTATTATTGAAGGTGAAGAAATTTCTCAGCACTTGCAAATTAATTGACAAATATACGAGAATTGATCTCGTATTATGGCGTTGATATCCTGTCTTACTAGCAAGATATCTCGTTATAAAATATCCACTTTAGTGTCATACAGGATACATACTTAATTATTTCTTCCGTGCGTTTTAATTGGTTGACTAAATGTGAATATCATTATCGAATTAAATATGTTTTTAACTATTAATGGCACAAATTAATCAACGGAGGGTCAACTACGCAATTTTCCGTCATCAATTTTAAAACAGCGTCATTAATAAATGACGGAATAAAAAAAAACTATTATATAAAACTTGAAAAATAGTACCATCAGTCTTTGTTGTTGAATTTGTCATTTCATATTTAGTAGTTAATGAAGTAATATTTTTTTATCGTATACCCATTTTATGCCATTTAAATGGAAAGTATTTGTTAAAATGTTAAATATTTTAACGGCCTTATTAATAGACGATTTATACACCTATTTTAGTGATCGAATAATTTGTCTCTTTCGAACGTCTGTTGATTTTAGTTTGAGCGAAAAAGACAAAACATATGATAGTTAAAATGGGTTTTTAAACTGTTTATGAATAAGGCCTTAAATAAATAGTTCCATTACATGTGTGCTTTATAAATACGAACTTTTCAGGTGCGTGAGGCCGAGGGTGGCTGGGTGAGGCCGTCTCTGCGAGAGATCTTTGTCCTGCAGGGGACGTCTTTCCACTGAGAAGAAGGAAAAACCAGTGTAAGTTGACCTTACTTGTATCTAAGTTAATTTATATCTATGTTTGAAGATATAACATGAGGTGTAATGTAAAGTTGCAATGTTGAAAACGGAATCCTCTTTCATGAAAGGTCTTGCAAGATTGACAATTGTGAATAGCTCGCTAGTTTCAAATTATGGCCTTTTAAGAGCCTCCATTTCAAATATAACGGCTTTTTTGAAGCCTTGGTATTTACCATATTCATGAAATAAATGATAGATTATCATTGTTTGCTAGACCTTATTAACAAATCAGAGAGATAATCAACTCTTTCAACCTGAAACTTCCGGATCCTGTGATATGCTTACAAGTAGTGTGATTGCGTGAACAAAGTCGCGGGTAAGAACTAGTTATGCATGTTTTAGTTCGCATCGGATATTCAAGCTAAATAATATTCCCACAGCGCACTCGTCATATTCACAAGAAATGGCTCAGCGGCATTAAACTTGACGTGTGTTTTATGGCTGCTGTTACGGGGACCGCTTAGGATTTTTATAAATGTACATTATTTTTGCGTTTTAGTTTTAAATATTGTGATGGTTATAATAATTATAGTGAGCTTGGATAGTAACAATATATATATATATATATATATATATATATATATATATATATATATATATATATATATACATTTTGTGTAATCTATGGTATTTCGATAAAAGGTTTCAGAATATAAATAAATAAATGCACCCAACAGTCACATACATAGTCCTGACCCCACACTAAGTTCGAGTCTTGTGTCGTGAGAATCAGGAACTAGGAGAGACTTTTTGGTCTCACAAACACCCAGACCCGAACGACTAACTAACTGCGCAACGGAGGCTGTCAATACATATAAAAGGTTTGAGAATATAGCCTAAACATCTTATTCGATAAAGAAGCCTGTGTTCTGTAGTCCTTATATGGTTTGATGACAGATTAACTATAATTATTATTTTAAAGTATATTCCGGCCGGAAAATGAATCAGCGACCTGAATGAGATCTATACTGGAGATGCCAGAATTTTTTTAGCCGTGTCGAAGATACATTTTGATGTGACATGACTGTACGTTAGCCGCCTCCGGCAAAATGCTGACGTCAACCCTTCTGCGAATCCACACCCCGGAAATCATGTTTAAAATTCAAAATAAGCTAAATAACAATTTGTTTTTCTTCATTAGAATATGAAACGACGTCTAACCTAGTACTAACTAACTTTCTCTACATAAATTTGAATTTCCTAGTATGCAATGATTAGGCGAAATTCTTAGAATTTATCTAGTATCCTCTTTACAGGAAGTTTACTACATTATTTAGTGCTCTTTCGAGGATTTCCACAGCAAAAGATAAGCCATTCGTCACAAGATCGTGCATCCACCTTCTAAAATAACAATTACGGTACGATATTTTTAAAATAATATAATTTAAAAAATATTATACTAGTAACACGGATATTCGCATAAAAGAAAATATTCCAAGAGTATGAATATGTCGACCTCGGTGCAACACGTTTAAATCTCTCAGTCACAGCGTCGGCGGATCAAAGAACGCACCGGAAGACAGGCGGCTGACGATACAACACTATTATAGGCTAAATTACGACATCTTTTATTCATAACACCATTGTATATGATAGATTAAAAGTTAACGACTTTTATAGTGTCAGTAAGTATGAATTGTGATTTCTAAGTTATTTTGCAAGAAACTTTAGGGCATGATTACCTACCTACATTAACAGGAAACGGAATAAAACGATACCTAAAAAAATAACATACATTCGAATTTAGAATCTCCTCCTTTTTTTAAGTCGGTTAATAATTCCATAGCGGTCCGTATTTGTGGCAGAGATTTAATAATCAATATTTCAAATTGTTAAGTTTCAATTACGAGCGTTATCGTCGACAATTTGAACAAGATATAATAGTTTTAAAATTGTATAGTACTAATTTATACAGCCAAATATGATATTATTCACACATCTACATAAAACGATATCGATATATTTCTGTGGCATATTGTTAGACTATTTCATGATTTTTGGGTTGTACCCCGGCATCGAAGGAAAGCTTTTCCTAGTGGATAATACGGGAATATTTCAGCACAATAAAAAAAATCGCCAGTGAGAAATCCAAATTGGTAATGAAAAATGAAGTAAGAGACATTTATTGAAAAATGGAGTAAGAGATATGTATTTAGTCATAATACGTTTTAAGTTTCTTTATTGTGTTTTGTTTCTGTTTATGTATGGACTACAATCAAGTATAGGAACTCAATAATTACCGACATAAATATAATCGAAGCTATCAATATCACATATTTGATATAAGACAACCATAAATATGAAAAATTCCACAATAACGCGTAGGATAATCATAAAATATCTATGTTTATATAGAAACCGACTGTGATGAATTATTGAAGTTTATATATTCTTCCTACACTTAGCCCGCGTACGTTTCTACATCACCTGCACTTCCCACGTACAAAATTAATAAATACGGCCATTTTAATTCGACGCATATATCATTGAAGAATAATGGAAGTGGTTTATAACTCACTTTATGTTTGCCAACGGCAGTTATAGACTTGGCTATAAGTATACACTTTATTCAATAGTTCATTGTTACCCACGATCTGTTTATAGCAAATTTGTTTTGTGTTTTAATAATTTAAAAATGTTTGGTTATAGTTTTAAAACTGTTTTATATGCACTTAAATTTATGAAGCGGTCAAACTTGAGTGAATTTTTAAAATTTCAAATTATGATTTGTCTTTTTCAAAAGGATTGACGTTGGGCGGGCGTTTGGTTCTAAAATCATTAATCTTTCTGCTACATGAAAATAATTACTTTGCAGCTTTGAGCACATGTATATATTTTAATAATATTATCTTACAGATACAAAAAATAAACTTTTTGTACCATGTAGATCTAGTAATACTGGTATAAAAATAAAGTAGGCCTCATCAATTTTATCCAAATGTCTACATCAAATGATTGGTCTTACATGGAATTTTAATAAATCTACCTGAGCTAACGCCCCCGCTGTAAAGTGTGTATTATTGCCTACACAATTTCATTTTATTTGGAGGCAAATTACACTTTGACGTAATGACAGTATTTTCGCTTGAGATGGCAGCAATTTACTGGTGTCAATAACATTTTATGTTATATAGGTAAATATGTCTTGTCTATGTCCATGTCTACAAATGTCGATTGGTTATATAGCATCATGGACGTTATAGCATCCTGTTTGGCGTAAGTAATTAAAAAAAAAACATATTGTAAAAACTAATAAATGTCACAATCAAGATAGTATAGATCTATTAATGTGTCATTTTATGATTAAGATCGTGATTATGCAAATGTAATATGGAAACAGCGTTCACAAGAAACAGTCAGATTAACTACTGGATATATTGTGATTTAACATATTATGTCTCAGGATGGCGACCACATTGGAATGCCAAGCATTGCTTTATAATTTATGGTGTTGTTGGTTTTGCTACTGTCCATGAGCGATCGTATCGCTTACCATTAGCAATTGAACAAGAAACTTAAACAAAACATAAGCAAAAATAGTGTTGAAGTTTCAAACTAAGAGCGAAGATAATTCCGTCAGTGGCGGTCTTTAAAAATCTATTGAATATGTTTTTGTACCTTTTTTGCTCGACGTATTCATAGCAGCTATATTACGTGCATTACTTATACAAATTAAGGCGAAGATGTGGCCGAGACACGCGCGATTTCATTATTTCGTTCTTCACCATAATGGTAACTTTGAAACAAAGAGCTTTTGTTATAAAATGCGCTACGTTTTAATTGAATTTTTAATAAGGAATATCGCCATTTCACTGGTCTCATTGTATTTTATAATTACCGAGTTTAGTCCGGTGAATATAAATATATTTTTAGTAAATAGTCCGGTGTATTAACTTTTGACATTAATGAATATTTAAACGTGTATGTGTGTGAGGAGTAGCTCGTGTACGAGTAGAATAGACTAGGAATATTATATGCGTCTGTAATCTTTGCCCTGACATAGCAGTGGTTAACATTTGCTTTGTGCCTTTAGTTTACGGTTGCTTTCACGTGTATGTTTCGACGAGACGTGAATGTGGTAGAACTGATTCTAAGCATACATTCAGGCGCGTGCCTGTGGTTATTCGCAGTGTATAATGTAATTAATTTATGTTCAAATTGATACATCAATGTACACAGACAACATTTCCAATGATTTATACTTATTCAAAGATTATTACCATGCAAAATATCAAAGTGGTATTTGGTAAACTATCAATTTCTGAAGATCGAGCATAAGTATTATCCACACAAGAATCATATAAGAATATGTCGCCTTAAAAGGAGTAGTTGCAGTACATTCATAATAAGCAGAATGTTACAGACATTATGATTAATTCCACTGCTCTAATTTACTCTGATTGCTCGTTAAGAATAATACAAGTCACCATTCGTTCGTTCGCATTGTTATCTTCCTTATTTTCAAACAACACATTTAGAACGGCACGCTCCATTAAGCACCGCCAAACAACTGGTGGGCGTCCGTAAATTTAAAGACAGTGAGAAATGTTAAAAACACTACTTAGCCGCAAAAATGGAAACAACCGCGGTCCGTTGAAATCAAAACAGCGCTGACAGTAAATCACTGACCGCATCCGATGTGCGATTTAAATTATACGCATGACAAAAACGGAGGAATGCATTTGGCACCCGTGGCCTTCCAGAACCGCTCTTCCCACTTTAAATAATTTGATCAGCGATGTTTATTTTTTCCGCGAATCGGGCAATGACAATGCTCAGTTTAATTAACTTCAGTGGCACCCATTATTTTTTGATCAAGCAAATTCTTGCCGGGCTAATTGCTCAATTCATTGGTTGTTCGAAAGAGGCTGTGCCTTATAAATTGCGGCAATTCTCTTCAATTACAGATCGACGGATAGCGTGGACGTATAATTTATAAACGAAGAGCGACGGGCGAACATTTATCACAATGTTTATAATGTCGTTGCAGGGGCCTGATGAGATCATTTCGTTAATCATTAACTTGACATGGACGTCTCGGCGTATCTAGTGTTTTAGATTTTACAATTACTGCAACAGCTTTTAATAGAATAATTGCTAATAGGTTTATACGTGTTACGCTCGGAGTTGTTTTGAAGTATCGCAACCGCGTTCTATGCTGAAGTAGACGTCAACCCAATGTAGGGTGTTCTTAGAGTATATTATCTACATAGTACTCTGGATGAAAGTATAAATGAATGTAGCTGAGGATTGCACTTATCGTACATTTGAAGTCATCTATATTTAGCTGTTTATTGGTTAAGCTATCGAATAGAAAGAAGGGACTTGACGTTTGCCCGATTATGTCGTACAATTCAAGTGCTGTTGAGATGACGATGTCCATCGATAATGATGACTCACCGCGCTGTCATTTTTTTTTCTTGAAAAAAATCTTGAAAAATAAAACACCATTAAATCAACAAACTGTAGGAATTCACAGATAAATCAATTATAGAAAAGATCAAAAAGACGTATAAGATCCCTTCCTTCTTGCTATTCGACACCGGGGGGTATCCGGAGGGATTTAACTGTCTTGAGAAAAAAACACCCTCCCTCTAGTCACATTTCCGGATCCGGCGCGCCGTGTATAGACCTTCTTGAGTGATAGATCTCTCACCTATATTTTTCGTTCTCTTTTTATGTTGAACTTAATTAAATTCAGGATCACTCACTAGCGTTGAAAGCTTAGAACTAGAAATAGTGTTGCCTGCATGAGATTAAAACTTGCATCATAATCCCTTATTGATTGCGTGTCTCCTTTTTCCTATTAGTAGGCATTCATTATTTAAAGTTATTTAGAAATGAGCAAATAATAAAATTAATTCGAGAATGACATTTAAAGCGTCCATTAAAATTGGCATACCCATACGCAATTATGAAATTAATTGCAAACTAATTATGATCTTTTCATTTAACTTCTGCATTAAATGCTACATAAATGTATGCATGTTTGTATAAATGGATGCACATTTTTGTTTCCATTTTATTGTCAAATACAGGCGAGTTCCGTTGCAGTGATATTGAATTTTAGTTTTGGCAACGTGAAATTAAAATAATAGTCAACCCTTTGTGAAAAATATCAATTTTTATGCCGAATAGTAGTTTCATTTGATCAATTGTTACCATGTTATCATTTGATGTAGTAAACTTATTCGTTTCCGAAACACATGAAATATTTCTCTGTACTATATGAAATATAATATTTTTTGCTTACATTCATACCGTCAGTGTCTTCAACGATAAATAAAGTGTCGTTAATTGATAGGTGATATTATACAAAAAATACCTATTCTATTAAATGTAAAGACTTCAAAAGATTGCTCTTGAATTAATTAATCCCTATGTTTCAACTGAAATGAAAATGGATATTAAAAAAAACAACATGAGAATTATAAAGAAGCAATATAAAGTACTATTTGTATTCTAAATTCAAAATACATCAATCCAGCCAGTATTGGAGACATAACAGAGCCTACTTCTTAGTAATCATCTAAATTCTATGAGACGGCGGCGAATTTGGAACTACAAATAAAATTTAAAAAAATTATATTTTTAACGCTTTGTTTGAGACAGATTTTCATAATATAAACAACAAACATTTGTAATCCTAATCTAATTTTAATACTTGTAAAATTTCCAATGTAATAGAATATGAAAAGAGAAAAAGTATTCTTATTTTTGACAGCAGCACTTTCGGCCACCGAAGATTCTAGACAACCTGTAGTAAAAACCGGCGTATTTTAAAAATATAAAACGTCACATAAATGTATGTGTGTGTATACGTAGGAGGCGGCAGACAGGACGCTTCATTACGTTATCGACATTAATAATGGGCGATGGCACCGTGATGCAAGCGTTATTGGAGCTCAATCAACCGCTGGCTTCTAATTACGATGTTCCCAGAACCAGCTTATTTGGAATTATTAAATTAATTTTGCAATTAGTCAAAGGGATCTGGTCCCGTGGTTAGGCCTTCAATTGCTTTTGATAGCTGTGATTGAGATAATAATTGTGTCTTATTTATATACGATATCTTGTGATATTTACTTTAAGGTTAATAAAATAGGTTACATTGAAACGAACATTTTATCGGAAAAGTTTACAGGGTATATGTCCCATGAATGTAGTTTACCTTAAGATTTCAAGTGTAATATAAAAATACGCTTGTTACACAATTAAAATCCAATTTAATCCAGTATTAAATCCACTTGACATTTAAAAAGTATGCGTCATTTTCCGGTGTTCAATAGGTAATAAGCTATATGTTAAATTTATTTTAATTATGCATACGAATTTACTTTCACACTAATACAAGTCGAGCACATCTATTTCATTGGTTTTGGAATGTACTATACACATTGTAAAATCACAATTGGTATTAGTTACTGAATATGGATAAAAAAAGAAATACTTTATAAAAAGAAATATTTAAAAAGTATATAGCAAATCTCAAAGCTTAGCTGAATCGAATATTACATAAACTCATAAACTGACGCCTTCTTCCCAGAAGGGGTATACAGAGGTGCCAGGACACCCACAATCATCGAATATTAATAATAATCGCTTCTTAAACGTTCGATTCTACAATTTATATAGCGACGGACGACCTATAGCCTGAAGTATGATTCAAGTAGGCTGTATAGTCATATTTCTTGAGCCTTAAGGCGCATTCCAGACAAAAAAAGCGAAATAGAATAAAACATGCCGTTGCAGCAGTCTGGGTCTGGTATTAATAAGCGTATTGATCGTGCACAAGGAAAGCGCGCGGCGCCGCCCTGATCGATAATAGGGTGTGTTAATAGAGGTGCAGCCGACGATCGAATTGGTGGATATTTTATTTTTATGCACTAGTCGAAAAGTATAGGATTTCACTGTATTGTAATTTCTTTTTAATTACCCTTTGATAGGAGGTTTATGAAATACTTAGTACACTAGGCAAATATGGATGGAAGAGTGTCGATCGCATCGAAGCTATGCTAAGTAAATAGGTGGAACCGTACCTATACAATGACAAGTTCAGTAATGCTTTGAACAATCGAGAATTCATGAAGTGATTTATGAACATGGATAAAGCAAAGCTGATATTACGAGGATCGTGCAAAGTGGAGATGTAACGGGCCTTTGGCTCTCTGCCTACTTTTATGGAATACAGAACGTATGTTTTAGATATATGTTAAAAGATGTAAAAATTTAAAATGACGTGACAAATATTATTGTAAGGTTTACTGCTTTCAGCGGATTATTTTCAGACATCGTTATTTTGTAGGTGTCAAATGCTTATTAAGCGAACACCTTTGTAATACAGCTTCTAACAACTTTATATATGGCTCCTAAAATACATTTTTTTCATTGCTTTGAATGGCGAGACGAGCATGCCGTTCGCCTGATGGTAAGCGATACGACCGCTCATGAACAGTAGCAAAACCAAACAATACCTTGAATTACAAAGCAATGCTTGGCATTCCACTGCGCTCGCCATTATGAGACATAAGATGTTAAGTCTCAATATGTCCAGTAGTTACTCTGGCTACAATGCCCTTCAACCCAAAACACAACAGTTATTATTTGTGAATTTAGAATTAAATAATATAAAACAAAATAACATTCACGCCGTGATTCTGTCATGCAGTAGGGAAGTACACACGCAGTGGGCACAGAGCGTAAAGTTTGATGACCAGTCGAAAAACAACGGTGTTCTAATTTTAATGTAAATTTCTTCAACACTAAGACTTCATATGAATTAAAACGTAACTCTTTGTAACAATAGGCATCACGTGGCTCTAACCGATTTTACGAATAATTAATGCGTTATTTAAAATAATCTAAACGCAATATCTAACGGTGCATGGGTATTACGCATTTACATTCATTAAGATAATTGGGAACAAAAACTTTTTTAATCTCATTATTGCATTTTGTGTGCGTGCTATGATATTTTTATTTCAGTACTTTGTGGATGCGTAGAATTCATTTTAAATATCTGGTTACCTGTATTAGTAGGTACCTGTATTCTGCGTTACCTAATAATTAATAGGTACTACATTCTGCAAAATCATTTAATTGCTTAAATAAAATGTTAATTAAAATAATATACAATGCAAAATCAACGAAAAACGCATAATTAAACCATATTATTAAGTAGGTGACTAATGGTTCGTTGCAGGATCGAACATTGTATTAACTTTCTTTGTAGAAAATTATAATTGGTGAGTTATCAAACATTTGATAAAATATTCGTCCATTTGCTACTAAATATGGTGAGTTACATTCTCTGTTTCTCTCTTCAGCCACAGAAAATCCACTTCTGAGCATAGTCTTACCCTAAGGATCTCCAGATCGACCTGTTGGAAGCCTGTATCCAGCGACTTCAACCAGCTCTTTAAGTCCTTAACCAGCTCGTCCGTCCACTTTGTAGGCGGGTGTCCGACACTGCACTTGCATGTACGTGGCCTCCATTCCAGATCTTTTCGGCCCCAAGAACCATCAGTTCTTGGCGCCATGTGCCCGGCCTTCTGCCATTTTAACTTGCTAATCCTTTGGGCTACGTCGGTAACTTTTGTTCTTCTAAGAATATCCTCATTCCTTATTCGATCTCCTAGTGAAATACCAAGCATACCGCTCTTTATATCACGTTGACTGATATTGACATATTACGAGTATCATAGCAAATAAAACACACGTAAAATAACATCGCCAGTGTAAGTTGCCTGAAACTTCGGCGTACAAATGCTGCATCAAGTTTGTAAGTGATAATTATGCTAAATCTATTATTATCTCCTTCGATCAAATATACACTAGATGCAACATGAGCGCTTAGAAAATGGCACCAAAAAAGAGTGCTTTAAGCACTCTTTCGCCTTCAGTCGCGCACCGACCGTTGCTTCTAAAACGTCGCATAACTTTAGACAATATTATGTGAAAAACTACTTTAAGCTCCAGGAATAAGGTGGAATTTGTGTTAATATATTTGGAATATGTGATCTTTTTGGTTTACTTTTTTTAATGTCATGCATCGGTGCCACTTTTTAACAGAACTTTTACAGGGAACTGTGTATCTAGTGTACGAGGGGTGATCAAAAAGTAATGATAAACGGGTAATTCTAATAAAGATAAAAATTAAAAAAAAAACATTTCGCTTCTTCAGTCCTTCACCACTTCCCAGCTAAAAAAATGTATAAATAGGACGTCATTTGGAGGAGCTACATTCATTTGAATACCAGCAGTCGGAGCGACAACACGAAAATGGAGAAACACGAAGTGAGATGCGTCATCAAGTACCTCTGTTTGAAAAAAATGTCTACCAAAGAGGTACACGCCGATTTGGTGGAGACACTGGGGGACTCTGCTCCTCCATATTCTACGGTGGCACGGTGGTGCAAAGAGTTTAAGTTGGGTAGAACATCCACAGAAGATGAACATCGCGAGGGACGGCCAACCTCGTCCCTCACGGAGGAAAACGTGAAAAAAATCGAAGATATCGTGTTAGCAGACCGAAGAGTAACCATCAGACATTTAGCTGAGGTCACAGGGATCTCATATGGCAGCATCCAAAACATTTTGACCAGCAAAATGAATATGAAGAAGGTCTCCGCGCGTTGGGTCCCGAGAATGTTAACGGACGAACAAAAGAAAAAGCGAGTTGACATTTCAAGAGCCAATCTTGCAAAGTTCCAGGCTGACCAAGAATTATTTTTGTCACGATTTGTGACCATGGACGTAACATGGATCCATCATTTTGATCCGGAGACCAAACAACAATCGATGACTTGGAAAAGGCCATCCTCACCGACTCCTAAGAAGTTCAAAGTCTCGAGCTCGGCGGGCAAGGTTATGGCGTCCGTTTTCTGGGATGCTCAGGGAATCATAATGGTTGATTACCTAGAAAAGGGAGCTACTATTACGGGCTCCTATTACGCTGATCAAATAAGACGACTGCGAGACGCCATAAAGGAAAAAAGACGGGGCAAACTCCGAGCGAAAGTCCTGTTTCATCAGGACAACGCTCCTGCACACAGAGCCGAAGTTGCGATCGCTGCCATTCGAGAAGCAGGCTTCGAACTGGTCGAACACCCGCCCTATTCTCCAGATTTAGCCCCCAGCGATTTTCATTTATTTCCTAGGCTCAAGGAACACCTCAGGGGCAAGAAATTTGAGGATGATAGCGAGGTGATGGATGCTGTAGAGGCATTTTGGGATAGTCAAGATACAGATTTTTTTTTAAAGGGTATTTTAGGTTTGGAGAAACGTTGGACTAAATGTATCGACTTGTTAGGAGACTATGTAGAAAAATAAATTAAATTTAAACTACAATCGTTGTTTTTTTATACTTATTATCATTACTTTTTGATCGCCCCTCGTATATTTGATCGAAGATTATCTCACATAAAATAAAATATAAATAAACGAGTAAGTATTAAAGCAATATCATCGTATCTGTTTGCATTCTATGCCTCGGCCCTAACATTAAGTTTGTGGTCAGAAAACGTAAAATATCCAAATCATTCGGCCGCCATTTTATTCTTTTTACGTGTCAATGTCATTTCGGGCAAAAAGATCGTTGTCGTTTGGACGGTTCGTTCTCAGAGTTTTGGAGGTGTAAATATGAACTTGTTTCTTCGAAAATTACCCTCTTGTCTTCAGCAAATATTTAAAATTCATACATTTAAACATTTACAAATAAACCCGACGATGGATGCAATGTATTTGCATCGACTTCAAAATAAAATGAAGGTATTTTTGTTTAGACTCGGCGAGCGTGAGCGGTAGTAGGTATATACGTAGTAAATGTATATAAGTAGGAACCAGTATGAACTATAAGCTGAATTCCGCAAAATGTGTTTGAATAAGCTGTTTATTATATAAAGACAAACCTTGAAACAAACACACGTCTAAGAAACATAATACCTTCCTGATTTCCTGCCAAAAGGTTAATGGTCTCTCAAACATAATTATGATGTCATTCACGTATCTAAATAGGAAAATGTGTATAACATATGCTTACCGCACAATATAATTTGTTTATGTTATTGTAAAATTAATATATTTTGGCAGTCTCTTTTAATAATGATGTGCGTGAATGCTATTAAAATATTAACCCTGAGTTAGATAATCGGTGTAAGTAAAAGAGTTGTCAAATTAAATCTCTATTAAAGTTTTCTTTACACCGGAAAATAATTTAAATCCAACTGAATAATCATTAACTACTGCGCTAGATAAAGATGACTCGGAAATAAAGCGTGTTTTTGTTTGTTTAAAAAACACGTTTTTTTATTCAACCGAAATAGATTTGTGTTTCATTTAGTTACGCGCCTGCGAAACCATTTAAAACAGCGCTCTACGCTGACGTTTGTTGTTGTGTCACGACGAACCGACGAACGAACTCTAGCGCTCAGTCAAGAACGTTCGTTAACCGCGCGCGTCATTCATAGTATATACTAGTGGCCCCATCTAGCGGTCAATGTCGACATGACGCGCGGTCGCGACCGAGTTCTACTGAGCCGCAACAGATGGCGCTGGTTACACATTTCGTGTAATTATGTTGCTCTCATTGGGTATTGCTATTTATGTAGGTACTTGATATTAGTCATTACTCATTATAATTAAAATTAGAATTATAGAATCTTATTATAGAATTATTTCACACATTGTTAGATAATAAGCTACGAATATTAATTTATGCTTATTTTTGAAGGGCTCTCCTTCTTACCACCTTAATCATTTGTTAGTTGAATTTAATGAAATTATTCTAAAGTTAGCTGGTAAAATTAATTTCAAAACAAGTTGTTTATGTTCATTGATATTCTACAGTGTAAAATTAATAAAGATGTTTATGCCTATTATTATTTTGATCTTTGGTAAACAAACACAACATAGCAAATGAAGTCTGTTAACAAATGTGAACTTTGTGTTTTAGCTTTGAACATTATAGTTTGCCAATACAATATGTCTGCATATTATTCGACATGACACTGCATTTTTATAATGTTATTGAGGTAGCTAGGATTAACTCCGCCTAATGGAGTAGGAGGCGGGACATATGAATGCAAGAGCACTCAGGGTTGTCGGTTGTTTCAAATTAGCACCATTTGAAAGTGATCTCATCTGGTCCCGGCCATTACTCATTGGTCGTCACTGTGTAAACATGCGCCAGGTTCACACTGAAGCGCAATTACAGCTACCAAAAATAGCCAATCGTCTTGTAATATTGTTTAGTGCTCTATTTATTTGGATGTTAGATTTTAATTTGACCAACGATCGTTGGAATTTTGAATGTGTTATTGTTTTCAGTGCATATACCACCAATCTACCATAATAAAATTATTCCTGTCAATCAAAAAAATTAAAATCATTATCTTGTTCGTTTTTTGAATTTTATGAAGTTTCAGGCACTTTTATGAATTATTATCAATCGTCGCAAAAAAAATGCACGTACAAGTTCCGCGGCCGTTCCAATTATTTACGTTAAATTATGTGATACAATGCAAAGTTCAACATTGTAGTCATAAATAGAGCGGGTTGAGCACGCCACACATTGTTTCACATATAGGTACATAAACATACCTCGGTTCATGGCAATTGTCACTAGAAGTTGACGGAAAATTGCAGCTAAAGGTCAGTCCACAATGGAAGACCTACGCGCTGCCACTATTGTTACGGTAATGCCGCGCCCTCTAGCACGCGACGAAGCGCAACAAACACAATGAATGGACCGGTAATTATTTACTTTTTGTACTATGGAATGTCAACGAATGGTAATTTTGTTCGACAGATGGCGTTGCTAGCACATAGTCGTTTTTGCCGCATGTTGAAAAGTTCAATTAGTACATAGGTACGTTCAAGCTTAGTAACTGTACCTATAATATTATGTGTAGCCCTGTATTATCAAGTCACAATTCAATTTTAAGCCAGATATAGTGTTTACAAAATATTAAAATTAAATTTTATATGGGTTTACGTTCTTAACCTTTCCATCATTGTATTACGGTGTTACCCCAACGCACCATAAAAATATTCGATTTAAAGTCCCTTCTCTCACTTGCACTGTATACGGTACGTTAAAATATTATCAAATGAACCTAAGACATTACGTCAGACATGAGCAACAGCAAACAAGAAATGAGATAATTGTAATTACGTACATAGAGTTAGCATAGCAATAAATGCATTATGCCTTCCTCCATTACCGTAAGCAAATTGTACAAGTAGTAAATCGGAGGGCAAATGCAATTGGAAAGTAATAACAGGAGAAGTTAGCAGATGTCTAGTTTAAATAAGAGGGCGGTGTCAGCGGCTAACCACGACACTTTCTATCGCGATTTCACTGCGTTGTGGCTGCCTTGTTAGGTAACTATAGTAATTTTTATTCGCTCGTTTTATTGAAATATTCGGTTAAATTATAAATTCATGAATGTTATTTATCGTTTCCGCTATATTCAGATCGGTTTTTGGTGTGTTTACTTTGTTTTTTTTCAAATGCAAATTTGTTTAATTTGCATTGTTATGAATATTGTTGTATTACGGTTTCTTTAAATAAACCTTATTCTCGAAAGACGGCTTCAATATATTTGTAAATATTAAATATTTTAGCGAAAGATATATTAGATTTGGCAATAGGTACAGGAAATCTAAGTAAACAATAATACCAGTAATAATACTTACCTGTAGAATTAAGATTAAATTCAGTAAAGTCTCCAATTAGATGTTGATATAAACTTACCTGCAACAAAAAACAGATATAATTATTAATTACGTATAATATGTTGTTGAATTATTTTTTCTGCACAAACAAAAATTAAATTAACATTCTAAATTATTGAATTGAACAGATTTACGACGCATAATTAACATATTATTCAATTCAAAAGTTAATAATTAATTTTACCAAAAGAATTTGGCAAAAACACCTTTAATTCTTAGACAAGTTTAAAAAGATGTTTTTTAATAAATAACATTATGCATTTATACTACGAGTATAATAAATTGTCAAATTAAGTTTTAACAGCTTGAAATATTCACAACAGGCCACTAGCTCAGCAACTAATTAAAAAATATAAAATTAAAAGAAAATTTTAATTTCTGGCCCGGCGTCAGCTGTCTACGCACAAAATTGTCACATAAACAATTAATGTTCAATAATATTCAAGATAGTGCGTGGTGGCCTGTTGGTAAACGGACCAGACGCGGCTGCCAACATGTTCACGGTGGTCGCGGGTTCAAATCCTAGGGCACACCTCTGACTTTTCGGAGTCATGTGTGTATTGATAGTCAATCACCACGCACTAAAACGGTGAAGGAAAACATCGTGAGGAAACCTGCATACCATAGCGGTTCATAAGAATTTCTATGGTATGTAAGTCCGCCAACCCGCACTAGGCCAGCGTGGTGGACTATATGGCCTAACCACTCTCAATCGTACTGTCGATTGTAGAGTAGGCCCGTGCCCTGCAGTGGGACATATATGGGCTGATACAGGAAAATATTCAAGATATAAAAAAGAACAGTCTTACAATCGAAGTCACAATGAAGATTATTAATGTGTTTAAAAACAAAATATTTATCCATACCCACCAACCAAAATTAGGCATTTGGATTGTTCGTAAAGTGTGTTTAGGTCAATAAAAACAAAGTCGGAAACACTAAAGGAAAATGATAACTGGTGAACAACAATAGGTGTTCCCCAGAGATTGTTGAGCTTGAAGCAGCTCAAGGCTTCCCAAAGGGGATTAGTGCGCAGGAACTCGAATTGATTCAGTATTTCACGTGCAGTATAGAAGTAAAGGGGTCCTTAGGGAGCGCCCGCCATTGTGTGCTGGACAATACGACGGTAACTTCCAAGGACTTAGTAAGTGACATACTATTATGAAGCTATTTAGGTCTTTATGCACTGACTTTGGTGTTCACGTATTTCAATGGAGCCTTGCTTAGATTGAAGGTTTTTCAGTTCATTTTAAAAACAAACATAGTTCCGTCAGTCATAATTGTTGCAGAGTTTGGTATACAAAAGAATTTTCTTTGTCATTTGAGAAAATCAAAGTTGTTATTGTTATTTTAGGTTGGTTTTCTATGAGGTAATGGTACCACCAAGGTCGGACTGACCTATTGGTTCTGTAACTTTAACCATCTAATCTCTACATCTTGGGCCTTGGCTCTAGCACTACTATAAATAAAAATATTTTCAGTTATGATATCGTTAAACCTACGATTTTAAAATAACTTCGTTTTTTTTCTAGAGGTAGGCAGCCAGATTACTTATCACAAAAATATTAATTAAAAATAACATACTTTGATTCATATCGCACTGCAGTTATCTAAAACGTAGAATCTAGCCATTCGAATTTCATTAGCAAAACCAACTATGTAATTATTAGTAAATGACTAAACCGAAATCTTTTAATGGATAGTGAATAAAGCGACATCTATTACACAGCGGTAGAATTACATCACATTTTTCGCTTGCTCTTTATATGACTACAATCTGCCTAAAACGTACAATTGCGGTGATGACGTGTTCGCTTCGACGACACAAAAGTGCACTAATGCACATCTCGGCATGACCGAGCTCTAACAATAGTTTAAGTATCCATAAAAGAGCTACGCTAACGACCATATTATAATCGAGGTCGTACCAATTTAGAGGGCATGCTGGGACCTTGGTGTCGCTTGTAAAATTATTGTTCTCAAGAGGAACATAGGTTTAGCGGTGACGGCCATTAAAATATAATTCTGGTGATTATATTTGCTTCGCCCGAGGCATTTCACGAGTCACATTAGAAGCATGGTTATTCTGCGTAGGCGGATGTCTGAAGATATTGACCATGTGTATTATTTTGTGTAATGTTTACGATTTAATTTTGTAATTGTTCATTGTGGCGTCAACCTCGAAGCTCTGTGGTAAACGTGTTTTCAATATTTTCTTGGAAATTTCAACTCATTTTTAGGAGTAGATACGTACTCCAGCTATCTCAATCAAACGTCAATTTTCATGGCAATTTCCGCAGTGAAATCGATATGGTAATAAAGGATGGACAGGCGTTAAAATATAACGTAGAACATTACAGCTTTATTATGTATCTTATTACGTTAACAAGGTGTTAGATACTTCATAATTTATTTTGTAAAATTTAAAACTAAATACATTGCAATGACTTTTTTAACGGGTAGAAACCCAAAAAAATAGGCGACGGCAGAAACCAACGTTTAAAAAAACATAAATCAACCTTACAGACGCCGTTGGCACTCGCCATATTTCTTTATACAACCAGTTTTTTAAGCAGACTTCGAAGCATGATCAAATTATTTAAATTGCGATTCTGGAGACATTTTTTGCCCGGTTTAAATTATGCCGTACAAATAATATGTTATATTTTAATACAATTCTGAAGTTAATCTGAATTTTGCTTTTAAATTTTTGATTATAGAGTTTTAATTTTGATATATATCGAAGGAATGCTATAACTCATTTTTCACGCATAAAAATATCTTAAAATACAAATCATTTTGGTTCAGTTTTCTTGGTGTTATTTTATATAATCATATGTTTTTACTAATACCAATCAATAAAACTTTTTAATAATCGATGCGAGAGTTTCTTTGTTTATGTTTCATCTGGTAATTACAGGAAGGTTCTCTGACTAAAGTCTGATCAAGGGTATTATTTGGTTTTCAAACAAGATAAATACATATTTTCTGATGGATAATCGATACATTCCACCGCGGCGAAACCGCAAACAATAACTAGTCTTTGGTTAGCAACTCTACGATATAATTTTAATCGTGTCGTGATCAAAGCTTATCAATAGATCTGTGTTTTTCTGCTTCTAAAATGTAATACATAGTCATGACATTTATTATATCAGATACGTGTGACCACGTTTCGACATAATAAGTTTTCCTTAAATTATTTTTTATTAGCTATTTACACGTGTATTTTGAGTAAATATGTATTATTATTTTGTTATTGCAAATTGAAGTTATCAATGAAGGTTCATGGAAATTTTATTGAAATCCAGCGTTGCGGTTTTTAATATTGTGTTGAAAACATTTCCTAAAATTATATTTAAGTATCTATTATAGGGTTTCTGTTGCTTTTCACAAGACAAATTTAAAGTAACGACATCTAGCGGAACAAATGGAAAGCTGTTGATTTTAATCAGGAATACTGGAACTTCTATTAAACATTACAGACTTATTCATTATTTTTAGCCTCAATTCAAATTCCTATTTAATCACATAGCACTTTGCGCATATTAGCTTTAAAGAATACGATATATTATCTGGTATATACTATATGCTCATCATCATTAGCTTTGATGTATTCAGCAACAATTCCCGCATAGCTGAGGCCTCAGTTATAATACCGGTGCTATACACGGTGTGGAAAAAAGTGTTTTCAAACTTTTCCCTGGAGTTTAGCATGTCGCTCGTCTATTATTATTGTGGCATTACGTCAGCGGTGCATTGTGAATGTTCTGGAGCGCATCGGAGCGCGCTGCAAGCACTCGGAGCGCCCTTGAATACGGATGAGCCTAGCGCTCATACATTTTAGCTCATATGTTATGTATGCGCGCTGCAATCGCCCTCCAACCGACCGATCTTGTCTCGATTTCATCTCGATTTTACTCATTTTGTAATTTAATTTGCTGATCTACCTAACGGATTACGGTTGCAACAAGGATTTTGATAAGTTTCAAATTGTAAGGTGATTTTTTAATATAATCACGTTTGCAATTTAATTTCATTTATATTGTTTTTTTTTCGGTTAAGTTATAAACTAATTATAAAGGGACCAATTGTCAGTTACCTACTTGTATTTTTATTATCTTGTAATTATGTTTATTTGACATATCTAATTCCACATAACAACCATTTGTCGTGATACCATGATATTTAGCAAACGCATTAAATCTATATTTAAATACATACTTGAGTCAAAGCTAAGCCGCGCTTTACATTAACTCCTGTCATTAGATAAATGCTTGTAATTATTATGTATTAAGGGCTCGTGAAAGGCAATGTTTACTACATTTCTAATAGAAAACGTAGAAAATCACCAGCAAACGTCCGAGCAACGGAAGTAATTCGAGTAGCAGTCAAACGAAGCCTTCCAACTCATTACTGTCTATAATAATACGCTCTAAGTTAATAGAGTACGCCATTACGGTTATTATTCCCTGTCACTAAAGACTATGATCGCTTGAACCTCACTTCTACCAATATTTCGTATTTAGCCGAACGATATAGTTAATGGATTTCTTTTGTCTTTAGAGATGATGGTAATAGCAGACCTTATTTTCGAGAGTAGTGAATGGAAGATGAATTATGACAGTATTGAATAGGTTCCAGTAAGTAGGCACATGTACCTATGTATTACGCAATAGACTTATTGTAAGGTTGAAAAAAGGTTATTGCAAATATAATTATGATTAAGAAGATACGTGCCGTGATGATATTCTATTATATTAGTTTGTATCTTGATTATTATTAGAATATTTATGGATCTATCATTCCCTATTCCCACACATTTACGCTTACATTGCCATTGCATTGCTCTAAGTGACATACATCAACTCGAGCCTTTTTCTCAGAATACGTAGGCAGAAGTGACGTCACTGATACCAGGACATCTACTTTTCGCCTTGTTTTTCCGTTCCACAATGTGATAGACGATGAGGCTATCGCCATATCGAGCACAAATTCTTTATTCCGGGCTGATAATAAAAATGGCCCGCCTGGAATTCGAACTTGAGACCTCAGCTTTGCAACCATAAGTTAATATAGGTACGACATATTGTAATAATATTCTAAATGAACTTAAAAAGTTATGTTTTTATAAAGGCTTCAGTTTTTACCTACAATTTGTCTATGAAGTTCTTATTATACAGTCCTCATAAATAAATGTAACATAGAAAACACATATTGCCGTTCCACGAACAATATAAATACACAATACGTGGAACTTTGCAGAGAGAATTCAGCCTCGCGTCCCTGGCCAAACGTGTAACCAAGACAACGACACACTGACCCGACACGTTCCCGGAAAAATTATATAACCTTTGATAAAACTGGGAATTTCGCTTAATAGATCTCTCATATTAAAGTCGCCGTCATTCCATAGGGGTAGGCACTAGGCAGAGGCTATAGGATCTCCAGTTAGCTCGATTTTCGTCTTCCGCTTCGTCCACTTTCATCAATCTTCATGCGTGCCCATAGATCTAACCGCACGCAGGTTTGCCATATTGTGACTCTGGTGTTATCTTTGATTACCCCTTTGTAGATGTAAGCATGACGATATGTGTAAATCATCACACTAACGCCCGCATGAGACCTCCCTACGATCAAGAATTCGATTACGAGGTACATAGTCTACCACGTTAGCAAATTGCGGGTTAGCGGACTTTACATGTATCAGCCCACATACGTCCTAGTGCAGGGCACGGCTGCTCTATAATCGAGTACGATTGGGCGGGGTTAGGCTGTAGTCCACCAAACTGGCCTTAGAAATTCTTCTAAATCGCTATGGTATTTCTTGGTATGGTATGGTATGGTACTTCACTGTTATAGTGCGTGGTAATTATCAATACACATGACTCCGAAACGTCATAGGTGTGCCATGTGATTTGAACCCACGAGCACCGTAAATATGTTGATAACAGACCAGACCAACAAGCCACCACGTACTTTACACACGAAGAATATTATCCCTGTGTATATAAGTATGTAAATAGGTAAGTGGTTTATATAACGCTTGGAAACGCACTCGGATAGTTGATACAAAGCTCCTCTAATCCCTTTGCGGGCGAGAGCAAAAATAGCCCGGTGCAGACTGGGATTTATTCCACCATTCTATCCAGGCATAATGGGGATTAAAATAAAATAGTTGAAATGAATGGCATCACATGTGCTTTGTACGTATTTGTAGCTCTCTTTTAGAAGTATTAACGTTTGTATAAAGATTATGTTTTTCTCAAACGTATTTAGGTTCAGAATAGATTTTCATTTTCTATAAAAAGGTTCTGTAGCGATTAGGCTATTTTAATATGTGTCAGAAACGACTTAGGCGGCTTTACTGTGATGTATTACTTAATGAATTCGTGTGCTTACTAATTGCGTGTTTTAAAAAAACCCGAATTACTTAATTGCAATATCTATACTTCAACAAACAGGGGTGGCTCAAACCCCATTGATCCCTAAAAATTACAAGAGCACTACAGCTAATTCCAAAAAATCGTGAACACAAACGATTGTGTTGGTAATTGAATTTGTACGCGTGCCGGCCGGGTTACATCCCTGAATGCGTAAACTAGGCCAGGGGTGGGGGAGGCTGCGAAACGTTCCAATTCTCGTCTGTAGGGTCATGCCGCGACCTGCCCCACGATCCACGACCTACTTGTTAGCCGCCGATACGTGGATTGTTTGAAACTCCCGACTATATAGGCGATAGTTTAAAAAACAGGAATGCTTAAAGTCAGCTCTCGGCACGCAACTGCGCGATTCAGTCACGATTTTAACGTGTATGGAGTTTAATGGCTGCTCGTTTCGTACAATACGGTATCTTTGCGTTACACGTGATGTGTACTTAAAATTGGCTGTTTAGTTTTTGTTCCTTGGACTTTTTAGCTTCCAAGTTTAAAGAGAGAAAAACGTTTTGTTATCATCTTTAACCTAAATAAATTATGCACCTATCGATGAATCTTTAGTACACTTTGCGTTGTTTTTTTTTGTTGAACCGATTTAAAAAAAGGACTTGTACGTACTTTTTATCATTGAATACCGGGCATTTACATACGATAACTTTGATTTTCATTTTATGTACGACTTAAATGTATACTTCCTTTGTCGTTACACATTTCTTCTATATCAAATGATAAAACAATAATTATACCCATTGAAATTTCATCATAAAATACTTCAATGCTTCAATAAATCATATAATCTAATTCGAAAATCGTGTCGCCGACGTCCCGTCCCATGCGAGGCGGTCCTGCAATTTGGCTGATATTCTAGCACCATTAGGCCCCAGGTAGCGATCGTGACTACTAAAGGGAGGTACTTGTTATTTCACAAGTGCGGGCGAGGGTGTTTTGCGAACAATAGGATAATTAAGTTAGATGCTGGTACAAATAAAGTTCTTTAACGTTAGTATTTAATTGAGCAATTTGGAGAGTAAACCGGCCGATTATTCTCGCTGCAATTGCCTTCTTGTAGGTTGTTTTTTGTGAGGATTTTGACTGCGATGTACTTGAATTTGGGAGTCTGGTATAAGGGCGTTATATTTAGATATAAGAATATTTTAAGCTTACACCACCTTCCTGTAATTTTTTTTTTCTGAATGCTTTTTTCGTGACATTTGCAATATTAGTTGGATAATATGAAAAGTAATAAGTATAAATTAAAAAGGTGTTGTACTTAAAAAAAATGATAATTTTTCAGTTTTACTTATACTTAGTTTTCCTCATTAACTCACAACCTTCTGAGCGCGATTCCAGCTCCTGTTTCGCCAAGTTTTAAATAATTTCGTGTCAGTTATTACATATTTAATTAAAACTGTGTTAAGTTTGAGTCGCATCTGCTCATATTAACAATTATCCTTTTAGAAGCATTATAAGTCTGTGATTGTTTTGAAAATTTTGAAAGTTAGACGGACATTATAGTTTAAATTTTCTGAATAGTTTAATTCTTCCTATTCATATTATGATACTATTGCAGATTTACAGCTTTACTCTTAGATAACTTAAAACCAATTTTAGTTATCGTATATTATGTCTTCTTCGCTCAAACTGAATTGAAAAGACTTTCGAAAGGGGAAAGTCATTCGATAGCTAAAATAGTTTTAAATTGTCGTCTACATTTAAGCTACCTTTACCATTTCAAAATTTCATTGTGAAATAAAAAATATGTAACAATAATGTTCAATACTAATGGTTCGCTGGAAATAAAATATGCCATCGCTAGAAATACCATTATTGATATTGTGCATTTTGATTGCTAAGGTTTTTCTGTACCTTTGACCTTTAACGGTAAAAGTGACGTTTGTGTAACTACGTCAGCTATCGTACTCAATTATATGAATTATACTAAAAAGTATATGAAAATTATGATATAAATCGCTGCAATCTCATATCGATAACGGATATCACAGATAAAATGTAGGCTTTCACCTAGAAACCTTATCATCGCATGCTATTCAAGTACTTTCATTATTTTGTAGTACAAATAAAATATATAACACACACGAGATTCAGTTCAATACGGTGCTTACGTCCCAGTTTTAGAACTTTGGCAAAAATATGCATTTTGGCAACTGCAATGCCAGTGCGGATGTGAAATTATTTTATTGTCATCTCAACTAAAATTGTCCAACGACCGTTCTCTTTATCCTATCTATCTTCAACAAGGAGTTAAAATAGCTATCATGATTATGTCGGTACAATTCTACGCTTCATAAAACAAATATAGACATATATATTTATCTAATCTAGCTACCTATAAATATATGCACCATATCTATAAGTCTATGTTTGTTAACTGAAACATAAATTGCATCGAAATATCTAATAAAAGCTCTTGTTAAAGATAGATAGATTATAAAGAACGGGTGTAAATCTGTACTAAGTGGATAATTATGATCATGTGGCTGTATGATTAACAATTCCTTTGCAAACGGAATTAAAAAAAAGAGCTTGTTATCTTGCAACAGCCATATTGCGAGTTTAATGACATTTTGACAAATGATTATGCGCTCGTGTGCAAATATTCGCGGGCATCAAACGCCGCCGACAAAATGCATTGTGAAGCCGTGTTGAATCGATGTGCAAGTAGTTGAACCACATACGTAACACAATGAAGTATGATTATGAGCGTCGCAATTCAGTTTAAAACAAGCACTTTTACAACAAGACTAGAAATAAAAAATATATGTAGAGAAAGTGTTGCAACTGATTGATTGGGAGATTTCTCTCGGTGGGCGCGACCTAATTTGTTGTTTATGTGTTCAAATTACGCCTCTAAAAATAACTTCGCCTCGATTTACAGCGGAGTGCTGGCTGTATGTATGTTTTTTATCTTTTAAGGAGGAACTTTTTATTTCGAATAGAGACATTTTATTTTTCAGAACATCATACCATGTTTTGCAAGTCTCTTGTAATTTATTTTTTTACACCAATCTTAACAAAAAAAAAAAAAACAATTTTAATGATATAAAAGGCTAATGGCTGTCGAACCGCTTAAGGCAATCTCTTACCGACTGCCATGGGATAGAGATAATAGAAGGAAAATAGAGACCGCAGTCTAATTGTACAGGAAAAAGTATTAAATGTTCTACATATAAAAACCTAATTTTTAATCTATATATATTTATTTGTTTATTTGAACAGTACGATTATTAAACATCAATTACACTATTCATTTACTTCCATCCATCCATCAGCCAAATGAAGTCCACTGCTGAACATAGGCCTCCCCCAATGATTTACACAGAGACCTGTTGAAGGCAGCCTGCATCCAGCGAGGTCCCGCGACCTTTACTTGGTCGTCTGACCATCTTGTTATTTGAACTATAACATAAAGAATAAAATATGAAATAAAAAAAATAAAAAATAATAATCAAATAATATTATAAATTAGCTATATCTTAAAATGTCCTGTTTTATCATTAAGTCCGCTACAAACGTGCCGGCTGGGTAGATTTTCGTGTAGCTAGGTGTGTAGAGAGGCAAGAGCAATGCACACAATGGTAAATCATTGCATTGTTTATTTGCGGGCAGCGGCGCGTGAAATTAGTCCCAGCTTAGCTCACGTTACACAGAATCAATGATTTGCATGCCCATTTCATAACGTTATTTGTGTACTGATTAAGCGTTAGGGCCTTGGATTACCAACCTTTCTTACTTTTATAAACAAACTATAATGTAATAAGTTTACGAGTATAACAAATTGACACATAAAGACAACAGAGGGAAGTAAAGGTGAATCTAAAAACGATAGCCCATCGCAAAATCGCAAGTAATTATATAACTTGCAAAACAATATTTTGCATTAACCCCACATCATATACCACCACATTCAAGATATAATAGGAATAGGACTAAAAATTTAAATCTGCCTCATGTAGTCCTCTTTCTTGCATGGTTTTTCTCAGCATTACATTAGCATTAAGGGTCGCGACATTTTTATGCATCGCTTTCCTTCGAAACAGCTTTATCCATCTTGTTTTGTCTTCGGTGATGTGAAGGCCGCTCTGGAGTGTAGAGTCAATATTGCGTCTACGAGTTCTTCTCCTGTCTATTTGGCCTTGGTTTGTCTTTCGCATTCAGAAACACAAGATTAATTACCTAGTTTTAGCCGTTAACAGCCCGCACAGCGCTCCACGACTGTTTTTGCGAGCGTAATGGTAACATACTATTCTTTGACAAATTATCTTGCTAATTCTCACGTTAAATTGAAACAATGTGTTTTTTTGCTTTAAAGGAAAATTCAGACGGATTTGGTTTAGTATTTTCCCAATAATATAAAACCGGTTTAATAAAATAACGTTTGGTTAATTATAGCATAATATTTTTATGCAATTAAATGTTTGATTTATTAACTGTATTAATGCTGTGATTATGATCGAGTTGAATATTCCCGTTTAATTCAATTAAATATTTAATGCTTTGTTAACTTTTTTAAATTATAGATATGCTTACCTAGCGCCATCTGTTAGCCATGTCTATTAACTGTGTACACAAAAATGGAATCAAATTGACGACTGTTGATTTTACCTCTTACTTTCAATGAATTGTGATTATCAATATGGATATTTGTGTTTACTACAACATTTATTTGAAGTTTTCTTATATATGTGAATGACATTGATAGAAAACACGATTTTTACAGCACAATTATTTATCATCCATTTTTATTTATATCGTGTCTTCCCAATTAAGAGATGCAAAGACAGCATGAATGTAGTGGGTTTTGGAAAACAGACTGTAGGTCTTCACAGCAGAGGGTGTGTGGGCTCGTTATGGTTCTCAAGTGACGGCCGACATGTGGGACGTCTTCCTACAAGATGGAAAAACAACATGCTCAATGTTGCCTGGTGATTGGGTGTGGGTGGTGTGGGAATATTAATAATGGCTATGGGAAATACTATTATAAAAGGTGAGGTGAAATATTATTTGTAAAATTATAAATAGTGATTCGTGGATTCAAGATCTTTATGTAGGGATATAAAAGAGGAATGAAATATACAGTTGGCCACTTAACACTTTCGCGGACAGAACGTGATTGTACGTCATGATTTCAGATTTTGATACGGCACAACGTATAATGACGTCCAACGTATCCATACGTCATTATACGTTGTGTCCATCATAATACATATCACACGACACGACGTTTGCAAACGATAACGTGATAAAACGTTTTTGTCATATTGTCTTTTTAACATTCAATATTATAGAACACAACGTATTTACACGCCAAACATATTTGTATGGCAATTTATTGTGTCATTCTAGAACACAACTTGAACTGAGACTGTCCGCGAAAGTGTTAATATGCATACAGTATTGATTATATATTGATATACCTAAAATGGTGACACAAGTAATCGTAGTCCAAGTACGTCAAAATTTAAGCTAATTTATGATAAAATATAATGAAAATTAACTATGTACAGTAATACCCCGGACTTACGCGATAGGTGGGACCAAGCGATAGCCGTGTAAGTCGAATTCGCGTAAGACGGGGTTCAATTGTGCAACACCAAAGATAGTGTTTTTCGTTTCTTGTTAGGTTCAAACGACCCATGATTTGCTCTTTTAGATTACATAATTAAATATTAAATCAATAATATATACCGCGTACATAAAAAATCCACGCAGAAAACGTTCGAACTTGTCGTAAACCGGACACTGGCAGGACAGAGTGGGAAAGCCAATGTGTGAGAAAAACCGCGTAACTCCAAATTCGCGTAAAGCGGGGTAGCGTAAGTCGGGGTATTACTGTATATGTACAAGGTAGAGTTCGGGGAAAAGAAGATAAATGGTAGAGTTACAACCAAAACGTTATACTACCATAATTGCACCTTTGTGTTTGTATATCTCAATATGGTTAATTATAATTGAGGCAGCAGCAATTTAACATTTGATAGCTCGTATTACATTCAATAAATACGAATTGTACGATATATTTTTGAAGTACTAATCACAATTTGCTTCGCGCAATATATGCTACAGCGCCCTCTATGAACAACAACCCTATACTTTTGCAGCATGCCCTTTTGGTCGACATTTCAGTATAACCGTACGTATTAATTTATCAGTATAAAGCAGGGGAACATGTGTTTATGTTTCACCTCTGTGCCCAGTGCTCACGTGTTGCGCGGTAGTCGGTACATTCGGGTAATGTTGCGTGTATCCTCCGCACAAGGCCTTGTTGATTGTTGGTACAAGTGCCGTGTTTATTTCATTCATACTTTTTATTATTATGTGTTTTGTTCACGCGGACAGTATAACCTAGTGTTATTACCCATTAGTATAGGTACTAAAAAGGATTCATGTTAATTGGTAGTATGTAAGATGTGATCATAAAAATAGCAGCAATTTATTTGTTTCTTATGTATTCTTGTCTATCTATCTAGTCTCTTGTCTATAATTTAGTCAAGGACATATTAACAGAATAAAATTGCCTTTGTTTAGTTTTCTTTTAGTGAGAAGCCGTAATTCATGAATGTCTTTGTATTATGTCAATAAGGTTGGATATGTTAGTTTAGCGTGTTTAGTGCACCTTGCAACAATACAAATGATCGAAACGTTGAAAATTATATATCGTAACGTGGGATATTCTCACGATATTTTCTTTTAGCCTTCAGATGTTATGTAAGTAAGTACTGTAAAAATTTAGTTAGGATTTCTGTATTTTGTAAACACAAATATACAGAAGGCTGGATTTCAAAATTTATATATGAACATATTTGTAGAGGTTCTGTATTCATAATTACTAACGATTAGATTATATACCAGACGAAAATAAGGCATTTCATTCGGTAATACATTTTTACGCCATAACTTATTCTAGAATTTAAAAAATATTGGTAACAATTTATAAAACACAAAACTCCACAACGTTTCAGCAATTTATTCGCGTGCGAGCGTAGCACAAAACCGGTACCGCGTCATTACGAACGTTCAAATTTATTTGTTCGCCGTCATTTCCTTTGACCTACATAAAATCAATGTACAATCTAGCAATAAACCGTTCTATGGGGGTGTAATCAGCTAACGAGAGTTAGATTCGGGCGGGCGATACAATGTTACGAGGTGTGTTGCGCCACGAGCGACGGGTTCACACGGGTTCACAGCGTTCGAGCGAGCGATAAAGCCGGCCTTGGCCCCAGCACCGATAAACAATGGCAATTATGAAATCGGTGGGGAAAGCACAAATTATACTCCGCTTGTAGGTACGCGATGACTCGGGATCGCGGTCAATGTTCCTCTGATTGTGCAATCGAGATTTTTTTAGATTTCGGTTATAGTTGATACTGAGTCATCGGTTGGGATGCTGTTGCCACCCGGCTATATGTCTGGTATTTTTATTGAGTCTTGTTTTTGAAAATATAAGATAGTAAAACCATCGAAGAAGGAAAATATTGTAAGAATTTGAAATTTTTGACAAATATATGGACAGGGCGAAGAGCGCGTAGTGTTCCGACGTAACTGGTGCAACTTTCCAGTGAATCTCCAGAAGAGCAATACAGAAATTAGTCGTTCCTCGTTACGTTTTTGAAAAAGCTTGCTTGCATTATGACAGAAAGATATGTAAAAAAAATATAGTAATTCTCAAGATCGTTAATACAAAATTAATATTTATTTTAGCATTTTTTATTTCAAAGGAGTAATGAATGATGGCGCGATTTTCAAGGCCATCTTATTGATACTCTAAATATACTAAAGGGCCTATCCTTAGTTTTTAAATCGATGGTAAGAATGGCCTATATGATAGACATGATAAAGATTGAGGTCATTGATGTGTGGCTAGTAACATAGATGAATACACAGACAGTAAGGCAGCAAGTTTGAGCTCCTGACATTGCCAAAGTCTTCAAGTAACGGTAACCAATATTACAGGCCCTTAGCTCGTCTGCCTACGCAGGCAATAAAAAATAATGAGCTACAGAATGCAATTAAACAGGAATGATCTAACCAATATTCCGAGTTAGTAAAGATAATCCTACATTCGAATTGATTGGTGACTGTAGCCGCGGCTGTTATTAAGAGAATTACAGGCTACGTTACCGCCTTCCTATTAAGATGGCAATGACTGTGTTGTATACATTCAGGGCCGCGAGACGAAGCCGCAGCAATGTGTAAGTCATGTGCCAATGCTCTTAGTGCATCCCCACCTAATCTTATGCAATAAAATAAGTCAATGAAACCAACAGCGCTGCCAACTTGGCAAACGATGTAATGCGAGCGTGTTCATAGTGTTTTGACCTATTCGTACATTTATTTATACAACAAATAGGTATGTCACATTAATATCGAGTACAACATTAAAATACGACCGCCAGTTCGTGGAACAATGACATTATTTAGCCACTTATCGCTATTTATCAACGTAACTTTACAAGGCTGCGCGGAATCAAACGTTTAAGTTACAAATGGGGTTTTTGGTGCCATGATTTGAGATAAGCTAATTTAGTTTGTTATATAATTAAGGATTTTTAATATAACTCACTCAATTGTGTATGGAACTTGTAATCGTAGAATTGATGACTTATGCCTTTGTCTAAAAAATCTAAGCCAACTTCCATCTTAGAAAGAATATACCAGTGTAGAGTATTATTGAAATAGTATTCACTTATTATGTAAACCGTTTAAACTGCTGCAGCTTGAAGTCCAAACTTTACACAGCAAACATCAATGTATACGAATTGCCAAAAGACAAGGTCGTCAATGCTTTGTTCTATCTGCATTCGAGATGAATACTTACATAGATCTGTTTTATCGAGGTCGTCCGAAGGATTTCAATGCCAACAGAAAATACGGTCTTAGATAAAGACTCGTTTGTAAAATACATGTTTCAGACAGATTTTAAACACGATTCGTTTGTATTAAAAGTTGTTGTAGCAAACACAATTCTATAGGTCACGTTACATATAAAGCAGAGTAATAAATAATCTGTTAATATAATTTGTTGAAGGTTTATTAATATTTACTAGTTGAAGATGTTGAAAAGTAGGAAAACCTCTGTTCAATCTATTGTCTCTATTGTCACTGGGGTTACCAATGTAAAAGACTATAATTTTATGTTTAAAGGTAGAGATCCATAGTCTCTGCCTAGCTCTAGGAGATGCAGATGTAATTAAAATGTATGTATACAGTTTCAATTTTTCAAGTGGGCGTAGATAGCTAAATCCGAAACTATGAACACTAGCGAAAAATACTGAAAATTTGACGCAAGACAGATTTTGATAAAAACTAATATTGCATACTTGGATTTTTTTAAATCAATCTTCCTAATCAAACAAGATTATTCAAAAAATCATGCTATTACTTATTTCACTTATGTTTAAAATGATAAATAGAATGGTAATGACTGAGGATATTTTTAGGCCACTGAAAAAATCACAATCAAATAATTGCACCTTATCCTATTTTCCTTCCAGTC